>OU015493.1:206719825-206764825 GCA_907164885.2 Dolomedes plantarius
TCGAATATTTTCCACCGGGTATTACCATGTATTTGGGGCAGCTTGTCCTCTCTAGACCTTGCACCATTAAACTTCAAACAACCAAACCAAACCAAACCGAATATTTTCCTCATGCTGTAACGTCATGAGGAAACCCCGAAAGAATAGAAACCCCACCGAAACACAAGATGATGAAACAGAGTAACATATTCTTTAGACAGGTTCTAGTTATATTAACAATTTAACGTAATTAGCGAGGTTTGTCATAGTCTAGATCGCCGAAGACAAATAACAAATATGAAGGACACATATGAACTTTAAGTGCAAGGTGTCTTGGGTTTTAAACAGCTCGGCGGCTGTCACTAAGTATACTGCATCGTTGATTTTATGCAAAAGACATTCAGGTTAAAAGTCTGATAGCTGGGTGGTTTGTTGTTGTTTCTAATCTCTCCTGGTCGCAGGCCCGATTTAGAAAATTCTTGACTATAGGCACAAGTCGGGATGGGGGCCAACTAACACTGATGTGGGAGTAACATTTCCGAAATTGACGCACAAAAAAATAATCATTAATCATTGTGAAAGTACCATTTTAGCAAGAATGGCCTATTTGAAGCATAGAAGCCTAGAGCATTATCAAATATCAAAAAGCAATACAACATATTAACTTCATCATTAAAGCACCAATACAATACAACGAGAAAAACGTATTAATCCCTTATATACACTACTAGCGGCCCGTTCCGACTTTGTCTGGGTTGAATAAAATATTATACCAATAAATTTCCAGTTGATAGCCAATAAATTGTAAATCTTTTTTTACCTTAATAATAACCTAAATAATACCTTAAATTAATTTTATGTTAGTTAATAATTAAAATAAATTTTTTAAAAGAAAAATGCGTGACGGAGAACGGCTAGGTTCGAACCGCTAGCGTCAGAACAGAAGCCCACCGCGATAGCACCACGATAAGGATCGTTGAAGTCTTCGGAACAAAAAGCGATAGAAGACAGTAGCGGAAACAATGGAGATTGTTAGGATTAAGCCCCTAACTTTATTTCTACTGATCAGATATACATAATATATAGCCTATGTCCATCTGGAATAATGTACCTTTCAAACAGTGAAAGAATTTTTCAAATAGGTACAGTGGTTCTGAAGATTACCCTCCACATACAAAATCGCTCTCTCTTTATATATAAGTATAGATAACATAAATATGATGAAATGTATAGATAACATAAATATGATGAAATATACATATAACTATACATATAACTATACATATGATGAATCAATCAAATTTGAAAGCATTTATAAAAAAAATTGCTATTAAAAAAGGTAAAATAAAAAAAAATTGAATAGGGAATTTTTTCTTTTTTTTCAGTTTAAAATAAAAAATTTTGGGGGCCCCCAACATTCGGGGGCCCCTAGGCCCGGGCCTACTGGGTCTAATGGAAAATCAGGGCCTATCTGGTCTAGCTCCCTATAAATCCTCAGGAGGTCCATTAGTAGACATGTATTGGTAAGAGAGTCCTCCCTAGATAAGCTGAAGCATGTTAGGAGGTGGCCACGAGTGGCCTGCTCAGTATTCCACTTTTTCAGAGTGGGAAAAGTTTTATTTTATCAATCAAATTTTAGGCACCTCAAGTGGCCACTGGCAAACCTAAAGATTTCAGTCTGTTCAGCTCTATCATTCTTGAAGGTCAAGAGCTCTAAAGTACTAGTCATGGACCGGGGAAGATTTCCAAGTATTCTGGAAAGATATCCTTGCTGAGTAAATGTCTAGATAAGTAAAATCCGAAGTAATTGGTGAACGTTCAGCGGTACACTCCATTGCTAGGGCGTCAGCGATCTCACTGCCAAATAGGCCCACATGAGAGGGGACCCACTGAAATGAATATCATGGTTCACAGAGGCGACCTAGATGGTGTAAGGTAGGATAGACCGGCTCTGTCGCCCACTCTCGTACAGCCGCTCAAATACTGGATGGAACTGCAACTCTCTGATGAAACCCATATATCATTAAATTCGACACCAATTCTAATAGATCTCAAACCCTCCTCTATGGCAAGTAATTCGGCAAGGAAAAGTACCAATCTGTACTTAACTGTGCACCCATCTAATGTCCTTCTTTTGTAGAGGGAACAAAGGCAACGTCCGTTTTACACTGTTCTCAGAATACACGTGGGCATGATTGCATTTTTCAAACAGATCACCCAAGAATGTATTTAGATAATCATCGCATTATCAGGAGGAAACAAAATCAGCGAATTACCTTTTCATAGTGGAAGACTACGTTGGTAGTTTTGCTGATGTGGAGAGGAATATTGTTATTCACGGGTCAAGGAAGTCGTCTCTGAAGGAAATTTAAATTCAGATCTGAATAGAGCTTAAAGGTTCAGTAAGTTCTCGAGAAGCAATCCCATTGACGCTGTGAATAATATATAAGCACTCATCAACACTTTTCTGTTCTATTTATGAGCTACAAGCTACCATTATCAATGACTAGGAATCACTTGGTTTCTGAGTTCAACGGTTCTCCCATATCCTTTGTATATATGTATTAAACATGGGAAGAAATATCTCTCTACCTATCTATCTATCTATCTATCTATATGTATATCTATATGTATACACACACACACACACACACACACACATATATATATATATATATGTGTGTGTGTGTGTGTGTGTGTGTGTATATTTATTATCCCTGTGTAATATATCCCATATATCTTTGGGAGATTTTCTATCTGGAACTACAGGATGATAAAAGTTAAATGTCCACACTCCGTTTTTGAGTGCTTTCGATCCTAAAGAAGATATATTTTGTTGAAAGAAGATATATTTCAGCGTTTTGCTGGATGAAACATAAATAAAAGCTCTCAGACTTTTGCGACTGGGAATTTCGTCCATACACACAACGTGGATATACGTTTCTGTAAAAATAAAATCTTTATTATTCTCCTGATTGCGAAACCTTACATGTTAAAATTCTGTTTAGTCTATAAAAAGATTTCTATTCGTTTAGAAAATGTTTTTTTTTATAAAACATTTACATTCGTAAATTTTTGCATTGGATGAATTATGATTAAATTTTAGATCCATTTCTCTGATGTAAACTGTTTTCAAGAACACTGAACATAGCTTAACTGTCCCTAAATAATTAACAAACTCATAATGGTTTTGAGGTTTTGAACGACAGACGAAAGACAGTCATCCAACTTAATATTTTTCCCGACTGCCGAAAATAATTCGTGGCATAATATAATGCGATCTAATAATTCAAACAAATCATAAAAGATGAAATATTTTAGTTCTTTATCACGATGGCCGAGCAGAAATATTTTACCTCGTTGTGACGTCAGAGTGGTGCACCGAGCTTAAAAATTCGCAGCATAATTTCTAGACTGGTTATTTTAACATCGCATGTTACGAGGTAGCTGAATTTCAGTTTATCGATTGCTCATTCAAGCAGTTCGATCTCAGGCGATTTTAAAATTGGCATCTGTAAGACTTATAACCATTAAAATACTAAAACTAAAATTATACAAGGCGAATCCCGCCAAATGTGGTGGCAAGTAGGGATGCGACATCGATGTCGGTGTTTTCAAAACATCGATGTTTTGATAAAGACATCGATGTTTTGAACATCGATTTATTGAAGCCGATGTTTTTTGCTCGATGTTTTACGTTGTCTCGATGTTTTTATTTTATGAAAAAGTACCATAATAAAAAAATTTACCACGTAGCATAATTTTCACACTCAGTAAATGTAAGTTGGAACTCTGAAAAGGACGAATACAAAAGAGGGAACGATTCCTTAGCAAACAGACAAATGGCAATCAACAACCAATGAACCAATCAGAGCGCTTGGAATGTTCCTGACACTCCAGAACATTCCATGGTTTTTTTTTTTTATAAATAGTATATACACGACAGTAGCCATTTGAGTTTTTGTTTTGTTCTGTTTTATATAAGATGACGTTAATATTATCAGTAATATGCCTCCCAAAAGTATCATTTGGAAATATTTTTGCAAAACCTCTGACAAATTGGCAAAATGCAATATTTGCCTTAAGTCCCTCAAAACTTCAGGCAATACCACGAATTTATATGGCCATTTAAAGGCAAAACATGGAAATATTTACAACGAGAATTTTGAGTCATCAATGTAGCCCAAGGCAAAAACAACCAAGTTTTTGTCAGTTGTGTCAGCCGAATCAGAGAGTAAAATTAAATACCCCCCCCCCCCCCCCCCCCGACTAACCGAAGTAAAAAAGGTTACTAAACCAGTTTTAAAAAATGGATGTTCTAAAACATCGATGTTTATAAACATTGATGGTTTTTGGGCGATGTTTTATTAGCATCGATGTTTTAATATTGAATATCGATGTTTCAAAACATCGATGTTTTGTTATCGATGTCTCATCCCTAGTGGCAAGTTGTTGGGTTGTCGCCAAAGTGGCGCGGAAAGGAGCAGTCTCTACTAAAATGGTTTTGTTTCTGAAGGGATGATTATAATGTAGCAGCTAGGCTTAGCCCCTCTTATATCCTTTGTAATAATATTTGTTTATATTTGTGTGCTTTGTTAATCTATGTATGTTATGTTAAATTACGCGTTCTGTTTTCTTGAGTATATCTTTCTTAAAATGTTCAGCTTGGATAACGATACTTCGAGTATTCTACGGGCGACCATTAGCTTTTAAACACATGCCTTCACGGCAAATTCCGCCGAGACGGATAGAAGTTTCAGTGTATCCATTCCAAGCAGGGCCCGATTATGAACACTGGGAGCCACTGGGCAGATGCTATTTGGGGCCCCCCCCCCTTACGAACATTTATAAAAATATGAACTATCTATGGGCTATACATACTATTAGAAGTACTAGGTGCATACACCAAGGGGGTTTTGGGACCCCCTAGCATCAGGGGACACTGGACAAAGTCCCGATTTGCCCATCCCATAAAAAGGCCCTGATTCCAAGCTCATTTGCTGCTGATTTCAGTTATTATAAACTACGAGTAGAGAAAGAGCTTTTATCTAAAAAAGAATCCTTATTGAATTTAGCTCTTGATATGCAGTGGATGTCTCAGCAAGTACTGTTTATAAAAGTAATGCAGGGCCCCGGGTTGCCCCAATTAGTCGGCAGGTCTGTACTGTCCGTCCAGCGTCTAGACCCATATGAAACATAAACCGAACAGGGGAAATCAACTTTCGGCTGAGTTTGCAGGCTCTTGCTACACAACCCGGGTCTTCAGTTTGACACTTGTCCAGGGGACTGACCGTCCGGGACGACGAAATTTTTCGCATTATAAAAGTAATTATATATATAATAGCCGTTGTCTCTGTATAACACTTCCGGGCTGTACTCATCTTTCAATTGAAGCCCTCAATAAACAAACAGCCGGTTAGGCTTAATTTCAATTTCAGATGTGGATCAGAATTTTTTCTTACCTAAAAACTAATATCTTCTCCATCAAATCACGTTTGTTCAGCCTATTTTTCTATAAAACATTCAGAACTAAAAAAAAATTGGATGCTTTTAGCTGTATATTTAACAGTTTTAAAAAATCTGTTTACTTTTGCGATGAATTCTGAAAGTAAATAAACTTGAATGCGAATGAATCAAGTAGCTCAAGTATTCATATCGCGTAGTGAGCTGTAAAAAACTGTATGGCAGTCTACTACTCCAATCGCATGAAAAACTAAATAAATAAAAAATAATGAAAGGGTTTGCTTTTACAAGGTGTGGATTAAATGCAATATTGTTAGATAATTCGGGATATTTTTCAACTTTCATATACTTTTCCTACTATGACGTCATTATTAGGATTATGACGTCAAAATGACGGGTTACCTTCTAGTGCCTTAAGAGTCATTACTAAGATGCAATATTTCCAATTTAAAAACAACCTTTTTTTGATTGGCAGCAGTCTCGCGGTGTACACACAGGCGAATGTCTAGCTTTTATCTCAAAAATGGTTACGGGGTCAATCTCAAAAACCCAAATAAACGTAATATAACTAGCCATAACCACTTTTGTGAATAAATGTAATATCTGAAGAGTCGCCAGTGAAATACAAAAATATCGATTTAAAAAACAACGTAAATGTAAAAATAGTTAAAAGATTTTTATATAAAAAAAGAATACTGAGTGAATTTTAAATACAAAATCAGACCTAGAATATTATCAAGAAGCTCCATCTAGCTAGCAAACTCCCGTGTGTTGATCAATCGCTAACTTCCAAGAATCTTCTATGATTGGAAAATTCTTCTTTTACCATAAAATCACTTTCAGACAGGCAGAGGATATTATTTCCATGTGGCATCATGGCAAATGGAGCAGATGACCATCTATATTAAAGGGATACCCAGATCGTACTGGTAAGAGGGAGGGGGTATTACACATAAATCCGATATAACCAAGAAAGAACTAGGACTTTTCGCAGTGAGTTTGCTTCCAGATTTTTCGTTTTCTTTCCTATTGATTGATCGAAGCAGTAGATGTATATATATAACAACGGTGATGAAAGTCGTGTTGTTTATAGTTTCTTTTGAATGCCATTTAAGTGACATTGCGTAGCGTACGAACGTATCGTTTTGGTATGATTTGGAACATTTAAGGAAATATGAGCCTTCATAATTCCGTCCCCCCCCCTCTCTCTCTATATATATATATATATATACACACACACACACACATATATATACAGGGTGGGCGAAAAGTCCTTGACACATTTCAGAAAATAATATATAAAATAGAAATTGCCATAAAAGAGTTCAGTTTGGAGTCACATCTTTAATAGAATGTTAATTTTTTTTATCAACAGAAAATTTCGAACTGCTGCCAAAAGAGGGCGCCACAGGACGAAAAGTCCATAGAATGACATTTTATATGAAAAACTTTTAATAGTTACCCTTACAGAACAAGTTTCTTGTTACCAAATTTCGATATGGGCATCTTTCGTAGCTCGTGTCACATCTAGAAGTGACGTCTAGCTCGTGTGACTTCGATGATCCGTGTCTTGAGCTGTGTAATGTCGGTCATTTTCGAAGCGAAGACTTTGTCCTTGACATATCCCCACAAGAAAAAATCAAGCGGAGTTAAATCTGAAGACCAAGGTGGCCATACTAGTGGACCATCTCGTCCAATCCATCGCTGAGAGAATTGTGTATCGAGGTAGCTGAAATGTGTCAAGGACTTTTCGCCCACCCTATATATATATATATATATATATATATATATATATATATATATATATATATATATATATATATATGTATATATACATATATATATATGTATATGTGTGTGTGTGTGTTTGTGTTTGTGTGTGTGTGTGTGAATACACTGAAGAGCCAGAAAAACCGGTACACCTGCCTAATTTCATGTAGGGCCCCCACGAGTACGCAGAAGTGTTGCAACACGACGTGGCATGGGCTCTATTAACGTCTGAAGGTATCCTGGAGGCGATTCGCACCATGAATTCTGAAGGGCAGCCCACAAATGCATAGGCCACTGGAGGGGGTGAAGATCTCTTCTGAACAGCACGTTGAAAGGCATCCCTGATATGCTCAATAATGTCTAGGAATTTAGGTGGCCAATGGAAGTGTCTGAAGTCAAAAGACTTATCATGGAGCCACTCGGTAGCAACACTCGACGTGTGAGGTGTCGCATTGTCCTGCTAGAATTGTCCAAGTCCGTCGGAATACACAATAAACATGAATGGGTGTAGATGTTCGGACAGGAGGTTTATGCACCCGTCACCTGTCAGCTTCGTCTCTACACGGATATATATATATATATATATATATATATATATATATATATATATATATATATATATATATATATATGTGTGTGTGTGTGTGTGTGTGTGTGTGTGTGATGATAGAAGCATAAGCTATAGTTAATTATATTAATGAGCATTAAACAGTAATTTTTCTAGTAAAGTCCTAGTGTTGTCTCCAATTCAGGAAGTAGACTGTATTTCGCAGCCAAAGAGTTCAGGGTCATTCGCTCGCACACGCGCGTATGTTACATAATCTTCGGAAGTTCGAAGAGGCTCTGGAAGAGAGCCTACGCCTATGTGACTTATATAACGGAAGAGAAAGAAATTACGCAGTTCGGGGAAATCTTTGATAGAGTCAAGACGCGCGTCTGTCGCGTGGGCTGTGAGATGATGGAAAATGGCGATTTAGCTGGATTAATTGGGCATTTGATTAATGTTAATTAATAAAGAGGTGTTTAAAAGTTAATTCAGTATTAGTTCTTCCACCGGCCTACTGTTTGATGACTGCATTTAGAGTAATTAGTGTGTTTAGATGGGTGCACGGCGATAGGGTCGTGACATATATATATATATATATATATATATATATATATATATATACCAGGTGGTCATAAAGAAACTTTGCCGATATACGGACCTCTAGTGGCCGTTCCGTTCAACCTATTGAGATGAGAAATCAGATATAGTTATTCAGAGGTATGTGCTCGGAATTCTGAGAACGGCAACACAGTGACGCTCACGGTTACGGTTATAGGTATAGAAACTCGAAATTTTCAAATGGCAACGTCCACTTTTTCCAGTCGCAAAATTTTCAGCGCATGCGAAAACCCTAAAAAGCGTTGGAATGGTACGTGTATCACTAAAAAAACGGACGTGTTATGCACGCACAAAAAACAGCTCTACGAACCGCCAACAAAGACACTATCGGGGAATGGGGGTCACGGAGGAAATTTGCATATGACAGAGGCTAGAAACCAATCACAGAACGCCGTTCTCCAGATATTCAGCGAGCGTAGAAAACCGATAAAAAGCTCCCTGATCGCGTTTTTCTTAGCCATTCGCAGAACTGTTTTTTTGTGCGTGCATAACGCGTCCGTTTTTTGTGATACACGTGCCGTTCCAACGCTTTATAGGGTTTTCGCATGCGCTGAGCATTTTGCGACGGGAAAAAGTGGTCTATTCCATTTGAAAATTTCGAGTTTCTATACCTATAACCGTAACCGTGAGCGTCACTGTGTTGCCGTTCTCAGAATCCCGGGCTCATACATCTGAATAACTATATCTGAAATCTCATCTCAATAGGTTGAAAGGAACGGCCACTAGAGGTCCATATATCGGCAAAGTTTCTTTATGACCACCCTGTATATGAAATAGAGGCTGTTGCGGGGCGACACACAGGCCGATATCTCGAAAAATCTCAGATGTAGTCGTAGAAAGTGGCTGAGTTGGCGTAGGTATGAAGTCCAAGCGAGAAAACATAATACTCCACATAGCTGGTTACACAGTTCTTTATTAAGTAATATTCTACTGGCTCAGGTAGACTTTTTATGTTCCAGTTTAAATAGCTATAGGACTTTATGCATAGCAAGTATCATCCTGGGACTGTCGGAACAGCTCACATAAAATATAAAAATCGCAGCGCAATTTTCGACATGTGTTTAGGACGAGAGCTGACACAGAAGAGCCTCCGAGGGAATGTTATCTGCGAAAGGGCGCGGTCACGTTAAGACTTCTAATTTGTCAATTTATGACACCTGACTTAATACGTCAGATGGGGTGATGATTTCGTCCGACTTTCTAGAACTTTCGGTCTTACATAATGGTTGTATAAGGTGTTGGCGCGTGGCTTTTAGGGGGAAATCTAATAGACTATCTCGGTTATTCCTAGGTCAAAATTAAATTGAGGGACGATATTCTGCTGCGATAAGATGAAAGAATTTTGAATAGGCGTTTTAATGATAATGAAAAGTTATTATTTCATATATATATATATATATATATATATATATATATATATATATATATATATATATATATGTATATATGAAATGACTCGAATGGTCATGTCCTGAAAATACTGCAAACATCATGGCAGGAAAATAATAAAGTCAGCTTCAGGAACAAAGGCATTTACTTACGAATAATGCAGCACATCTTACTTGCTCGAAACCAGCCTCGTGCCTAAATCGTAGTGCGCGAAAATAGAATTAGGTCAAAGAGAGGTTGCC
The DNA here is from genome assembly GCA_907164885.2 of Dolomedes plantarius. Classification (NCBI taxonomy): domain Eukaryota; kingdom Metazoa; phylum Arthropoda; class Arachnida; order Araneae; family Dolomedidae; genus Dolomedes; species Dolomedes plantarius. The sequence goes on from OU015493.1 coordinate 206,729,834, forward strand.
ATAATTGGCGGAGAAAGTTAGTATGGAAAGGCGAAGCATCTCGCCAAGGAGTCGGAAAGTTTACCAGATGAGAAAGGAAGTTTCAGAAAGGACGATTATAGGTTATTAATAATATTATCATATATATATATATATATATATATATAATATATATATATACATACATACACATATATATATATATATATATATATATATATATATATATATATATTTATATATATATATACGTATATATATATATATATATATATATATAGCAAAATGATTTTGTAAAGGGTGTAGTTTTATTTCCTGTGTAGGATTAAAAGTATTGAATGCAAGTGCATCATCAGAATTGCACGAAAGAAATATCTTTAAATTATAAAACTTTACAAAAAAAAATACTCTAGAATCTTACGAGGACTCGGGTGAAAATTAAAATTATTGCCCTTCTCTTCAGAACCTCAAAAATAGTGTTTTGTGAGCATTTGACGACATTAGAAGAGATTACACAAGCGTGAGCTCTTTTAGCTTAGTGCACGACAGGATGCAATCGCTTCAGGCCGCTTAATGGCCCGACCACACGCTTCTTAAAAAATTTTATCTCCCCCTTGACAAAAAGAATTTGTCTGGCTCGAAAACTGAACTCGGGATCTTCCGCATTCTCGCCAGATGTCTTATCCTATACACCTCTAAAATATGTCACACGCACTTGATTCTTTTGAATTAACAATGTTAAAATAAAACACACAATGACGTGACAAAAGTATGCACACTAGGCACTACCCGCTAGTGCAGAAGAAAAAAAATCAATACCCACCTGCAAAATATCAAAATAAATTCGTGGTGAGTGCCGTTTCGTATTACAGGCTCTCTTCCTTGCCTCTGCATGACTCTGCGAATAAGATACTTGCGGAATGCCCTTAAATCAGGGAGTCCTTAGTTTAAATCCCCAAATGGTCACGGTAAAAGCACTGCCAGGGAGCACAAAGTAAATTATTTCTTCCAATTTAGGTCCCCTTTCTATGTGACGGTAGATAGATTAAGGGGAAAAGAGAAGCTCTCCCAGCAGAATTCTCCCTTACGAAGAATCCTCCCCTGATCTGGGGTGTGCTAATATAGATGCAAGTATACATTAAAGGGTCACGTTCACTGAGTCACACACGGCGACGCTACATGCTAGAAATATCATTAGATATGTTTTCCAAGCAGAGATATATTTTTCCTTGCCACAGGAAATATTTGGAGTATTCTTACGGAGGGGAGCATTGCATAGATCTGTATCAAAAACAAATACTTGAACTAATGGAAAATATGTTATGCTTGTTTGGCATCTAATATATTTAAAAGGGAATTTAAATGGAAACAAATAAATATGTGGAATAAACATAAAAGGTTTATGTTTAATACGTAATAAAATTTTAAGCTTTTCCTTACGGGGTTGGATAGTATGTATCCCAAGAATACGGGCCCAAGAATGAATGAATATATATATATATATATATATATATATATATATATATATATATATATATATGTAACAAGAAAACGCGTCTTCCTAAATTACTTTACTTTAAAGCGTATTCTAAATTCTCTTTTTAATAAAGCACGACCCCTTTTCCAAAAATTGCAACCTAAAAGTAAAGTAATTTAGGAAGACGCGTTTTCTTGTTACATATATGTATATATATATATATATATATATATATATGTATGTATGTATGTATAATGAATAATATTTTTACTCTTAAGTTATAATAATAATAATACAATATTAACTTTGGTTTATATGTCCTTTAACACAGTCTCCATTGTAAGTCGGCATCTATGTTTCAATTAACTCCATCGTTGCAAGGTTTGCATCGTTGCGGTTTAATACTCTTAACTTCAACATTGTCTAGCGCCAGGCTTCGTGTTCTTTGATTGAACAACTTTTTATTCATTTCTTCTGAAGGATTCTTATGGATTCTTTCTTCTTATGGATTTTTATTTCACCGAAGAATCCATAAGAAAATTAGGGATTCTTCGGTGTCTAAGTATGTTTATTGGTTGGATCATACTTATCAGAAACAATCCATTGGTTTTTAGACAGTATAGGCACCGCTGATGAAAAGATGCCGTCAAAAACCTTTTAAATTCTTATCTTTTCATGTTTTTTGTTTCACGCTGCAAAGTGTAATATGTCTTATGCTGGATTTTTACTTTCAACACTTTCTTATATATATATATATATATATATATATATATATATATATATGCATTCATATATACATATGCATATATATAATCCCTTTAATGGCTGTTCTTACAAAGGGGGTATAAAATTTCCCTTTATACAGAGGGATTCGGAAAAATGGGTCCCGTAACTTAAAAGTTAAGTAACGTTTTGTCGGATGCAATTTTCCAGTAAGTAATAGTACCAATTTTTGTATTAATTTTTTTGGTACTGATTATTTAAGTATGGAAATACACCCTATATTTAAGTGTGTATCCTTAGAACCTTAAAAAAAGCATTCATTTCTTGACTGTTTAAAAATATTTAGAATAATTTGTATTTCTTTATTTGCCTATCACTTTCTTTAAAAATGATGATTATTTGAATATCTTTTTTAAAGTAGTTTTCATTTTATTGTCTTATACTAAAAGGATTGCACATATTTACTTTTTATATAAAACAAAGACCTAGGAAAGATATACCGGGAAATTTAAAATTAAAAAGTTAATAATCCCATTATGCAAAAGGAGAATCCAATAAGAGCTATTTAAACATGGCCTCGAAAGGCATTTTTAAATTTACAGTTGATACTCTCTGTAAATTTTTATTTCAAGTTTGAGTTTGAATTATTTCAAATATAAACAAGTTCAGATATTTATTTATGGGCTACAAACAGAATCAAGATTTTCATATTTATTGCTTAATAAACGTACAATGGTCATTTAGAAACAGACAAAAAAAATTGAAAAAATAAACACATATTATATCTGAAAATCGAAATAAACGTTCAAATATTTTTTTAAACTTTTCATTTGAATTTTTTAAAAATGAGTCAGCGAAACCTCGTTAACCGAATTATAACCTAATACAATATTTTTATCAACGATTGTCTTTCAGTGTGTTTAGGCTTTAAAATAAAGAAATAAAAATATTTTTCAATTTGTATTCTTGGAAAGTAATTTTAATGTAATTAAAACACTTTGGGTCATTATTGTTAATTTATCATTATGACAACTGCACATTTATTTTTCTGCTAATAACATTAAAACGGCTTCAACAGAGATAACGCACAGAGCAGATGTAAAAGAAAGTATTATTAGAAAATTTATTCAGTTTTTAAAAACTCCGATTTTGAAGTAGGCCCTTGATCAAATTTTTGAAGTGCCTCATATGGAAAAAACAACCACCATATTACCTATTTTAAAAATATAAAATATAATACAAGCGGGGGAAAACAATCGCCCTTATACTATATATATATATATATATATATATATATATATATATATATATGTATATATATATATATATATATATATATATGTTATGTATATATATGTATATATATAAATATATATATATATATATGTATATATATGTATATATATAATATATATATATATATATATATATATATATATATATATATATATATATATATGCGTGTGTAAATGTATATCATCTCTAGAACCAGAAGGATATATTCCATCGAACTGTCTTGAATAGAAATCGTTGGGCTTGAGTGTTTAGCAAACTTGGTGAATTTACTCCATTTGAGACATATAATAATTTTATTTAATTGAGCACACTACAGACAATACTCTTATAATTAATTGTTTAACTTACTTATAAGAAATGTGAAGACGGGAATATATTTATTTGTAAAAGCTATGTACAATGAGCAGAGGAGAGGTTGATAATCTGGACTAACCCATTTCGATAGACGCTATGTCGCGCGCAGTTGGATTCTCATAAGAGAACAATGGAAAAGTTAGTTTCACTTGTGACCATATGTTGTGATCTTCTAAAACAACAGCCAGACGCTACAAAAACAAAAATGAAAGTTGTTGTAGAAGGGGAAAGACATCAGAGGTGTTGAGTTTATAGATGGTGGGTCATTATTATTGCACACACACGCACATCTTTTTTTTTACCTGTGTACGTCAGCGCCACCTGTCGGCTGTTTTATTGAGTTATTTTTTTTCCTGTCTTAAAAATATACCGTAAACCTAGCGACGCTAACTCTGCAAACGTATATTATTTTGGTTATTTTTCCGGTTTTTATGAATTTTTAAAGTTTTTACGGACTTTTTGCCCAGCCGGTATAATATATATATATATATATATATATAGTATAATACAGTATATATAATACACACACACACACGCACACGTATATATATATATATATATCTATATATATAAAAGAGCTCGTCTGTTTGTTTGTCCGCTATAGAATCATAAACTGTTTCACCCACCGGGACCAAATTCGGCACAGTTAATGTTTAGGACCCGATAAACTTAAATCAGGAAAAACGAAATTTGGGGCTCAATTAGTTTTTAAATTAAATTTTTAAGGATTTTTGTGCCTCTAAGAGGTGCGCGACCACCTGTGGAGCCCCTTCACCACAACCAGCTGCGTTAAGAGAGATGGTTTGGGGGGTGACGGGGGGTCAAATTCCAATGCGCGGGAGGAAGAGGGTTGGGAATGACCTTTGGCCCTGGCCAACACCTCCTAAACGAACGTTCGTTTAGGAGGTGTTGCCCTGGCTCCCCAAATAAACACAACTGGCCAGATGAACATGAAGAGCGGGGGTGCAGCCCAGTATTTTTTTGATGGAATGCATGAAAAATTTTATATCTATATATCTACCCGGGCAACGCCGGGCAATAATGCTAGTATACTATATATGTAAAGAGAGAGAGATTTAACGTTAATAAGTTTATGATTAAAATAAAATAATTTTTAAAAATATAAAAATCGTATTGAAAGAAGTAGTAAACGGTGACAACTACACACCTTAAGTCGAGACTCAAGTTTTTGTTTGGTAGCCAATTCTCCTTAAACATTAACAACAGCAGCTCTCGAATACTTCACAAGCGACGAAGTTTCGCCGATGCTCGATCCACTGTTACTAGCGCCCAGAACCATTTTACTATCAAAGTCGGCTAAATCGTTTATTTTAACCCATTCATTCACAGGCAATACACTTCAACTGTCTTTGCAATCATCCAACAATCCCTTTTTATAACAATCTCGTCTTCTAGCAACAACAGCGCTATGTCATAGCTTATCTGCATAAAATTGTGAGGAGGTCACAATAAATTGGCCATTCAGGGTATAAACTTGAGAAGTTCTTGAAAGATTATTGCACATTCAGACACGGTTGTCTTTGTTTGTTTGATGAAACTCTTAATTATATAATCCGATGTTAAAATGAAATATACTTACAGTAAAATTCTAGATCACCATCTGCTATATAGCGTATAATAAAATTTGTAATACAGGGTGTCTCAAAAAACCTTGACACATTTTAAAAAATTATACAAAAAAAAGTACACATGGTAGGAACTAGAAATTCACATATTTGTTAAAAGAAATAAAAAATAATAATAATCAATGAATTATAAATTATATATATAACAATATATATATATAATTATAAATATATATTATTATATATATTTATATATATATAACAATAATCAATGAATTTCAATATATGTACCTATTGTGGCACGGAGAACATCTAGTTGGTAATCCATCTCAGCCTATGTGCATTCCAAAATGGATTCCGTAGCACATGAAATTCTAGCAATTATGCTTCTTTTGAGTTCTTCAACACTACAACCGATTACCAAGGACTTTTCCCGTTTCCAGAAACTTGTTATACCACGCTAAGATGTTGTTACGACTTGGTGGATCTTTTCCAAATTCCGTTTTTAAATACGAACTAACAGGTATTGCTCTCTCTGAAGAAGTAGCCATTTTACAATTTTCGCCCTCAGGGAACAACTAGCGACACCTACTCAACTTTTTTGACAAAGAAAAAAACTTTATATACAGTAACTGTTTGAAAGTATTTAGTTTATTCTTTCGCCCCTAGATGTCAGCCAAATGTAATCGAATTTTGAATAGTTTTGTATTCATAGATTGGCAACTCATAGTAATGTTTTGTCTTTCAGCAGAGTTAATTTTGATTCGATGTAAGACGGTTGTGTTCTATTTAGCTTCGTGCTAAGATTAGTATTGCGATGTTCTTCTGATTTTCTATCTACGTTTATGTGAGAAAATAAAGTACCTTGTCTTTCTGTCGTCACGCCAGATGATTATTTGCAGCCGTTGTTTTTATATTTCCTGAACTTTAATCCGAAGATTTGAACACATGGCTCCCGCCGGGTCAGTAACACTTCTGTGAATTTCCAGTTCTTACCTTGTATACATTTTTTTTGTAATAATTTTTAAAAATATGTCAAGTTTTTTGGGACACCCTGTATATTATCGTGGATTTAGTTAGTGTAAGTTTTAGTATTCTTCCTTGTTAAACTAAAGCATTATACCCCATTTGGTTAATTCCCAATATACGGTGCCCCTTGTATTTCACTGCATTGGAACCGCCATCTTGGTTACGTGTCCCGTCGTCAATTTGGCGATGGCAGAGGTAACCAAGATGGCGGTTCCATCTCAGAGGGAAACATGAAATAATATAAATGACAACGTGCAGAACTTTCATTGAAAAATTATACAGAAAATAAATAAATGAAGTTAAAAGAGGGCAGTCCATTTTTTTTTGTCGCCGAAGCAGAACGCGTGTTTTTTGGAACGGGAAAGTCCGAAAAGTCCCAATAATACGCATTTTTTAAACTGTACGACCACAATAAAGCACAAAAACACAAAAAATATCGCCATCTTATTCAAATCGAGAGCGATAAATGGTTGCCTTAAAAGCATTTTACAAACACAAACCACATTTGGCGTTTCATCGCCAAATTGCCAAAAATCTAAAAAATCTAAAAAACTTATCGCCAAGCTGCGGCACCGTGTATTGGGAATGAGCCCACCAGGTTATTGTCGACAGCAAAGTTAATTCATGAAAGCATAGCTTTGTAATTGATCTAGCAAATTAAAGATATTGGTATGAAGCTTCAGGAGGTGCAAAACACAGTATTCCCGGAAGCATAACCGCGTATTTTCATTTTGTTGACTTAAAACAAACTATCGAGATTTTAGGACCAAATAACAAAAACCACATGCTTTCGACGAGAGTTTCTTCGTATGTGTACCCTGATGTGCAACTGTATTTTAACGCAATTTATCTCGAAATCGAATTTTCCCCGAAATTGCAGGTTTAAAAGTATGTATCTAAACTTCCTTGCAAGCCACCTCTGTGAAACTTGTACAAAAAAAGTGCTTAAATCTGTTTTCCTTAAACTGTCCTAAGAATTTTATATTAAGAGTGAAAACTCATAAAATGTGTTCCCGAATGCAAAAATTATTCTAAAAAAAGGGATTTACTTTTGTCCTTTGAGGTCATTAAAGCATTAAAATTAAAATTTTTCTAATTCATCAGAACAATTATTCTGACATTTCTACTTATATGTGAAAATGTCAAAAAGGCGTTTAGAGTTTCGTTAAAACAGATGCATGAAAAATGAAACACATTATACATTTTAAATTTCAAATACAGTGATTTCCGCTTATAAAAATCACGTTTGTTATTACTGTTTTTGATTCTTATAAACGGTTGATTCTTATAGCCGAAATTTAGGTGTTTGGACAGGCACACGCAAACCTATATATACATATATTATATAATTTATCATAAAATACTCTTTAATTTGCGTTAATTATCTTTTATTAAAATTATTCTTTATAATATTAAAAATACAACTTAATTTTTAGACCTATAAGTAGATACACATGATTATAGTAAGAGAAGAAAAAAATCCAATATTTGTTACAACATACCTGCTTAACAGTTTTAACATTTCAACTACAAGAAGGGAGCAAGAAAGTTTTCTATGGTTATTTGACCTAATGAAGTTTTCAGGAGGCTGTTTATACCTCTTTCAATACTAATAGTCTCAGACGAAGATTCACCTTCTAGCTTACGTTTCAAGGTTTGAAAACGTGCTGAATCTACTAATGTCACGCTTGCCTAAGTGATAGTGGACACTTCGCCAAAGATTTAAGTGTTTCAGGGTCCAGGAAGCCGCAACCAGGATGTGGGAGGTGGGAAAAAAGAGTCTCTATTTTTGTTTGTCTGTGGAGAAAAGTGAAATCGAACCCGGACGGGTAAAGATTCCCCCGGGTCAAGCTAATGGGTCAAGTGTTGTGATGAAGCGTTTAAGGGGAGACTATTATGTTATGTCTAAAAAAGAAAGGGATGAATTTTATAACTATATTCCATCCCATCTTATCAATCTTTCTTTAAAAAAGAAGAAAGAACTTCGTACCTTTAGAGGGTTTAAATGGCTTTTTTTCGAAATATGAAAGGAAAGCGAAAAGTGTAAACTGATTCTTAAAACCGGCGGATTGATTCTTTAAAGCGAAAATTTTAACATGGAAGTAATACATTTGTTTTTGTTTTAGCGATATTGATTCTTATAAACGGTTGATTCTTATAACCACTGATCACTATAAGCGGTGGTTACTGTATTTAAAAAGAAAATTTTAAAGTTTTCAATTATTTTTCGTATGAATAATTATCTTTATATACATTTGAGGGGAAAATATTCATAATGAGATTTTTTTTTGTGAATACAAAAAATTAGATTCTTTTCCCATCCTCCTCTGAAGTTTATACTTTACAAATCTGTTCTATTACATGTTAAAAAGAGGATTGAATACTGAATATTCAGAATTGAAGTTTACCCGACAAACTCTAGTACTCGATTTTCGACCTTTTATTGCATCATATGAGGCAGTTTGGGATTCTTCGAGGCATGCCTAACGTTTTAAAAGTTACCTTGGAGTCAATTTTATTTTCTGAAATACATTAAATTACTTCATTCATTCCCGTTATCCAGTCGTTTTGCACCTGGAAAGCATTATTCGAAAGCCTACAGGAAATCTAATCAGCCAGAGTGAGTTACTAAGTATTTCGATTCTGCCTGGCTGCCAAAGTCGCCTTTGATTTGTTTTGATTCGATACTTTTTCTTTTATAACGATCTTTCTGGGAAAAGCAGACGTCGCACAAAGCAGGGAGAGGCAAAATAACTCATCCAGCTAAATGCGAGGCTAAAGTAGAAGTAAACTGAATGTGATTTTGAAGCCATCAGGGCGCTGTTTCCTAGAGCAGTCGGTGACGGAAATCTTTCCTCCCTTGAGTAGCGCGGAACGCGACCTGGAAAGTGAAATTCATTAGAAAAGAACTATGCGTAGTAGTTGGCGGAAATATCCATAAATACGTAACAATTTTTGCTCGCTTTAAAGTAAAATAGAGGGAAATATTTGCATATGTTTGGATTTGACTAGATAAACTATGCTTGCAAAGATAAACAGCAGATAAATCCAGTGAATATAGCTTTAGCTTTAATAATCATGGATATTTTATTCCGAAAAAACTGTAATTAAGTTCTTCATTAATCTGTAATTAAGTTGAGTACTAAAAAAATTCTGTCTGAATATCAAATGCTTATATATATATATATATATATATATATATATATATATATATATATATATATATACGGGGGCTGTCCGTAAAGTATCCGAATTTAACTTATAACTAAAAAAATATAATGGATATACATACTTCAGTTTAATCCCCTTCAAAGTATCGTCCTTGAGAAGCAACACACTTAGCCCAACGTTGTTGCCACTCTTGGAAGCAGGATTGGAAGTCGTTCTTTGGAATGGTCAACAGCTGTTCAATCGCTTTTTGTTTGATGGTCGTCACATCCTCAAACCGTCGTCCTTTAAGCGTTTTCTTTAGCTTTGGAAATGCGAAAAAGTCGCACGGAGCGAGGTCTGGTGAGTAGGGAGGTTGCGGGACTTGAACGGTGCCATGTTTGGTTAAAAAATTTTGAACCACATGTGAGGAGTGAGAAGGGGCATTATCCTGGTGAAGCATCCATTTTCCAGATTTCCACTTTGCTGGTCGTTTCCTCCTCACGGAATCACGAAGTCGCCTGAGCACATCACGGTAGAACTATTTATTAATGGTTTGTCCATCCGGGGCAAATTCGAAATGCACAACTCCATCACTGTCGAAGAAAAAAATTAACATCACTTTGATTTTGCTTCGAACTTGCCGGGCTTTCGTTGGTCGGGGGGAATTCGGACTCTTCCACTCAGATGATTGTTGTTTGGTTTCCGGATCGTATCCATAGACCCATGTCTCGTCCCCTGTTATGATGTTATTCAGAAATTCCGGATCCTCACACGACCGTTCGAATAACTCGGAAAACATTTGCATGCGAAGTTCTCGTTGATCTTCGGTAAGCAGACGTGGGACAAACTTAGCCGATACACGCCGCATGCCCAAATCTTCGGTTAAAATTTCGTGGCCAACAGTTTTTGCTATTCCCACCTCATCCGCAATCTCTCGAACTGTCATTCGTCTATCTGATCGCACCACATTACGAACCTGTTCCACTTTGAGATCATTCCTCGAAGTTGATGGACGCCATGATCGTGCATCACTTTCCACAGATCCCCTTCCATCTTTAAATCGTCTAAACCATTGAAACACTTGAGTTCGGCCCACAACATCATCACCGTATGCTTTCTTAAACAAATCGAACGTTTCGGTTACCGTTTTTCCAATTTTACTACAAAATTTGATGCAAACACGTTGCTCAGTAGATTCCGTCATGATCCAACCTGACACGAGACTTCCACTGCGTTCACTTGTCGTTATTGCTACAAGAGAACCGCGCTTCACAGTTCTTGGCTAATTGACAACAAAACAAGTTTACATATGTTTAAACATGCTAATTAGCGTGGGCACGAAGAGTGGTGTCTGTATTATGTTTTATACATTCAGTTCGGATACTTTACGGACAGCCCTCGTATATATATATATATATATATATATATATATATATATATATATATATATATATATATATATATATATATATATATACATATGAATATATATATATATATATATATATATATATATATATATATATATATATATATATATACATATAAATATATATATATATATATATATATATATATATATATATATATATATATATATATATATATATATGGTTTTTCAACATTTCTTTCGGTATTTCATGGTGCCAAATTTTAATTATTGTTTCCTGAATCTCTCGTTTTCTTCTGTGATGATTTTGAGATATTTTCCTTCCAATTATACTCCTTAAATTCTCAACAGAATTTAAATCTGACGAGTTTCCTGGCCATGGGTGAACATTAATACCATGTTTCGCAAATTCAGCCTAAACCTAAAATAAGGAATGTTTCGATATAGAGTTCAGAATTGAGCTCTAGTGAAATTTAATTTAATTTCAAAGCTTTTCTTGCCTTTTTCTATGTATTGTTGCAGAGTGCCAGGTCTTGCTGAAATACCCATCTCTGGCTAGGGAACATGCCATGAGTACTAGGAAGCAATCGATCCGTCAGCACACTCATATGCTGGTCACTCTTCATAGTTCCCTGTACGAAATGGAGTCGTCCATTTGGCTTATATAACATGCAGCCCCACACCATTTGGGTTTCTGGGTGTTTTGCTGTATGAACCAGGCAGTCTGGACTCATGGAAAACCTAGTGTAGCAAAACCTTGTGGATTCCATGCCCAAAAGAGGGGCTGTTGTGATCAAAGCCAGAGGCGGCCCAACAACATATTAAATGCGCTTCGGTTCAATTGTACTCATTTATTATCTTTTCTGCTCAGAAGAACTTGGAATTGTTTATTTCATTTTATTACGGGGAACCAAAATGGGTGCCGATTCATGATAACCTGTACATTTTTGTATGCTATTTTTTATGAAATTAAATAATTATTTTTGTTCAATAACTTAATAATATCTTGTCTTTAAACTAGTTTAACATATTGACATTAACAAATATCAGTTGCATTCAAAAAATATTATTTTTTTGAGCTTATTCTTGAAAAAATGTTCGATTTCTCAAACTTGCAATACTTTTGGCCAGTAGTGTAAAATTATATATATATATATATATATATACATATATATATATATATATATATATATTATATATATATATATATATATATATATATATATATATATATATATATATATTATATATATATTATATATATATATATATATATATATATATATATATATATATATATATTATATATATATATATATATATATATATATATATATATATATATATATATATATATATATATATATATATATATATATATATATATATATATATATATATATAAGCATGACTTCAGATTTAAACAAGTAAATGTTTGGGTAATAGGAGGCACAACTAATGTTATCTTAACTTATATCGTGATGCTCTCAAAATTTAATTTAATATCATGAAATATGGTTAGCTTTTGAAAGCTGTTCGTAACTGACTGTAGGAATTTCAAATGTATGAGAATATAGAAAAATGGTGGATATTTTCCGTGTGATACAGTCAAGGGGTTGATTTTAAATATAGACATCCTTTAACACACATATAGATTTTCACATATAGATATCCTTTAACATTTAATTATGAAAATATTATGCGGATCTTTTAACGTGCGTAATAGCAACTTTTGAATATAATTAGTTAACTAGTTATTTCATATTAATGAAGTTTTTGAGAAGACTTATTGGATAGAGATTGTTTGCAGGTGGTATTTGTATCATTTAGGTTACTAAGGGGTGCAATGATTTGATTATATCTCAGAAGACAAAATTCTTTAATGTACTTAAAATTCTGTACTATTATAACTGGATTCCTAGAGCCTGGAAATCTTTATTTATTGTCTTTCACTAATTAAATGTCAATAGGAAAGGAAAAGCATAAATGAAAGTCATTTAACTTAATTTGATTGCAGGTATTGAAAATTTATTATACCCAATAGAGGACTTATCTCAGCATATTTAGAAGTGATGAAGCGCTTAAAAATGTTTTTCCTTTCAAAATCATGATGAATAAAGTTTGATGAATTTGCAAACTTTAGCATTACTATATTAATAAAGCATTACTATAGTAATAAAGGCATTTGAGTCATAACATAAATAAACATGAATTGAATATTTACTTTTAATTAAATTCATTCTCATGCAATGAAACGAATAGAAATGGTAATGTTTAAGCTAAAGTCTGAAAAGGAATTTAAAGAATAGCATTTTTCTGTGCCTAATACAGAAATATTAACATCATATATATATATATATATATATATATGTATATATGGAAGAATACCAATTTATGTTCAAAATTAAAATAAAAACCAATTACTGATTCAATAATTTTACATATACAGATGTACTTAAATTCAGGATATGATATATAATTCAATTATATTAAAACTAACATCCAATTATATTCTAGTTAGTGGAATATTTAATTAAATTATTTTAACCCTTCAGGCGCCAAAAATTGGCGGGCGCGCCAATTTTTGGCGAGCGTGGCACAAAGTGCAAGGTCTCTTTCAACCTTGATTACTCCTTTTGTAATAAATTTTTTTTTTCAAATTGAAAATAATAATTCTGCGTTTCATGACAAGATATAAAATGTTGATAATATTGAGATATATTTACAATTAAAGGCCAAAGAATGCAGATACAATCACCTTATTTCAAAACTGTCTGGTTTATTGGATCTATGGACATCTTGCGAATAGATTCCTATTTGGTCCCAAAACCTAAAAAAACAATGAGACTGTCCATCTTCATGATGTGCGGGATACTATGTAATAGCTTCACATTTGATCGACTACATCAACTCCTGCTTTTGTCGTATTCTAATCCAATATAATCACTGGTTTACCACGGTTAAATCACGACTAACAATGAATGGAAAGGAATACAAGGGTCAGAAAATCGGACCTGCATTAGAAAGATTGTAGCTATCAATAGAAACTGTTTAAAACATTCAAACCTTACATGTAAAAGCAAACCATTCAAAATGATGGAAATGTTGCACTTTGTACACGGCGCGCCCGCTGAACGGTTGATTAAAATATTTTACTTAGAAATATTACAACGTACTTCATGGTTAGCTGTAATTTCATAGAGAGCTGTAAACATAAAAAAAAGTCAGGAAGAATAAAATATTTAACTGAAAGAGAAATAACAAGTGAAATGTGAAATAGATAATATATAATTGAATACATATAAAAATTAGCCTTGTCAGTATTTAAGGTTTAGGTCAGCTGTTAATTAAAACAAAAGCGAAAAACTGATAAACGAAGACGGATTCTGTCATTCAGCGGCAATGAGAGGAACTGAAATATGCAAAGTACATTTTTCCAGCTGCATCTTAGACTGGAATGATCAATATGTCAATCACAATTGAATCAACATTAGGGCTGGAAATTTTCCAGTGGAATTTCTCCATATGTCAATGGCATTATTCTCCAAAACGTTTGCTTCGATTAAGTGTATTTTGTTAATCGTTTCTCTGAGAGCAATGGTCATCTTTTGCTACGCATGGATAAAATAAACCACGACCTATATTTTAGAGCCGTTACCGAGTAGCAACAAACACCCAAGCTGATGGATGTACTCTAACCCACAGACTGGGGTGCTAAGTTCTCGTCACCTTTCAATTCAACTATCATCCTGATTAAATAAAAACAATATGCGAGTTAATTTTGTTTGATTAAAAGAAATCAAACACACACACACACACACATACACACACACACATATATATATATATATATATATATATATATATATATATATATATATATATATATATATATATATATATATATATATATAAATAAGAAAAAGATGAAAGAGAAAACCAGTAATAGCTCTAAAGCTACTTGCAGCGAGGAACAAATAACATGAAAAGAAAAGTATGAAAGAGGTTTTAGGCAGCATTTGTTCATCAGCGGCGTCAATGCTGTCTAAAAAACAATGGATTGTTTCCAATGAGTATGATCTATACAATAAACACACTCAGACACCGTACAATCCATGAAAAACAGAAGAATTGATTAATTATTGAATAAAGATTGAATAATAGTACTTAACCAAAGAACACCAAGCCTGGCGCTAGACAGAGTGGAAGTTAAGGACTTGTAACCGCAAGATGACTGACGTCACAAAACTTGCAACCATGGAGGTAGTGGTTTCTCAGTTACAGACTTACTTAGGTTACCTTATTTTAGGACTATTTTACCCTTAATTATTTAGCTTTTTATTATTTATACTACTAAGAGTTAATATATATATATTATAGTATACATAATACTGCGTGTGCAAAAACTCCGTAAAAACTTAAAAAATTCATAAAAACCGGAAAAATAACCAAAATAAAAAAAGTTTGCAGGGTTAGCATCGCTAGGTCACGGGATTATTTTTAAGATAGGAAAAAAATAACTCAAAAAACAGCCGACAGGTGGCGCAGACCTACATAAGTCAAAGGGGTGTATCATCCTGGGTGTATCTATCTGCTCCATCCAATCTGTTGGAACTGAAAGATGTGATCCGCCGAGAGGTGTCATGTATATATTCGGACCTGCTGCACTCTGCCGTTGCTGGATTTGTGACTCGCCTGCAATGTGTTACCCCGTGTGTTGGGGGTCATGTGGAACACCTACTGCTGTAATAAACGATTTAGAAGCATTCTTTTCGTTATTTGGGTATCTTTTTTTTTTACTTGTGTACGTCAGCGCCACCTGTCGGCTGTTTTTTGAGTTTTTTTTTCCTGTCTTAAAAAAAAAAATCCCGTGACCTAGCGATGCTAACCCTGCAAACGTTTTTTTAAATTTTCGTGATTTTTCCGGTTTTTGTGAATTTTTAAAGTTTTTACGGACTTTTTGCCCACCCGGTATAATATACGAGGGTCATTTTTAAAGTAAGAACCGTTTTGTAATGGAGTAAGAGAAATTTTAGTTATGAACATAAATTGTATCACAAACTATAATATGAACATTTTTTCACTTTTCAACATAGTCACCATTAAGGGGACAGTGGACCTTCAAACCTAACTTCTTTTGTTTTGAATGGATTTGCTTGAAATTTGAATAGGTGATTTGTACCATAGATATGTAAAAGTGGTTAAAATTTAAAGATGAAATATTAATAATTTATGAATTAGTAATTGTTAATTATTTCAAAAATTGGCCTAATTAAAAATGTTCCATGCGCATTTCTTTTGCATATAAATGGTAATGTTTATTTACAGGATACCTTATAGAACTAACAATGAAACGTATTGCTTATTTTAAGCATCCATTAAAAATATAAAGAGAAAAAAATAATAATAGTGAAAACACCCTTTTTATTTGACAAAATACCTATAAATCATCTTTTCGAGTACAAAATTTAGAAATTCTGAGCTACGAAGCATAATTTTTTTCAATAAGATTTATTTGATATACAGTTAAGTATATAAAACTTAAATTTCAAAGCAATACGATCACTAGAAATGCGCCTGGAGCAGTTTGAATATTCGTATGACATGAAATTTTTTATTTTGAGAAAAACACATTTAAAGTTATTGCTATTAGTAACCACAAGCGCTTTCAATTAAGAAATTCCTTAAGTTTTGGAAACAGATGAAAGTCCGTTGGTGCTAAGTCAAGGCTGTATGGGGGATGATCCAGTAATTCCCAATGAAAATTGTTCCCAATGAAAATTGTTCCCAATGAAAATTGTCAAAATCGACTGCTCTATAGCGGCGTCGTTCTGCTTCACGACAAAGCTCGGCCTCACGCTGCGGCAAGAACAAAGACGCAACTGGACAATTTTCATTGAGAATTACTGGATCATCCACCATACAGCCCTGACTTCGCACCATCAGACAGTAACTTAAGGAATTTCTTGGTGGAAAGCTCTTGGAAAATGATGACATGTTGAGAGAAACTGTTACTAACTGGTTTAACGGTCCGACGGCAGAGTTCTTTGATGATGGGATGTAAAAGCCGTTGACACGACTTGACAAATGTTTAAATGTTAATGGTGACTATGTTGAAAAGTGAAAAAATGTTCATATTTTAGTTTGTGATACAATTTACGTTCATAACTAAAGTGTCTTTTAGTTCATTACAAAACGGTTCTTACTTAAAAAAATGACCCTCGTATATATGAGATGACCGGAATGGTCAGCTCATATATACGAGGAATATATGAGACCGGAATGGACATCTCCTGATATGACCGGAATGGTCATCTCCTGAAAATACTGCAAACATCATGGTCGGAAAATAATAAAGTCAGCTTCAGGAACAAAGGGATTTATTTACGAATAATGCAGCACATATTACTTGCTCGAAATCAGCCTAGTGTCTAAATCGTATCACGCGAAAATAGAATTAGGTCAAAGAGAGGTTGCCAGAACTGGCGGAGAAAGTTAGTATGGAAAGACCGAGCATCTCGCCAAAGAGTCGTAAAGGTTACCAGATTGGAGAAAGGAAGTTTCAGAAAGGGCGATTATAGGTTATTAATAATATTATCACATATATATATATATATATATATATATATATATATATATATATATATATAACTCCAAATTATAGACCACGACTAGATCGAAGAGTTTTGATTAGGATTGAAGTAAAAAGAAAAAAAAGTGTTGGCACCATAATTAAATACTTGCAAATTTCGATTAAAACTTAACATTTTGGATTAAAGTTTAACAGTTTCGTTCAATCTGTAATAAGGTAAAACATATGTGTATATACCTTTTACCTTTCAATGCCTTGTTACTGATAAATCCTATTTTTAGAAATCGAATATTTGACTAATGCAAAGAAAAAACCTAATTTAACAAACATCAAAATTCTTTTCTCTGTTTCAGTTGGCGTGAATTCAAATATTATGGAGTTCACTGTACTCCCATAAAAACATCGCATATGTAAGATCTTTTTTTTTGCAGTGAAAGCTGGCATCTTACTTTATGCTAATGATGTGACTTTTTTATAATTTTTTTTTTTGGGATTTAAAGAAGTACAGTAAGAGGGAAAAAGGTAGGGTAGAAAGATTAATGGATAACAGATCAAGAGCAATATAAAAGTCGTGACTGTATAGAAAGATATCTCAGGGTCGATTTTGTTCATAAATCTTAAATACTTGTCTAAGACCCGTAAAGTGGATAGAAAGTTACTAAAAGTTTATGTGGTTAGGTAGACACCGGATAGTTAGATAAAAGGTAAGCATTAATTACACGAGAATGGAAACATCTGTTATTCCCAAAAGTTTCATTTTATATTCTCTCTGGGTGCAAATATTTCAAATTGCATCTAATTTTTAGGATCTAGAAAAAAAAATAACAAATTTACGAATAATATCTGCAAATGTACTAACTAGAAACTTCTCCTATTTCGAAATTTTTCTTTATATAAAGCCCTTAATCCGTTACTGGAAAGTATCCGTTTTCCGTTAACTGGAGTAAGAAATCGCTGAACGCATGTGTTGCATATTTAGTAAAATTCAAATCAAAATTTGAATACTTAATCAAGCGGTTTTAAACGTTCCCGTCGGTGAGTGATCGGCAACTACAAATTTAATCATTTTGATTTATGCTAGCCTGACAGTTTGTGCTTTTCTAAAGCATCCCTCCTAATGACAAAAATGCACAACAACAACGAATTTTAATTTGGTATTCCATAATGGATCAATAATAGCGCGCGAGTAATTCATTTCCAACCAAATTATCCTGACGGAAGTCTCAGTTTAAGAGGAAAGGATTACAGCATCCAATATCATTAATTATATCAGAAATGTAGAAATGCCAGTGCTGAAATAAATGATTCCGTTTAGGTACTTTTAAAGTGAATAAGGAAATATGACAACTGGACGTACTGTATCTGAATTTATTGATATAATACCTGCAAGTAAAGGTCAAGAAAAAAATGTTCTAGCAGATAAAAAGGCTATGAAAATAAATACTTTAGAATACTAGAATATCCTATTCCAAATATTTGTTATTTAATTTCTTTTAAAGAAATTAATAAATCATAATTTATCTGTGACTAAAATATTTGGAAATAAATTTTGGGAACTTGAATAAAATAGCATTTCGTGTGACTTGCTGTTATGAACCTTAATTTTATACGTCACAAAAAGATAATTTACCCTTTAAAAGGTTTTAAGGTTTAAGATTGAGAACTTTCTTATCGTTTAGTATGTGTCTTGATTTCCTTTTCTTTTTATATAGTCAGCTGAGATTGTCCAATTTAAATCATACATATAATTTAATTAGACGAAATTATCCCTATTGTAATGAAGTATAATGAAATTATCCCTATTTTGGAAGGATTTCATTAACAACTTCAGAAAGATGAAGTTTTTAGTCGCAGAAACGCCTTGCCATCATTTCAAGACGTTTCAAGACGTTTAGAATCCATCCATGAAAAGAAATGAAAAATTATCCTACTTTTAACGGCCGTGTCACTACACTTTCTTAGTTTTCCCTGTCTCAAACTAAATGAAGGAAATAAACATTAATATATGTAAATATTTTCCCTACATAATTTCATTATCAATAGAATATAAAGAAACCAAGTTATGGAATAAAGATTCAAAAATTTTTTTAAAAAATCTCGCTTTTGTGTTAAGTTTTAACTTTCAGATAAAAAAAAAATCAGAACGAAATAATACTCCTCAGAAATGATGTTGAAGGTAAATTTTTTATGAAATGGCTCAATACAAGAAAAGAGTTATCGTTAGAAATGTACTGCAGAATTGAGTTAAATAGTACCCATAAAATAAAATATATGAATACTAGCTGAAAACCCGCGCTACGCTACGGAGTACATTGAAATTAAATACAACGGTCAACGTATGCAATTTATGCCAAAAAATAAATATATATATTTATAATAAATGCGATGATCAATGTATACAATTGATGTAAAATATATATCTATCTATATATATATATTTATAAAAAAATCGTAAGGGATATGCATTTTTTTTTGGATACTATCCAATCGTCTGCTGCATTAGAAAGAGAAAAAAATATTTTTTTTGTCTATTTAGTTGTTACGCCCGTGACGATAAATTTATTGAAAGTACCAGAAAAAGAAATCACGTGATCAGCATTTAATAAATTAAATTCTAAAAATTAATATTTAAATATTCCCCAAAAATCAGGAAATGGAGGTAAAAATTCGAAAAAAATTTCATTTTGAAGGAATTTTTATGATCTTTCTCGTGATATAAATTTTATAACCCTCAATGTATTATTTTAAATACAAACGTAAAAAAAGTTTAAAAAACAGCTTAAAAATTTAATTTTAAAAAATCTAAGAAGAATTTTTGAAAAATCTTTCTTAGTGCACCCCTACACTATTAGAAGAATCGCCATGCAAAATTTCAGCTCTTTAGGTCCAGCGGTTTGGTCTGTGCGTTGTATGTCAGTCAGTCAGTGAATGAATGAGTCAGTTACGGAACTGTTTTATATATATAGATTAATACACACATAAACTTATGGATGACAATAAATCTGTAAAAAAAGCGTTTTACAATTTATATTGTGGACTTTCAGAAGATCTTATTTACTGACTTACAGAATAGTTTGTAGATTCCTGGAAAGTTGTATGTCATATCACTTCCATTAGAAAATAAGCAGAGGAATAGGATTTTCTATGGTAATAAGGTGAAAGTATAGAAGTTTTCATAGTTTTGAGGAAATCTACGAAAGTGCATTCGACTAACTCATCACAAAGAGCGTTATGGTTTTCATTCAGAGCTCTTGAGTGGAAAAATATTCGTATAATACCCTCCGAATAATCCATGGTAAAATATTCTAGACTTGTACGTTCTTCCTCGTGATGTATATTAATCCTCTTCCATCTTTATTTCCATAATTAGTTTTAGAAATTATAATCCATGGGAAAATTACAAATAATTCCTTCTGTAAACTTAAATAATACCTTTGAAGCTAGTGAATGATGTAGAAGGTACAGTCGAACCTCCATATATCGAAGTAGCAAAATGCCTGAAAAAAATTAGATATATAGAAATTTCGATATATAGAATTGATCTTAGTTTTATCATAATTCTCCTAAAACATTAAAATTAAAGCTAATTTTCGTATACGAAACTCCATTTCCAATTTATATGTGAATCACATTAAATGAAAGTTAATAACTAAAAAATAAATTAATGTGAAAGATTTATTGAGTACTATATACCTCTAAAAAAACAATAGTTCAGTTAGTGGTTACAGTGATCACAGTTACATTCTTTAAAAAAAACTACGAATATATTCCTGAACATCCAGTTTTGCTGAAAGTTCGAAATGGTCGCTTCGAAGTCCACGAAGTATTGTTTCAAACGCCAAAAAATGGGAGATTTTATTTTAAAGTGGAATAAAATCTCCCAATATGTCGTGAAAAAAATTTCGATATATAGAGATTTTTTCGATATATAGAAGCAGTTTTTCTATGTAATGAACCTGGAGATTTGCTAAGAGTTCGATATATAGAATATTTCGAAATAGGGAAGTTCGATATATGGAGGTTCGACTGTAATTACAAAAGCAGTCTTCCTCCCTAACGCAACTCTCAACGTACGAGCAATAGCATCCGCAAGGTACGAAAGAAGAATTTTGTCATCACCACAACAGAGAAACAGTGAAGGGCTTGAACTGTCAGACCAAGAACATAAAAGGAAAGGTGTTAAACAAGAAGTAAGGAAGCAAGGAAATGAGAGAAGAAATAACCACTAAAAAACTGGCAAATATCGATTAGAAATGTTGCCTTTAACGATTACAGTGTTAAATATAAAGAAATTTCGAAAATAACCCCGTTTGAAATCGAAGTAGGAGTGCAGTAAAAAATTATATTAGGTTCTGAATTCAGGAGGCAAATAAAGACTTCAATTTTTCAAAAAATTAGCTTTTACGTTATTTCCCTCACACATTAAAGTCCTTCTAGTTTAATCACCGAAGCTAAAGATTTAATAAAATATATACCTAAAAAATATCAAGAGAAAAAGGATTCTATAAAGAAAAAAAATGTCAGTTTATTGATGCGTTTGAAGACTTAAAATCAAACCGAGCAAGCAGTTTGGAGATTTTATAACCTAGAGAAGAGATAAGAAATATTTTTTGGTATTATATTGGGCTTGCAATAAAGGAAACTAGAAGTTTATTAATACTTAGCACGTGGGATTTTATCATATGGTTCCAAATAAGAAGTACTCTTAATTAAGATTTTATATTAGTATCTGAGAAGAAAAGAATGTCAAATATTAAAAAAAAATACTTCATCATATAAGGAAGGCCTAAATGCTCCTTTTCAAACGTAAAGTTTTAATGATATTTTTAAATAATGAAATTTGGAAAGAAAAAATCTTTTTAATACACTCTTATGAAATTATGCATCTGTACAACTCTATGGATCATAGACATACTGGAAAACAAAACAACAAAAAATTAATTAGTAAGCAATAGTTTTTGTAAACGCCGGTAAAAATTTTAAATTAATCTTACATAAAACTGCCTCATTCAACTCCAGCTAACGCATGCAAAACCGAGAGCTTTCGTACAAAGAGAATAAAATGAAAAGAGACGACTGGCGTATGTCTCGTATAATCGTTTTATTTATTGGTCTTTCTATGTAAACTTAAAAGGTTGTAAAATTTAAAATTAATCTTCACTAACATAAGAGAGGCTGGCTGCTTCAGAAATAAATTAAAAGAAATAAACAGCGTGTAAATTTGTAGTTCAAAAGGAATCATACTACTTTGTCGGACTTTTTAACAACTTAAATACAAAACTAATTTATCTTGACAAAACTTTCTGGCGACAATTATCTAAAAAATAGGAATGACAGTCGAAGAGACGCAAAACAGAAAATACTGTTATAAATCTTGGTTGAAAAAATATCCAAATACATTTTCATTTCAGCAAAATGAGAAAAAAAAATTGAGAGTTATGGAAATAAATAGCCATTTTATAATTTCCTTATCTTTGAAAAATATTTCCACCTTTTTATCTCACTAGCGCATTTTCCTCGTTGTTTTTTTCTATTTCTGAGTTATATTGACATTTAATTAAATGGACGCGTATCAATGCTTTTTGTGTTATCTCCTTGTTTGTCTCTTTTCTGTCCTTTAATAGGGTCTTTTAGATTATTTCATGGATTTTTATCCTTGTTTGCACTTCACGGTTTCCAAGAAAAATTGCAATTTCTATTTATTTAATCTCAGATAATTCAAATTATAAAACAATTTTTCACACTCGTGATTCCTTTTTTAATAAGAAATTCTTTAAGGTTATTTGTAGCGTAATAATGAAGCATGTTAGGGAATTTATCACTCTCACTGGGTCACGAAACGGCATCATTTAACTAAGATGCATTGGGAAATGCAATCAGTTTAATTACTACGCAGCATTGCCATAAATCACGAATTCACATTCGCCGCATAAATCCATCGATACAGTCACAATCGAGAATCCAGAGCGTTCAACTGGAACGGAAATTATTGCACCGGTAAAGTAATGTTCGGTAATGAACTATTATCCTCACTTGAATGGATTAGCGAAAAATATTTGCATGTCAGCAGCGACGATGATTTAAAACGACTTCCCGGGTTAAATAATGTTCCGATCGGGGACAGGTAGAACCGCAGTGGTTACCGAATAAAACTTATGATCGCATTTCCAGAATAAAGAAAGGAAATACAAAAAAGGACGTATTAGTATCTCTGTATAAGTAATTGTCTCTGCGTGACTCGAATAGTAAGAGTCAGTTTCCGATGTTATGTAGTTTTAAAGGTAAGGACAACTTCGAGTACTAAATTTATCAGGATAGGAGATTTTAATCGAGAAATACGGGGTCGAAAAAATCACTAGCATGAGTTTTATGGCTTTCATAAATTTTTATATTTAACGGTGTTCAGTCTTTATTAAAGACTTACTATTTTTATTTTTATTTTTATTTTTAAATAATTTTTTATAATAATTGTTTCATTTTATTCATCATATTGTCTGTAATTTGTATTATAATTGTATTTCTGGTCAATAGATGGCATCACTATATAATTTTTGTTTTAACTTCAAGCTAAAATGTTTTTATTCTGTTGTTGTTGCACATCCGATTCTGAGTAATGGCAAGAAAATGGCTAAGAAATGTTTAATCTGTTGTGGTGTATATTCTATTCTAAGCAATGTCATGTAAGAATTCAAAACTCGCTATGTTGGATGCGATTCCGTTTATTCTTTTTTTGTTAAAGATTCTGTGCAGATTATTGTTCAAGCTGTTGACATTTTGAAGTAAGTTATTCATTTTGCAAAACTAATTCCGAAGGGCTATTCAGTGTGTCAGGAATTCAACAGCTATGTGTTAAAATGAAGTCAATTATTAAATGCATTTTAAGGATACATGCATGGAACTAAATTTTTTTGTGGTGACTTATTATTCAAGTATTATTTAGATGGTGTTAAAGGTAAGCTATTCCAGTATTATCTTTAATAAAAAAAAGTAAGAAGATTGATTAGTTGCACTTAACAAGAACATTAAATATTTTTGTTAATGGATCCGCATACAGTCCACAGGGATGTAAAATTATATTAATAAAATAACTAACCCCACAAGCGGAGTTATTATAAGGATTTTGAAGTAGAATAGTTTTTGGTATGCATGTGCTAAGAATTGTAAGAAACCGACTGAATTGTTATAATACTCACTCATTTAATTGCCTCAGTATTATAAAAGTCCACAATTTATGACCTTCTGATGGTACATTAGAATTATAATAGAACTTTTAAGGACATAAATATAGATGCCGTTGAATGACGATGTTTTGCATTTAGGTGACATGTACGCGCAACGTTGTTTTCTGCTTCAGATGCGCCTGTTTAATTATTGAGAGTAGCACGGAGCAAGTACAAACCTGTTTTATCTAAAACTAGCTGAAAACCCGCACTTCGCTACGGAGTACATTTAAATTAAATACAAGGTCAATGCATGCAATTAGTGCCAATATATATATATGTGTATAATAAATACGACGATCAATATATACAATTGATGTAGAAAAAAATATATATATATATAAAAAAATCGTAAGGGATATTTTTATAGACAGAATAATGTCTAATCGTCTGCCGCATTAGCAAGAAAAAAAATATTTTTTTGTCTATTTAGTTGTTATGCACGTGACGATAAATTTATTTAAAGTACCAGAGAATGAAATCACGTGATCGGCATTTAATAAATTAAATTCTAAAAATTAATCTTTAAAAATTCACAAAAAATGAGAAAATGGAAGTACAGATTCGAAAAAGATTTCATTTTAAAGGAATTTTTACGATCTTTCCCGTGATATAAATTTTATAACCCGCAAATGATTATTTTAAATGCAAACGTAAAAAAAGTTTAAAAAACAGCTTAAAAATTTAATTTTAAAAAATCTAAGAAGAATTTTTGAAAAATCTTTCTTAGTGCACCCCTACACTATTAGAAGAATCGCCATGCAAAATTTCAGTCCTTTAGGTCCAGCGGTTTGGTTTGTGCGTTGTATGTCACTCAGTCAGTCAGTCAGTGAATGAATGAGTCAGTTGCGGAACTGTTTTATATATATAGATAAACAAAAGTTTGTCTCAACATTTCAAAAAAATTGCACTCATTTTTAAATAAACGTTTCAATACATTTGGGTTTTGAGTTTGGGTTTTGAGTTTACATTATTATACTATTTTTTTCCAATGCGGAAGCACTTGTCGGATAGACATTTACCTGTTGCTCACCGCAGTTTTTGCTGGCCATTTTATTATGGGAGCACCATATAGGCGAACCAGCATTACCCCCTATGAAGGTTCGACACAAACGGAGGTATTTTAAGGGCGTGACGCCGGATTCGAACCTAGCACCCTAAGCCAGAGCGCTGTACCACAAGGCCACCTCAGCCGCGACATTATTATATTATGAGGTAAAGTATACTATGTTGCGGTCCTCGTAACGTAGCAAACATATGCATGTGCTCCGAGAGAAAAAAAGGGTCAGCACGACTGGATTAAAGCCCCACAAAGAACTTTGTGGTTTTCAATCGGAGCTATTCAGTAGCAAAATATTCGCATACAACCCTTCAAATAGTCAGTGGTAAAATTCTAGACTTGTAAAGTTCTTCCTCGTGGTGTATAGTAATCCACTTCCATCTTTAATCCTATTCATGGTTTTAGAAATTATAATCCATGGAAAATTACAAATAATTCCTTTTCTAAACATAAACAATGCCGTCGAAGCTAGGGAATGATGTAGAAAATAACTATAAAAGCAGCCATGACTGAGAAATAAAAATTTCTAAATGACTTTGCTTATTGTATATTTTACCAACTAACTTACTTTTGTATGTTTTTATTAACTCTCTATCTTGTTTATTTGTTTGTTTGTGTGTGCATGTGTGTGTATGCGTGTTTGTCAGGTACAAATCTTGCAATCGATTTTTAACTAACTTCCCGACTAGCTAGACATTTGAAACTTTTAGAATAGCTCAGAACACGATTACAATGCATTATTTTAATACTTTTAGCCATCTTTAAGCAGATTTCAATTCTTTTACAGTCAATTTTGTCTTGTAGACTGGTGCAGCCATCTATCGACCGGGACGGGAACGAAAAGTTAACTTCCAATTAACTTCATTTTCTTTCAAGTTGATGGGATAATTCATCAAAAAATTTTTCAAATGTATTTATTAATACATAGAATTGTCAAGTTTATATGATTCAACAGAAAATTTAAAAAGTTCTTTTTATCTTGAAATTATTCATGTTAAAATTAGCGACAGGGTGGTTTGGTTTGTCAGATATAATGCTATTGTTTTCGGTTTGATTACCAGTAGTTTTAAATTGGCTTCCCCCGTTGCCGGATCCCCCGGGCACAAATTCTCAAATAGATCTGAACTCCATCCACTTCCAGAATGTAGAAGTTTCCACCTCAGATATTAATTAGGAAGAATGCTGTGCGCGAGGTACGAGTTACAAATATAAGAAGGCTGCGAATTCATAGGTTTGTGTTTCACCGCCCAGCGAGCGATTCATTAGGGGAAGTTAAAATGCGGAGAGAGATTTGAAATTTGTGTAGGTGGTTAGGACAAAGAACTTCGGATAGGAAAATATTTTTGAATGGAAGATGTTTTACTTTATTTCCGTTCCCTTTTATTAGTTGTAAACTAAGTCGAGTCAACAAACTCTATCTATATATATAAAACAGTTCCGTAACTGACTCATTCATTCATTCACTGACTGACTGACATACAACGCACAGACCAAACCGCTGGACCTAAAGGGCTGAAATTTTGCATGGCGGTTCTTCTTATTGTGTAGGGGTGCACTAAGAAAGATTTTTGAAAAATTCCTCTTAGATTTTTTTAAATTAAATTTTTAAACTGATTTTGTAACTTTTTTTAAGTTTGAATTTAAAATAATAACTTGAGGGCTATAAAATTTATATCACAAAAAAGATCATAAGAATTCCTTTAAAATAAAATTTTTTTCGAATCTTTACCTCGATTTTATGATTTTTGGTGAATTTTTAAAGATTAATTTTCAGAATTTAACTTATTAAATGCTGATCACGCGATTTCTTTTTCTCGCACTTTAGATAAATTTATCGTCACGTGCGTAACAACTAAATAGACAAAAAAAATTGTTTCTTTCTAATGCAGCAGACGATTGGATATTATCAAAAAAAATATCCCTTACGATTTATATACATATATATATACAGTAACCACCGCTTATAGTGATCAGTGGTTATAAGAATCAACCGTTTATAAGAATCAATATCGCAAAAACAAAAACAAATGTAATATTTCCATGTTAAAATTTCCGCTTTAAAGAATCAATCCACCGGTTATAAGAATCAGTTTGCAATCTTCGCCTTCCTTTCATTTTTCCAAAAAATGCCACTTGAACTCTCAAAAGGTACGAAATTCTTTCTTAAGTTTTTGAAAAGAAAGATTGATAAAACTTTGGGGTGGAAAACAGTCGTAAAATACATTCCTTTAGACATAACATAAGAGTTTCTCCTTATACGTTTTTGCTAAACACTGTTTTATTAGCTTTACCCAGGGGCATCTAACCCGCCCGGGTCCGATTTCACTTTTCTCCAGACAGGCACTCCTTTTTTCCCACCACTTACTTCCTGGTTGCGGATTTCTGGACCCTGAAACGCATAAATCTTTTCGCGAAGTGTTCCACCATCACTTACGCAAACGGGACAGTGGATTCAGCACTTCAAACCGTGAAACGTAAGCGGATCCATTTTGCTGAATCAAACGTTTCAAGGTTTGATTCAGAATCAAACCGTGAAACGTAAGCTATAAAGTGAATCTTCGTCTGAGACTGTAATAAGCATACGTCGCTAGTATTCACTTTAGTTTTCTAACAAAATTGCCAGTTAGTGTTAGAACTTTTTGATAGTCGAATTCAAATATGATAAAAACAAGGAAAACTCTTAGTTTTTCTGAAAAACAGAACTTGTTAATTAGATATGATGCTCTTCCAAAGTGTAGTCAAAGAGAAGCTGCCTCTTATTTATTTTATAATCATGTGTTGTTACTTATAGTTCTAGAAATTGAGTTATAGTATTTGTTTAGAAATTGAGTATTTTTAAAATTATAAAAAATAATTTTAATAAATGATAAATAACGTAAATTAAAGAGTATTTAATGGTAAGTTATGTATATATGTGCCTGTGTGTTTATATATATGTACAAGTATATATTTGTGTATGTGTGCCTGTCCAAAGGGAAGTTTCGGTTATAAGAATCAACCGCTTATAAGAATCAAAAACAGTAATAACAAACGTGATTCTTATAAGCGGAAATCACTGTATATATATATATATATTGCATCAATTGTATACACTGATCGTCGCATTTATTATAAATATATATATATATTTATTTTTTGTTTGGCATAAATTGCATACGTTGACCGTTGTATTTAATTTGAATGTACTCCGTAGCGAAGCGCGGGTTTTCAGCTAGTCTATACATATACAACAGTCCGTAACTCACTGACTGACTGACAGATAACGCACAGACCAAACCGCTGGACCTAAAGGGCTGAAATTTTGCATGGCGATTCTTCTTATAGTGTACGAGTGCAATACGAAAGATTTTTGAAAAATTCTTCTTATATTTTTTTTAATTAAATTTTTAAGCTGTTTTTGTAATATTCTTTTAAGCTTGCATTTAAAATAATAATCCGAGGGTTAAAAAATTTATATCACGAGAAAGATCATAAAAATTCCTTTAAAACGAAATCTTTTTTCCAATATTTACCTCCATTTTCTTATTGTCTAATTAGCCCTCGTGTAGCAAAAAGTTGACCGTAGCGCTCCAAAGCAAACCAAACCAAAGCCATTTTCTAATTTTTGGTGAATTTTTAAAGATTCATTTTTAGAATTTAATTTATTAAATGCTGATCACGTGGTTTCTTCTTTTGTGATACTTTAAATTAATTTTGTTTCACGTGCATAACAATAAAATTAATTGACAAAAAAATATTTTTTTTTTCTTTCTTATGCGGCAGACGATTAGACATTATCCAAAACAATATTAAAATACAGTAAAAGAAATGTTCCTCAAACTATACTATATTAACTGTACTATATTATTTAGCATGTCCAATTAGATTTAATTTGAATATTTTCTTTTACATTATTTTGTCTACAAAAATATACGTTACGATTTTTCTATAAATATATTTTTCCGTTTTTTACATCAATTGCATACATTGATCGTTGTATTTATTATAAATATATTTATGCATATTTTTGCGTTAATTGCATACATTGACCGTTGTATATAATTTGAATGTACTCCGTAGCTATTATTTTGTCTAAAAAAATATCTGTCATGATTTTTTATAAATATATATATATATATATATACATATATATATATATGTATATATATATATATATATATATATATATATATATATATATATATATATATATATATATATATATATATATATATATATATTTGGCATTAATTACATACATTGACCATTGTATTTATTATAAATATATTTTTTGTTTTTTTGGGGCATTAATTGCATACATTGACCGTTGAATTTAATTTGAATATACTCCGTAACGAAGCACGGGTATTCAGCTAGCAATGTTATAAACCCTCATATCACTTGACCGTATGAAAAGGGAAGGGAGTTAAGGAAAAGGTTGACTCGTCTCAAGTTTTGTTATTTATAATTGAACTGCCATTTACTTTGGTAGCGTTTTTTCCGATAACACGTAGCCTCCGATACCGATTTCTTCCGAGAAAATCAATAATAGATTAACAGGATCTTATAATAGATTATCCTTCAATTTCTCTCCTAAACAAGGTTTCTTTTAAGCAGGTAAGATAGAAATATTTTTGTCATTGTATTTATTTAAATATAAAAGATCCAATATATATATATATATTTAAAAATACGGATTGTACTACATGTTACAACTTTCGCTTTTCTGAATGAGCTTATGCAGTAGCAGGCTGGCTGATTTAAGTTCAAATTATTGTTCAGCGATGGTAGTCATAGAGAATGTTGTGAGTCAGTACAGAATAATAGCTTATCAGGATTTTTAGGTCACTTGAGATTCGTTGGCTAGTGTTTTATTTTACTCTAAAAGTCAGCCATTTGCTTGTACATTATCGAATCGTATTCCATGATCAAAACATTCCGAAAGTAACCATTGAAGTAATGAAATGGCAGATCATTCGACGGTTCAGTTTCAATAGGTCGTACGTTATTAAAATAGACTCAGTAACTCACCTACTAAGCTTACGTAAAATCCAAAAAGACGCTGGTTACCCACAAAAACACACAAATAAACGTTTATTTTGTCGTTGTAACGAAATTTTTCTCACATTAGCAATAAACAAATAATGGGGATCGAGACTTTTTGTATCCTCTGACGAAATTATCTGACAGAGTTTCATTTCTCGGAAATCGGTGACTTAAAGGCAAGATAAGGTGAGCCGAATCCACAGATGTAATTTAAATAGCTTTCGATTCGACCCAGCAGAATACTATAAACTTGAATGAAAGTTGCTTTATTTTGTCACCCAAAAAACGTGAGGAATTTCGTATCAGGAAAAACTGAAATGAAATTATTCACTTATATATCACCTTCTATATCAATGTGTTATTTATTGAATCTTTTCCTTAAAATTTGACAGATATTAAAATTCAAAGCGCAGAGTTGTTGCGAAAACTAAAGGGAAAGTATTAGAATGTAAACTCATAGTTCAAAACGAAGATCTTAAGGGGACAGTAGACTTTCAAAATTGTGAAATTGGTCCATAAATTCGATTTTTTTATTTTATTGAATTGTGAAACTACGGACGAGTAGGAATCTTTGCAAAATAATTTTTTATTTTTGTGATTACTTTCCTAGTTATAGGCATTTGTATTTAGCTCAGATATTATGTGGTTACTAATAGCAATAACTTTAAATGTGTTTTTCTCAAAATAAAAATTTTCATGTCCAACAAATATTCAAACTGCTCCATGCGCATTTCTAATTATCGTATTGCTTTGAAATTTAAGTTTTATATACTTAACTGTAACAAATGTGACAAACCCGTCGGACGGGTTTGTAACCAGTTGCGCCGTGTGCGTGGCTCCATTCAATTACATAGGTTACGACTCATCACGGACTGGTTTGTGATTGGAGTCAGTTATCAGTTTCTTTTGAGTTGCTCCGTGTGCAGACGGCTTTAGTAAACCGGCCCGAAATCCTGTCTGGTATAACAGATGTTAGCATACAGTAAGGTACTAAAAAGGATATCGATTCAGAAATGAAGTGCAATTAGTATTTCTCGGGTTTCATTAATTAACGGATTTAAGGCTCTAATACAAGCGTGTCAAACTCAAACTCTGACATGGGCCAAATAAACAAGGTTTAAGTTTATGTGGGCCGCAATCAGAATCAACTTTCATTGAAACGTAGGTTTATTTTGAAAAGTATAATAGGAAAATAAGAAAAACAAGGACAACGATAATATTAATGTTTTCTTCCTGACACTTGACATCTCTTCTCTTCTATTATCCTTCCTACTTCGGGAGAAATCTTGTTCGCAGTGACTTCCTTCAAAACTGACCCAAGGTGAATGTCAGTCATTCTGTATCTGACAGGAGATTTTTATAATTGAAAATAACTGATCATACCGAAGTGTACTTCCAAACATGGAAATAATTTCCTATGAGAATTTTCGAGTGTTTTCAAATCTGGCAGGTAACTATTTGTAAAATCCAGCCACGCTAACTTAACTGAATTTTGCCTTCAAATCTGAATCGCACTGTATCACAATTACCTCGGTTTGCATTGGATTAGGTACTGATTCTATATTTATTGAATATATCGAATAGAACAAAGAAAATTTGTTTTCCAATAATTCAAAAATCTGCAAATCTTGTTTCAAATTTGTATTTAAGGCTTAAAATATTTCCTGTGTATTTTTTCTGCGATGCAGTTTCCCCTAAACTTGATTTGTTCATGTTGCATGTCGGGAAGTGCGCTAAATCTTCATTTTTCGCTTTTCCCATCGAACAATCTTACATGTGAATGTTTTAACTTGGTCGCACATGTTCGTAATGATCTCATCTTTTTCCTTGCAGTTTTAGATTTTGATCGTATAAGTGTTTTGTTATATCAAGCATGAAGGATAAATCTTGAAACCATATTGTGTAAAAAGAAAACAGGCTTGTATCTTGATTTTAACTTATTATGAACTGGCATGTTTCTTCTTTCAAGTCCCCGAATTGTAAGCAGGATAGACAACGTACCTCGGTATAGTAATACGAACCGGAATTATCGGTGTTTAATTTACTCAAGAAAGCAAAGAACCGCCAACTTACGTGAAGAATCGACCTATGAGGAAACAAGACGTGATTTACATAAACAATTAGACAGATTAAGTAAAATAAAAATGTTAATTTCTTAACTGATTTTGATAAATTTTATATAGATGCATATATATGCATAAATGTACGAAATAGCAAACACATGAAACAAGCATATAGAGGTGAAAAAAAGAATTATTTGAGTAGTGCTGTACATGCTGTAACGAATGAAATCTTGGTTGTATAAAAAAAGACAGAAGTCGGCTTATATAATGGTGAAATAGTTCGTTTGAAAAACTTTACTTAGTACCCAATTGAAGACTTACGTGATTAATTCCTTTCTCTCTTTACAGTATTCTATTAAAACATTTCTTTACTTTTATTTCAGCATTTAATATCTTTGTCAGTTTGATAATGAAATTAAAGCTATAGCAGAAACTAATTAAGTTTGAGTTAATTAAAATAATGAATATCGCAATCAAATAAGTACAGTTACATATTATGTTGATCAGATATTTTTCAAAAAACTCCAATTTTATGACTTTTCTCCTACGTGGATAAAAGCTAATGAAAAATTTAAAGACTTCTTAGGCGTATTTTAATCAGTGTAAAAAAAGGGTGCGCATTTAATGAAAAAGCTTAACATTATAAAATATCTATCGAATTTATGTTTATTATCCACTTGAGATGCAAACTTACGTTATTTAGTGTTTTATAGTAAAAAATAACATATTTGCTTCTGTCTAGACTGGTCCGATAGCATTTTTCTGCAGACTGAAAGAAAAATAGTTTACGGCATTGGTTCTAACATAACTGTTTAAAAAAAACTGTTTTGTGAATAGTTAAATTATCTGTTAAAAATGCGATGTTATAGTCAAGCGAAGATTGGTCAAACTGATTTAAGAATTGTAATTTCTTTAGAAAAGCTATTGAACAGTTTAATAAAACATTTGTGAAGTGTGGGCCCATTGGGGTCGAAGATGTGCGAAGTCGGCTCTGGTAGCGTCTTAAGAAAGTAAAGTATTGTTTGGGAACTGAAACCAGACATCTTTTTATCCAGACACATTTGCAAGGCTTTACACCATCAAGCTAAGTCTGAATGATACTCGGTGAAACTCAGACCCTATGGTTAGTATAATTAGAACAAAGGAATATGAGGTAATTGTATAAAAACTTGAGCCATTTTTCCGCAAAATTTTTAGCGCTTTTAATACAGGGTGGTCCAAAATTATTGAGCACATTTCATGTTTGAAAAAAAAGAGAACAAAATGAGGTACGTATATGTTTATTGTTTTCTTAGAAAGACAATTTAAAACAGTTTTAGACAAAACAATTTTAAATATTAAATAACTTCCACATAAACCGGTAGATGGCGCGACATTTCGCAAGAAAAATTTACTAATTACGTCAGTCTGCAAGTGGCTACCGTACAGTAAAAAGAAATGTGCGTTTTGTGGTTCTATGAAAGCAAATCCGTTGTTACTCATTTTGTTCCTTTTTTTTTCAAACATGAAATGTGCTCGATAATTTTGGACCACCCCAGGGTGGTCCAAATTTGAACAAAAGAGAACAAAATGAGTTGCAACGGATTTTCTTTCATGGAACCACAAAACGCACATTGTTTTTTCCTGTTTCGTAGCCATTTGCACACTTACGCAATTAGTAAATTTTCCTTACGAAATTTTGTTGCGCTATCTGTGGAAGTTATTCATTATGTGTAAGTTATTGAATGTTTAAAATTTTGTTGCGTAAAACTGTTTTAAATTGTCTTTCCAAGAAAACAAAAAACATATACTATTATGTGGAATTATAACATGTAATAAAATAGATGATCGTATAGTGGCACTTTTTAAAATTGTTAATTGGAGAAAACACATTCTGACACATGTCTGAGATAATTAGAAAAACAAACTCAATTTAAATAAATAATATTAGCATTTAATTTGTCTTCTTCTTATTTAAAATTCATTTTATCGTTAGTTACAATTTGCACAGAAAAAACATAATAATTATCTACATACATTAAGAAAGTATTTAAACACATAATAAAACC
>OU015493.1:206769825-206794825 GCA_907164885.2 Dolomedes plantarius
AAACTGTTGCCGGTGAAATTAGATCAGGTTGGTTTAGATAGGACCACGTTCACTGGTGATTATTTAGTTGCTTGCAATAGATCTGATCGAGGCAAATCATAGACAGCGTGTTTGGCTAGTCCAGGAGTCGGCAACCTTTTTTACTAGGAGGACATATTTCAGAAATTCGGCAGTTCGTCGGGCACCGCTGGTTGAAGAGGAGGAGGTAGGGTTAATATTTAAACATGAAAATTATTAATGCGACATAAATTTTCAATATATAAATTCAAATTTTAATGTAAACAAAAATAATTGTAAAATTGATAATTAATGAGATATTGGACATTGCAAATCTGCGGCCAACTCTTTGTAATGTGGCACATAAGTTGAATTCCCAGTTCTCAGGTATTTTTCCAAATGAGTGTTAGAGAGGCTTGATCGGTAATTTGATTTTCAGTATTTCCTATTGGGAAACAAAGATTCACAAACATATGTCGAAGCGCAAAGAGAGTTTAATTTCAGAGCAGGAAAGAAAGCTGACTCACAGAGAGGGGAGAGCGACCCTGTAGAGAGAGCAGGCTGCTCAGTTTTTTTAATTTCATTTCCTTTCAGGCTGAGTCTAGCTGCAGCCATATAATTATGAGCTAGTTTTCCCTTTCATGTTATAATTTACGGACGTGATGTAATGAGTATATTACACACACACGCA
The DNA here is from genome assembly GCA_907164885.2 of Dolomedes plantarius. Classification (NCBI taxonomy): domain Eukaryota; kingdom Metazoa; phylum Arthropoda; class Arachnida; order Araneae; family Dolomedidae; genus Dolomedes; species Dolomedes plantarius. Next base: position 206,770,514 of record OU015493.1, read on the forward strand.
TATATATATATATATATATATATATATATATATATATATATATATATATATATATTTATATATAGGAAAAAAAGCATTATATATATATAATAGCCGTTGTCTCTGTATAACACTTCCGGGCTGTACTCATCTTTCAATTGAAGCCCTCAGTAAACAAACAGCCAGGTAGGCTTAATTTCAATTTCAGATGTGGATCAGAATTTTTTCTTACCTAAAAAGTAATATCTTCTCCATCAAATCACGTTTGTTCAGCCTATTTTTCTATAAAACATTCAGAACTAAAAAAATTGGATGCTTTTAGCTGTATATTTAACAGTTTTTAAAAATCTGTTTACTTTTGCGATGAATTCTGAAAGAAACAAACTTGAATGTGAATGAATCAAGTAGCTGAAGTATTCATATCGCGTAGTGAGCTGTTAAAAACTGGATTGCAGTCTACTACTCCAATTGCAAGAAAAACTAAATAAATAAAAAAATAATGAAAGGGTTTGCTTTTACAAGGTGTGGATTAAATGCAATATTGTTAGATAATTCGGGATATTTTTTAACTTTCATATACTTTTTCTATTATGACGTCATTATTAGTATTATGACGTCAAAATGACGGGTTGGATGGCAGTCTACTACTCCAATCGCATGAAAAACTAAATAAATAAAAAATAATGAAAGGGTTTGCTCTTACAAGGTGTGAATTAAATGCAATATTGTTAGATAATTCGGCATATTTTTTAACTTTTATATACTTTTTCCATTATGACGTCATTATTAGTATTATGACGTGAAAATGACGGGTTACCTTCTAGTTATATATATATATATATATATAATATGTTTGTATATATCTGTGAAAACGTAACTGTATGTTTGATATAATCATTAAATAAGTGCAGAAAATTTGTATTTGTCCCAATTTTTATCAATAAAATCTTTTGTTGTTTCATTCTTTGATTTTATCAAAAAATGCTAAGAAGGAAAATAGATTTCAGACACAGTACTTCTACTGGTGAAGTATTTCCAGCACTAAAAAGTACATTTGTATTGTACCGCATCATCAAAAGGTTATAGCAATCCATCTCGTTTAGCTTCTGTAATGATGATATGCATTTATTGTCACTTTGTATATTCTGTTTCTTATCAGACCACGAAAATTCGGGCAACACAACATGTAGGGTTTGCAGATTTGATCTGAAGAGAATAGAGGGATGGTGGATCAAAATGGAGTATTTATATCAGAATATGCTATTTATGCTAAAAAACATGGTTTTGTTAGCATAAAGAAATTATAAAGAACTAATTAAGTAACGAAATGCATGTTTAGTCAGCAGCTATAAATCACGAAGTTCAGACTGCGAGAGCAAAAAATCTTTCAAATGATGCGTAAGCAAAGGCACTTTCAAATGAGGGACAGTTTATTACGATAAATTTTCCCCCCTCAGCGTTGCATTACGTTACAAAGTTACAGCGTTATATTACATATCAAAGATGGAGTGTTTGCTCCTTTCTCATTGGTTAAGTGAAATGTTTTCAATTTCCGGGAGCATTATATTTTTTGTGAAACAATATTGTATTTAGCAGATTTTTGTTGTCTGATTGGGAATGATTCCGTTCATAGCCTTCGCGTTATTTTAAGCTATTGGCAAGATGGGAACACACGATGTGTGAAAAAGAAGGTACTGTTTTTTAATGAGAGGCCAAAAAGAATGCGTCATGCAGGGCATAAATGTAGTATATGTAAGTAATAACTTCACTGCCTTTCAAAAGTTAAGGTTACAACATTTTTTTCGAAGCTCATCATTTAAATAAAGGCAGTAACAATAAAATTCGTAGTCTATATTAATGATAGTATCGAACTTTAAGAAAACTTATGCAAAAAACCTTGGTCACCGCTTTCATTTTAAAGAATTGTCACTTATATCAGAGTAAGAGAAAATGTGGAAAAATCAGGCTTTCCCAACTTTGTGTGTAAGTATTGTTCATGATTGTTTATTTTAAATTTTTGTTGGGAATTTCACTGACAGTACCCAACAGTGTCTACCAATGTCTCGGAGAAGTCATTTACCCGATTCATTCAGGTGGCGGGAGATCGCATGGATAGAAATGGGATTGTCACAAGCTGATGCTGCTAGATGTTTTAATGTGCCTCGAAGTGTGGTCTAATGACTGTGGAATCAGTTTACATTAGGAAATTGTATGTCTAGAACAGAGCTCTGCAACCTTTTATCTTCCACGGAACAACAACGTTTTTTTCGATAATTCCGCGGCACACCACAAGAAAAAGCTTGCAAATATATAGATTACAATAAATATGTATATGTTTTTATTAGATAAAAAACACAACAAAATAGCTCTATGTATCAAGATAATTATAATCTTTAAGTTTTATATAAATCATAATGAACTGTAAACCAACACAAGAACAAAAATATAAAATTATAGTTTACAAATAAAAAAATTTTCTCTTTAAATTTTTATATTAAAATTTGTTTTTTTTGGTCTTTACTTAAGCCTAATAAGTCAAAATTAATTTAAACATAACTAATTTATTAATGAGATATTTGAGATTGTTTTGATAAACGTGCATTTCATATTTGCACGTTTTATATTTGGTTCTATAATAGAAAGAGCTACAGTTCATGGTCAAGACCCTTTAAATATGATCGTTTGTCAGTTTCAATTAGAACCAGAGTCGAAAAACTTTGTTCGCATAAGTATGTCGTAGAAAATGGGAGCAAAATTGCAATGGCCTTGTCAGAAATTTCTGGATATTCTTTCTTAACTGAAATCCAGAAATATGATGCTCGAGCATACATACAATGTATGGCTAACAACATGTTTTCGTTTTTTGTATAATTTCGACCCAGAAAAATTGCGTATTAACAAAAAGTTAGAGGAATATTTTACTTAGAAAAATTTCTATTTAATGCGGTGGTTAATTTTTTTTTATCATAATCGATAAAATCACCGCGGCACACTAGTGTGCCACAGCACAGAGGTTGCGGAGCACTGGTCTAGAAGACATGTTGCAGGCCGACCACGAGTTACAACACCTGCGGGAGACCTCTTTCTAGCTCTTTCGTCCCGAAGGTGAAGCATCACTGTGCCTCAACTTGTGTCAGATCATTTTATCACCTCAGGGACAAGAATATCCGTTACTACTGTGCGAAGACGCCTTGACAATTGTGGTCTATATGCAAGACGACCACTCGTGTGTGTCCCACTTAACCGACGACAGAGAAGTACCCGTTTATGTTGGGAAAGAGAATACGTTTCCTGGACCAGATAGCAATGGGTTTCTGTTCTCTTCACAGATGAGTCCAGGTTCACACTAGAGAGCGATTTAGGGCGTCTGCTGATCTGGAGGGAACAATGAACCAGATACCACCAATCCAACATTACTGAAAGACACAGTTACAGAGGTGGGGGAATCATGGTTTGGGCATCTCTCTCGGTGGTCACACTGACCTGCATGTGTTCCATAGAGTAACTCCGACTGGTGTAAGATATCGGGACGAGATCCTTGATCAATATGTCCGTTGTCATATATGCCTCTGCTATTGGCAACGAATTCATTCTAATGGATGATAATGCAAGACCTCACCGAGCTGTGCTTGTAGAGGATTATCTTGAGGGTCACGGTTTGGAACGAATGGAAGGGTCAGCTCGATCTCCAAACCTGGATGTGATAGAGCATGTTTGGGACTACCTTGACAAATACGTTGCTGCTCTATGCCCTCCTTCAAGGTCGTTACATGAGCTGGAACAAGGATTACTCTGTGTCTGATCTTCGCTTCCCCCTACGGTGTACAACAACTTAATTGGCAACAGGGAGAGTCGGTGCCAACAATGCATTACAACTAGGGGGGAGGGACATATTCCTTATTAGAAACCATTGTTTTTATGTTTCCCTGACCTTTTTCCACATAAAATTGTGATGTACTATTTTCTCCAATAATGGAGTTTTCAGCCAAGAGTGCGTTTTTGCTGTAATGCAAGTAAATTGTGCAAATTATGTAAATTTCTTTGTCGCATTTAATAAAGAACAGTTTATTGCACATTTCGTCCAAATTTCTTGTTTCTCTGTTCATTCAGTTTAGAATTACACATAAAAAACGAGTTGTACTTTAACTTTTGGAGGGTAGTGTACTTGAAATGTATGCTGGACATGGGACAAGAACTAGAAAAACAGATAATTTAAGAGATCTGTAATTTGTCGTCTGTGGGGTTATATACTGTGAGACAATTGTTACATTATTCAATAAATATTTATTAAGTTGACTTGTTTTCAATAATATAAATCCCTGATACGTTGAAAAATGTATGCAGTTCTTAATTATTATTGATTGATATGGATTTTGTTTCCTTTGAAATTCGAGAGTAGAATGCGTCCAATAATGTACAGTTATAAAGTATAACTAAACTCTTTAAGGGTTGTTTGATTTCGTATGTACAACTAGCTGAAAACCCGCACTTCGCTACGGAGTACATTCAAATTAAATACAACGGTCAATGTATGCAATTAATGCCAATATATATATATATATATATATATATATATATATATATATATATTTATAATAAATGCGACGATCAATATATACAATTGATGTAAAATATATATATATATATAAAAAATCGTAAGGGATATTTTTTTTTGATAATATCCAATCGTCTGCTGCATTAGAAAGAAAAAGAATATATTTTTTGTCTATTTAGTTGTTATGCACGTGACGATAAATTTATTTAAACTACCAGAAAAAGAAATCACGTGATCATCATTTAATAAATTAAATTCTAAAAATGAATCCTTAAAAATTCACCAAAAATCAGAAAATGGAGGTAAAGATTCGAAAAAGACTTCAGTTTAAAGGAATTTTTACGATCTTTCTCGTGATATAAATTTTATAACCCTCACATTATTATTTTAAAGGCAAACTTAAAAAAAAGTTACAAAAACAGATTAAAAATTTAATTTAATAAACTCTAAGAAGAATTTTTCAAAAATCTTTTTTAGTGCACCCCTACACCATAAGAAGAATCGCCATGCAAAATTTCAGCCCTTTAGGTCCAGCGGTTTGGTCTGTGCGTTGTATGTCAGTGAGTCAGTTACGGAACTGTTTTATATATATAGATAAGCGCAAAAGTTTAATTCTCCAGCCATTAAACCTATTAGCACGAGCTTTAATTAGAATGAACCTTTATCATGTTAATCAAAGGTCTTACTAGTCATTTAACCTTGAAATAAGAACTCTCATTAGCCGATTAAGAATCTTAAATCAAAGTTTTAGCTCATTTTCGATTAAAGGTGATTTGAGGCGATTAAATTCATTAAAATCCTTAGTTTATTCTTATTTTCGTGACAGGTGCCCGATGCTTTTGGGGCGTTACAAGTTCTTTGTTTATCCTAAATTATCACTCTTTGAATGTTCTATTTCTTAGTTTAACTTTTTTTTATCATTTAAACCGAAGGCCCGGACTAATATATATCTATAAATTATGGCTGTCTTTTCTTTGGCATTGTTGTTTCGATAGGGCTGTCTAATGACGTAATTGCTTTGTTTTGGTGACCTACTTAATTTAATAGAGCAATACAAAAGCCGAGTTCAAACAGTGCTTAAAGTTTTTAATTTTTAAGAAATAATTTTGACCCTATGGTCTCTTTCTGAGTTTTAAGTTTTCCACACTTTTAATATAGAAATGGTAAGTTGATTTGGGAAAAATTCAGGGTGATTTTTTTTTTTAACTGACACTACTCAGAGGCATCTGTAGCGCGATCTATCAGCCGGAATTCCACCAAAAGTGATAGAGGGACTAAGGACGACACGGGAAAGAGTTTCCAATAAAAAAAGTTCCAAAAGTCGCCGATAGGGGACGATATGGCGCTGTTGTCGGCGCATCCGAGAATTTGCATAAATGGCAAGTAAAACATCAAAATGCAAATTCATGACTACGTACTCGACAGCAGTGCCAGTATTTTGGGCTATAAAGATCGGTGCGGAATCTGTTGCGCCTTCGCTTTATAGAAGAAAGGGCCATCAGTCGCTTTTTTTCCACAGGCATGGCCACCTCCCTCCCCGTACCTAATCCATGTGACATCTTTCTGTGGGGTTATTTAAAATCTAAAGTGTATCTTGGTGGAGTGTAGAACTTGGCGGCCCTAGAGGACAGCATATCCCTGATTTTAATGAACATTCCTGGTGACATGTTACAACGATCTCAAAGCTTGGCCTTTGAGAACGTAGTATTCAGGATGCAATGTGGCGTCCACCAGGACTGTGGTTACATTGAAGGAGGGAGAAGTGAATTTGCTGCATAAAGTGGTGCTGCCGTGAAATTTCTTTGTTATTCATTTGTCTGCTTACAACTTTTTCGGTAATCATCCCTTACCTTTATAGCCCGAAATACTGACGCTGCTGTTGACTACATAGTCGAGAATTTGTATTTTGATGTTTTACTTGCCTTTTATGCAAATTTTCGGGTGCGCCGACAACAAAAGCGCCATATCTTCCCCTATCGGCGACTTTTGAAACTTTTTTTTTCACAAAAACTCTTTCCCATGTCGTCCTTAGTCCCTCTATGACTTTTCTGGAATTCCGGCTGATAGATCGCGCTACAGGTGGCTCTGAGTAGCGTCGACAACAAAAGCGCCATATCTTCCCCTATCGGCGACTTTTGAAACTTTTGTTTTTCACAAAAATTCTTTCCCATGTCGTCCTTAGTCCCTCTATGACTTTTGTGGAATTCCGGCTGATAGATCGCGCTACAGGTGGCTCTGAGTAGCGTCAAATTAAAAAAAAAATCACCCTGTATATACGGGCCGTTACAGATTTTTGATGGCGTGGTGTCCAGACGATACGTCACCGTACAAGCAGCGTACCTCCAAAATAGTCCTTTTCATTAGCATGTGTTATGCAAAACTCATAATGAAGAAGCTGCTACGGGACTCGACGTTGCGATTGGACGTAAATTAAAAGACTAGAAATAAAAGAGCACTGCACAACTTTGTTTCAGGATTTGAGCAAGTTTTCACCATCTGCCGTTGTGTCCTCGTAAGATTTGTACGCCTTATTTATTCCGGTTGTTATCTATATATATATAAAACAGTTCCGTAACTGACTCACTGACTGACAAACAACGCACATTCTTCTTATGGTGTAGGAGTGCACTAAGAAAGATTTTTGAAAAATTCTTCTTAGATTTATTAAAATTAAATTTTTAAGCTGTTTTTGTAACTTTTTTTAAGTTTTCATTTAAAATAATAATTTGAGGGTTATAAAATTTATATCACGAAAAAGATCGTAAAACTTCCTTTAAAATAAAATCTTTTTCGAACCTTTATCTCCCTTTTCTGATTTTTGGTGAATTTTTAAAGATTAATTTTTAGAATTTAATTAATTAAATGCTGATCACGTGATTTCTTTTTCTGGTACTTTAAATAAATTTATCGTCACGTTCATAACAACTAAATAGATGAAACAAAATATATTTTTTCTTTCTAATGCGGCAGACGGTTAGATATTATCCCAAAAAATAAATATCCCTTACGATTTTTTTATAAATATATATATATATATATATATATATATATATATATATATATATATATATATATATATATATATATATTACATCAATTGTATACATTGATCGTCGCATTTATTATAAATATATATATTTATTTTTTTTTGGCATGAATTGCATACATTGACCGTTGTATTTTATTTGAATGTACTCCGTAGCGAAGCGCGGGTTTTCAGCTAGTAACTACTAAAGTTTCATTCTTTTATTAAAACTGGTATAATATTTTGCCGTCTCTTCAAGTGGAGTTTTACTCGTCATACGCTCCCGAATGGTTTAGCTCACAATAATTCGACTTTTACGACGCTGCTAAGGCAACTGACATCCACGTACAAGGAATTTCGAGCTCTTGAATGACGGCGAAAGATATAAACAGGAAATCCAACGTAAATAAAGCACAAATAGCAATAAGGTGCACTTTTGCATACGGCCGTTTCGAAGCTGCAAAGGAGCTTCTTCATCAGTGCAAAGAACTTAGTGGCAGCTCAAAAAACGAAAACTAAGCGACCAGACAAGTGCGCATGCACCTAAGTACCCACGCGTGTCGAACGCCCGAAGGCGCGAACAACGCAAACAAATCACAATCGAGCAGCGAAGAGACAGACATAGGGCAAGCAGCGCCGTCTAGCGGCAAAAAGAGTGGGAAAAAGTGAAAAAAGTAAAATAACAGGCCGACACGGCTAAATAAACCCTTTCCACAATTGAGGAAAAACAGGGATGCTAGACAAATCATTAACCAAAGAGCCCGAATTTTTAAAAATGTGATAACCTTCCCAGAAATCGAGATCGGCAGGCGAGCGACATTTCTGAATAATGGAGGCAGAAGAAAAATCAAACCCACGGTTCAAAGTTCAAGCGTGTTGAGCAATGGACGAACGATTTAACTCCTGGTTTTTAACGTAACGATATACGGCGAAAGATATGTCGTACAATTGCAATTCTGAGGCATGGATGGACTTTGTGAGTCAATCCTGATGTTCCACTTTAAAAATGTAATTAGATATTTAATTCCTAATAACAAAGTGTCGAATGCCTATGCCTGCAGGTTGTTAAATAAGATTTGTGTAAGACAATTTAACTGAGCATTAAGTTAGTGTTAAATGTGTTAAAGGGTTTTTTGATCTTTTGATCTTTCGAATTTTGATCGTGATATAAATTTTATAACTGTGAGATTATTATTTTAAATGCAAACTTTAAAGAATGTTACAGAAACAGCTTAAAAATTTAATTTTAAAGAAGAATTTTTCAAAAATCTTTCTTAGTGCACCCCTGCACCATAAGAAGAATCGCCATTCAAAATGTCAGCCCTTTAGGTCCAGCAGTTTTATGTCAGTCAGTCAGTCAGTCACGGAACTGTTTTATATATATAGATTATCCAGTAACCAGGTACATAATAGCGAGATATACGAATAGGAAAGATGTATGTAAGAACGAAACACGGTTATGAAATTAAGGACTGTTTACTCATTGTAATCTCATCCACGTTAAAAGAAATGCCGCCCATAGAATTATTACTATAAATAGAATTTTTATCTTCCGAAATTTTTAAAATCCATTAATGTATGCTATACACTTCTTTATAGTTATCAGAGCAAAATCTGCTACTAATGAACTTTTAAGAAAGTATCTAAGAAAATATTGAATCTATGTCAGTGGTGTGGCATGCATTTTCCATCGTTTAAAGTCAATTAAAGCAGTCAATTATCCTTCTTCCTTCCACAATTTTTTTTATGCAATCCAATAATCCGAATAGTTAGACGTAGTCAATATTGACATCATATGAAAAAATTTCATCGATTTCATATACACTTTAAAACGTTCAAATCGAAATTTTCAAGTACTTGACTCGAGGGGATCGAATGAATGACATTTCCACAGGTCTATTTTGTGGGACATTCTCTTAGTTGAAATCGAAAATCGATTTTTCTTTTTTGTCATTTGGAAACAGTAACCTAAAAAACACTGGCGAGAAATACTTTTCAGCATCGGGCGAAAATGTATGCATAACCATCATACGTGAATTTTATTTGAACTCCGGAAATATAATAAAGAGTAACCCATTTTTTTACTACACTTATACCTTTTTTCTGTGAGTATAATAGTTCATTAAAGACACGGATTTACCAGATTAGACTAAAATATCTGTTGTTAAATTTTTTTTCCAGATTTTCTTATTGTGTCCGTTTTTGTTGATAACCTTTTCCTTACATATATATATATATATATATATATATATATATATATATATATATATATATATATATATATATATATATATATATATGTGTGTGTGTATGTGTGTATATATATATATATATATATATATATATGTGGATGTGCATGTATATATATGTGTGTGTATGAATATATATGTGTGTGTGTATGTATATATATATATATATATATATATATGTATGTCTGTATATATGTGCCATTTCAAAACATGATTTTTTGTGTGATATTGATAATAACACACAATATGCACAAATGAAGAGGAACAGTTTTTTATTTCGCAAGAGTTGTTAGCGGATGCCCTTCTAGCATGACGCGAAACATACATGTCTTTTCACATACAGCCAACAACAGAATGCCTGCTCTCTTAGTCAGGGGCTGTACCAAAAGTCAGCGACTGTTTACATCAACACAGATGTTTTTCGTGGGTGGTGCGGTTGCTATACTAAGAAGCACATTGGGTGCGTTTTATCTTCATGGTATTGTTTGACACTTTTGATCACTTTATCTCTGGCACCTGCAGCCATTATCTCTGAGATATTGTGAACTGCGGATTTTAGATGACTAGAAACGGGGTTTTGTTACTCCTTCTGGGCGGCATGGCTCTATATTCCTATCAACTGAAAATTATTTATTGTGATGTTTGTCCCACTGGAATTTGCAGATGTTCACTTGCTGTTGGGGGTCTATTCTGAGAAAAGGGGCCTCTCTTAACAGATGTGAGGACCCGAATTATAGAAATAGACGAGATTCAAGTTATAATGTCACACACACACACACACACACACACACACACACACACACACATATATATATATATATATATATATATATATATATATATATATATATATATATATATATATATATATATATATATATATATATATATATATAATAGCTAAACCTTTAGCTAGTAAGCTAAAGGTCAAATAACAGACCTGCTAAAATCTCGTTTTACTCTTCAACGACAATGAAGATGCACCAAATTTTTATTATTTTTTTTTCCAATGCGGAGGCACTTGTCGCGAAGACATTCACCTATAATTTACCGCAGTTTTGCTGGCCATTTTATTATGGGGGCGCCATATAGGCAGACCAGCATTGCCCCCTATGAAGGGACGACACAAACGGAGGCTTTTAGTGGCGCTTCGCCAGGATTCTATCTGAGCACCCTCAGCACCGAAAACCAGCGCGCTGTACCACAAGGCTGCCAAGGCCCAGATGCACCAAATTTAAAGTTAACGAATATCTACTAAATTTTGGCCGATATAAAGAATTCATATTAAAATTGGACAGAAGCTGTAGTTTTCAATACATGGGAATTGGGTAGGGGGATGTTTTTGACTTTCCCTGGATCTCGTGATGTTATATGCCTGGGAATTCTGTCGAAAATAATCTTCAATGAGCTTATATTGAAAAATATTAAAAATATTTTAATCATACTATCACATTACTTTACGTCCTTGTTTGAAATATTTCGTTCTTGTTTGAAGAATTTAAAATGCGCAAAAGTGTTGCGCAGATTGTTGTAGTACAATGTGTTATCTACATGGAACAAGTATTAAAATGATTTTTGGTTAAAACTTAGGGGTTCCTGGGCAAAATGATGAGAATTATATACCCATACACTTAAGGCTGCTATGCACTAAGAAAAAAATCGTATTTCCCTTTTCCTCTTCTTGCAGATTCTTGTCGTGGAAGGAGTCCAGTTGACAGTTCGAGAATTCCACCCCCCTCAGGATTGACATTTTGAGGGATTGTAATGGTTTTCTCTCTATAGGGGGGTTAATCGCTGCCCCCAAATTGTTTCTTTAAATATATCTTTGTTACCTATTTACAGGTACATACATGCTGATAATCCAATAAAATTAGTATTGTCAGATAGCCTGAACTTTTCTGCAAAGCCCTACCGGATTCATTTTATAACTTTCGTCCACCGAAGGAATTTATGAGCCTTTAAAACACACTATACCAGATTTTTTCCCGAATAATTTAAATTTTAAATATTAATTGCATTTTTTTAAAAAAACGAAAAAGGTACACAAATGTAAAATTTCTTTCTCTATGACGGAGGACTATTTTTTTTAAAAAAATATTTTGATTCCAAGTGGGCAATCCATGGACAATTTTTCTCCATAGGTTGACATTGAGGTGAGCGAATCCAATGGGGTTAGTACATAGCAGCCTTAAAAAAAAGAAATTCTGTTATAAAAAATATAAATTTGGAAGAAATCCCGTTTGAAAATTGAGAGCTGATCACATCCATGAGTATTCCAGTGAGTACTGTTCTCGAGGTTTTAAGATCTGGCTTCCATTTCAAGTCATGCAGACAAGCTGTATAAACTGCGAGATATGAGCAATCCAACTGAAAAAACATCAGCCGGAAGGTGGCCGAAGGGCTAAGGTGTTGGTATTCGGTATCAGAGTCGGTGGGTTCGAGTGCAACACTTGACAGGGACGTTTATAGCCAGTTGGAATCGGCTTTAAGCAGTAGGTCCCGGTCTAACGAGACCTCGTGTAGCAAAAATATTGCCTGTAGCGCACCAAACCAACTGAAAAAATTTCAGGTAGTCTCTTCTAACGAAACTACCGCGGGTTATTAACGTAGGATTACTCATCGTTGCTTACTTCTTTTGTATGTGTATATACGAGGCGTGTTTTTTAAGTAAGTACCGTTTTGAAATAAAAATAAAACTAGCAGACTTTTTGTTAGGTTATTAGGAAAGACGACTAGCAGAGTTGTAACATGAAGCTTTATTTACAGCAGCAACTATACACATTTAGTAAAAGGTTTAAAAAGTGGAGCGCCTAATTATTGACCCCTCATGTAAACACATCCGCACGCCAGTGATACAACAGGCGAAGTGCAGACATAAGTTCGCCAACTTTGGCGGCGGCTGAGCTCTATCGCAGCCTTTGGCGACAAACGGGGAATGAGCATTGAATATCCCAACATATATTTTTTAACAATTTTATTTTTACACTAGCTGAAAACCCGTACTTCGCTACGGAGTACATTCAAATTAATTACAACGGTCAATGTATGCAATCTATGCCAAATATATATATATATATATATATATATATATATATATATATATATATATATATATATATATATATATATATATATATATATATATATTATATCATAAATACGACGAACAACGTATACAATTGATGTAATTAATATATATATATATATATATATATATATATATATATATATATATATATATAAGAAAATCGTAAAGGATAATTTTATAGACAAAATTATGTAGAAGAAAATTTTCAAATTAAATCTAATATAAAGAATGCTAAAGAATATAGTACAGTTTGTAGAACATTTCTTTTACTGTATTTTAATATTTTTTTGGATAATGTCCAATCGTCTGCCGCATTAGCAAGGAAAAAAAAATATTTTTTGTTTATTTAGTTGTTTATGCACGTGACGATAAATTTATTTAAAGTACCAGAAAAAGAAATCACGTGATCGCCATTTAATAAATTAAATTCTAAAAATTAATCTTTAAAAATTCACCAAAAATCAGGAAATGGAGGTAAAGATTCGAAAAAAATTTCATTTTAAAGGAATTTTTATGATCTTTCCCGTGATAGAAATTTTATAACCATCAAAGTATTATTTTAAATGGAAACGTAAAAAAAGTTTAAAACAAAGCTTAAAAATTTAATTTAAAATAATCTAAGAAGAATTTTTGAAAAATCTCTCTTAGTGCACCCCTACACTATAAGAAGAATCGCCAATTCAAAATTTCAGCCCTTTAGGTCCAGCGGTTTGGTCTGTGCGTTGTATGTCAGTCGGTGAGTCAGTTACGGAACTGACATATATATATAGATGAAAGCCTGTTCTTTAATCTACTTTTCTACATAATTCCCACCAATATTACGGCACTTATCGTATCGTACAACCAGCTTTTGAATACCATGCTCGTAGAAATCTGCCGCCTGATTAGACAACCACTGCAATACGGTCGTCAGACCGTGTTGCAGTTAGTTCATTTGACCTAAAAGTTAGGTTATTTGACCTAACGTTTTGACTCGTGGTGATCCAATAAATTCTACCACTTATATTGAGACTTAAAAAAAACTGCGCCGTGCAATCCAAAACAAAAGGCGTGTCATGCTGAGTAAGGGGATCGTTTTTCTTTATGACAATGCCCGTCCACACGCGGCCAATCCAACTCAAGAGCTGATCGGATCATTTGGCTGGGAACAACTTGATCACCCTCCGTATGGCCCGGATCTAGCACCCAGTGACTACCACGTGTTCCTGCATTTAAAGAAGCATTTGGGTGGTCATCGCCACGACAACGATTTCAAAACGACCGTGTTGCAGTGGTTGTCTAATCAGGCGGCAGATTTCTACGAGGATGGTATTAAAAAGTTGGTTGTACGATACGATAAGTGCCTTAATATTAGTTGGAATTATGTAGAAAAGTAGATTAAAAAAGAAGCTTTCGTGTAAAAATAAAATTGTTAAAAAAAGTCTACAAGTTTTATTTTTATTTCAAAAGGGTACTTACTTACAAAACACGCCTCGTATATATGTATGTATGTGTTATGTATATATGCATCTATATACATACATACATACATATATATATATATATATGTCAAAATTTTGAAGCATTTTGGTACTTTTCTGTTTAACTGTTTACTGCTTTTCCAAGCGATACAGACTATGTTTGGCACGCTGACAAATTATAACTCGCGAGGTACGGACGAACGGGGTATATGTATGTATGTATGTATGTACGTATATATGTATGTATGTGTTATGTATATATGCATCTATATATATATATATATATATATATAATATATATATATATATATATATATATATATATATATATATATATATATATATATATATATATATATATATATATATATATATATATATATACATATATATATATATATATATATATATATATATATATACATATATATATATATATATATATATATATATATATATACATATATATATATATACATATATATATATATATATATATATATATATATATATACATATATATATATATATATATATATATATATATATATACATATATATATATATACATATATATATATATACATATATATATATTATATACATATATATATATATACATATATATATATATATATACAATATATATATATATATATATATATATATATGTATATATATATATATATATATATATATATATATAGGAACTCGATCTCGGGCGAGTCCCCACTTTTTGTAGAAACTGGGGTCGGTGTCTAGGGGTTGTTGTTGTCAGTATTATAGAAACCTTTCCGCTTACTGCACGGCGGAACTAGACTCTCTTATACTCAGAGTAAGATAGTACTCAATTAAAGACAGAGTCACTGCTTAAAACACAAACACTATATATTGACACTTATCAAATATTTACAGTTATAGGAATACGTTGCATATAAAATTACACGTCAGGCCGCACCAGGCCTCCACAATCAGAATGAGTTAAAGTATCCGGCCGTCTGCCGCAATAAGATTGACTAAGCCGCCGTCTGTTGCTTATCAGGAGCCAACGTCATGCCCCGTCGAGACTGTCTCTCCCGTCGCAGCCCGTCTGCTGCTTTCAGCACCTCTTACCAGGTCGGGACCCAATCTCAGTCTAATACTTTTCTCCCCGTTCATCTCTCGAAAACCTAATAGCGCTGTCGTCGCATAGCGTACACGGCGACATATAGCTCATAGCTGGAGCCCTGGGATAACACAATTACCACACACATATATATATATATATATATATATATATATAATGGGGTCAAAATTTTGAAGCATTTTGGTACTTTTCTGTTTAACTGTTTACTGCTTGTCCAAGCGATACAGACTGTGTTTGGCCCGCTGCTAAATTATAACTCGCGAGGTACGGACAAACGGTTTTAGCGTCTGAAATTTTCCTTTCCGGAGGACCTTTATGGAAGAGCGCAATCCTACGTTAAAAATCTTTTCTTATCTAAAACTGCATCTTGCAGGAAGATATTGGAGGATGAGTCCCCTATGTACGAATAGATAAACTATTTAGAAAAGTCTTAACCAGTAAATTGAAAATTTATCTATCTTTGTGAATAGCATTTGAACATTTTATCCTTAAAAACTGCACTAGTAACGCTAGATGAGTTTTTTACCCGCAAAATACATCCAAAGGCGTCTTAAGATCACATTTTAAATAAGTAATACTTTTGTATCTTTTTAAGCCCTTTATTCCTTGAAATATTTGCCTTAAACTCTCGGGATTTAATATATTTGATTCTATACGAAAAATAATCCCTTCAAAATTAAATATTCTTTCACAGCTATGTTGCTCGAATAAAGGTTTTTTTTTATCGCTATGGTTTACCATATTAAGATAAGAAACTAAAAAACGTCTTAGAAGAGAGTTTAATTTAGAAATTGAACCTTTTATGGAAACCCTACTTACCCTCTTCGAAAAATATATTGAATTTTGTAGCTCTTTATCTAAGCCTCGGTCTCTGCATTTAAGAGCAGAACATAACAGAATATAAGATTTTTCTCTCAAACCCGATAATTTAATTTGAAACGTAACCTAGAAATGTTAAAATACCGAACGTGGTATTTATAGCTTTAAAACTACGTAGTTTTTAGTTTACAGATTTACTTGTAAAATCGGTTATCCATAATCTCTAATGATAAGAAAATGTTTGAACTTCGTAGCATAGACGATATTTTGATAGGTAATGTATTTTTCTAAAATTTTGAACTGGTCATTCGATAATTTTAAATTGGTACCATTGAAAATATGTTTACTTTCAAGAGTATCTGTTCTTTATTTTATCATTCAACGGATTGCGCATTTAAGATACTACTTTTATGTTAAGGTTGCTGTGTATTAACCCTATTGGATCCGCCCACCTCAATGTCAACCTATGGAGAAAATGCGTCCACTATTTACAGCCACATAAATGCTAATCTAATATATAAAAATGAATGTTTGTCTCTCTGTAATTGTATAGAAATCCACAGTTTAGGAGCAACGATCGTGAAATTTTACATACAGGCGTCTTTAAAAACAGCCGAGGGTCTGAAGAACTTCAAAAATCGAAATTAATTACCGTTGATTTTTAATTAATAAAAAACTAACAATTCTGATACTAAATGTAAGCTGTTACACTTTGTGGAATCACCCTTCTGAATATGGCGTCCACGTTAGTGTTAGCTGGCAAACAGCGAGCGAAAAGATAAAAATAAATAAAATCAAAAAGTTTCAAGTTATATATTAAACCAGAATAATAAATGAAAATAAAAATATTTCAAGTCAGATTTTATACTCTAAAATAAATCGGATCCAACGGCATATTGACACTATCACACGCGATGGAAAATTCCAACCAACCACGCTAAGTGTCACGAGATCTTTTTTAATCGCTACTGCAACCCCCCTCGCTTATGTCTATTGAAGAGTTAAAGACTAAGCTTCTATCCTGCTAACTTATTTCTGACTTAAAACTCCTCTCACTCCATAAATACATGTATATTCACCAACCCATAGCAACTTTCCAGTAATCTTAATCGAATATTTTACTATTTACTCAATAAAGCAGCATGTCATTGTGGTGCATTCAGTTAAAGCGTTAATTTACTACGCTACACGACGCGGGTTCGAATACGGATCGTACAAATTTTGCTAAACCTGTATTTTCAGCTTTTTTATGGAGGCTTTTTTATTTCAGCTTTTATTTTATTATTTTTTAAATTATTATTATTTTTATTTTTATTTATTATTTTTTTAAAATTATTTTTATTTTATTTTATTTTTTCATATTATTAATGTGTATAACATTTCGAATACTTTTTTTTCTATGTTATTTATACTGTGTTTAGTTTTTTAATGGATTTTAGTAGGTTTATTATAAATTTATATATTTTATGTTTTACTTTTCAGGATTTTTTGTCCAATGATAAAGGCTAAATCTTTTCTATGTTATTTATACTGTATTTAGTTTTAAAATTGATTTTGGTTAACAAACATTCGACAATTTGACATTTTTACTTTTCAGCTTTACTTTTCAAAATTCTTTACTTTCCTAAAGACAATTTGACATTTTTCCTTTTCAGCTTTTAGTGGTTTATTATAAATGTATATATTTGTGCAATGTATTTAATTTCTCGATTAAAAGTAGTTTTTTTCTAAAAATTAATTAATTTCGCTTGAAAAGCAAAATATTTTATGCACGCGGTTAATATTATTAATACTATCTTTATATCGTAACGTTAACTTCATGCGCGAGCATTATTTTCTTATGCTTTTTTTATTATTATCTTTATAATAGCTTTATTTACATATGGTTTTAAACAACTATCGTTTTTATTCATATTATGTTGGTTTTTTATTAATTAAAAATTAAGGGTAATTAATTTCGATTCCGGAAGTTCTTATCTTTATTTTCATATGCTTTTTCATTTACGAATTATTCAAATGTTGGTTAAAAAACTTTTGCGTAATTTATACATTTGTGTGTGTTTAATTATTGAAATTAATAAATTTATATTTCTGGAGAGGATGTTTCAGTTTTTAGTGGTACTATGATGAAAGGCTGAATATACCAAAATTCTGAGGAGTTTATTATGGAGAGAAAAGGAATTTAATATGTAGAGGATGTTTATAGGAGTTAAATGTGGAGAGGGGTTGAATGGTTTGCAGCCCTCAATCAAACACTTCATTTTTTAAGAGGCAACGCTGCAGTCATATCATTGTTCTATTCGAAATTTCTGCTGAACCTGTAATTGCAGCTACTTTTTTTTACCCCAATGATGAAAGGCTAATTCTAGCTAAATTCTGAGGAGGTTATTATAAATTTATATATTTATAGATTTCACAAGGTTTTTTTCTGTTATTTATACTGTGCTTAGTTTTAAATTAATTTTGGTTAACAAACATTAGAGAATTTGTCATTTTTACTTTTCAGATTTTAGTATTACACCGATGAAAGGCTGAAATTCTGAGACGTGTATAACATTTCACATATATTTTTTATGTTATTTATACTGTGTTAATTTTTAAATTGATTTTGATTAACAACATTCTTAAAATCCCGGGCATCGCTGGGTACTTCAGCTAGTCTATATATATAAAACAGTTCCGTAACTGACTCTTTCATTCACTGACTGACTGACTGACATACAACGCACAGACCAAACTGCTGGACCTAAAGGGCTGAAATTTTGCATGGCGATTCTTCTAATAGTGTAGGGGTGCACTAAGAAAGATTTTTCAAAAATTCTTCTTAGATTTTTTTAAATTAAATTTTTAACCTGTTTTTTAAACTTTTTTACGTTTGCATTTAAAATAATACATTGAGGGTTATAAAATTTATATCACGAGAAAGATCATAAAAATTCCTTCAAAATGAAATTTTTTTCGAATTTTTACCTCCATTTCCTGATTTTTGGTGAATTTTTAAAGATTAATTTTTAGAATTTAATTTATTAAATGTTGATCACGTGATTTCTTTTTCTGGTACTTTAAATAAATTTATCGTCACGTGCATAACATCTAAATAGACAAAAATGATATTCTTTTTCTTTCTAATGCAGCAGACGATTGGATATTATCTAAAAGAAAATAAATATCCCTTACGATTTTTTTATAAATATA
This sequence comes from Dolomedes plantarius, assembly GCA_907164885.2. NCBI lineage: Eukaryota > Metazoa > Arthropoda > Arachnida > Araneae > Dolomedidae > Dolomedes > Dolomedes plantarius. The sequence goes on from OU015493.1 coordinate 206,790,010, forward strand.
TATATATATATATATATATATATATATATATATATATATATATATATATGTGACATTATAAGTTGAATCTCGTATATTTCTATAATTCGGGTCCCCACATCTGTTAAGAGAGGACCCTTTCTCAGAAATAGCCCACCCAAAAGCAAGTGAACATCTGCAAATTCCAGTGGGGAAAACAACACACTAAATCCTTTTCAGTTGATAGGAATATTAGCCGTGCCGCCCAGAAGGAGTAACAAAACCCCGTCTCTAGTCATCTAAAATCCGCAGTTCACAATATCTCAGAGATAATGGCTGCAGGTGCCAGAGATAAAGGATCAAAAGTGTCAAACAATATCATAAAGATAAAACGCACCCAATGCGCTTCTTAGTAGTATTACCACCCACGAAAAACATCTGTGTTGATGTAAACAGTCGCTGATTTTTGGTACAGACCCTGACTAAGAGAGCAGGCAGTCTGTTGTGAGCTGTGTATGTGAAAACACTTGTATGTTCCGCGTCATGCTAGAAGGACGCTCTGATATCCGCTCCCAACTATTCTGAAATAAAGGACTGCAATTTTATAGAACTCTGCCTCGTCGTTTGTTCTTATTATTTGTTGTTATGGAAATCATGTGGTGAAATGTCACATATATATATATATATTTTACATCAATTGTATACATTGATCGCCGCATTTATTATAAATATATATGTATATATATATATATATATATATATATATATATATATATAGGTTTTCAGCTAGTAATCCAATAAAAACGATATTTTCAGATAGCCTGAAATTTTCTGCACCTTGTAACTCAATTCATTTTACAAATTTCATCCACCGAAGTAAATGGGGGGCGTTTAAAACACATTACACCAGATTTTCTTACCTCCGAATAATTTAAGGGGACGGTGGACCTTTATTTGAGCAAATAATTGTCATTCTAATATTGATTGTGTTATTGTGAAAAAAAATCTATATATAAAACGCGTAGGTATGCGGCACAAAAATCGACGATATTTATACACTCCGAATGGCAACGGCTGCAACTACCAGATGTAAACATTAGCGGCCGTCCGCAGTTTGCAACCTCGTGCCAACATGGATTTAACGCGCTGAAATCAGGAATGCTCGAAAGCGAGCTACACGATCAAGTGAAAATCGGGAACGGTATCAATAAAGAAAGCGAAGAAGAAATAATTCATTAAGAGAGAGCATAAATGATCGCGAAGTTAGGCTTAATCGTCGCCGGCACAGCAACCGACAGCCAGTAATAGTTAATTTTCTACACTTTTTTTAGTACTTGCTGAATGTTCATTCCATTTTATAAGTGAAGAAATTTTCTCATTAATTTACTATTTGATATGATTAAGTGTAGATATCTGAATTGTGAACAGTATTATATGCAGAGAGTGATGTAATCCACACTATATTTTAGTACCTGCTGATATTTTACTCCACTTTTTAAGTGAAAAAAATTTTCCCCCAAAATTTCTTATTTGATGTAATGATAAAGTTTAGATATCCTAATTTTCAAAAATAGTAGATGCAGAGAGGAATGCAATTTTAAAAATCATCAGTGTTGGGTTTCTTAGTTTTATCTTTAACACTGTTCTGAAGTAATGGAAATTCACATTTTTTAATCACGATGTTCTAGAATCAGCCTTATAGAGAATACCCCTTAATAACGTATATTTATGATGGTAACATTCCGTACATATGAGGCGGTCAAAGGCAAAGTGGTGTAAGTCACCATTTTCAACTTTTTTCATGTGAGGGCAAAAATGTAATCTCCATGTTCAATTGATAGTGGAATTGCAAATAGCTATTATTTGCAGTATAGAAATAATTGTTATGAATTATAATTTGTTCAATTTATGGTGGTATATTTTGCAGTTTTTGCAGTTAAACTCTTTTGACTTACACCACTTGACTTACTGATTTACACGATTTTGCCTTTCACCGCCTCTTATGTTACTTTCAGTTGGGTTGTTTTGCAAAAGCAAATATAAAACTTAAAGCGAACTTGCTGGTCGCGCAGCGGCTAGTATATATATATATTTATGTAGATAAATAGTAACCAAAATAGTTTTTTTCAAGTAAAAAATCATTTATGACGCTTCTACGAAGAAATTTATAATGGATAAGTGTAGTAATGTACCTTAAATCTGTTTTTCTGAAAACAGATTTTTCACGGTTTTTAGAATTTTAAATGCTCCAGGCTACTTAATTTTTGTTCAAAATTCATGAAATTCATAAGAAAGAATCCTGATACTGCTTTCGAAAACACTGGGTATGCATTTTACAATTCGATTTCATTAAGGTAATCAAATTTGATTTATAACTCATTAAAAGCCAAAAAATTGAAAATCGGGAGGGAATTTAGAAAAGAAATTCTCAAAAATTAACTATTCGAAGGGATTAAATAAATGATACCCAGATTTGTTTGTTATATAGTTTAAAGGGATTAAAATGCAAAATCGCGGAAATATCTAAAAAATTAAGTAGCAAGGAGCATTTTAAAATATTGTTTATAAATTTCAAATTTTTAAAAAAATCTTAAAATTATAATGAGATTGCAAACTTTTTATAAGCTATTCTATAGACTTATAGTGAAATGTATATATTTACAAAATTCCGTATCTCTATGATGAAAAATAAAAAAAAATAAATAAATTTTAACGTCCACCGTTCCGTTAAATTTCAAAATATTTTTTGCATTTTTTTTTTCAAGCGAAAAATTCCCCCAGGTGTTAACTTTATTTATTACGAAGTACAATTAAAAAAAAATCTTTCAATCCAAATCGACAATCCTTGGACACTTTTTCTCCATACATTATCATTGAGGTGAATGAATCCAATAGGGTTAGTACACAGCAGCCTTAATAGAGTACTAGATGTTTTTATATATGGACAACTAGTCCATATAAAAACTTTTAACGTAGGATAACGTTCTCCATAACGGTCCTTCGGAAAGCAATATTTCAGGCGCTAAAACCGTTTCGCCCTCACGAGTTATAATTTTGGCAGCGTGCCATACCCAGTCTGTGTCGCTTCGACAAGCAGTAAACAGTTAAACAGAAAAGGTACCAAAATGCATTAAATTGTTGACATACGTATATGTATATATATATACATATATATATATATATATATATATATATATATATATATATATATATATATATATATATATATATATATATATACAGAGAGAGAGAGAGAGATACATATATATACACTAGCTGAAAACCCGTACTTCGCTACGGAGTACATTCAAATTAAATACAACGGTCAATGTATGCAATTTATGCCAAATATATGTATATATATATATATATATATATATATATATATATATATATATATATATATGTATGTATATATATATATAAGAATATCGTAAAGGATAATTTTATATACAAAATAATGTGGAAGAAAATATTCAAATTAAATCTAATAATAAAGAATACTAAAGAATATAGTACAGTTAATATAGTACAGTTTGTAGAACATTTCTTTTACTGTATTTGAATATTTTTTTGGATAATGTCCAATCGTCTGCCGCATCAGCAAGGAAAAAAAATATTTTTTGTTTATTTAGTTGTTATGCACGTGGCGATAAATTTATTTAAAGTACCAGAAGAAGAAATCACGTGATCAGCATTTAATACATTAAATTCTAAAAATTAATCTTTAAAAATTCACCAAAAATCAGAAAATGGAAGTAAAGATTTGAAAAAGATTTCATTTTAAAAGAATTTTTATGATCTTTTTCGTGATATAAATTCTATAACCCTCAAATTATTATTTTAAATGCAAACTTAAAAAATGTTACTAAAACAGCTTAAAAATTTAATTTTAAAAAATCTATCAAGAATTTTTGAAAAAACTTTCTTAGTGCACCCCTACACCATAAGAAGAATCTCCATGCAAAATTTCAGTCCTTTAGGTCCAGCGGTTTGATCTGTGCGTTGTATCTCAGTCAGTGAGTCAGTTACGGAACAGTTTTATATATATAGACTAGCTGAAAACCCGCACTTCGCTACGGAGTACATTCAAATTAAATCAACGGTCAATCTATGGAATTAATGCCAAATATATATATATATATATATATATATATATATATATATATATATATATATATATATATTTATAATAAATACGACGATCAATATATACAATTGATGTTGAAAAATATATATATATTTATAGAAAAATCGTAAGGGATATTTTTATATACAAAATAATGTCCAATCGTCTGCCTCATTAGCAAGAAAAAAAATATTTTTTTGTCTATTTAGTTGTTATGCACGTGACGATAAATTTATTTAAAGTACCAGAAAAAGAAATCACGTGATCGGCATTTAATAAATTAAATTCTAAAAATGAATCTTTAAAAATTCACCAAAAATCAGAAAATATAGGTAAAGATTCGAAAAAGATTTCATTTGAGAGACATTTTTATCATCTTTCTAGTGATATAAATTTTATAACCCTCAAATTATTATTTTAAATGCGAACTTAAAAAAAGTTACTAAAACAGCTTAAAAATCTAATTTAAAAAAATGTAAAAAGAATTTTTCAAAAATCTCTCTTAGTGCACACCTACACTATAAGAAGAATCCCCGTGCAAAATTTCAGCCCTTTAGGTCCAGCGGTTTGGTCTGTGCGTTGTATGTTAGTGAGTCAGTTACGCAACTGTTTTATATAGATAACACACACATACGTATACACATACAAAAGAGGTAAACAACGATATGTAACCCGATGTTAATAATCCGCGGTAGTTTCGTTAGAAGAGACTACCTGAATTTTTTTTTG
>OU015493.1:206799825-206814825 GCA_907164885.2 Dolomedes plantarius
CATTTATATTTGAAATATGAAAATTCCTAACAATGCCCCCTCAAGTGAGGCTTTAACTGCAAACAATTATGAATTGCGATATCTCTAAATGAAGTGTTGTTCTTTTGTGAAAAACATTTTTTTATGCGAATTTGAAAACGGAAAACGCATATCAAACCCTTTTGTGTTATGTCTTACAATAGGCGAAGGCTTCGTTGATTGTATTTGGTATTTTTTTAATTATAGCTGAGTTTCTAAGAAGTTATACAAGTTAGCTATTAAAAACAGAATACATATCATTCGAACGCTTCCATGCATAATTCTTCGCTGATAAATTGTAGCACGATACATGACAGAAACTTTTACAACTAATCGAAGCTGTACCTTTAAATATTTCTCGGTTGCCTATGAAATGCAAATGTCAAACGCAATGAACGTAAATATCCGTCATTTCTATAGAGCAAAGTTAGGAGATTGGCAACACAAACGTTCGCAGTTTAATTCAGCGTACCGAAAGTTTCTTATCAGAGTGCTTTGGGGTACCAAAGAATTGAGCTGCGCTACAAAGGGGAACTACCTTTTGTACAAACGACATTGATTACTACTGCTCGTAAATCAATACAGTTATTTAGAGACTGATTCCTACGTTGATTAAGACACAGCTCTTTTGATTGTATCGGGAGTGAAAGGCTTTCGGTGGGGAGTCAGCACCTGATTAAAATGATACTATTTTATCTAATGATTTATAAAACAAACGGGTAGCATTCATTAATTTTGTCAGTTTTTTCCATTATTAAAAGCTTTACAGCGCCAAAATCAGACGTCAACTAGTGGGATAAGTTTTGTAATAAGAACTGCAGGTATTACAAATAACTTTCTAATAAGAAACTTCTGTTATCCTTTGATAACAGAAGTATTAAAGATTAAGTTCTGTTATCTTTAGATTCTGTTTATCCTCTCCTAAAATATTCTAAAAATGTAGATAAGAAATTGCACTAAGTAAAATTAAATAATCAACCAAAAACAATGTTTAGTAATAAATCTGTATTCATTTTTAAAATATTCCATTTATAGAAATATTATAATATAAACGTGCATAAAATAAACATGTACTAACAAACGCAAAACAAAAAAACGTAAAAACGTAAATGTACAAATAAATGTATGTTTATTTTATTTTACTGACTTGGAAATAATCTAAGATATTAAGATTAAGAAGGATAAACAGAATCTTGTCGACTGAAGGATGCCTTTCAGTTCATAAATCAGTGCTTAAAGTTATGATATTGAAGTAGACTATATTATTTAATCATAGAGGTGCGTTTGTTATCTTTATTTTTTTCTTTTTAATTACATAAAAGCTGCGAGGAAAGAAAATTGGATTCGACTGACTTGGAAATTTAATTACTGCGAGTTTCGAAACGGGTAAGAGCTTTCAGCACTTAATATTGAAAAAGATTTGCTGGGAAACAAAAGTTACTCCCAATATTGAGGGAAATCGTAGAGTATAAAAGCATAAAAGTAAAAAGAAAGGTCCTCGAATTTTTTCTAAAATAAGAATCATGGTGCAAAATTAGATTATTTCGATTTTTAATATGTGCAGTGTTTACAAAAATGTACAGTCTTAAAGTCGCTCGCTAGATAATCGAAGATTTTTGATTTTAGAATTACATGGATAGTGAAATTTTAGCAGTATGAAGTCGTTAAAAAATAAGCCATAACTGTATTCTCAAATGGAGTACGAAGAATGTGCGTATAAATATTTGTTCGAAATTTTTCACTTGTTTATTAACTTTTTATGGAACCTACTTTACACCCACTTAGCTAGCTGACTTATTTAATTCTGATGCCAGCTGAATATCAAGAATATTATGTTTTCTTACGAATTAAAATAATCCCACACCTAATATAAATATTTTGTTATTGTCTTTCATTTTTTGCATTGAAGTATTTTTGAAAAATGTAATTTATTAGTTTTTCGATACTAAAGTACTATTTTAGTTTCTTTAGACTTCTTTTATTTGGCGTCATAAAATAATTTATATGTAGCGCATATTTTGAAGGATGCTAATTTTTTAAACGCGTATACATTTTTATGTATCATGGGCGTATGAATTTTTAAATATTCTCTAATTTATGTGGAAATATTAACTTACTAATATTCTTGCATTTAAGCTTCTAATTCTTTTTATTACAGTAGCAGAATACGACACTGTTACGCTTTCAAATTTGAACAAAGATATACTTTTTATCTGCTTTAAAAGGAAACGATTTTTAATTAGTGCTAAGAGGCAAATCGTGAGCTATCACTTATAGAAAAAAAGCCTCTGCAAATGGAACGATGGCTTGGACACTAGATGGCATGTTTTTCCATTTCTTATTCAAAGACTGGTTCAATTAATTTTGATCCTTTGAGTCGAAAGTGCTACGGAGTTTACTTTTAATTAGGATCTTTCAATCTTGATTTTCTTCTGCTCTGCCTCGGTTCATTGGCCTTTCTAAAAAAGATTTAGATAATCTTATGTGCCACTGAAATGGATGTTTGAACAATTTACAGATGGGCAGTACTACGTTTAGTATTGATAGACAACAATAACAGAGTTCATAATTATTAATTCATTGCTTCTTTTTATTTGAGAACATGATTAAAATATTGTTGAGTTGTAAAACATTGATATTTGCTTTCAAAACTGAATATCAGTAATCATATATATTATTTCTAGAAGGTGATTTTTTGTGACGATCCCCTTTTCTCCCTTCATACTTAACCTTTTCCTTACGGGGTGGGATAGCATTTATCCCAAGAATACGGGCCCAAGAATTAATATATATATATATATATATACATACATACATACACATATATATATACATATATATACATAGATATACATATATATATACATATATACATATATATATATTTATACATATATGCATATATATACATAAATATATATATATATATATATATATATATATATATATATATATGTATATATATATATATACATACATATACATATATATGTACATATATATATATATATATATATATATATATATATATATATATATATATATATATATATATATATATATATATATATATATATATATATATATATATATATATATATATATACAAACCCCTTAATGGCCGTTCTTACAAAGAGGGTATGAAATTTCCCGTTCTAAAGAGGGAATCGGAAAAATGGTCCCCGAAGCTAAGGGTTAACCAAAATCGATGAATGAGGTACCATTTTAAAAATTAAGTTCTTCGCTTCTGACGAATTGTTAATTTAAAATGACACACTGTATTGTTTCTTTAAAAATCGAAGTTAAACATTGACTTTTGGCCCTAGAATTCTTTTCCTGGAGGCGTCGATACGGCACGGTCAAATAATGTGTACAAAGAGGTTTTGTAATGAAAATCTCCCATTTCCTACTTAGTTTGTGTCCTACTTAACTTTTCATATTGTCTACAAATGTGTTTTGACGTGTCCACATCTCATGTTCCTCTGTTTTGTGTTATGCTTCACCTCCAGTAGTGATTTGCAATTGGTTTTGTATTATCCTTAAGGCTTCTATGTACTAACCCCATTGGATTCGCTCACCCCAGTGTTAACCTATGGAGAAAATTTGTCCACGAATTGCCGACTTGGATTCAAAGATTTTTTTTAAAAAAATTGTACTCCGTGATAGAGAAAGAAATTTTACATTTGTGTTTATTTTTCATTTTAAAAAATGCAATTAATATTTTAAAATTCAAATTATTCGGGGAAAAAATCTGGTATCGTGTGTTTTAAACGCTCATAAATTCCTTCGGCGGACGAAATTTATAAAATGAATCCTGTAGCGCTTTGCAGAAAAGTTCAGGCTATCTGACAATACCAATTTTATTGGATTATCGGCATTTATGTACCTGTAAATAGTTGACAAAAATATATTTTAAATAAAAAAATTTGGAGGCAGCGCTTAACCCCCCTATAGAGAGATAGCCATTATAATCCCTCAAAATGTCAATCCTAAGGGAGGGGGTGGAATTCTCGAACTGTCAACTGGACTCCTCCCACCACAAGAGTCTGCAAGAAGAGGAAAAGGGAAATACGATTTTTTTCTTAGTACATAGCAGCCTTAAGCACCATTGTTAATTTGACATTGGCTACAATTAAACCGGTTCTTCTTTCATCCTATTACAAACCACCTCGCTATAAAAAATATCGTATTTTATTCGCATGCGAAATTTTTGCAAGGGCCACCTAGTTACATAATGATTGGTCATTCAAATTTTTTTTATTAGAGGTACATTTCGAGGTACCTACTGATAAATAACCCCTCAAAAATATTGTCATTAGATTCTATTGCTGGTTGTTTTCATTTAATATGTATTAGAGATGAACCATCGAAGTCCCATTGGTAGCAAGAAAGAAACTAACTTGTGGCACAACAGTCCGAATGAGGACCAAGGCTTGCGGTGCCCATCTCCGCTTACATGACGTGGGGTGCCATATACAGAGGCTGTTCGCACATTTTTTAGACGATTTTGGTAAGCGGTAATAAAAAATCGTTTGCTGCAAAAGAAATAATTGCAATTGTACTATGTTTTTAAAAGTCAAAATTTTCGTCTGCGGCTTGAAAGTTTTGTTTTTATTCAAAATGGCGTTTTTAACAAAGCAGTGGTTCGAAGGCTACATTTATGCTCTTTCCGAAGAGAAATATGCATACTCCGTTATCCGAAAACAATGTGAGAGTCATGGTTTCGGGATATCTAAAGCTTCGATACGTAATATCGTCAACAAGAAAGGAAAAGAACGTCAAATTGGAGCCTCAAGTGGGACAAAAATTCCAAACAAGTATCCAAGGAAAAAACGGACATCTTCGACTATTGCAAAGATACGTTGATTAATGTTAAAAGAAAATCCCCCTAGTCAAAGGACAGTTGCAAAATCATTAAAATGCTCGGTGTAAACAAAATGATAAACGTTGATTTAAATCTTAAGAAAACGAAAAAAACGCAATGTGCATCGTCTTCTTCCAAATCATATCGCTGAACGCAGGACACGCTGCAGAATTCTATATGAGAAACACTTATCCAAACAAAAATGGAAAACAATTGTCACAATAGATGAATCATGGGTGTATTTAAATGATTGCAACAAAAAAACAGCCATTTATTATTATAAAAGGGAAGAAAAAATTTAAATACTTTCCTTAATCGAAAGAAAGTTTTTCTAAGGGATTCATGATTGTTGCTGGTTTTTCTTATAATGGCAAGTTAAAAATAAAGAGAGTGGAAAAAAATGTCAAGATTAACTCCAAATATGCTTGGTCCTCACTTTATCGACCCATTCAAGGGATGAAAGGCTGAGTCGACCTGGCCCAGTCGCAGGATCGAACCCTGGACCTGTGGTGTGGTAGGTTGAAATTTTTAACCACTATGCTACCAGGCGTCTCAAGCAAGAAACTAATAAACTAATTGATTTCAACTGAAGAAAACGAAATGATATAAATGCAAAGAATGAATAAATAACCTTTCCTGTTAAATGGTTTAATTGAATGACAGTAAAACACTAATATTTAATTGATTTTTGAGAGTTATAATTTTAAACTCAGTCGGCATTCACACTTAAAATAGAGTCACGGTGGATTTCTTTCAGAAGGTGCGGGAAATCAGTAAACTAATGGTAGATGCGATATAATAGGTGTAGGAATAGTAAATGAATACATAAAAGATTTCCTGTAACGCAGATTTATATCTTAAATAAATGAATACATATTACAGGTCTAAATAACATTTTAAATTTAAATATAAACCCAGAAAAAATGTCAGTCTTACGACGAATTTCGGTAGAAAGTTTTTAATGAATATCTATGAATCGTAAAAGTTCTGACTTTAAAAAGCTAATGAGCAAAGAAACTAAATTTTTTTCTTTTTTCCAAACTCGCCATTTTAATTTAATATAGTTCTCTCTGCAAAGTTTATATTCGAGGGGCGGATTTTTCACCGGTGGATAAGCACGTCTTTTCTGGAAACTTACAATAAGGATTGAAAGAACTTTGTATGAAACACTAGCTTTTGGTATAAAACGTCTTTTGCTTAGCCGCATGTTTAAAAAAAATTAAGTTTTAATGATTAGCCGATAGAATCAAATTATAGAGACATTGAGAATGCCAGCTTTAAGGGTCTCTAAGTTGACTTATAGCTTAAAATAACAATTTATTGCAAGGATTTAAGAATCATTTGAAAATGGACTGTTTTTCAGCTACAGACAATAACACTTACAGGTAACATGAACTAGGTGATAGAAATACAAGCTAGTAGATTATTCCTCCAATTTTTCCTATTCAACACATACATTGTGCTGTAGCGTTGTACAAAGCTAAGACTGAGCCGCTCGAAAAGTTTCGTAGCGAAGTAAACACAAATCCGAGTGGTCAAATTTAACAAGCAGCCTTTAACTAAAACTTAACTTTTATTTACAGCAAACGTAACAAGCAAAAGTTGGTTTGGGGCAGTTTACAACATCACCAGATTGGTGCAAAAGTTTATATCAGCGGCAAACTCCGAGAACTAGTTTAGTATTTTCGGAGAGCAGAAATTTGTGCGGCCGCTCTAGCATAGATATTTCATGGCTCTCTCTGAAAATAAGTCTTGCATAGATAGTCTGCTTGAATTCTTTTGTCGGCGTCTCTTCAAATTCATAGAGAAGCGACCCTTTCAAGAGCGGTGGCCCTGGGATTAACCAGGATGAGTGTTGCTTATCGACGAACATTTCGGCAATCTTTATGACGGCTGTAGTGCCTGACTCACTGAGATATTATTCCAAAAAGACAGATTTACAAGTGGTGTTGTAAGATAACGATGTTTTCGTCCTGTTTTCACCCGCATTTTTCTCAGGAATTGGTATGTCTGGGGTTTAACTTTCCAGGCTAGGAATTTGGCTAGGAATTGCTGGATAGCTTTTTAATCCTGCAGCTGTGCCAGGCCCAATCTCGGGGTTGTGGGAACACTCTCCAATGAACACACTCCAATTCTACGTGACACTACAGGGCCTTGGTGCGTAATGACTGACTAGGAAGGTATTCAGGAGTACAAAAATTAATCTAATCAAATTCAATAGACAATCTGGTGTATGCACTCTAAGCTTGCTATTGCAATTCTGACCCCTTTTGGAAAGAAAAATCATTGTTTACGGGGATTAATTTGCTACTGGCATTTACTGATCGAAATATATTCTAAAATGTACAAGTACGGAAGCCTTATATAACAAAGGTGAGTCATATGTACAATTTTCCAGCGGCTTTCGTTGCAGTTCTTATTATCGAACGACGAATCATGAATGACTCCATAAAAAACGAGCGCTGGATTTAAAATGAGGATATTAAGCGTTATATGTTTAGCTTCCCCGTTTCATAAAGTGTATTTGAATATACTTTAAAATATATCCTCAAAACACATAATATGTATCTGTCAGAGGACAAATGGTATGACCGAGTAAAAAAAAAATCGATGCTGCTACTTAGTAAGATTATTACAAAGCTTATTCGCAAGTTGATTACAGGTAGACATTGTAGAGCTATTAAAAGAATTTTATGAAACGATACGATATTTTCATGCCATAAACCCCGTCTACTTTATTTGCTAAGCAAAGTTTATTGATTTCGAAAGGTTGCCAAGAGCCCTTAATTTCATCGATCTCAGTATTCTAGACGTATTCGAGACATGCGGAATAAAACAATTGCTTCAACTAACGCAATGCTCCCAAGTAGAGCTCTCGAAATGTGGGGAATTTAATTTTTTTCAATATATAGTTTAGGCATATGTGAATGTTTTATAAATTATACACTCCGGTAAAAGTCTCGGTGTCGAACCTCACTGTCGAAATCGATAGAATGAATAGCTGGTTTTTATAATTCTTTTGGCAAAGTTTATTTTTTTATAAAGGAAAGATAATTTTTTACATAAATTAATATAACTTGCCAAAGCTATAAGCTTTTTTACATTACTCTATGTCCAGCGGGAGACGGGTTCTAAAACTAAAACATAATAAGGGAACAAAACTAAGACTGGAGCAATTTTTATTTCGATAATAACATCGGAGATTAGAGGGTATTGCGTTTGTGTTCAAACATTAAAGCAGTTACCTCTCGGGTCTTTTCTTATTGATTTAGTGTCTGTTCACCGGAGCATTAGACAAGAAAGAGTCTTGGGCACTAGAGGTTGTCATTTAAACAGTCTCTTTCGGTGGCTTGTTAAAATTTCAATGTTTGCCGTAGAATTTGGGAAAGAAATGTGGATTTTCAAATTTGAATGAAAATTAATTTCTATCTAGAGGAATTTAGTGAAACAAGATATAAAATAAAACATGTATTGGAAATATTACACATAGTTTTCCCCATGGTGTTCTAACTGGAAAACAGTAAATTATTAGGATTTTCAAACATCAACTTTGACAGTGACATTCATCTAAAACGGAATTCGGTATTAAGTTAGGGCTAGAGTAATATTATTTCCGTAAAGCGTCATGACTTCCACGGTGTAGGCTCAGGTTCTAATCGTGAATAAATTACAGGGCGTTCTCGGTCTGTCCTTTCATAAGGAGCAATATTGCCTACCCTATATGGAACTCCCATAATAAAGTAGTCAATGAATTCTCGTGTGTATGGGTTAAGGATTTAATGTCCTTAGGACAAAGTACCTGTCGTGTTGACAAAATTCTGATTCTACTTCAAGGCGGTATGAGTTTATGAAAAAATGGGTTTGAAGTATATTTACTAATTGTCATAAACGTTTAACTCGAGTATTTCGTTAGCAAGTCTTGACCTTACTTATGAATTAATAAGGATTTAAAATGTTATTGAAATCATTTTGAACCCATTCTACGAAAGTCGTTTTGAAAGTCCGTGTAAAAATTATGAAAACAACCTTTTTTAAAAAAAAACTTTTAATTTTTTATACAATCGATTATTTGGTCCAGCGATTTTCAACCTTCTTTTTTATCCCATTGATAAAGTTAGACTTGTCCAGTTCTTCGTAACAAGCGTTTGTTTTACTAGTCCCTTCAGAACTGGATTCAAGTCCCTACAGAATTGGTAGTAGTCCGGTGGAAGGGGGGGGGGGAACATCCAGAGCACTGTCATGATGAAAAAGAAACTTTTTTTTGCAAAATGTTTCTTTGTCTTAATTTTACTATTTAAACGATCCGATAAAGATGCAGTGAACTCTCTGGTAATTGTTTACCACTTCTCCAAGTAATCGCTAATTATACCACGGGCGTCCCCTAAAACTATCCATATTCTTTCACTGTGATAGGTTTTGCTTTCTTGCTCCTTGAATCCACTGTTTTCCTGTTTTTTCCCGTTTCCGGCTGCTAGTGACGTTTGTCAGAGGATATGGGAGAGCTGAAAAACGTCGCCCCAAGGCATTCCATACATTTTATATTGTATTTGGATGTGTACTTGCTGGTCACATGATACGATGAATATCCTCGCTCTCCAGACAGTTCTGAACAGCGTTGGCGCGGTGACAGGGCGCGTTATTATCTATGAACAGAAAGTTATTGCTGGCAGCAGCACGGATAAGGCGAACAGGAGGCAACAGTAGTTCAGCAAGGTACCATGAAGTGGTCATGGTCCCTGTTTTAAGCACATGTCGAGGCATGCAGTCATTAAACATGATGCCTGCCCGTACCATGATGCTACAAATACCAAATTGGTTCCTTTCCTAGATATTTTCTGGACGATAAGCACTACAAACTTTAAGCCATATCAGTTGCCGTCTACTATTAGAAGAAAGACTAATCCAGCTCTCATCTGTGAAGAGGAAATTGGCCCAGCTGTCCTCGGTCCAATGGCGATGCAGACGGCACCATTGTAACCGGGCACTAAGGTTAAATCTCCCAAGTGAGACGCACAAAACAAGTCTTCGGGTGTATAGTACTATCTGTCGCAAACACCTTGCAACATTTTCCCAGGATATACGAGTTCCTGTGGCTGCTTAGAACTGTCTTGCCATTTGACAGCTCTACTGCGCCGATTCCTTTTTTACTGTTAGAAAGATGTACCGATCGTCTTCGGACGTCTTATTGCGAGGACAATTTCCTAGCTTGCGCCTGCTACGCTGTACACTTTTTTGACACGCTGCCAGTGTTGTTTCCGAACAAGTCTGGAAACAACACTGTAGACGATTCCAATTCCTTATCAACATCTGTCGCCCGTCCTCAAGCTTTAGAGTTATCCGTCCATGTGTAAAATCATCTAAATGATGTCTGATAGACATGACCTCACTTTCCAAAGCGCAACGTTCTTCCGACTTCTTCAAATGGGAAGTCCATCAGTCACTGGCTGTACGCGCCGAATGCCTGCAAACCAGTTTGTACGCCGTCACGTGACCCACACGTGTGGTAATCAATAATTTCCATCGCCACCTTGTTTCGCATTGCATCAAGCCTTTATGCAAATTCCCAGAAATTGCTGCGTTTGATTCTGCGTCTGCCATCGTTTACCGAAACATCCGTCTTTAGGTTTTGTCCACCAGTGTGTGTATATATATATTTATATATATATATTGTGGGGGGGGGGTTTGAATTGATATATTTTTTTAGTTATATCTGGGTGTTTAAGGAGACAAGGGACCTTCCACCCTCATTTTTTAAATTTTTTTTTAATTTTCAGTATTTACTCTTTATACAACATGAGAATAAGTATTACACTTTTTTACCGTATTGAAAACTTTCAGAGTTCAGAAATAGGTGTTTTGCGGAACAATAAAAGTTGTGTTTCAAAAAATTATTCAAAAATGCTGGAAATTTTCAAAATGCTCCATGCGCATTCATTTTCTTCTGATTTCTTCAAAATTTCTCGGAATTTTTAAGTGAAGAGTTTTTCATAAAACTGTGCAGAATTCTTTGAAAACTCAAATATTTTTCAAATTTATAGACAATGAAATATAGTAAAAAAATAAAAAAATAGCAGGCAGATGGAAAAAAAAACTATTTATGACTTTTGATTCGTAAAAAAATTACAAAAAATAAAATTCAATGCACAGTTATATTTATGTATGTATGGTAAACGTACATTAAAAATTTTACGGTTTTCAAATGACACAGAATGTGCTTGGAGCTTTTTGAAAAATGCTAGAATTTTTGAAATTTTTTTTGAAAGACAGGCATTTTTCTGCCAAAATATCCTTTTTTTGAATTCTAAGGGTCTTCGACGTAGTAAAAAAGAATATTTTTTTATTCTGATTATGTCCTATAGAGTTGAAAATTGAAAATTAAAAAATTCCAGGTTGAAGATCCATTGTCCCTTTAATTCTCTATGACCAGTTTGACATTTTAACTCAAATATTTTACCCCTTTACCTTTAAAAAATAAAAATGAAATTAAAAGTAATTAAGTGTTTGTTCTTTTGAGAGCAGTTTGATATCTCAGAATTGATATTTTACACCTTTCATAAGAAAATCGAAAATTACATCAAATATAACTGTCTATTTCAGCAAGGCATTGTAAAAGACTATGTATTTTTGCTTTGAAATCATGTGCAATGCGATTGAAAATGGAAAATGGAAAAAAAAAACTCCTGCTATGTAGCACCTTGTGGGAAAATAATCTAAGGTTTATTTTATTAATGGTATGTATCAGTCAGAATAAAGAAAAATGAAGATGTACAGACTGCATTTCAACTTTCGTAAATATTCTTTACTGAGAAACAATAGATTTCAGACACCTTTTATTTACAGTTTCCCTTTCGAAGACTCAAAGTTAAGAAATTCAAAGTAACGAAAAATTTAATTATAAATTGGCATAAAAAGGCTTTTTTTTTCAAATCCCTTCTTTTGCGCCATTATAGCACTGATTAATGTGTGATGATGATATGCAGAATTTTTTTTATTTCATTATAACAATACCACTTAGTATGCAAACTCACGAAAATTAAAACCACCTCCTTGAGAGAGTAAGACACTGGCCATATCTGATTACTACAATATAGACACTATTACAATATCTGACTACTACACTATATGATCCTTGAGAGAGTAAAACACTGTCCATTTCAGGCTACTACAATATATACACTACTACAATATCTGACTATATTCATATGTACACCGGACTGGGGTGTAATGTTATCATCCCCCAGGGACATTAGCCACACACACACAATATCTGACTACTTCACTATACACTATATACACTACTACAAATCTGACTACTACTCTATACACTATATGCACTACTACAATATCTGATCTCGTTTCTTCGTATGCACCTTGCAGGGGTAAATGGGTGCGAGTCAGGTTTTAGCACTTGCTCTTGGGCACAACAATGATCAGAGTCCAACTTCTGCCCTATTGTCACCACTATTTAGACTAATTACCCTAAGGGTGATATCTGGTGGGTTCGTAGCTTCCACCCCTACAAACCCCTCGGAGGTACTTTTCGACGGACAGATTTAACGTGCCCGTACCCGGAGTAGACACGAGAGCATAGACCTGCACTTGTCTGGACTCGAACTGAGTATCCGCAGTATCGAAATCCCGACTAGCTAACGACTACCTGCTGGGCCCCATATTATCTGATAATCTATATATATATAAAACAGTTCCGTAACTGACTCATTCATTCATTCATTCATTCATTCATTCACTGACTGACTGACATACAACGCACAGACCAAACCGCTGGACCTAAAGAGCTGAAATTTTGCATGGCCATTCTTCTTATAGTGTAGGGGTGCACTAAGAGAGATTTTTGAAAAATTCTTCTTAGATTTTTTTAAATTAAATTTTTAAGCTTTTTTTTTTACTTTTTTTAAGTTTGCATTTAAAATAATAATTTGAGGGTTATAAAATTTATATCACGAGAAAGATCATAACAATTCCTTCAAAATGAAGTTATTTTCGAATTTTTACCTCCATTTCCTGATTTTTGGTGAATTTTTAAAGATTAATTCTTAGAATTTAATTTATTAAATGCTGATCACGTGACTTCTTTTTCTGGTACTTTAAATAAATTTATCGTCACGTGCATAAAAATTAAATAGACAAAAAATTATTTTTTTTTCTTGCTAATGCGGCAGACGATTGGACATTATCCAAAAAAATATTAAAATACAGTAAAAGAAATGTTCTAGAAACTGTACTATATTAACTGTACTATATTCTTTAGCATTCTTTATATGAGATTTAATTTGAATATCATCTTCTACATTATTTTGTCTATAAAAATATCCCTTACGATTTTTTTATAAATATATATATATATATTTTACATCAATTATATACATTGATCGTCGTATTTATTATATATATATTGGCATTAATTGCATACATTGACCGATGTTTTTACTTTGAATGTACTCCGTAGCGAAGTGCGGGTTTTCAGCTAGTCTTCTATATATATAAAACAGTTCCGTAACTGACTCATTCATTCACTGACTGACTGACATACAACGCACAGACCAAACCGCTGGACCTAAAGGGCTGACATTTTGCATGGCGATTCTTCTAATAGTGTAGGGGTGCACTAAAAAAGATTTTTCAAAAATTGTTCTTAGATTTTTTTAAATTAAATTTTTAAGCTGTTTTTTAAACTTTTTTTACGTTTGCATTTAAAATAATACATTGAGGGTTATAAAATTTATATCACGAGAAAGATCATAAAAATTCCTTTAAAATGAAATTTTTTTCGAATTTTTACCTCCATTTCCTGATTTTTGGTGAATTTTTAAAGATTAATTTTTAGAATTTAATTTATTAAATGCCGATCACGTGATTTCTTTTTCTGGTACTTTCAATAAATTTATCGTCACGTGCGTAACAACTAAATAGACAAAAAAAACATTTTTTCTTTCTAATGCAGCAGACGATTGGATATTATCCAAAAAAATAAATATTACTTATGATTTTTTTATAAATATATATATATATAAATATTTTTTTACATAAATTGTATATATTGATCGTCTCGTTTATTATAAATATATATATTTATTTTTTTTGGCATTAATTGCATACATTGACCGTTGTATTTAATTTGAATGTACTCCGTAGCGAAGCGCGGGTTTTCAGCTAGTCTATATATATAAAACAGTTCCGTAACTGACTCATTCATTCATTCATTCATTCATTCACTGACTGACTGACATACAACGCACAGACCAAACCGCTGGACCTAAAGGGCTGAAATTTTGCATGGCGATTCTTCTAATAGTGTAGGGGTGCACTAAGAAAGATTTTTCAAAAATTCTTCTTAGACTTTTTTAAATTAAATTTTTAAGCTGTTTTTTAAACTTTTTTTACGATTGCATTTAAAATAATGCATTGAGGGTTATAAAATTTATATCACGAAAAAGATCATAAAAATTCCTTCAAAATGAAATTTTTTTCGAATTTTTATCTCCATTTCCTGATTTTTGGTGAATTTTTAAAGATTAATTTTTAGAATTTAATTTATTAAATGCCTGATCACGTGATTTCTTTTTTGGTACTTTAAATAAATTTATCGTCACATGCAAAAAAAATAGACAAAAAAATATTTTTTCTTGCTAATGCGGCAGACGATTTGACTTTATTTTGTCTATAAAAATATCCCTTACGATTTTTTTATGAATATGTTTTTTTTACATCAATTGTATACATTGATCGTCGTATTTATTATAAATATATATATATATATATTATTTTTTTGGAATTAATTGCATACATTGACCGTTGTATTTAATTTCAATGTACTCCGTAGCGAAGCGCGGGTTTTCAGCTAGTAACGTATAATCTGTCTGATGTTGTATTTTAATTCTACATGATGTTACGAAATAATTGTATCGACAATTAAATCTGCCCTCGAGAATAGCGTTACATCAAGTACTGACAAACTTTAAATCTATAGACGACGAAGTGTTATTGAAGATTCCTATCGCTAAGTGTCTTTGTAAATGTTGTTGTTATTATTATTATTATTATTATTATTTTTTTTGGGGGGGGGTTTAGGAGCACACATACAGGTATATTTTTCTTAT
>OU015493.1:206819825-206842325 GCA_907164885.2 Dolomedes plantarius
ATAATAATGGAAAAAGTATATGAAGGTTAAAACATATCCTGAATTATCTAACAATATTGCATTTAATCCTCACCTTGTAAAAGCAAACCCTTTTATTATTTTTTATTTATTTAGTGTTTCATACGATTGGAGTAGTAGACTGCCATCCAACCCGACATTTTGACGTCATAATACTAATAATGACGTCATAATGGAAAAAGTATATGAAAGTTAAAAAATATCCCGAATTATCTAACAATATTTCATTTAATCCACACCTTGTAAAAGCAAACCCTTTCATTATTTTTTATTTATTTAGTTTTCATGCGATTGGAGTAGTAGACTGCCATCCAGTTTTTTACAGCTCACTACGCGATATGAATACTTGAGCTACTTGATTCATTCACATTCAAGTTTGTTTACTTTCAGAATTCATCGCAAAAGTAAACAGATTTTTAAAAACTGTTAAATATACAGCTAAAAGCATCCAATTTTTTTTAGTTCTGAATGTTTTATAGAAAAATAGGCTGAACAAACGTGATTTGATGGAGAAGATATTAGTTTTTAGGTAAGAAAAATTTCTGATCCACATATGAAATTGAAATTAAGCCTAACCGGCTGTTTGTTTACTGAGGACTTCAATTGAAAGATGAGTACAGCCCGGAAGTGTTATACAGAGACAACGGCTATTATATATATAATTTAAACTTACAGAGCATCTTACTTTTATTCCTAATTTTTCTCTATTTTAAGTCGTCTGGAAAAAGCGAAAATGCGATGAAACCCCAGACGTTATCTTCCCGATACCGTCAGATACAGCCCTGTCTTTCCGCGTAATGAACACTAAAAGGTATTCATATGACAAAAAAACTTTTGAAACACAAATGAAGCATGAAAATATGAGTGTGGAGATATGATAAAAAGAATATGTGCAAAGCGGAAGATAGGGTACGTCTTTTTCCGCCATATTTCATTGCACTCAGTTTTGTTAGCTTATATTATTTTACCTTTTTTAAATCAAGGAAAGCATAAAATCTGTATTCTTTTTATTTCTACGGCAAAAATTCAAAACTGTTAATAAATGTACAACATGAGCATATATAAAGTAGAAGAAATATCAATGTATGAATAAGCTTGAAAAAAAAATCAAATATTTAATTTGAAATTATGAATTTAGCTGTATGTTATGATTGCTACAAAAATGGAAAGCTATCGAATGAATTGCGAAGTTACTTTTTCGATTATTGATAATTATATATATAATAGACGTTGTCTCTGTATAACACTTCCGGGCTGTACTGATCTTTCAATTGAAGCCCTCAGTAAACAAACAGCCGGTTAGGCTTAATTTCAATTTCAGATGTGGATCAGAATTTTTTCTTACCTAAAAACTAATATCTTCTCCATCAAATCACGTTTGTTCAGCCTATTTTTCTATAAAACATTCAGACCTTAAAAAAATTGGATGCTTTTAGCTGTATATTTAACAGTTTTTAAAAATCTGTTTACTTTTGCGATGAATTCTGAAAGTAAACAAACTTGAATGTGAATGAATCAAGTAGCTCAAGTATTCATATCGCGTAGTGAGCTGTAAAAAACTGGATGGCAGTCTACTACTCCAATCGCATGAAAAACTAAATAAATAAAAAATAATGAAAGGGTTTGCTTTTACAAGGTGTGGATTAAATGCAATATTGTTAGATAATTCGGGATATTTTTTAACTTTCATATACTTTTTCCATTATGACGTCAAAATGACGGGTTGGATGGCAGTCTACTACTCCAATCGCATGAAAAACTAAATAAATAAAAAATAATGAAAGGGTTTGTTTTTACAAGGTGTGGATTAAATGCAATATTGTTAGATAATTCGGGATATTTTTTAACTTTCATATACTTTTTCCATTATGACTTCATTATTAGTATTATGACCTCAAAATGACGGGTTACCTTCTAGTTCTGTTAGAATGGGATGACTTACATAAGAATGGATTATTAATAGAATACATGAATGGATTTTTAGCAGTCTTCTATATTATAATTTTTATCATATTAATTATACTAGGAAATTTCCCGAAATTATTATTCATTTAAGTTTTAAATTAATAATTAAAACAGAAGACAAATGAATTACTCTTTACAATATCGATTAAAATGTGTGTAGGGGTATATTTGGGAGTGTAATATTAGTTATGAATCTTGAATCCATTACTTTGGGTAATTACTTGGTTGTATAGGGTGATTAAATAGTTTCGTAAGATTAAATAATTCTAGAATACTCATAAAAATAAAAATGATAAGGAATCAATTTTCGTTACATTTAGGTAATTAATTCGAATAAAACTACTTAATTGTGTCTGACTTATACTAATCCATTAACTGTGCTGTAAAACTTTTGGGTCTTTATTGAGTTGAAATTTGTTTTGCTACTCATCAAAGTCCTATCAAAGCTACAAAAAAAAAGAACCTATAAAAATTCCTAATGAACTCTTTTTCAAAAAATTTTTCTTCAGACGGGTTCAAGAATAAATGAGAACTCTTCTTGCCGTTTTATATGCAACCAAAAAATAAATGCTAACCTGTTTGAAATGTTGAGCAGACAGTTTTAATGAAACTTACGTGTCTGACTTAAAAATTCATTCATTAACTGTGAAATTGGGGGTTTTCTCCCTTTCATTCAGTTGCAAACTGTTTTGCAACTCCCCAAAAATCAAACAAAACCTGAAAACAAGAACTTGTTAAAACTATATAAATGAACTAGCTGAAAACCCGCGCTTCGCTACGGAGTACATTCAAATTAAATACAACGGTCAACGTATGCAATTTATGCCAAAAAATAAATATATATTTATAATAAATGCGATGATCAATGTATACAGTTGATGTAAAATATATATCTATATATATATATATATATATATTTAATAAAAAAATCGTAAGGGATATGCATTTTTTTTGGATAATATCCAATCGTCTGCTGCATTAAAAAGAGAAAAAAATATTTTTTTTGTCTATTTAGTTGTTACGCACGTGACGATAAATTTATTGAAAGTACCAGAAAAAGAAATCACGTGATCAGCATTTAATAAATTAAATTCTAAAAATTAATCTTTAAAAATTCACCAAAAATCAGCAAATGGAGGTAAAAATTCGAAAAAAATTTCATTTTGAAGGAATTTTAATGATCTTTCTCGTGATATAAATTTTATAACCCTCAATGTATTATTTTAAATGCAAACGTAAAAAAAATTTAAAAAACAGCTTAAAAATGTAATTTAAAAAAATCTAAGAAGATTTTTTGAAAAATATTTCTTAGTGCACACTATTAGAAGAATCGCCCTGCAAAATTTCAGCCCTTTAGGTCCAACGGTTTGGTCTGTGCGTTGTATGTCAGTCAGTGAATGAATGAATCAGTCAGTTACGGAACTGTTTTATATAAATGAACTACTTTGCAAAAAGATGTTTTTTTGCGAAATACCAAAGCTCATTGGAATCCAACAATAAATTATAATTTTTCTTGGTAGTTTATACGTCACAGGAGAATAAATGCTACCCTGTTTGAAAAGTTGAGCAGAAAAAGAAAGATCCTAGGAAATTTGTTTCAACGACTGTTTGTCGGGAATGGGTCACAAACTCAGGCCGTCATCATTAGGACGTGACCACTCGATCGATTAGGTCGAAATCCAGCGTTGGGAACCCCAATCCTAGCTTAATGTTTTTATATTTTGGCAAGAGTATGAAGATACTAGAATGGTATGAGGGGTTTTAAGCAACTTATTGAAGAGGCAGGAAACTAGCTTCTTTGAATTCTTATTGAAATATTTTTTTAGGTGACAACATATCATTTTAGAGAGTGAAAACTTTCCGATTAAAAAACACGTTTTACACACATTATAATGAAAATTTAGCTTTCTGAAATCTGTAGGATTTTGTTTCGATTACTATTTTGAGTATAGTATTCTATGATAATATTCCGAGCGTCATTTATATGATTTATGCCGGTGAAATATTTTACTAACGATGTTATCTATATATATACAGAGGCTGTTCACACATTTTTTTAGACGATGTATATTGTATTCACAAAACTAAATTACATAAAATTCTTGTGTTTTGAATGTTCTATTTGACATCCCTTATTCTGAACTATCTTTCGACACCGCAATTTCCAGGATAATAATGCCTTTTGAAGACGATGCACATTGCGTTTTTTCGCTTTCTTAAGATTTAAATCAACGTTTATCATTTTGTTTACAGTGGACACCGAGCATTTTAATGATTTTGCAACTGTCCTTTGACTAGGGGGATTTTCTTTTAACATTAAACAACGTACCTTTGCAATAGTCGAAGATGTCCGTTTTTTCCTTGGATACTTGTTTGGAATTTTTGTCCCCCTTGAGGCTCCAATTTGACGTTTTTTTTCCTTTCTTGTTGACGATATTACCTATCGACGCTTTATATATCACAAAACCATGACTCTCACATCGATTTTGGATAACGGAGTATGCATATTTCTCTTCGGAAAGAGCATAAATGTAGCCTTCGAACCACTGCTTTGTTAAAAACGCCATTTTGAATAAAAACAAAACTTTCAAGCCGCATACGATAATTTTGACTTTTAAAAACATAGTACAATTGCAATTATTTCTTTTGCAGCAAACGATTTTTTATTACCGCTTACTAAAATCGTCTAAAAAATGTTTGAACAGCCTCTGTAAAACAGTTCCGTAACTGACTGACTGACTGACTGACTGACAGATAACGCACAGACCAAACCGCTGGACCTAAGCGGTTGACATTTTGCATGGCGATTATTCTTATAGTGTAGGGGTGCACAAAGAAAGATTTTTGAAAAATTCCTCTTAGTTTTTTTTAAATTAAATTTTTAAGCTTTTTTTGTAACATTCTTTTAAGTTTGCATTTAAAATAATAATCTGAGGGTTATAAAATTTACATCACGAGAAAGATCCTAAAAATTCCTTTTAAATGAAAAACTTTTCGAATATTTACCTCTATTTTCTGATTTTTGGTGAATTTTTAAAAATTAATTTTTAGAATTTAAATTATTAAATGCCGATCACGTAGTTTCTTTTATTATTGTGATACTTTAAACTAATTTTGCGTCACGGCAAAACAACGAAATAAATTGACAAAAAAATTTTGTTTTTCTCTCTAATGCGGTAGACGATAGGACATTATCCAAAAAAATATCAAAATACAGTAAAAGAAATGCTCTTCAAACTGTACTATATTAACTGTACTATATTCTTTAGTATGTTGTATTATATTTAATTTGAATATTTTCATCTACATTTTTTTTTTTGCATTAATTCCATACATTGACCTTTGTATTTAATTTGAATGTACTCCGTAGCGAAGCACGGGTATTCATCTAGTATGTATATGAAATAGGTGGAAATGTATTGCCATATCGGCACAGTTACAGAGCATAGAATCGAAAACGTGATTATCACATTTTAGTGATCTAGTATGAAGAGTTTCAAGCAACTGATAGAAGAGGCAGGAAACTAGCTTCTTTGAATTAGTATTAAAAATCTTTTTTAGGTCGAAGGGGAACATGACAACATATTATTCTGGAGAGTGGAAACTTCCCGCCTTTTTAAAATATGTTTTAAGCACCCACTATAATAAAAATTAACTTTCTAAAATCTGCAGGACTCCGCTTCGATTACCATTTTGAGTATAGCTTTCGATGATAATATTCAGAGTGAAATTCAAATGATTTATGAAATATTTTACGGCCGATATGATATGTGTATGAAATAGGTGGAAAATGTATTGAAAATCTAACATCAGTACAATTTCAGAGCAGAGAATCCGCAACGTGGCTCAACTGCGATTATCGCATTTTAGTGCTCTGCTATACAACCATTAAGACTGAAATTGTCCCTCCATGAAAGATAACACACGATGGCGATGCTTAAATTCCATTCAATTGAATTCAGTCCGTTTGATTTCAGTTTCACAACCTGAAGCGAGTAGAAATTGAATCGCAAATTTCAACGTTTGTTATACAGAGATATCAGGGCATACGATATATTTTTAGCCTCGGTAGGGGAGGGTGTAATGACATTAAATTGGATTTAAAGGTAATTTAAGGATGGTACATCTTTAATACATATACTATGACAGTGATTAAAATAACATAAAGATCCATCAGTTCATTATAAACTGGTGACTGTTCTCAAAGAAATGAAGTAACGCAGACCATAATCACCAAGATATTAATTTCCTAAAGGAATGTCTCTAAAAAAAATATTTTTACCATGTTTCTATTAACTTGCTTTCTTGTTTGTTTGTGCGTTTGTTTGCGTGTGTGTCTGTCGAGTACAAATGTTGCAAACGATTTTTAACTAACTTCCCGACTAGCTAGACATTTGAAACTTTTAGAATAGCTAAGAACACGATGACAATGCATTTTTTAAATACTTTTAGCCATCTTTAAGCAGAATTAAATTAATTTTCAGTTACTTTCAGTTAATTTTGTTCTGTAGACTTTTGCAGCCATCTATTGGCCGGAACGGGAACGAAAAGTTAAATGCAAGTTAACTTCCAATTAGCTTCATTTTCTTTCAAGTTGATGGGATAATTCATCAAAAAAAATTTTTTTTAAAGTATTTATTAATACATAGAATTGTCAAGTTTATATGATTCAACAGAAAATTTAAAATAATGGTATATAAAAAGTTCTTTTTATCTTGTAATTATTTGGTAATTAACTGTTCATTATTTTTCAAAAAATCAGAATACTGTCAATCTCAAAATTGATTTTGACGAATCGAATTCGTCAATTGTCAAAATCGATACTGTCAATCTCAAAATGTATTTGCCGCTAGAAAATACATTTTCTAGAGGTATGAAAATGTGCACATCAAATCACCATTTGTTTTCTTGCAAGAAAACGAGAATGCAAGATTCTTCACAAATTTTGCACAGTAATGAAATTTTTTTAATGAAAACAGTATTCTTTATTTCTTCGATTATACATAATTTTTTAAAAATTTCAGTTTTTTCATAAATAAATATTTAACCTTTAGCTTACGGGGCCCATTTTTTCGATTCCCTCTTTAGAACGAGAAATTTCATACCCCCTTCGTAAGAACGGCCATTAAGGGTTTTTTACATATATATATATATATATATATATATATATATAATATGCATATTTATATATATGTATGTATATATATATATATATGTGTGTGTATATATATATATATATATAGCCCTTATCCTTGGGACACATGCTATCCCACCACGTAAGAAAAAGGTTAATGTCATAATCTAGTGAGTTTTTTGCGAGATCTAACCAATTTACACTTTAATAAACCGCATGTTTTGCAAAGGTGTACATCTACAGCTTGTCGGTAGTCTTGTACCCCTGTTTCGGCCTTGTTAGGGGGCCCTCAGATGAGAACGACAGAGGGATGTGGACTAATACAGAATTTCTCCTTTTTATAGTGACTGACGAAGTGCTGTCATCCAGCCTACTTCGGAACGAGCCATCGTCTATGACGATGGACGATGGTTCGTTAGAGTCATCAGTAAAAATTTTTGCCAGTCAGGGACCGTTTAGTTATTACGTAAGTACATTTTTAGTCCTTTTTGACCCCTACCTCCCCTTTGTAGGCAAAAAGAAGCAAATGTCCTACCACCCTTTTTGATTACGTAAGATTTGACAAATTTCTTGTCTCTATTACGTGAGCCAACTGATTTTTCAAAAATCTTCAATATATTGTACGCTTCTAAGAAATCGTATATGGATATCAAATCCTTGATAGTCAATTCATTGAGCAATAAATGAAAACTGTAGGAATTACATGAACGTTCGAAAGGTTTTACCTCCGCATTTTTCGGACCATAAGACGCTCTTTTTGACACAAAAAATCATTCTAAAAGGGGCGTGCGTCTTACAGCCCGAAGACAACATTCACATATAATGAACATTTTATTATTTATATTATATTATATATATATATATATATATATATATATGTGTGTGTGTGTGTGTGTGTGTGTGTGTGTGTGTGTGTGTGTGTGTATGTAACGCCTCTACTGCGTGTCATTATAAAATCCAGTTCTAAGGCTGTCTGCACACGGAGCAACTCAAAAGAAACTGATAACCGACTCCAGTCACAAAACAGTCCGTGATGAGTCGTAACCTATGTAATTGAATGGAGCCACGCACACGGCGCAACTGGTTACAAACTCGTCCGACGAGTTTGTGACTGGAGTCGGTTATCAGTTTCTTTTGAGTTGCTCCGTGTGCAGACGGCCTTAGTACTAGTCCGGGAAAATGCAGTCTGGACTCCTGACATCCGGAACTCTCTTTGGTGGTGCAGTCGTCATGGCTAAACAAGGCAAGACACATCAAAGTCCTACAAATTCTTTTATTTGCCAATAAAAACGTCTCTAGCTCCATCGTTCGTATTAATATTCTATCCAATGCTGAACTTGATACGCTATTCCAATCATTTAATTACTTTCACTCCCGCACAACGCTATCGCGCGACGCGACGCTGCGAACAAAGTCTTTCCATTTCGACTTTCCTACATGCTTCAGAAGTCATTCCTTTGTTTAAAACCCACATAAACCTTTTCTACAAAGTTCTCGGACATCGCTGTGACGTCACCTTCCGGCGATGACACTATAATTACCCCACTGTTCACCTAGTCCAATTCTATTAATAGCTTCAATGCCATTTATTTCGATACTTCCTTGTTCATTTTAGCGCTATCAAGTGCGATTAATCTGGCGTTTATTGTTTTAATTCCGATATTCTCTAGAAAAAAACCCCTTTTGGACCCCTTAAGGTTTAACCTCTTAATAAATCTCTGACACACACACACACATACACACACACACACACACACACACACACACACACACACACATATATATATATATATATATATATATATATATATATACATACAGTGGAATCTCGATCTATCGTTTTCCAAGGGACCGATTGAAATGAACGATAAATGCGGGAAAACGATAGATGCGGAAACATAACACAGCAATATCATCGTTGGGACTGGATAAAATGAACGACATATACGGAAAAACGATGGATCCGAAAACGATCGATCGAGATTCCACTGTATATATATATATATGTGTGTGTGTGTGTGTGTGTGTGTGTGTGTGTGAAAGGAATTATCATGGGGAGTGGGCTAACCGTAAGAATCTTTAAACCGGGGTTTTGCTTAGAAAAATAGGAATTAGCAATTTAAATACTATTAATTTTAATACTACCTACTTTTCAAAAAAAATCTTCAAAAATGATGGACTTTTTCAAAATTCTCCATGCACATTCATTTTCTTCTAATTCCTTCCAAATTTCTCAGAACTGTTAATTGACGTGTTTGTTATGAAACTGTGCATAGTTCTTTGAAACCATAAATATTTTCGAAATGTATAGACCATGAAATAAAGCAAAAATAAAAAAATAACAGGGTCAGAATCAAATATATATATATATATATATATATATATATATATAATTTATACATATATATATAATTTTTAGACTTTAGATTCATACAAAAATTCGATGCACAATTATGTTTATTTATATATATGGTAAACTCATATTTAAAAATTTAAAGTTTTGAAATGACGTGGAATGCGCAAGGAGATTTTGAAAAAATGTTAGCATTTTTGAAAAAAAATTTGAAAAACAGGCATTATTCTGCCAAAAATTCCTTATTTTGATTTCTAGGGGTCTTTAATGTAGTAAAAAAGAATATTAATTACTCTTATTCTGTAATATATAGTTAATAATTAGAAATTCAAAAATTCGAGGTTGAAAGTCCCTTGACCCCTTACAAAAAAGGTGATGCCAACACCGTTGAGATTGACCTAACCTCGCGGCGAACTTACATATGGTGAACAGAGTCTCGATACATATTCATAAACCGCATAAAAAATATCGCACAAAAAATCGCATGAAAAAAGACGGCACAAAAACAGGTTTGACTGTATATATATATTTATTTCATCTTTATTAGGTAAGAAATTGGAAATATCTTTCTATATCTTACAAAATACACTTTTCTAAAAATCCACCCATAAATTAGAGCTGCTTTTTATCGTGCGGAGCATCTTGTGGTCCGAAAAATATGGCAATTCTTTGAAAGTAAACAGCATAATACAAAAGTAAGTAGATACATATGGCAGGGGAGGGGATGTGGTCAGGACTACATCGCAGTGCACTCTCATGCATTGTTTTCTGTCTTACGTATGCATTGCTCTGAACCCCCCTTCCCCCAGTCAGCAAAAATTCCTTCCCTTTGAATCAGGCCCTGATTTTCCATTAGGCCCGGTAGACTCGGGGCTAACCCCCCCCCCCCCCCCCCCAAAAAAAAAAAAAAAAAGAAAGATTTTAATTTTAAAAGGAAAAAAAAGAAAAAATTCCCAATTCTTTACCTTTTTTAATAGTAATTTTTTTTATATATCCTTTCAAATTTGAATGATTGATTCGTTCCTCATATGTATTTTATAGTATATATAAGGGATTAATACGTTTTTCTGGTCGCATTGTATTGGTGTTTTAATGATGAAGTTAATGTGTTGTATTGCTTTTTGGTATTTGATAATGTTCTAGGCTTCTACGCTTCAAATAGCCAATTCTTGGTAAAATGGTACTTTCACGATGATTCATGATTATTTTATTTTGTGTGTCAATTTTGGAAATTTTATGCCCACATTAGTTTTAGGGGGCCCCCATCCCGAGTTGTGCCTATAGTCAAGAATTTTCTTGACTTTGAATACTTACGTTTGAATACTTACGCTTTGAATACTTACGTAATACTTGAACGGTCTCCGATTAGTTAGAATTACGAGAAATTCCGCACGGGGAAATCCTTTACATCCGACGTACTCTTCGATTATGCCTTCTGAGGAAGGGCATTAAGGGCAAATAAGGGCGAAACCAAAGTCCAAGGCTACCAGCAGGCTGAAGATGTTTATTTTTGATTTCAGCACTGCCCTGCAGAGCGGGAGCTGTGCATTTTGTCATATGTATAACTAGCTGAATAAGCGTGCTTCTCTACGGAGTCCATCCAAATTAAATACAGCGGTCAAAGTATGCAATTAATGCCAAAAGAAAAAAAATTATAAAAAAATCGTAATGGATATTTTTATAGACAAAATAATGTAGAAGAAAATATTCAAATTAAATCTAATAGAACGTACTAAAGAATATAGTACAGTTAATATAGCATAGTTCGGGGTACATATCTTTTACTGTATTTTAATATTTTTTTGGGATAATGTCCAATCGTCTGCCGCATTAGCAAGAAAAAAAAATTTTTTTTGTCAATTTATTTCGTTGTTATGCACGTGACGCAAAATTAGTTTAAAGTATCACAAAAAGAAAAGAAACCACGTGATCGGCATTTAATAAATTAAATTCTAAAGTTTAATCTTTAAAAATTCACTAAAAATCAGAAAGTGTAGGTAAAGATATGAAAAAGATATCATTTTAAAGGACTTTTTATGATCTTTCTCGGAATATAAATTTTATAACCCTTGGATTATTATTTTAAATGCAAACTGTAAAGAATGTTTCAAAAACAGCTTAAAAATTTAATTTAAAAAAATGCAAAAAGAATTTTTCTAAAATCTTTCTCATTGCCCCCCTACACTATAAGAAGTATCGCCATGCAAAATTTCAACCCTTTTGGTCCAGCGGTTTGGTCTGTGCGTTATCTGTCAGTGAGTCAGTCAGTTACGGAATTTTATATATATAGGTAGACTCATTATTTATGTTTGAATTTCATTACACCGACATGCGTGTCCAAAATTAAAAGAATTTTCATACATCTTTTATCTCATTTTAGACATATTTTAAATGACTTTCCCATACCAAATTTTCTCATTCTAATTCACTAGTCCAAGGTACGAGAAAATTCTGCTCGAGCCTTGTAAACACTCCAAAACTTTCAATCCATTTTTCAGCCATCCAATATATTATGTGAACTGCGGGCAACAAAGATAGATTACATTTAGGTTCCCGAGAGTGAAATATTGAAAATTAAAAGTACTTTTTCATAAGACACAAGATTAAAATCGTCCGCAAATTCATTTAAAGCTAATCTTCCCCAATCTCATTAAAGATATACTTAAGTATTGTGAGAGGCAATAAGGCAATGCAATCTCCATTGTTATATCTCTACTTATCAGGAGTAAAATTAAGGAACATCTGTACATGCTATACCAATAATTATCGGGAAAAGAATGAGAAGTTTAATGTTCCCGTCTTTACCTTAATATTTAAGAAGGTTGTTTGATTACTGTTCCCTCATTCCTCCAGAGTCCTTCAGAGAGAGCAAATCACTTTTATGGTATGGATTCGCCTTTTCTATCAGGAATCGATTCCTCTTTTTAAAAAGTAATCTGAAGAAGGGAGAAAATTTAACCATCTGTCGCAAAGTATCATTCATCATCTTTCAAAAACAATAAGAGGATTTGAGGGGGAAAAATATTGAAGTGAAGCTTAATCTCTAATGACAATAAATGGACACGAATGTTATCCCTTTAAGATATAACATTTCGATACATCATTTCTCTTAAGATTATTTACACATCTGGAATTCTCTTTATTTCACACTACTTAGAATTCATTGGTTTCCGTATATATATATATATATATATATATATATATATATATATATATATATATATATACACTGCTAAAAAAAATTAGGGGTGCAAGCAAAGAAGTTAAGAAAACCGTGCGAGACAGCCACTTATTGGCATAAAATGGATAGTACACGCGTATGAATGCGCAATACAGAAAAAAAGACGTAAAAAAATTTGTAATTAAGCTTTAATTCTTTGAAAATATGGACAAAACATGAAAAGATGATTTAGGACAACAATTTGGTTACATGCAAAGGATAAAAAATAGTATTGTTTAGAAATGATGTAAGATTTTTAATATGGCGCCTGGTCTCCTCGAACAGCTAAGACTGCTGCACACCTGTTTTCTATGGATGCGAGGATGTTATCGATAAGACTTTGGGGAATACTGTTCCACTGTCCTCAAGAAGTGCAATCTCCAAGTCTCGGAGAGTAAAAGGATGCCTTGGTCTCGCAGCAATACGTCGTCCGAGCATGTCCCAAACATGCTCGATTGGATTCAGGTCAGGAGAGCACGGTGGCCATTCCATACGCTCTATTGTTTCAGATTCAAGCATGTTCTCCACAAGACGAGCTGTATGCGGTCTGGCATTATCATGCTGGAAAACAAAGGAATCTCCAATGGCTGCAGCGTAAGGTATGACATGAGGTCTCAGTATCTCGCCTGCATACCTTCGGGCCGTCAAAGTACCATTCCGAATGATATGCAGGTCCGTACGTCCACCTATGCTGATTCCACCCCATACTATAAAACCAGCTCGTCTGTATTGTGACCTTTCACGAACGAATGTGGGGTTATTTCTAGTGCCCATTTCCCTCCATACCAAAACACGTCGGGTATCCCACTCCAGACTGAATCGTGACTCGTCTGTAAGGTCAACGGAATGCAGACCATTGGCCTACGTGCTTAGAAACCTCCCTGATGAAGCCTATTACTTACTGTTTGGCTGGACACCCTTCGTCCTGTTGCCAAGAACAACTGTCTCTGCAGCTGAGTAGCATTGTCCGATCTGTTTCGACGAGCTGTTAACAGTATATACCGGTCATCAGCTGATGTAGTGGCGCGTGGCCGACCTTGCCCTGGTCGACGTCTAACATTCCCTGTTTCTTGGAATTGATTCCACAGCCTTGCAACGACACTTCTGGTGACTCCAACAGCGTCCGCGACACTACGTTGTGTTTGCTCGGATTCAAGTCTGCATATAATACGCCATGACGTGGATTCCGGTAAATCACGCTGTTGAGACCTTTTCAAGTCACCTTTTCTGAAAAACAATAATTGAGCAATCGAATTTCACAGTTAAGGCAGTGAAACAGACGTTTCTGCAACATCCCGATTTCCGACCTTATGTTCTTTTTCTGGTTTTTGAAGTCATGAACTTTGATTTGCATATGAAGTTTTGTTATTCTGTTTCCTGCTATGTTAAATTATGGATGATTTATTTTATGTTACTTATCGGTGTATGTATTTGCGTAATTTCGTTAAAACCATGTGCTCCCCTAATTGTTTTGAACAGTATATATATATATATATATATATATATATATATATATATATATATATATATATATATATATATATATATATATATATATATATATATATATATATATGTATGTATACCGACATATATACATACATATATATATATATATATATATGTATGTATATATGTCGGTGTTGCTAACCGTAAGTAACGAGCGAACCGTAATAAACTTTAAAGGGGGTTTTGCTTCAGAAAATGGGAATTAACAATTAAATACTACTAATTTACGAAGTATTGGAAAAGAAGCATCGTGGGGAAAATAGATAATTAGGTTGGATTTGACTGACAGCTAAAGCTCCACCCGGGCCTCATCGGCGGGGCAAACGTCAGACCACCTTGAGTGCATGCGCAGTATTCTAGAAGTTTGACACAAAGGGTTGAATACGTCAGAGATAATGTGATTACCGACTAGGAAAGACGTGCCGCTTGGCGGGCACGCGTTTTGGATAGGGACGGGTATACCTTTAATTATGGAGCTGAGCATCTGATTTTGAATTAATAAATATATTTCTGAAGATTAATTGGTTTGGTGTTTGTTCCATTCGCCACATCGGACTGCTGGTAGAAGAAGATGGAGGATTGTCGGGAGTTGACTGCTGTTTTAAATTTAAGAGGAGTTCGGACAACGTAGTAAATTATGGGAGTGAAGAGCAAGTCCGACATATATATATATATATATATTTATATATATAATAATGGTATTTTCAAAGAGCCCCCTTATATACGGCAAGTAAAGCTGTCTTTTTTAATTTCTTATTATAAAAAATGTTTTTGTTTTGGCTAATAGGTATTTGTACTGAGATATTCGCACAGGACCGGGAAAGTTTCTGACTACCTTTTTAACGGGGAGCAGTAAAGTTCCCAAACCTGCGAAACTTGCGTATTTTGAGTGAGGATCATTTTTTAAGTCTAACGCACGTTTCAGCAACAAATAGGAGGGTAAATACTGTATCGTGAGAAACGAAAATTTCAGATGAATAGTTCTTTAAATAATAGAATGTTTGAGGTGTCTTTTCTCGCGGATGTCTGTAGCTGTCGTGTTGTGTTCGAAGTGACACATTTAATTTCAGGTAACAATAACCCCAAAACCATTTATTTGTTTTAAACAGGGTTGAACAATATCTGGGAAAAGATACTTTTATTTGCATAAACCTAATTACTTTATTAACTTTCTCTTTAACTTTATTATATTTCTCTCACGTGCAAAAATGACGGCAAGTACACGGAATTAAACTGTAAGTCTACTAGTTCACCATAGAATGGAAGAACAGCAAGTTTATTCGTCACAATAAATTAAACACAATCTATTAAGCCTAACGTCCTCGTATGCTCTTTCTGAAGTTCTTTAGTTAACTTGGTGAATCCGAGTAATCAATTACTTAACGTGAACACAGCTTGAAATCATAATTATCCCACTCCAAAACTCGACGGTTTGAGTTTATGAATTCGTAAATGACCCTTTTATATCACTTCACCATTGTCTAAAGGACTCATTTTAGCTTCATGATTGATTACCTAACTACATCCTATTACTAATTAATACGTTTTAAAGATTCTGGAAATCAAATTAAGCGATTATTTATGAGACTGGGTTTAGACACGCGTGACTAGAAATTGCTATACTCGATCAGACATTTTCGGATGACCCTAAAGAAACCTCATTATGAAATACCGTCAAAAGGGAATTGGACGTTAGCTTCACTAGAACTCCCCTCGGTGACTTCTATATATAATTTTTTAATGGTAAATTATGAAGATTGACAGTTTAGATAGCGTTTTTAATCCAAGAAGGTCCTAATTTAGTTTAATTTGTAACAACTCATTTGAAGTAATCTAGGATGTATTACTTATAAAGCCAATATAAATATATATCTACACTTTTCCCCTGAAAAACATTTTCTATAATGTTGATACTTTATGTTATTGTTGTTTTTAACGCTCCCTGGCCAGACCAGGTCCGTATAGGCTAGAAGGTTGAGGGGTTCGGCTCCGGTTTATAACAGGGTCGGAGTTCGATTGAGCCAGGTGCCACCTCCATTTTGACCAAGCACACCCAGGGGTGACATCTGGGCAGTGTTGGAATTCCGCCGGTTCGCACCGGTTCTGTAGACCCAACACCTAATGTAGGTATCGGTTCTACGAACCGTTTACTAATGAGTGCTAGCTGCATCGTTCACAGGACAAACATTTTTAAAAATAAACTTACCCTACACCGAGCGGCCGGTCCAGTGCAATAGGAAAGGAAAGGAATCCTACTCCTACAGTGCATAGATTGTTAAGAATAAATCCCATAGCCAATGATAAAAACAAAGAAAATTGCAAGTGAGGACGCCCTTCAAACAGCAATATGGAAATATCTTCAATAATAGTTTGACAGGTATTTAATATTTTAAAACTCTTTCTTAAAACATAATCTAGTTTGATGTGCCTCTTATTGTTTTCATTTCAGTAATTAATACATGAATTATTAAACTTCTTTGAGTATATCTTTTGGTATACTAAAAATGGTCATTAGGACATAGGACCTGTTGTTAATTTATTTGAATCCTATCACTGCATCTATGCGGATCATACCCACTCTGACCTCGTAGAGTGACTTTCCGGTCTACGGATTGAACATATCCATATCCGTCCTAGTCACGGAGGTATTGAATGGAGCTGATGGGGATTCGATCCGAGCAACCTCAGCACCAAAAGCCGACGCGCTACAACTAAGTTACCTCCGTCCCTGATAATTTATGTTATTTTGCTTACCTTGATAATTTACTTACTAGCTATCAGCTATCATGGTATGCAGACTGGGGTGACTATGTATGTCTAGCTTGTTATAACACACAGATAATTCATGATGGAAAGCTCATACTGAGCGGTCATTCGGGCTTCGATTGTTTGAGAACAGCTTGAGTTACAAGTGTGTCGCATTTTATCAAATATCCAGCATTTAATCTTAACTTACTAGATAAACCACAAAAATCTACCAGAAAGTTTTGCATTGACTTTCAGCTAGATTTCTAAAGTCCCCCCCCCAAAAAAAAAAAAAAAAAAAAATCGTTTAATCTGTATGCGCATAAACTGCATCCAGTACTTTTTTTATCAAAAAAGTTATATAATTGCGTTTTATTTAAAACGAAGCGAACAAAGCACAGAGAAAAATATTGTACTATGCTTTTGTGGAAAGCCATAATTGTTTGTTAATAATGGGGTTTTGGAATGCATTAAAATGTGTAATAATTTTTTTAACAATCTGCGTTTATGTAAAACCAAATTGACAATAACAAGTAATTTTAAAGTAGAACTAATAGAATATAGTTTATCCCAGTTGAAAACGTCCTTATATGAAAGAATATTAGTTTTAAAAATCTATTCAATTTTTTGTTTGATGTTTCAATAATATATTAAACTACCAAATCTTCCACAGTAGTCAGTTTTTATAATTTCATCGGATGTCTATAGATGTCATATTCGAATGCTTTCAAAATAAGAATTATAATGGAATTTTTATATAATACATATTTTAAATCCATATAGGAGGTCGGAGCTGTACAATAAAAATTGTTAACAGCATGATTCGATGAATAGTTGATTTAAAAATTTTCGCTTTTAAATGACCGAAATTTGACATGCAAAAATTAGAAATTTAAATTTCGAAAGACATTATTTTACTTACGAAATAGATTGAAAAATATTACTAGAAGAATAGTGAATGTTAATATAGAAAAATTTATATTATACTAAAACGCATGCTTATATCCCAAATTATATAATATAATATTATGCATGCTTATATCATAAAGTTCTATATATGCACATTTTAAAATACGTCTTAAACACATTGACTCCCAAAAGAAGGAATAAATACTTCATATAAAATAATCAAACTCGTTGCATTTTATCTTAAACTTGGAAACTCAACCACGGTTCTTTTATCTTCTCCTCGCACTCCCTTTGATATCATGCGAAATCATTAATCTTTTTGAAGTTAATCGGTGGTTTGAGAACATGGCTTGCAAATTGCCTTTCACAGGTAATTGCTCGGAAAGAAACATTAATTCGGTTTCACTTTTCTTTTTTCAAATACACTTTTTGAATGCTTTAAACTTTTATCGAGGCGATCATAAAATTTAAGAAATTTCTTTATACTGATATTACCATTCTGATTCCTCAACGGCCTGAAAATTGTGCAATTTATACAACTGGAAAAGAAGAATTCAGCTCTTTATGGATTTCTGTACATTTTAAAAGTAGAGGTAAACATTAAGTAGATTATCCTTCATTGTTTCCGAAAATATGATCTGTTCAACGAAGTTGAAACTTTTTAATCGACGAAACATGAACATTAAGGCATGTATGAGGAAATCCTTTATTGTAATAATGAAATTTTATTCATTATGATATGTCTTATATATTATTCATTTAATACTTATTTTAAGATGCATGACGAATGTTCATTTTTTTCACCTCGTCTTTAAATTCGACATATACTCGTATAATCTAAACTCAACATCATTTTATTTCCATAAAGAAATTAAAATAGTCTTTATATCTGTCTTTATATTAGCATATAAGGGATTAGGTTTATATTGTATCGGTCTATAATGGAGATTCAAAAGAAAATTCTAAACTGTGCAGTGTTGGTTTTAATTTCTAGTTTTGTTGGGAGAAACTTAACTAGAAACTAATAGCATTGGCAGAAGGGTAAATAGAAATTTTGAGCCCTCGCACATATTATTGGTAAAGCCTTCCCCCTCTCCACCCTATTGCGGCTTATATCAAAGCTTATCTAAAGCTTACTGCAGTGCAAATGTTAATTCAACAGATGTCTCTGATGTTATGCTCTTTCTCCATAGAAAGAGTTTTATTAGGGTAAAATGCAAATATAGGGTAATTTTTTAAATGTAAAACATTAAAGAATAAATTTGACCCCTTGAGAAAATCCATGGCAAATTGCCAGACTCTGTGCTTTCCAAATTCAACGAAAGTTTATACGATGCTTTAGACTCATTTTAAAGTATATACTATATTTTTATAAAACTCGCAGAAACAAGGAATTTACTCTAGCAAAAATGAATTACGTTAACCATGCTTTGTACTAATATTATTTTTTAAAAGAAAATTTATACGTAGCACGTGGACCAGATTTAAAATTAACTTCTCGATTTTTTTTAAAGATGAAAATCATATTTCCAAAATCAATCTGTTATAATGACTTGAAATATTTTTCAGTAATATCTCTGAAATAAATGACTTCTTTCACACATGCAATCCTGTTATGCAAGTATGTTATAAATATAAGAATTTTAAATTAAAACCCTTTTTTTCTACATTTTACTATCGTTGGAAAGATCTCTTAAACAGTAGTTTTCTCTGATTTTATAATGCATGTTTGCCTGAAGTTTAAGATTAATTATTTATAAAATGGTTTTATTCTCTGGAATAACTCTAAAGACCAAATTAGGTCTATCTAGAAGTAATGCACTATCACTAATTAGCAACAGTTGAAGAGGTGTCATGACATGTAACTTCTCTAAATGTGCGACAGTCGCTTTGTGAAACTTTGATATCAGTGTATTATAAGTTATTTTTAAGATTACCTTGTATTTTTTGCTCTTTACTTTAGCTAGTTAGAATCAATTGAAAGTCAGTTTTTATGAATAAAATGTTAAAACTAAGATCTGCAGATAAGATTCTATTAAAATAATTTCCCCATTTGGAAAAGAGGACAAAAAAAATTAGATGTAAACAAATAAATACTTTAGCCGATAAAAATTACTACATACACTCATATTGTTTTTAGGAAAAAAATATTGATAGTTATAATACTTATGCTATAACATTAAACTTAACTCTGCTAAGCTGAATTCCTTTCTTAGTGTTGAAACAAAGGATTTAAACAGAGTAATGGTACATAATGTAAACTATGGGCCAAAAATATTTTGTCAATAGTTGATTAATTTTAGAAACACAACATTTTCTAAGATCTGCAGATAAGATTCTATTAAAATAATTTCCCCATTTGGAAAAGAGGACAAAAAAATTAGATGTAAACAAATAAATACTTTAGCCGGAAAAATTACTACATACACTCATTTTGTTTTTAGGAAAAAATATTGATAGTTATAATACTTATGCTATAACATTAAACTCAACTCTGCTAAGCTAAATTCCTTTCTTAGTGTTGAAACAAAGGATTTAAACAGAGTAATGGTACATAATGTAAACTATGGGCCAAAAATATTTTGTCAATAGTTGATTAATTTTAGAAACACAACATTTTCTAAGATCTGCAGATAAGATTCTATTAAAATAATTTCCCCATTTGGAAAAGAGGACAAAAAAATTAGATGTAAACAAATAAATACTTTAGCCGGAAAAATTACTACATACACTCATTTTGTTTTTAGGAAAAAATATTGATAGTTATAATACTTATGCTATAACATTAAACTCAACTCTGCTAAGCTAAATTCCTTTCTTAGTGTTGAAACAAAGGATTTAAACAGAGTAATGGTACATAATGTAAACTATGGGCCCAAAATATTTTGACAATAGTTGATTAATTTTAGAAACACAACATTTTCTAAGATCTGCAGATACGATTCTATTAAAATAATTTCCCCATTTGGAAAAGAGGCCAAAAAATTATACGTAAATAAATAAATATACTTTAGCCCAGAAAAATAACTATATCTTACTTTTTTACTGACGAAGAACTAACGTGTTATTTGTTACATTAATCGATCCTAATACGACAGTATTCAACATTTCGAAACACTTTGTGATCAGACATAACTGACAAACAGTTTTGTAAAAATCTGATGTTTAATGAATTTTTATATGCATTTATAAACATGCAAAAATTAAATATCTTCGTACTTTCAATATATTCATTAGATACAAAGTTT
Source organism: Dolomedes plantarius (assembly GCA_907164885.2). NCBI lineage: Eukaryota > Metazoa > Arthropoda > Arachnida > Araneae > Dolomedidae > Dolomedes > Dolomedes plantarius. Next base: position 206,840,927 of record OU015493.1, read on the forward strand.
CATACACTCATATTATTTTTAGGAAAAAAAAATGATAGTTATAATACTTATACTATAACATTAAACTTAACTCTGCTAAGCTAAGTTCCTTTATTAGTGTTGAAACAAAGGATTTAAACAGAGTAATGGCACATTATATAAACTAAGCGCACAAAATATTTTGACAATAGTTGATTAATTTTAGAAACACAACTAATACTAAACAAGTATATTTTACAAAATGTATCGCCGAGTTCAAAGTCTTTTATGGTTGATAACGCATAAAAGATATTTTGGCTAATTTATACATACATTGTTAATAGAGTAATTACAACAGTTAAAGCAGATTAGTTTGAACAGGATTATTGACATAATTGCTGGAAAGATAATAAAGGGAATCAATGGATAATACTTCATAGAATCTACATAGAATATCACCAACTATTAATAGCGTTCTTAGTATGTATTCACTATTTTAATAGATGCTAGTCCCTTTTAGCATTGTGAAAAAAATAATATGACAGATGGTAAGAGATCAGTTTTGAGCAATAATATTACACGTGCGATCATAGGTCCTTACCAAAAAATATTTTTTTGTTAGTGAATTTGTATGAACCAGTGCAACAACTTTCTGAGCGGACTTTCTTTAATCTTTTCCTTACGGGGTGGGATAGCATGTATTCCAAGAAAACGGAATTAATACAGTCAAACCCCGTTATAGTGAACCCGGTATATAATGAACTAACGGATATAACGAACGAAAATTTTGGTCCCGCCGTTTTCCTGCTTTACGTAATTTAATTAGTATTGTGCGAGTTTAATGTAATCGATCTCAGTCGATTTAATTCATTAATGATCATTTTTAATAGATTTTATCACCTTTTTTCACACATCATTATTGAATACATTTTGTGAACTCTAGCTTTTTTCTTAACGGATCAGATATAGCGAACAAAACCTTTGGTCCCTTGAAGTTAGTTGTAACGGGGTTCGATTGTATATATATATATGTAATGAAATAAGATCAGATTACAGAACTATTATAAAAAGAAATTTATTTCCGAGTGGCTAAACGGACATCTGATCTAGTTGAAAGCCAACACCCGAGTGATTCCCGGGGTTTGAGTATAGAGGTATCTGCGGTTGAAGAATTTGCTGACCAAAGATGTTTTTTGCAAGCTGCATCAGTTGTGCAGGACGATTACCTTATTTGGGCATAGAAAAGTAGTCGTACAGTTTCGTGGCTTGCCCAGGAATTGCTGACGCTATGAAAAATATTCCTGGGTTCTTGAAAACAGAATTTGGTAATGCCATCTTAAGCATGGGAAGGGAAGAAAATTTACAGGGGATCAACTTAAATTTTATATCTTTCATATCCCCCCATTTTAAAATCGTTGTCTACCCGGGTGGAGGCTCTCAT
>OU015493.1:206847325-206862325 GCA_907164885.2 Dolomedes plantarius
TTTGCGATGATTTCTGAAAGTAAACAAACTTGAATGTGAATGAATCAAGTAGCTCAAGTATTCATATCGCGTAGTGAGCTGTAAAAAAATGGATGGCAGTCTACTACTCCAATCGCATGAAAAACTAAATAAATAAAAAATAATGAAAGGGTTTGCTTTTATAAGGTGTGGATTAAATGCAATATTGTTAAATAATTCGTCATCTACAACTTTTATTTTTGTTCAAACAGTCAGTTACCCTTTTTAGCCTCTTTGCATTAAAAAAACGAGCTCTATTAGCAGGTGAAAACCTACGTTGATTTTTAACGTAGGATTACGTTCCTCAATAACGGTCCTCCGGAGAGAAAAAATTTGTCCGGCGTCGCGAGTTATAATTTTGGCAGCGTGCCAAACACAGTACCAGTAAACAGTTAAACAGAAAATTATCAAAATACGTAAAAAAATAGAAGAAAAAAAGAGGTAAGCAACGATTAGTAACCCTACGTTAATAACCCGTAGTAGTTTTGTTAGAAGAGACTACCTGAAATATTGTTTCAATTTCTTTTATTATGACCCTTAATTTCATTTAAAAAAATACACTTCCAGGCAGAGTCCAGTTTTTTTTTACTGATTAAACTTTCTATAGTTGATTAGTCATATCTATTTGTAACATTAAAAACTAACTTATCTGTTAAAGAAAATTTTATGGTTTGTAGATGGTTATGACTGAAAGTGTTACGCCCTTTTTTTTTCCTTTTTCGGAGAATTTTTTTTTTAGACGAAACAAGGCACTTTCTTCATGTCACTTCGTTTTGTCCCCACGATTGAAAGAATGGACAAGTTTTAGTATCAGTAGATCAAACTCATCTCTAAAAAATGTATCACAAGGTATTTATTTTCCTTTCTTGTGTTTATGAACAACGCGTTAAATAGTTTCATTGTTTACAACTGTAACGACCTCTCATCTGTATCCGAATTCAAATTCGAATTTTCAGAATTCTCTCTCTTCCTTTTACAATTCCTACTATTAGTTCACACTCTCTCTATATATATCTTGTTCAAATTTTCAATCGTTAATAAAAGTACTTTTTATTCATCCACTCAAGTTCAAATACATTTTTTTAAACTCGTAGTGGATGACACTTGATGTTAATACAGTTTTTCAAATATTAATTCATTAATTAAATTTAATTAATCAATTTTAGTTTTAGACCTATATATATCTTGTTCAAAATTTCAATCGTTAATAAAAGTACTTTTTATTCATCCACTCAAGTTCAAATACATTTTTTTAAACTTGTAGTGGATGACACTTGATGTTAAGACAGTTTTTTCAAATATTAGTTCATTAATTAAATTTAATTAATCAATTTTAGTTTTAGACCTAGAGCGTCTCTTGCTCTTGAATAGTAATTTCCCTCTTGTTACTGTGTAAACGGTAGCACTGCGGTATCGCTGGCTTCTCCCGTCCTGTAGGTTGCGAGATCGAATCCCCAACCTGACAAATATTTTCTCCCTCTTCCCCCCCCCCCTCCTAATCTCGCACAGTAGGCAAGGTTCTGGCAGGCAATCCTTTTTTTCAATTCCTACTATTAGTTCACACTCAAATTTTTCTTTGTTGACCTAAGTAGGAATTGACTTAAAAATTTTTTTTTATATATTACTTGTTTAAGTCAATGACACTTTCTACATTTCTGTACACATTTCATAATTAACATTTGGTCAGTCTACGATGTTCATTTTTTCAATGAATATTTGTCATATTCTGTCGGGCCGTACTATGTTGTTCCTTGCCATGATGCAGCTAAGCTTAAAAGGCCACTTGCAAGACCAGGCAAACTTAGGGAAATAGGAAAATTTCCGAAGCCTCAAATACAGGATTTTACAATAAATGTTTCTTATTTTCAAATATCTATACATATACTTTAACCGCGTGTACATCCATATGTATAAGTTATAAAATATTTGGGAAGAATGATCTTAAAAAAATTGTGTACAGTAACTATATGGTTTGGTGATGGTATGATAACGGCTTGTGGTTAAAACCATTATCATACCATCACAAAAGCATCAATCATGCCATTTTAAAATTCACAAGCACACATGATGATAATTTCAAAATTATATCATATTTAGTTTCAGTAAAATGATTTAGGTCTTTTGTTTCATTTCAATCAAGATTTTTTATTAACGACAGAAAACCGTATCTCAATCTTTAAGCTCCAAGTAAGATTTTAGTAACGCTAAAACTCCTCATTAAATCCTAATTTTGTGATTTCATCTAGTTTACAAACATATAAATTTCTACACGGAATTTAAACCTTTCTTTCTTATGAACCAATTACTCTTATTTTATAGCACAGACGATATATATATATATATATATATTTATATATATATATATATATATATATATATATATATATATATATATATATATATATATATATATATATATATTAAATAATACCTTAGTCTGAGTGTAAGAAAATAAAGCTCATTTTCCTTTATAACTGAAAAAGAATAAAACAAAATTGGTTATATAAGTCGCACTAACACAATTTTCATCATATCAAAAGTGGAACAGATTTTCCTACTAAGTGTATCTAAGTTTTACACTCAAGTGCAATATAAATCAATAATAAGCATTTAAAATGTATCATTTTATATATATATATATATATATATATATATATATATATATATATATATATATATATATATATATATATATATATATATTTATATATATACATATATATATACATATATATATATGTATATATATATGTATATATATAAATATATATATATATATTTATATATATATGTATATATATATGTATATATATATATATATATACATATATATATATACATATATATATATATATATATATATATATATATATATATATATATATATATATATATATATATATATATATATATATATGACACGTCTCTAAACGCATAACTTTTTCCCTAAATAATTATTCTAAATAGCAGTCAACAAATATAGGCCTGGGGCAAATAAAGACTATTAAATTACATCTAAGAACTTTATTAACTAACATTAATTAAAGATCAATTCAATCCGCGCCAAGTTTCATCTCTCAGCTCACGACGCGTCGACCTCGTCCAGTGGCAGACAACTCTAATCTCTATCTGCTAATTTACTCCTTTGTTTCAAATTCCCCAGAAAGCTTCTAGAATATTTTTATGACGTTGCACCGAAGATATGGCTGGGGCGTGGTTAACCCGTCAATCAGGTTTGATTCTATTTTTAAACTCCATGCGGGAATTTCCCCGTTTTTGACTCTATTGCGCCTTTCGAGTTACTTTAAGAATTGTGAAAAACAGTGACGTTTGATGCCACGAAATTAATCTACCCTGAGCCCCCTTTAATTATCTTAGCTATTCTCCTCTCTGTAATTAATGCTTAACTAACACACACACATACACACACACAGACACTAGGGATGCGACATCGATGTCGATGTTTTCAAAGCATCGATTTATTGAAGCCGATGTTTTTTTAACATCGATGTTTTGTGCTCGATGTTTTACGTTGTCTCGATGTTTTTTTTAATGAAAAAGTACCGTAATAAAAAAAAAAATTACCACGTAGCATAATTTTCACACTCAGTAAATGTAAGTCTGAATTCTGAAAAGGACGAATACAAAAGGGGGAATGATTCATTAGCAAACAGACAAATGGCAATTAACAACCAATGAACCAATCAGAGCGCTTGGAATGTTCCTGACACTCCAGAACCTTCCATGGGGTTTTATTTTACAAATAGTATATACACGAGTGCATCCATTTAAGTTTTTGTTTCGTTCTGGTTTTATATAAGTTGACGTTAATATTATTAGTAAGATGCCTCCCAAAAGTACCGTTTGGAAATATTTTTACAAAACCTCTGACAAATTGGCGAAATGGAATATTTGCCTTAAGTCCCTTAAAACTTCTGCCAATACCACGAATTTATGTGGACATTTGAAGGCAAAACATGGCGGTATTTACAACGAGAATTTTGAGTCATCAGTTTAGCCTAAAGCAACCAAGTTTTTTTCATTTATGTCTGCCCAATCAGAGAGTAAAATTAAATCACCCCTCCCCCCACGACTAACGGAAATAACATTAATGTTAGAGATTACTAAACCAGTTTTAAAAAATGGATGTTCTAAAACATCGATGGTTTTTGGGCGATGTTTTATGTGCATCGATGTTTCAGAACATCGATGTTTTGTTATCGATGTCGCATCACTAACACACACACACACACACACACACATATATATATATATATATATTTATATTAAATAATACCTTTGTTTGAGTGTAAGAAAATAAATCTCATTTTCCTTTATAAGAGAAAAAGAATAAAACAAAGTTGGTTATATAAGTCGTACTAACGCAATTTTCATCATATCAAAAGCGGTACAGATTTTCCTACTAAGTGTTTTACACTCAAGTGCAATATAAATCGATAATAAGCATTTAAAATGTATGATTATAAAAATACACATTTAGCAGTCGTAATGTATGTAAATTTAAGTGACATAAGTTAAATGAAACTTAATTGTTTTATTTGTTATGTTTACTGATAAATAAATATAATTTATCATTACAAAGGGTTTCAATGTCGAGAGACATTTCTTAGTTAACTCACCAGACGTCTCTAAGTATTATTTCCAAAACACCTGTGATCTCTAACATCCAATCTATTAAATGCAGAGAAACAGCTTTGTTTAGAATTCCCTAGTAAATCTAATCCTCAATACAGAAGTTCAGTTTATACATTATATATATTATAAAAGTCTATAAATGGAAAGAGAGCGGGAAGAATGACTCAATGATCAATTGTAAGCCATCCATTGATAAAATGAAATGTTGAACAAACATATCCCATTACGGTACGAAGGGTTAAGCAAAAATCGTTGTAGTACTAGACACATATTAAATAAATAGATCCTTTCAAGACACTGGAGCTGGCTCTTATAAACAAAAAATCCTTTTATTGCTTACAGAACTACCTCGTGATATTTTTATATTTAAACAGTGTCTAATAAACTGAACCTACAAAATCAATAAAAGCATCCTTTTTATAAAATTTTTTAGCCAGAATCTCAAACACTTTGCGCTTTAATCTTTCATAAACCTTATACTTTTTATGTATATTTATCTCTCTTTCTTTTTTCACTGCAAGCTCAATATTATGCTTAAATTATTATAATTCCATTTTCTAAAGCGGAACAATGAAAAAAAGATTAAACTTCATAAAAACATTTTGCTTCTCCGTCCTTTATTCATAGTAATATTATCATTATTATGTTAAGCTAACAATTAAAAGGAGATATTGACTTGAGGGGGATTAAAGAGCTTAAAAGATCATTAAGAACTGCATGATAAATTAAAGAAGATTAAGTAGTGCTTAAAGTTGGGCGGTGATTTCTTTTACTTTCTCATATTTAAAAATCCCTACTTTTCGGCCCTTCATTTTCATAAACTGCATGAAAAAGGTAAGACCTGATGAGTGAAAAAGAAATTTAATAAAAAATCACGAGATTGTGTGTTAAAAGAAATCGTTTTTATGCGGTGTGTTTACTCGTACATTATTATACGAGTACATGTTGCCGTACGCGGAAAATGATAAATGATGCAAGATACCTTTTAGCAGAAGTGCCACGCTTTCTGATCGATTCATTGTGTTTTGGCAGTGAAGATGTACCGCAAAATGTTTTTGAAAGCAAACTACTTTTCCGCATTTAATGTATGTGAATTGATATTGGGATACTTTTATTGTTTAAATTTTGGTTTCGAAACTTTAAAACCGTACTGTTTGTCACTACGTCATGAAAATGAAACGTAAGCTGCTATTCTCCAAAACCTATAATTGTCCTAACTAGCATGGATAGGATTTCCTGACCTCTGATTTAACATGAGTGTACTCGGTATAAATTTGGTCCTAATCAGTGGCTTTCACACATGTGTAAAACTGGGACCTAGATGAAGGGTCCCTTTCAATGCCAAAAATATATTCTTTGATTGGTAAATAAGTTGTTCGAGGTATATTATATATTTCGAAAGTATAAAAGAGAAAAACTCGATATATCTATATCTATATCTATATCTATATCTATCTATATATATATATATATATATATATATATATATATATATATATATATATATATATATATATATATATATATATATATATATATATATATATGTATATATATATATATATATATATATATATATATATATATATATATATATATATATATACACTGCTGGCCACCCAAATTGCAACACCAAGAAAGACAAGAGATATCACAACAAAATTTATTTTGTAGATAACATGTTGACCAAGTATCAAATGATTAAATTTATAGACTTCGGTGAAGTGTGGTTCCTGCCAAAATCAGTAGCCACAGTAGCCGCCATTGTTGGAGATCACCGCTGCCACACGCCTCGGCATTGATTCAAAGAGACTTTGGATGAGTTCTTGGAGTACAGCAGACCAAGCTGCTTCCACACGTTGCCAAAGTTGATCTGCTGTAGCAGATGGGGATGGAATCTGGGTCAATCGTACAGCAACCATGGACCACGTTTTCTATCGGCGAAAGATACGGAGAGGGAGGCGGCCAGGGAAGCAATTCAATCTGGCGATTGACGAAGAACCGTTGGACAATGCGTGCCACGTGTGGTCGCGCATTATCCTGTTGAAATGTGGCTGTGGGCAAGCCCTGAAGGTAAGGAAGGACAACTGGCTCCAACACCTCGGAGATGTAGCGCTGGCTGTTTAAAGTACCGGCAATGCGTACTAGAGGTGTGCGAGAGTGATATCCAATACCGCCCCATACCATAATACCCGGTGCAGGACCAGTGTGGCGGTGCATAACGCAGCTGTTCAGCATCCTCTATTCACGATGTCTCCAGACTCGAATGCAACCATCGTCTGTTGCAGACAGAAGCGTGACTCGTCAGTAAAGACAATTTCATTCCATTCTGCCGTCCACATCCTTCTGTCATCGCACCGTTGTCGGAGACGTCTGTGGTTCTGCGTCAAGGGTAGACAAAGCAATGGACGTCTTGCGGACAGACCACTCTGCTGTAAACGGCGTCGAATGGTACGCGCAGACACTGGATGATGCGTTAGAGACTGCATGTGCTGTGCTATGGTTCGTGATGTGACTGAGCGATCCGTCACTGCCATGCGCACAATTTGCCTGTCATCACGTGAAGTGGTGCGCTGAGGTGGATGCGATCGAACACGCCGGTCCGTCGTACCCTCCTACATCCAACGATCACATATCCGCATTACAGTTGTTTGGTTTCGTCCAACACGACTACCGATTTCCCTGAAAGATAATCCACAATCTCGGTAGGCCACTATCCTTCCTCTGTCGAACTCAGATACTTGATCAAAAGATGATCGCTGTTTTCGACGAGGCATAATTCATCGTTTTTTTGAAAAAACCACAAGAAAAACACAATTGCCGAACTTGAAATCGTCGAAATCTCCAAGCCTTAAATAGCGCTTTGAAGTGGCGCCACAGGCGCGCGTGATGTGCGTCTGCGCTGAAATTCTAATCATTTGCATATCTCACCTCCGCTAATGCATGTTGTAAATTTCATGTTATTTGCATGTTTCCTTCAGGGTGTTGCATTTACAGTGGCCAGCAGTGTACATCAGAATAATCTTTGAAATAATTCACGTTCATTAAATTATATTTTTTTTTATTTGTATGCGCAATAAAATTTTAGATTCTTTTTATTTGTATGTAGGTTGAGGACATTTGCATCGTTTTGCGCATGCCTTTAATACTAACCCAAGCTTTCTTTTCTGACTCTTGGTTTTAATTAGAATTAATCTCTCGTATTAAAGTAATTTTACGAACGTTAAACGCGATAACATTCATAAATGTGCGTGTCTTAATAGATCTTATTGGTCAAGCTTTTGCCTCAGTTAAAATGCCTCAGTTAAAATATTATCGAGTAAGGATTTCTGTCTTCAAAAGAAATCTAGAACTTAACGATGCGTAATTTATTTATTTATTATATAAAATTATACACGACTATGGGTTAAAAAAAACTCAAGGACTAGTACTATTTCTATAGGTTACAACTAAAATATCAGAAGAAATAATTTGTGGCTTAACCTTTAGCTTACGGTGACCATTTTTCCAATTCCCTCTTTAGAACGGGAAATTTCATACCTCCTTCATAAGAACGGCCATTACGGGAACACGGTGCCCTTTAATTTTTTTTTTTAATTTTAAGTATTTCAATAAACATTGCAATTGTATTGCATTTTAGCTGTCAATTTAAAACATATTCTGAAAAGTAAAATTTATTTTAACAGTACATTTAATTAAAATTTTAATTTATTAATTATTTTTTCCAATTTTTAAAAATCCTTATAACTTTTTCAAATATTAATATTTTTGCTCCAATTTTTTTAGATAATGTATCTAAGTCTACTACATAAAACTTGGCATGGATTTTTTAGATTTCTTTAAAATTACATTTTATATAAATTTTTTTCTCTCATTTGCAGTGAAAAACGATGAAAACTGGCAGCTTGTTGTATATTTTTGAATATAAAAAAAGGAATAAGTTTGTTATTGCATAATTACATTCTAAATTTTATTCCATACATAATAGAAAACCTGTATAAAAAGTTCAATACTTGTGTCTTAAATACAATTTTTTAGCCCTTTTACTGCATGAATGTCAAGAAAAAAGAAACATGGAGAAAAAGCCATTTAAAGTTTCCATTTGTCAAAAAAAGTCCCTTTGAATGAAATGATATACAAATTTTCTGGGTATTTATAATAATCATATCAAATAAAGCATATGTAAAACATTTTATCTATCCAACTTCAATATCAAATATTTTATGCAATTTTAAAAACATGCCAGTGAACTGTAGAAAATAGAGTCGACAACAACTGTTCTTGGTTTAAGATTTTTTAAAAAATCCAACAATTATTTATACAAATGCCAAGGCATTTGACACTATGTCATTCGCCTATGTCTTGCCTCCCAGTATCCAAAAAAGTGACAGGCCTCCTCGTGGTGCACCCTGGGTAACACTAAATCTGTCACAGCGCTGCCTCACTTTCCTCCCATCTTGTTGGAATCTAGTTGATTGACACTATGGCGAATATTGAGCTCCGAATTCTACAGTGGAATTCCGGTGGCCTTTCCCAGGCTATAAAAGTGACAGGCCTCCTCGTGGTGAATCCTGATTAACACTAAATCTGTCACAGCGCTGCCTCGCTTTCCTCCCATCTTGTTGGAATCTAGTTGATTGACACTATGGCGAATATTGAGCTCCGAATTCTACAGTGGAATTCCGGTGGCCTTTCCCAGGCTAAAAAGTGACAGGCCTCCTCGTGGTGCACCCTGATTAACACTAAATCTGTCACAGCGCTGCCTCGCTTTCCTCCCATCTTGTTGGAATCTAGTTGATTGGCACTATGGCGAATATTGAGCTCCGAATTCTACAGTGGAATTCTGGTGGCCTTTCCCAGGCTAAAAAGTGACAGGCCTCCTCGTGGTGCACCCTGGTTAACACTAAATCTGTCACAGCGCTGCCTCGCTTTCCTCCCATCTTGTTGGAATCTAGTTGATTGACACTATGGCGAATATTGAGCTCCGAATTCTACAGTGGAATTCCGGTGGCCTTTCCCAGGCTAAAAAGTGACAGGCCTCCTCGTGGTGCACCCTGATTAACACTAAATCTGTCACAGCGCTGCCTCGCTTTCCTCCCATCTTGTTGGAATCTAGTTGATGGACACTATGGCGAATATTGAGCTCCGAATTCTACAGTGGAATTCCGGTGGCCTTTCCCAGGCTAAAAAGTGACAGGCCTCCTCGTGGTGCACCCTAGTTAACACTAAATCTGTCACAGCGCTGCCTCGCTTTCCTCCCATATTGTTGGAATCTAGTTGATTGACACTATGGCGAATATTGAGCTCCGAATTCTACAGTGGAATTCCGGTGGCCTTTCCCAGGCTAAAAAGTCCCAGATTTTGAATATTGTCCACTCTATGGACATCGATGTGTCTATTATTATTGAAGCTAATCTGTCTAAAGATAACTTATGTCGATACTTGTTTCCAGGTTTCTACTTGCATATTCTACCTAAATACAATAATTAAATATTAATGTTAATTCTATGCTAAGTTTTATTAAGCATAAAATAAAGAATATGTATAAAAATTTTTATATCTCTCTTTAAATTATTAAAAAAGTTATAACGTTCTCAATTTATGACAGTTAAGAAAAAGATACCATCAAAAAAATAAATCATGCTACTTGAGAAAATCATACCTGAAATTTGTATAAAATTAATGGGGAACTAGATTTGATGTACAAAATAATGTATATGTAAAAAAAACATGGAAACAAAAAACATATGTAAAAAAACATCATTTCAACCATGTTTTAATATCAAAATTTTCCTGTAGGGTTGTAAAAGCATGAAAATAAAAAATAAATAAATAAGAAAAATTGAGATGTAATTTTCATTCATGAAACATACCATTTACTACCATATATTTTCTGAGAAAATTTTAAAAACATACTTATGTTACTACATTAAAAAACCCCAGGTTTATAGGTAACAAATGTAACGAATAGATATATAGCGTAAAGTTCAAGCATAAAAATATACGCTTCAGGAAGAAAAGAAACATCGATTACAATTTTTTCAAACGAAAATAAATAGCAACGTGCAGAACTACAGTTACTATCTGTAAACAATCCAATCAGTTACTTTTAACGGTTACTTCTTTCGCTCTAGTGAGCAAAAAAAATAATTAATTCAATACTAATTTGAGTTTTTAGGCTAGTGGAACAAAATGACACGCTCAATTTAAATGGTCACTAGTCCCTTTAATTTTCTGACAACAATATGGAATTCTAAATAACTTTTAAAGTATTGAAGATGCGTCTTTGAAATTTGGTGATCATATATAGAAAAGTGGGGACAATAATTTGAGTCAATATATAAAAAAATCGATATTTTGACCATTTTGAGGGTACTGTGTTCCCTCCATTTTGAGGGTACTGTGTTCGGTGCGAAAAGCACCAGTGAACTCCCTCGTGTGTTAAGCCGGGTATGGGGATATTAAATCTGTGGGTTGGTGAGTTCTTCCATGTAGTCTGTAGGAGTGGGAGGAAGGTACCTCTAGATGTCACCCTTGGAAACTCTATGGGAGTAACTGTTTGGGAAACAGAAACGTCTCCCATCACCGTCGTAAAGTTGTCTTTCTTAGCGATAGCTCTACGCGACTTTGTCACCGGAATGCAATAAAGTTTCGGCGTTAAGAAGAGCTGTCAGCCGATAATCTGCCGACCCCCCGGATTCGGAAAACAATTTCTAAGACGCTAATCTAAATTGAGGGGGAACCAGGGGGATATGTTTGTTCACCTAGACGGTGCTACTATTAAAAGCAACCCCCAATTACATGGTGCAGAATGTCGGAAGAGTTAATTCTCCGTGCAATATGAAATTTAATACGTATATTCGCTAATTCATTTAGTGAAATTCCTATGACATTTAGTTTATTAAAATCTCATTCCAACGAAACAATGAAGTATGAAAAATTATATATAACTTTGGAATAAATTCTTTTCGGTTAGATTTTCAAATGCTGTCAGGGTAAATTTTTAGAGATGTTTTTAAAATGATATATCCCGTATTTTGTAGAAATCTTTTAAATTCCACGAGAAGTATCCTTAATTCAATTTGCGCTCAATGTACCTAATGTTTTATCTGTCAAAAATAATCCGCAAAGTTCACATAATGATTCAAAATGCCTATTGAAATCAAATATAATTTAGTTAAGAGCTTAAAAAGAATTCCTTAAAATGGCGCTTTTTATGTATGGTTTGGGATAATATGAAATAAGAGAAAATTCTTGAATTAAATTTAGTTATGCAGTTTCCTGATATGAAATAATCGAGTTTTTCCTAATTTCTTTAATTTCTTAAAGGTGGTTTATAATATTATTCACATCAACATCAAAGTTTGAATTATGAGCTTCAATTTGATTAGCCAAAAGAAAATAAAGAATGAAGTAGATGAATTCTAGGAAAATAAAGTAGTTAGCTTTTATGACTCGAATAAACTAAATTAATTTGAATAACTACATTAATTTTGTGAAAGAAAAGAATTTTTTTTTATTTATTTAAATGGATGACCCAATTGCCCATAAAACCCTCCAAATGCTATACAGTAAAGAACGAATACTATCAAATTTGAAACAAAAAAATTTAATATTTCTACTTTCAATAAAGCATCACGTAAGTAAACTACTTAAAACATAGTGTGTGTTTTAAGTAGTTTACTTACCATCGACTTCATTGAATCGATTCGATTTTAGTAGGAAGAGCCACCTTAACACGTTTCTTAAAAAATCTCTAACTTTGCTGAAAAAGCTATATATTTTCTAAGCTTGTCTCCCAAATTAAATTTATTCTTGAAGCAATTCATCACTGCCTAATATGTGTAAGATGCCAACTATTTGTACTAAATATTTTTTCCACTTTAATCAACTTTCGTTAACTAAGATTTGAGTTCTCTGAAACATTTACCTCCCCCCCCCCTTTACTAGAAAATCCTCCATATTTGTATCCCTTCAGGCGGTACTGAATGGCTTGAAATCACTAGATTGGGAAGGTCGGATGGTGAAGAATGTGCCAAAACATTAATTTTAAAAAATGCATCGTATTGCCTAGCTTTTAGAACAGCAGATACATTTGTTCAAATGATTTTGGAGTACGACCGCAAACAGCAACACCAAAAGTTGGTCGCTTATGTTCAGACGGAAGTATTCGGATCGCATATTTCAGCCTAGAGGAATCGACACTTATCAGCGATAAGAATTGTAAGGAACTGCACACATGGCAAGAAATCGCGGTTTGCTGCAACCATGCGATTGCCCAACAGCAGTACACTGTGTCTCCATAACACTATTCTCCAGGCACATTGCTATGGGCGGTAGACATAGGAATAACAGAGCTATAAGATAAGGTACTCTTTTGAAAGTGGATTCGTACTCATCAGAGATTCCGGATGTCTTGTTAGAGGTTGGAATATGGTACTATTCTGCAGACTTCACTGCAAAGCGTAATTATCACGAGGAAATTCTTCGAGTTTTGCCTCACCGAGTTCACCTTTGCGAAGGTGCATTTTGTCCGAAGTTAATTTTTGTGGACGATAACCCCTGAACCCATCGTTTCGAATCTACAAGTATAAAGTCAGTTCTCTCAATGAGTGATTTGCATGGTTTTGTCTAGATAAATACCATGGAAAGACTTACAGGACACTTTACGGAAACAGATGGCTTGCAGAATGTTTGTACCCGCTGTAGGTTTGAGCTAATGGACGAACAGGGTTATGTCCCCATGTGAATTATCTACAACTTCTTTCTGAGTACGAACCAGCGATGAAAAACCCGCATAACCGTCAGACGTAGTTTTCTTGAAGATTCGGTGAGACCGGCTAAGAGTAGTCAAGATAATCTGGACCCGTGAGGTACAGGAACCCGACACGAGACCTCAAATGTGCACGTCAAATCAACTCGTTAAGATGATTGATGCCAAATCAACTCGTTAAGATTTTATGTCTGATTTTATGTTACTCGTTAAGATTTTATGACCTGCTGTCAACCCTGCAAGCATAAAATCAGTAGAAACTGTCGAAATAAGTGATCCGCATAAGTTTTGCCCTCAATGCCTTGGTTATTTTGTACTGAGGATCATCACTCTTTCTTTTTTTTCTAACTTTTGTAATGATGCATATGTATATCATGTCAATGCTAAACAGCCTTTTATCGAAATAGTAACGCTTTGTATCTTTTTCTAACTGTTACTGAGGTGGTGATGCTCACTTCATGACTTTGCTCGCGAGCTGTGTTTTGTATGCAATCAAACCCAAATCAAAGCCGCTCTTGTGAGAGGCCACAGGTGTATATCATGTAACTGGTCTTCTAGTTTTGCACGCAAGTATAGATAAGATGTATTATAACTATTATTTTTATATACACTGTGAATTGATTTGTTATCGAAGTGACGCAGGAAATAAGGGGTGTGAGCTTTAAGTTTCCACACTAAGTTTATAAAACATTTGTTTTATAAACTTTAATTACTGTATTATCGCTCATTACTTTACTAAATATCACATTATTATTATTACTTTCAATTTTTTTTACATCCTCGTAAATGCTTCGTAAAATAAAATGATTGTCTTACGTTTTCACTCATTTAGTTTCAGCCTGTTTACAAAATACTTTAATTTATTTTTAATTGTATTATGCTTAATTATGTAAATTTAAATTTAAATATTAACTTGCTTAGTAAAATAAAATGATTGTCTTACGTTTTCACTCATTTAGTTTCAGCCTGTTTGCAAAATACTTTACTTTATTTTTAATTGTATTATGCTTAATTATGGAAATTTAAATTTAAATATTAACCCTTCAGTGGGCGCGCCCGTGTACAGAGTGCAACATTTTCGTAATTTTGAATGGTTTGTTTTTACATGTAAGGTTTGAATGTTCTAAGCAATTTCTATTTATAGCTACACCTTTTCTAATGCAGGTCTGATTTGCTGACCCATGTATTCCTTTCCATTCATTGGTAGACGTGATTTAACCATGGTAAACCAGCGATTATACTGGATTACGAGACGACAAAAGCAGGAGTTGATGTACTCGATCAAATATGCAGCTATGACACGGTATTCCGCATATCACGAAGATGGACAATCTCATTGTTTTTTATGTTTTGGGACATAATAGGAATCCATTCGCAAGTTGTCCTCAGATCCAATAAACCGGACAGTTTTCAAATAAGGTGATTGTATCTGCATTCTTTGGCCTTTAATTATAAATATACCTCAATATTATAAACATTTTAGATCTTGTTATAAAAAGCAGAATTATTATTTTCAATTTGAAAAAAAAAGTTTATTACAAAAGGAATAATCA
>OU015493.1:206867325-206883517 GCA_907164885.2 Dolomedes plantarius
CAACGTAGCAGAAAAAAATATTAATAATTCCCATTTTGTATATGAGTGTAAAATATTGAAAAATTAAAAAAGATAGGCTAAAGGTCCCTTGGCGCCTTAATGTTTAAAATAATAAAAAAAATGTTTCATTCCTTAAACCCTAGAAACCAGTTTGTGTTTCTATAATTCAGGGTATGTTATATCGTTTCGTTTGAAGTTGTTTTGTTCAGTGAAAAAAACCAGGCTCAGTATAAAGAATATATTCAAGCGGAAATTTTTTTTTCCATTATGCAGCGATTTCATTTATTAAATGACAGATACTTGAGCGCATTAAATTTGCGCTCGAAGATACTCCTTGTATCTGTCGGATTCGATCAACACGAAACTTTAAAGGTAACTAGTAGGTACCCGTAAAAACACGACGGCCAAATAGTAAATAAATGTATTAATACACAAATTATACTCAACACTCCATTGCCAAATGTTGAAAATCATAATGCGCAGAAACAAATTAATGCGTTTAAACAGCCTCGTGCTAAGTGAGTATCTAAAGTCAGATTTAAAATTGTCACTGAGCATGCGCAGAAAGCAATTGTTTAAAATTGTAAATTATCGCTCATTAAACAGCGCGAAATGAACAATTTCCATCGGGTTTAATCTTATATTTCATAAACATAATTATCATAAAAATAAAAATGGCAGAGAGAGATCTAGAGAGACTCCTCGGAATATACGTGTTTATCATTAAAACATGTCACTGAGAATGCTCAGAAACAATGAGTTTCTTAAGCCAGTTTTAAACATGAAACTGAGCATGCGCAGAAATCAATTTTCAATTGCAAATTATCACTAATTAATAGAAATTGCGGTTACGAAAACCAAATTTTACAAATCTACAGATTACAATCTTTTGTTTAAGACTAAAATTAAGTAAATTGATGCAGTAGTTTTCTCTCACAAGTTGGCTTAGCAACTTACATATATAGATTCCAGCTATTCTGTGATCCTTCGAGCTCACAGTTTTCAACAAAATAGGTTGTTTGATCTATCAACAAAACATTTCATAGCAGAGCCCGTCAACCTCTACTGACGCCGAAACGACGACTTAATGCTGAGGTTTGAAAACTGTTAGCAACGCAATCGCAGACGACATCATCTGCCTTCTCTCTGATCAGTTCTCTTGAAAAATAGTTCTATTGGATGTATCATTAAAAGCTAATATTGGCTCTTTCTGGGAACCTGTATCAGTTTATAAATACACTAGCTGAAAACCCGCGCTTCGCTACGGAGTACATTCAAATTAAATACAACGGTCAGTGTATGCAATTGATGCCAAAAATATATATATATATTTATAGTAAATATGACGATCAATGTATACAATTGATGTAGAAAAAAATATATATTTATAAATAAATCGTAAGGGATATTTTTAAAGACAACATAATGTCCAATCGTCTGCCGCATTAGCAAGAAAATTTTTTTTTTGTCTATTTAGTTGTTACGCACGTGACGATAATTTTATTTAAAGTACCAGAAAAAGAAATCACGTGATCGGCATTTAATAAATTAAATTCTAAAAGTGAATCTTTAAAAATTCACCAAAAATCAGAAAATGGAGGTAAAGATTCGAAAAAGATGTCATTTTAAAGGAATTTTTACGCTCTTTCTCGTGATATAAATTTTATAACCCTAAATGTATTATTTTAAATGCAAACTAAAACAAGTTTAAATTAAATTTTTAAGCTGTTTTTTAAAAAAATCTAAAGAATTTTTGAAAAATCTTTTTTAGTGCACCCCTACACTATTAGACGAATCGCCATGCAAAATTTCAGCCCTTTAGGTCCAGCGGTTTGGTCTGTGCGTTGTATGTCAGTCAGTGAATGAATGAGTCAGTTATGGAACTGTTTTATATATATAGATGATATGTTCTTTTTTTTCAGTCAGTCTGTGTCTGTGTCTGTCTCTGTTGTAGCTTGTATATGTTTCGCCTTCTGTAAATGTTTATTTTCCCGGTCCACGGAACTCCCAACTTAACGCAATTTCCTCTTATTCTAACAATGGTTTTAAGAACTAAGGAAAGCGTGGAAATCCATTTTTGAATATCGATAAACACATATCTGTTTATTTCCCATTCTGCATATTTTCCCGTGTTTATACGTAAGTGCTTTCGTGGTATTCAACCTTACAGTTGGGAAGGCCATTTACGAAAACCTTGCGCATTCAGCATTTAATCAACAGAATGTACTGTCCGACCACGGAAGAAAGGTCCCTGGAAGCTGTTACGCATGCGCGAGAAAAGCTAGTCTACTTAGAAAATAGGGGAAAACGTCATATTTTCGGATGTGTTTGTTTGTGAAATACGGAATGTATTTCAGACTGCTTTTTGTCCGCAATTTTAAAGTTATTTTTTAAAACTTTATTTTTGATCGAATATGTGAATAATAATTTCAAAATAATAAAAAGAAAGAAGCAAATCTATTTAAAAAAATAGGAATGTTATAGGAGTGGATATTTTCGGATTACATCAAAATCAAAATTATCTAAAGCTACGTTTTCGGTGGTTCTTTTTTTCTGACGTTTCCTCGGAGATTCAAATTTTGGAGTTTCTACACCCTTTGCTTCTCTGCGTATTCTTTTTACACTGGACATTGATATCCCGGTCATTTCACTAGCTCTCTTTAGGGATTGCGAAAGTGGAACAATAACATTTCCTTCTAGTGTTTCTTTATCACACAATTTAATTACATTGTGTATTATACGTTTACAATCACTACGGAACGGCTTATTCCGAGCCGTTGTGTTGGGTAAAGGATCCAGTAATTTTAATATAATAATCAAAATAACAGACGAGGAAAAAGCAAGCAAGCGCAGTTAGTAACCGATTCTAAAGAATGTCGAGAGAATACGAGACTTTTCCCCCTCCTTCCTCAGCAGCCTTCCCTACAGCGTGAATAGAATCGTCTTGGCACTATGCCAACCGTGGTTCTTCGTACTGCGGTCGGACAGTATTGGTATTATCTCCGGTACATAGAAGGGATTGAAATGTGTCATAACAGACGGTTAATTTGAAATTTATAGAAGGCTTTGCCCCAGTCTGAAAGTACGACCTCAAACTATTTGAACACATAGTACTGTCTCTATTGGAAATTGTTATTTTAATTAATTAGTCGTATGCTTACCTTAAAGATTCCGAAATTCAGAAATAATGTGTCCATACCTGGCGTAGACATGAGTACATTAAGGCTGTGTACTGTGACCCTATTGGATTCGTTCACCTCAATGTTACTCTATGGAGGAAATGAGGGTACAGATGTGTTATACGTACCTCCCTGCCAAGTTTGGCGATTTTGTGTTTGATGTGGTAACCATGTGATTTTGGCGAAATTTTTGTTATTTTGTGGCAACCCAGTTTGAATGGCTAGTCGTGTGTTTACGGGATATAATATGGCGGCCATGTTGTTGCGAAATATTAATGACGTATTTTGGATAATATTAGATGTAGATTTTTGAGAGAAAGGCGTACTTTTGGGGGTTAATCTATACTTATATATAAAGAGAGAGCGATTTTGTACGTGGGGGGTAATCTCCAGAACCACTGCACCTATTTGAAAATTTCTTTCACTGTTTGAAAGGTACATTAGTCTAGATGGACATAGGCTATATATATTATGTATATCTGATCATCTATACTTATATATATAAAGAGAGAGCGATTTTGTACGTGGAAGGTAATCTCCAGAACCACTGCACCTATTTGAAAAATTCTTTCACTGTTTGAAAGGTACATTATTCCAGATGGACATAGGCTATATATTATGTATATCTGATCAGTAGAAATAAAGTTAGGGGCTTAATCCTAACAGTCTCCATTGTTACCGCTACTGTCCTCTACTGCTTTTTGTGCCGAAGTCTTCAACGATCCTTAGCGTGGTGCTATCGAGGTGGGCTTCTGTTCTGACGATAGTGGTTCGAACCTAGCCGTTCTCCGGCACGCCTTTTTCTTTTAAAAAGTTAACTTTAATTATTTAATGACGTAATATTAATTTGAATATTATTTGAAAAATTTTTAATATTATTTTAAAAAAAAATTCTTTACTTAAAATCTTTTTTTTATTTTTGTATTATTATTTCATCTCTTTACCTCTCTCTTTTAAAAAATTTACTTTAATTAATAACTAACGTAATATTAATTTGAATACTATTTTAGGTGCTTAAAATAATTTTAAAAAATTCTTTACTTAATATCCTTTTTTATTTTTGTATTTTTATTTCATCTCTTATTCTAATTTAGGGATACCAATGTGTATCTATACTTCTATAATAATATACAAAGTGAGAGCAGATTTTGTATGTGGAGGGTAATGTACAGCTTTTGTACATTAAAATGTACCTTACATCTTTTCCTTTGTCAACCGCAGTCAAGTAACTATAGCAACACCTTTTAGCTTACGGGGTCCTTTTTTCGAAGTCGCTCTTTACAACGGGAAAATTTTATCTACTTCCTATCCCCATTGAGCGTGGAAATTTATTGGTATAATATTTTGTTCAATCCGGACAAAGTCGGGACGGGCCGCTAGTAGGGATATAAAGTGGGAGGATAAACGATGTTTTTTGCGGTTTATTTGAAATTAAGTTAATTTAAACGGTTAATTTGATGTGGTTTGATTGACTTGCATGTTGGTTGTGTTATGCGTTTCTACGTTTGAGTTTTTGAAAACGTTGTGGTTAATTTAACCAAGATGTATTTTATGTATTTTATATGAGTTATTATTAGTTGCATTATAATGACTTCTTTTAGAGGGGGGGGGGGGGTTGGGGGGGAGGAATCTCCCCCACCTTAAAAATTTCTAATTATTTTTAAGCTTTTATTTTTTGTATTTATGTGTTTTTAATATCCCGTGTGCACCTACGAGTTTATTAAAGCCAGCAGTAAGTTTGTTTTCCAATTTATTACGTTTACTACATCTGTTCCATATTTTGTTGACATTTCCAACTTTAAGCCTAACATGTCTGTGGAAACCCCCTTGGCGACAAGTTGGCGACAAAAACTTTTGGCCCCAACTTGTCGCCAAGGGAGAAGGATTGCCGAATTGGAATGAAAGTTTTTTTTTAATTGTACTCCGTAATTGAGAAAGAAATTTTACTCCATGCGACATTTTTCGGTTTAAAAAAAATGCAAATTATTTCTTACAATTTAAATTGTTTAGGGAAAACAATCTTGTGAAATGTGTTTTAAACGCTCGTCAATTCCTTTGGTGGACACAATTTGTAAAATGAATCCCGTTGCAAGATGCAGAAAAAATCGGGCGTTCTGAAAATACCAATTTTATTGGATTATCGGCATTTATGGAGCTGTCAATAGTACACATATTTTCTCCATAGGTTAACATTGAGGTGAGCGAATCCAATAGAGTTAGTACATCGCAACCTTGAAATAGAGTTCTATATAAATTATTAGAAAATATTCATGCGAATTATATAAAACTAGCATTATTGCCCGGCGTTGCCCGAGTAGATATATAGATATAAAATATTTCATGCATTCCATCAAAAAAATACTGGGCTGCACTCCCTCTCTTCATGTTCATCTGGCCAGACAGAATGAGCTTAGCACGTTTCTACTGAAATGATATACAAACAATAAGAAAGAAAGAAACTTTGAGTCTGCGGACCTCCGTCTGATTTTAAGGTCATTCCCAACCCTCTTTCTCCCGCGCATTGAAATTTGACCCCCCCCCCCTCCGTCATCCTCAAACCACCCCTCTTAACGCAGCTGGTCGAGGGGAATCCACAGGGGGTAGACGCACCTCTATCGGGAACAAAAAACATTAAAAAAATTAATAAAAAAAACTAATTGAGCTCCAAATTTCGTTTTTCCTGATTTAAGTTTCTCGGGTTCAAAACATTAACTGTGCCGAATTTGGTCCCGGTGGGTGACACAGTCTATGATTCTATAGCGGACAAACAAACAGACAAACTCTTATATATATAGATATAATCTTCAACTATACTAATATGAGACTTATCATAAAAATGAATCATATAATCGACCGGTTTCAGAAAAAAAATATTGAAGTGCCGTTTACCAAATACGTTATATTGCTATTCGCAAGTTAAATACATAAAACGCAGAAAATTATTTATCGTGATTAGTCTAAAAATAAAACCTTACTTTAATGATTAGACCATACTTTATGAAGTGTAATGTTCTTCACATTCCCAAATCGCACTTTATTAATGGGAGTTATCAATCAATGAATTTTTAAAATATTATAATAAGTTTTAACTGCTCCCTTTGTAAGTGTATTTTTTCAAATTCTCAAATGAGGCCACACGATATTGATTACATCAAGCTGAGCTGTATGAAAAACCTTGAGAATATATAGTAGGGCGTGTATAGTCTCTGAGGCTCTCCACGGCTAATATATAGGCAAGAGCCGTGGTCACCGTAATCTTTACGAATTTCTCCATACGTTAAGATTGAGGTGAGTGAATCCAATAGGGTTAGTACACAGCAGTTTTAATGGATGGAATATATTAGTATTGTCTCCGGTAAACAGATGGGATTGAAATTTGTGATAACAGATGGCTACTGTGAAATTTATGGAAGGCTTTGCCTCAATTTGATAGTGAGGCCTCAAACTATTTGAACACATAATGCTGTCTCTCTTGCAAATTGCTATTTTGATTAATTACTCGTATGCTTACCTTACAGATTCAGAAATTCAGATTTAACGTACTGTACCGTAGTCAATAATACGACAAGCCTGTTGCTTCAACTATTTTACTACGATACGTAAACATACTACAACTACAACGTTTAAAGCAAGCATGTACAGCGAGTTAGAATATATAGTTGGATCATCAAGTTGGCTTTTGGGGTTCCAAGACAGCTCTGGCCTACAAGGCCTCCGACCATGAGAGCTCCGTCTCTCTGCACTCAAAAACAGATCTCAGCCTCGTTCGACTCTTGCCGTCCATCAATATACTGTCGGCGAATTCAAAAGGATTTCTCTGGCGTTTGAAGTGTTGGTAAGTGTTTGAAGTTTATGGGATTCCAGCCGTCACTATTGTGTCAAAATCTAAAGAACCCTCGAACCGCTCTGGGATTTATGCGTTCTATAACGTCAAAACTGCACATTACAAGAACTTTATGACCTCTTATCCAAGAGTTTATGAGACCACTCAGATCAAGTGTTCGCACATAGATGACATGTTGAGGGGGTAGGAAAGAGGCACCACATACTTATATAAGTACAGTCAAACCTCCATATATCGAAGTAGCAAAATGCCGGAAAAAAATTCGATATATAGAAATTTCGATATATAGAATTGATCTTAGTTTTATCATAATTCTCCTAAAATATTAACATTAAAGCTAATTTTCGTATACGAAACTCCATTTCCAATTTATATTCGAATCACATTAAATGAAAGTTAATAGCTAAAAAATGTATTAATATGAAAGATTTATTGAGTACTGTATACCTTTAAAAAAACAATCCAGACAGTGGTTACAGTTACATTCTTTAAGAATAAAACTACGAATATCTTGCCGAACAGCCAGTCTTGAGGAAAGTTCATCGAAGAAATGCTCGCATTTATTCAGTCCATTAAAAACTTCATCAGGGACATTTTTCACGAATTAAAGTCCGCGAAGTATTGTTTCAAACGCCAAAAATTGAGAGATTTTATTCTAAAGTGAAATAAAATCTCCCTATATGTCGTGAAAAAAAATTTCGATATATAGAGATTTTTTCGATATATAGAAACAGTTTTTCTATGTAATGAACATGGAGATTTGCTAAGAGTTCGATATATAGAAAATTTCGATATGTGGAAGTTCGATATATGGAGGTTCGACTGTACTAATTTCGTGTAGTAATTGAGACAATGTCGCACTACCCATACTTGGCGTAGACACGCTAGCATTGAAAGCTGCTTGTCTGGACTCAAACTGGGCACCCTCATTACCGAATCCCGACTCAGCCACCAGTGGGAATATCCGGGCCACAAATGAAATCCTTGTTGTGTGTATAATTTCACAATATAAAGCAGTTTAACTTCATAAGAAAAATTACTTTAACGGTAACCAATATATTTAACGAAAATAAGTATCCTACTTTAAATTTCTGAAGCATTTACAAAGACATGCAGTGATAAATTATTACGACTTTTCTCAAACGTGTAGCATTTGTATAACTTATGCTACACGTATATGCTACACGTATGCTACATGTCCTATGTATAACAGATGCTCATTAAAAGAATATTATAAATTAAACGTTCCTACATTTTTTTCATACACTAACCATCACAATTCTTTTACTAATATGATTTCTTAGAACAAATTAATATATTGTTAAAATAAATTTAAAAAAAGAGAGAATAGTTTAAAAATCAATATCTCTTCAGAGTGACTTGCTGGCGCGAAGAAACTAATCAGTAAAATGTATTGTTTTGCTTCACTTATGTAATCATGAATTTTCTTTCTTTATAATGACTTTTAAAATGTTTTTAAGAACAAAAATAATGATTACCCGAATAAATTAAAATTGCTCATAGTATTAAATTTTTTAATTTTGCATTCAAATAAAACGACCTCCCTTTAATTTAATGTCAACACACCGCACCTTAATATCGCTAATAAAAAATGAAAAGGTGGAAACTAGTTTAGATTTAATTTATAATCCTTCACCAGGCCGTGGAGCATTTGGTTTGATTCAAACATGTCGTGCAAATCAAGCACGTCGTGCAGCCAATCACACTTCATGCTCCTCAGTTTGATGAAGAATTATAAATTTACTTGATATCATTTGTCATACTTTTATTTTTTATTGTGGATATTAATAATTTCTATGTATTTTATAAATTTACTAGCTGAAAACCCGTGCTTCGCTACGGAGTACATTCAAATTAAATACAACGGTCAGTGTATGCAATTGATGCCAAAATATATATATATTTATAGTAAATATGACGATCAATGAATACAATTGATGTAGAAAAAAATATATATTTATAGATAAATCGTAAGGGATATTTTTAAAGACAAAATAATGTCCAATCGTCTGCCGCATTAGCAAGAAAAAAATTTTTTTTGTCTATTTGGTTGTTACGCACGTGATGATAATTTTATTTAAAGTACCAGAAAAAGAAATCACGTGATCGGCATTTAATAAATTAAATTCTAAAAATAAATCTTTAAAAATTCACCAAAAATCAGAAAATGGAGGTAAAGATTCGAAAAAGATGTCATTTTAAAGGAATTTTTATGATCTTTCTCGTTTTATAACCCTCAATGTATTATTTTAAATGCAAACGTAAAAAAAGTTTTAAAAGCAGCTTAAAAATTTAATTTAAAATTTAAAAAGAATTTTTGAAAAATATTTCTTAGTGCACCCCTACACTATTAGAAGAATCGCCATGCAAAATTTCTGCCCT
Source organism: Dolomedes plantarius (assembly GCA_907164885.2). NCBI lineage: Eukaryota > Metazoa > Arthropoda > Arachnida > Araneae > Dolomedidae > Dolomedes > Dolomedes plantarius. Next base: position 206,876,752 of record OU015493.1, read on the forward strand.
TTAGGTCCAGCGGTTTGGTCTGTGCGTTGTATGTCAGTCAGTCAGTGAATGAATGAGTCAGTTACGGAACTGTTTTATATATATACTAGCTGAAAACCCGCACTTCGCTACGGAGTACATTCAAAGTAAAAACATCGGTGAATGTATGCAATTAATGCCAATATATATATAATAAATACGACGATCAATGTATATAATTGATGTAAAATCTATATATATTTATAAAAAAATCGTAAGGGATATTTTTATAGACAAAATAATGTAGAAGAAGATATTCAAATTAAATCTAATATAAAGAATACTAAAGAATATAGTACAGTTAATATAGTACAGTTTCTACATTTCTTTTACTGTATTTTAATATTTTTTTGGATAATGTCCAATCGTCTGCCGCATTAGCAAGAAAAAAAAATATTTTTTGTCTATTTAGTTTTTATGCACGTGACGATAAATTTATTTAAAGTACCAGAAAAAGAAGTCACAAGATCAGCATTTAATAAATTAAATTCTAAAAATTAATCTTTAAAAATTCACTAAAAATCAGGAAATGAAGGTAAAGATTCGAAAAAGATTTCATTTTAAAGAAATTTTTATGATCTTTCTCGTGATATAAATTTTATAACCCTCAATGTATTATTTTAAATGCAAACTTAAGAAAAGTAAAAAAAACAGCTTAAAAATTTAATTTAAAAAAATCTAAGAAGAATTTTTCAAAAATCTCTCTTAGTGCACCCCTACACTATAAGAAGAATCGCCATGCAAAATTTCAGCCCTTTAGGTCCAGCGGTTTGGTCTGTGCGTTGTATGTCAGTCAGTCAGTGAATGAATGAATGAATGAGTCAGTTACGGAACTGTTTTATATATATAGATAGATAATCTTCAACTATACTAATATGAGACTTATTAAAAAAAGGAATCATATAATCGACATGTTTCAGAGAAAAAATATTGAAGTGCCGTTTACCAAATACGGAATATTGCTATTCGTAAGTTAAATGCATAAAATGAAGAAAATTATTTATCATGATTAGTCTAAAAATAAATCCTTACTTTAATGATTAGACCATACTTCATGAAGTGTAATGTCCTTCACATTCCCAAATCGCACTTCATTAATGGGAGTTATCAATCAATGAATTTTTAAAATATTATAACAAGTTTTAACTGCTCCCTTTGTAAGTATATTTCTTCAAATTTTCAAATGAGGCCACACGATATTGATTACATCAATCTGAGCTGTATGAAATACTTTCAGAATATATAGTAGGGCGTGTATAGTCTCTGAGGCTCTCCACGGCAAATATATAGGCAAGAGCCGTGGTCGCCGTAATCTTTACGAATTTCTACATAAGTTAGCATTGAGGTGAGTGAATCCAATAGGGTTAGTACACAGCAGTTTTAATGGATGGAATATATTAGTATTGTCTCCAGTAAACAGATGGGATTGAAATTTGTGATAACAGATGGCTACTGTGAAATTTATGGAAGGCTTTGCCTCAATTTGATAGTGAGGCCTCAAACTATTTGAACACATAATGCTGTCTCTCTTGCAAATTGCTATTTTGATTAATTACTCGTATGCTTACCTTACAGATTCAGAAATTCAGATTTAACGTACTGTACCGTAGTCAATAATACGACAAGCCTGTTGCTTCAACTATTTTACTACGATACGTAAACATACTACAACTACAACGTTTAAAGCAAGCATGTACAGCGAGTTAGAATATATAGTTGGATCATCAAGTTGGCTTTTGGGGTTCCAAGACAGCTCTGGCCTACAAGGCCTCCGACCAGCAGAGCTCCGTCCTCTCTGCACTCAGAAACAGATCTTAGCCTCGTTCGAGTCTTGCCGTCTATCAATATACTGTCGGCGAATTCAAAGGGACGTTTGAAGTTCTGGTAAGTGTTCGAAGTTTATGGGATTTCAGCCGTCACTATTGTGTCAAAATCTAAAGAACTTTCGAACCTCTCTGGGATTTATGCGTACTATAACGTCAAAACCGCACATTACAAGAACTTTAAGACCTCTTATCCAAGAGTTTATTAGACCACTCAGATCAAGAGTTCGCACATAGATGACACGTTGAGGGGTAGGGAAGAGGCATCACATACTTATATAAGTACTAATTTCGTGTAGTAATTGAGACAATGTCGCACTACCCATACTTGGCGTAGACACGCTAGCATTGAAAGCTGCTTGTCTGGACTCAAACTGAGCACCCTCAGTACCGAATCCCGACTCAGCCACCACTGGGAATATCCGGGCCACAAATGAAATCCTTTTTGTGTATATAATTTCACAATATAAAGCAGTTTAACTTCATAAGAAAAATTACTTTAACGGTAACCAATATATTTAACGAAAATAAGTATCCTACTTTAAATTTCAGAAGCATTTACAAAGACATGCAGTGATAAATTATTACGACTTTTCTCAATCGTGTAGCATTTGTATAACTTATGCTACACGTATGCTACATGTCCTATGTATAACAGATGCTCATTAAAAGAATATTATAAATTAAATGTTCCTATATTTTTTTCATACACTAACCATCACAATACTTTTACTAATATGATTTCTTAGAACAAATTAATATATGGTTAAAATAAATTAAAAAAATAGAGAATAGTTTAAAAATCAATATCTATTCAGTGTGACTTGCTGGCGCGAAGAAACTAATCAGTAAAATGTATTGTTTTGCTTCACTTATGTAATCATGAATTTTCTTTCTTTATAATGACTTTTAAAATGTTTTTGTGAACAAAAATAATGATTACCCGAATAAATTAAAATTGCTCATAGTATCAAATTTTTTAATTTTGCATTCAAATAAAACGACCTCCCTTTAATTTAATGTCAACACACCGCACCTTAATATCGCTAATAAAAAATGAAAGGGTGGAAACTAGTTTAGATTTAATTTATAATCCTTCACCAGGCCGTGGAGCATTTGGTTTGATTCAAACATGTCCTGCAAATCAAGCACGTCGTGCAGCCAATCACACCTCGTGCTCCTCAGTTTGAAGAATTATAAATTTACTTGATATCATTTGTCATACTTTTATTTTTTATTGTGGATATTAATAATTTCTATGTATTTTATAAATTTACTAGCTGAAAACCCGTGCTTCGCTACGGAGTACATTCAAATTAAGTACAACGGTCAGTGTATGCAATTGATGCCAATATATATATATATATATATATATGTATTTATAGTAAATATGACGATCAATGTATACAATTGATGTAGAAAAAAATATATATTTATAGATAAATCGTAAGGGATATTTTTAAAGAAAAAATAATGTCCAATCGTCTGCCGCATTAGCAAGAAAAATTTTTTTTTGTCTATTTAGTTTTGTCTATTTAGTTGTTCAAATTAAATCTAATATAAAGAATACTAAAGAATATAGTACAGTTAATATAGTACAGTTTCTACAACATTTCTTTCACTGTATTTTAATATTTTTTTGGATAATGTCCAATCGTCTGCCGCATTAGCAAGAAAAAAAAAATATTTTTTGTCTATTTAGTTTTTATGCACGTGATGATAAATTTATTTAAAGTACCAGAAAAAGAAATCACGTGATCGGCATTTAATAAATTAAATTCTAAAAATGAATCTTTAAAAATTCACCAAAAATCAGAAAATGGAGGTAAAGATTCGAAAAAGATGTCATTTTAAAGGAATTTTTATGATCTTTCTCGTTTTATAACCCTCAATGTATTATTTTAAATGCAAACGTAAAAAAAGTTTTAAAAGAAGCTTAAAAATTTAATTTAAAAAAATCTAAAAAGAATTTTTGAAAAATCTTTCTTAGTGCACCCCTACACTATTAGAAGAATCGCCATGCAAAATTTCAGCCCTTTAGGTCCAGCGGTTTGGTCTGTGCGCAGTCAGTCAGTCAGTCAGTCAGTGAATGAATGAGTCAGTTACGGAACTGTTATATATATATATATATATATATATATATATATAAATATATATATATATATATAGATTGTAATTCATTTTAATATTTTTTACCTTATCATGAAAATATTAGATTTATTCAGCACACTGAAAAGTCATACTTCAAATCCTTCTTTAATAACCTTTACGGTAACCTACTCAATTATTTCCAAACAGCAAAATTTGTAAGTTGAAAGCTTTCATTAGCAAAAATGAAGAAAGGTAGACCTTTGAATGCAGGTATGCCATGCATAAAAGAGTGGGTAATCTTATATGGTATCGATTATCCACAAGATAAATAGATTTAAATAAAAAAATTTAATTAATGTCATAATAATTAATACATTGTAGCTGAGACTTTTGAAAATTTGGTTTGACAACTGTTTCATGCAATAAAAATAAAAATTTCTACACAAAATAACACAAATTAAATTTTTTTCGTAAAGACTGCATTCACCGTGAAGAGCTTGCTTTGAAGAGCATATATAATACATGAAAAAAAAAAACTATGGAGTCAATTTTAATTATCAGACGTATATATTTGATCCCGTGGGAATAAAATTAAAATATTTTCACGCGACTAGTTCCTAACATATAGTCTAAGGTAAACAAATCTTAACAGTTCCTGCGCTTGGTAGCAAAAGCCTCTTTTTATATTACTAATTAAATATACAGGGTGTCTATAAAAGAACTCCGGGGTTTTAAAAATTCATATCTCACTAACTATAAGAGATGGCAAAATTTAGTCGATTTCTCTGAAAAGAGTAGCTCAAAAAGTTTTACTCATACCAATTGGGAATGTTTGTATCAACTGTTGGCGGCGCTGCAGGGCGTTGACCTTGAAATGACGTCGCGAAATTTGAAATGATGGCGACTCCGCAACAAAAGGCTCAATATGTTATTTGGCTCATAGAAACTAAGTCTGTAGTTACCGTACAAAGAAACTTTCGACGTAACTATGGTGTTAACCCGCCTTCTGACAAAACCATTCGTCAATGGTTCAGTGCATTTAAGGAAACAGGAAGTGTTTTGAAGCAAAAGTCGCCGATTAGACGTCTGCCGTGCCACTAATGGGGCTCATATAGAACTTTACTAAGTGTTAAAGAAAACTTGAAAATGTAGCTTTTCCAGTCATGTATAAAACATGTATGTATGTTTTTTATTTCATTAAATATTTTGCCTCAAAACCCCGGAGTTCTTTTATAGACACCCTGTATTGTTCGAATTTCATGTGGCATTTTGAAACTTTTAATAGTTAAATTCATAATTCAATGTAAACTATAAACCAAATTATAATTTTTTATTATTATGCAGTACTCTTTCCTTGCCAGACACACTTTTATGGCAAAAATGATGCGATATATATTTCCAAGCATAAAACATGGCAGTGTCGTCTATTGAATTTTTTCGTTGCAATTAATTCTTACCCGAGGAGGAATATATTTGACAAACACAGTGGAAATGATATTGTGTTGAAGACAATTACTTTCCGGGCCCGAGGAAAAGCTGGAAATTCTCTCCTCCTCCACATTTCAAGACTCATTAGGGATATTCTTTCCAAAACATCTGTTTCAAATCTATTGAAAGTTGTCTTTTGAAGTAGCTGAAATATTCCTCTGAGGGTAAAATGTATTCATTGTAATAAGTTTGTTAAACAGCGATTATTATAACGGATCTGGATCCGCCTTTTCCCTTGTACGGGGCATTTAAAATGGAGTTACCTAGGGACTGGTTAAATGATGTTAAGGAAAAAGCGAGTTTGTGATTTAATTTTTTCGATTTTACTTGCTGTATTAATGATGGCAATCTGGAGAAACTAAATATGCGTACGGTAACATAAGTTGGACCTTAATGACTCCATAGAGATGTTAACTTACATTAGCTTCACTTGGAAAATTTTCTTTTAAGTATCGGATAGGAAGCAGATAATATCGATATGCCTATCATTATCTTTAAAACTAATAAACTGTTCATAGCCATGCAGACATACATTTGTTGATGTTTACGCGATTAGTTTAAAACTGAATTTGAAAGACATTTTCTTTTCCTGGAAGAATATTAGTTATTTCTGGTACCTGAAACAAATAATTAACTTGACTTTTTTTCATCTGTATTTGTCTTTTATCTCTCAAAATTCTGTAATACTTTTTTCCCTATATTTATCTCGCGAATTTTATGTAGTTAACTAGTTAGTGTATCATGAATTTAAATTATATGTTCAGTTAATAGTTTAACTATCTTATGTTAATTAAAGAGTTTTATTTATTTCTAATTACTGACTCGAAATGCGATAAAAGATTGAAGGAAAGAATATAATGAATTCTCGTACTTAGTTACATTAAAAAAATTTATTTTTTGTAAATTTTCATTTATTAGTGATAAGTGATAAAATAATGTAATATCGTTACTTTTAATGATAGTCAGAACTATATAAAAACTAACTAGACGTCCATGACTTTGCAGTTAACATATAAAACGTCAAAATCGTCGCAAAGTTCCGATTTTGAATTTTATTCCTCTCAACTTGAACTTCATTGGCTGTCGCCCAAATTAGTGATGAAAATTATTCTTAAATAAACTCTTTGCATTTTATCCTATGTCTTTGGGATACTGCAGTACAGTATCTTCACAGAGTTTATGAGAGAAGGGTCTGAATTCTAAATGAACTGTAGTTTTTTAAAACGATGAGAAAAAAATCTAGTTGACGTGCTTACACCACACACACTTATTATATATATATATATATAATATATATATATCTCATATATATATTATATATATATATTATATATTATATATATATA
>OU015493.1:206886117-207038617 GCA_907164885.2 Dolomedes plantarius
ATTTGGAAGAAATCTGAAGTAAAATAATGCACATGGTGCATTTTGAAAAATTCTAGCATTTTTGAAGATTTTTTTGAAAAAAGTCTTATTCTTTCCCAAAATGCTTATTTGTGAATTTTCAGTGTCTTCAACGTAGCAGAAAAAATATTAATTATTCCCATTTTGTATATGAGTGTAAAATATTGAAAAATTAAAAAAGATAGGCTAAAGGTCCCTTGGCTCCTTAATGTTTAAAATAATTAAAAAAATGCTTCATTCCTTAAACCCTAGAAACCAGTTTGTTTCTATAATTCAGGGTGTATTATATGGTTTCGTTTGAAGTTGTTTTGTTCAGTGAAAAAAACCGGAAGAATTAGGCTCAGTATAAAGAATATATTAAAGCGGAAATTTTTTTTCCCATTATGCAGCGATTTCATTTATTAAATGACAGATACTTGAGCGCATTAAATTTGCGCTCGAAGATACTTCTTGTATCTGTCGGATTCGATCAACACGAAACTTTAAAGGTAACTAGTAGGTAACCGTAAAAACACGACGGCCAAATAGTAAATAAATGTATTAATACACAAATACTCAACACTCCATTGCCAAATGTTGAAAATCGTAATGCGCAGAAACAAATTAATGCGTTTAAACAGCCTCGTGCTAAGTGAGTATCTAAAGTCAGATTTAAAAATGTCACTGAGCATGCGCAGAAAGGAATTTTTTTAAAATTGTAAATTATCGCTCATTAAACAGCGCGAAATAAACAATTTCCATCGGGTTTACTCTTATATTTCATAAACATAATTATCATAAAAATAAAAATGGCAGAGAGAGATCTAGAGAGACTCCTCGGAATATACGTGTTTATCATTAAAACATGTCACTGAGAATGCTCAGAAACAATGAGTTTCTTAAGCCAGTTTTAAACATGCAACTGAGCATGCGCAGAAATCAATTTTCAATTGTAAATTATCACTAATTAATAGAAATTGCGGTTACGAAAACCAAATTTTACAAATCTACAGATTACAATCTTTTGTTTAAGACTAAAATTAAGTAAATTGATGCAGTAGTTTTCTCTCACAAGTTGGCTTAGCAACTTACATATATAGATTCCAGCTATTCTGTGATCCTTCGAGCTCACAGTTTTCAACAAAATAGGTTGTTTGATCTATCAACAAAACATTTCATAGCAGAGCCCGTCAACCTCTACTGACGCCGAAACGACGACTTAATGCTGAGGTTTGAAAACTGTTAGCAACGCAATCGCAGACGACATCATCTGCCTTCTCTCTGATCAGTTCTCTTGTAAAATAGTTCTATTGGATGTATCATTAAAAGCTAATATTGGCTCTTTCTGGGAACCTGTATCAGTTTATAAATACACTAGCTGAAAACCCGCGCTTCGCTACGGAGTACATTCAAATTAAATACAACGGTCAGTGTATGCAATTGATGCCAAAAATATATATATATATTTATAGTAAATATGACGATCAATGTATACAATTGATGTAGAAAAAAATATATATTTATAAATAAATCGTAAGGGATATTTTTAAAGACAAAATAATGTCCAATCGTCTGCCGCATTAGCAAGAAAAATTTTTTTTTGTCTATTTAGTTGTTACGCACGTGACGATAATTTTATTTAAAGTACCAGAAAAAGAAATCACGTGATCGGCATTTAATAAATTAAATTCTAAAAGTGAATCTTTAAAAATTCACCAAAAATCAGAAAATGGAGGTAAAGATTCGAAAAAGATGTCATTTTAAAGGAATTTTTATGCTCTTTCTCGTGATATAAATTTTATAACCCTAAATGTATTATTTTAAATGCAAACTAAAAGTTTAAATTAAATTTTTAAGCTGTTTTTAAAAAAATCTAAGAAGAATTTTTGAAAAATCTTTTTTAGTGCACCCCTACACTATTAGAAGAATCGCCATGCAAAATTTCAGCCTTTTAGGTCCAGCGGTTTGGTCTGTGCGTTGTATGTCAGTCACTCAGTCGGTCAGTGAATGAATGAGTCAGTTATGGAACTGTTTTATATATATAGATATGTTCATTTTTTTCAGTCAGTCTGTGTCTGTGTCTGTCTCTGTGTCTGTCTCTGTTGTAGCTTGTATATGTTTCGCCTTCTGTAAATGTTTATTTTCCCGGTCCACGGAACTCCCAACTTAACGCAATTTCCTCTCTTATTCTAACAATGGTTTTAAGAACTAAGGAAAGCGTGGAAATCCATTTTTGAATATCGATAAACACATATCTGTTTATTTCCCATTCTGCATATTTTCCCGTGTTTATACGCAAGTGCTTTCGTCGTATTCAACCTTACAGTTGGGAAGGCCATTTACGAAAACCTTGCGCATTCAGCATTTAATCAACAGAATGTACTGTCCGACCATGGAAGAAAGGTCCCTGGAAGCTGTTACGCATGCGCGAGAAAAGCTAGTCTACTTAGAAAATAGGGGAAAACGTCATATTTTCGGATGTGTTTGTTTGTGAAATACGGAATGTATTTCAGACTGCTTTTTGTCCGCAATTTTAAAGTTATTTTTTAAAACTTTATTTTTGATCGAATATGTGAATAATAATTTCAAAATAATAAAAAGAAAGAAGCAAATCTATTAAAAAAATAGGAGTTTTATAGGAGTGGATATTTTCGGATTACATCACAATCAAAATTATGTAAAGCTACGTTTTCGGTGGTTCTTTTTTTCTGACGTTTCCTCGGAGATTCAAATTTTGGAGTTTCTACACCCTTTGCTTCTCTGCGTATTCTTTTTACACTGGACATTGATATCCCGGTCATTTCACTAGCTCTCTTTAGGGATTGTGAAAGTGGAACAATAACATTTCCTTCTAGTGCTTCTTTATCACACAATTTAATTACATTGTGTATTATACGTTTACAATCACTACGGAACGGCTTATTCCGAGCATTTGTGTTGGGTAAAGGATCCAGTAATTTTAATATAATAATCAAAATAACAGACGAGGAAAAAGCAAGCAAGCGCAGTTAGTAACCGATTTTAAAGAATGTCGAGAGAATTCGAGACTTTTCCCCCTCCTTCCTCAGCAGCCTTCCCTACAGCGTGAATAGAATCGTCTTGGCACTATGCCAACCGTGGTTCTTCGTACTGCGGTCGGACAGTATTGGTATTATCTCCGGTACATAGAAGGGATTGAAATGTGTCATAACAGACGGTTAATTTGAAATTTATAGAAGGCTTTGCCCCAGTCTGAAAGTACGACCTCAAACTATTTGAACACATAGTACTGTCTCTATAGGAAATTGTTATTTTAATTAATTAGTCGTATGCTTACCTTAAAGATTCCGAAATTCAGAAATGTGTCCATACCTGGCGTAGACATGAGTACATTAAGGCTGTGTACTGTGACCCTATTGGATTCGTTCATCTCAATGTTACTCTATGGAGGAAATGAGGGTACATATGTGTTATACGTACCTCCCTGCCAAGTTTGGTGATTTTGTGTTTGACGTGGTAACCATGTGATTTTGGCGAAATTTTGTTATTTTGTGGCAACCCAGTTTGAATGGCTAGTCGTGTGTTTACGGGATATAATATGGCGGCCATGTTGTTGCGAAATATTAATGACGTATTTTGGATAATATTAGATGTAGATTTTTGAGAGAAAGGCGTACTTTTGGGGGTTAATCTATACTTATATATAAAGAGAGAGCGATTTTGTACGTGGGGGGTAATCTCCAGAACCACTGCACCTATTTGAAAATTTCTTTCACTGTTTGAAAGGTACATTATTCTAGATGGACATAGGCTATATATTATGTATATCTGATCAGTAGAAATAAAGTTAGGGGCTTAATCCTAACAGTCTCCATTGTTACCGCTACTGTCCTCTACTGCTTTTTGTGCCGAAGTCTTCAACGATCCTTAGCGTGGTGCTATCGAGGTGGGCTTCTGTTCTGACGATAGTGGTTCGAACCTAGCCGTTCTCCGGCACGCCTTTTTCTTTTAAAAAGTTAACTTTAATTATTTACTGACGTAATATTAATTTGAATATTATTTTAGGAATATTATTTGAAAAATTTTTAATATTATTTAAAAAAAACATTCTTTACTTAAAATCCTTTTTTTATTTTTGTATTATTATTTCATCTCTTTACCTCTCTTTTAAAAAATTTACTTTAATTAATAACTAACGTAATATTAATTTGAATACTATTTTAGGTGCTTAAAATAATTTTAAAAAATTCTTTACTTAATATCCTTTTTTATTTTTGTATTTTTATTTCATCTCTTATTCTAATTTAGGAATACCAATGTGTATCTATACTTCTATAATAATATACAAAGAGAGAGCAGATTTTGTATGTGGAGGGTAATGTACAGCTTTTGTACATTAAAATGTACCTTACATCTTTTCCTTTGTCAACCGCAGTTAAGTAACCATAGCAACACCTTTTAGCTTACGGGGTCCTTTTTTCGAAGTCGCTCTTTACAACGGGAAAATTTTATCTACTTCCTATCCCCATTGAGCGTGGGTGGTTAGGGGAAGGAGTGGTTAATTGCTTTCTTATTGCTTTCTTACTATTGAAGAATTTCAATAGTAGTTCATCGGCACTCCGTGCCTCTTTCATCTCTCAAAAGGCTGAAAATGGATGAACTGCGGGTGAACCGCCCTTCTGATGTCTCTCGCCTGTAAATAAATAGCCTCTAGCTAGAACGACAAAAGATTATTATTCAGTCCTTTTCGGCGAGATTGACCCTCCGCTCCCAGATTGTCACCCAATTGTTCTTTGGGGGCAAAGACGTTAGGAAAGTCACAACGAAGTGGAATTCGAGACTATATCTCTGCCGACATCACACCGTATTTTTCGAGAGTATGTGCTTCGGATATATGCTATCCCACCACGTAACGAAAAGGTTTAATATTTTTAAGATTTAAGTAGAGGAGGTATTGATAAATACAAAAAGGATTTTTGAAACTGGCAACTTTAAAGGGTTTATTGAAGAAAACTACATTTGGAACTACGCTTTTTATTGGATATTTAAGGTAAAATAAGATTTACAATTTATTGGCTATCAACTGGAAATTTATTGGTATAATATTTTGTTCAATCCGGACAAAGTCGGGACGGGCCGCTAGTAGGGATATAAAGTGGGAGGATAAACGATGTTTTTTGCGGTTTATTTGAAATTAACAGTTAATTTAAACGGTTAATTTGATGTGGTTTGATTGACTTGCATGTTGGTTGTGTTATGCGTTTCTACGTTTGAGTTTTTGAAAACGTTGTGGTTAATTTAACCAAGATGTATTTTATGTATTTTATATGAGTTATTATTAGTTGCATTATAATGACTTCTTTTAGAGGGGTTGGGGGGTTGGGGGGGAGGAATCTACCACACCTTAAAAATTTCTAATTATTTTTAAGCTTTTATTTTTTGTATTTATGTGTTTTTAATATCCCGTGTGCACCTACGAGTTTATTAAAGCCAGCAGTAAGTTTGTTTTCCAATTTATTACGTTTACTACATCTGTTCCATATTTTGTTGACATTTCCAACTTTAAGCCTAACATGTCTGCGGAAACCCCCTTGGCGACAAGTTGGCGACAAAAACTTTTGGCCCCAACTTGTCGCCAAGGGAGAAGGATTGCCGAATTGGAATGAAAGTTTTTTTTTAATTGTACTTCTTAATTGAGAAAGAAATTTTACTCCATGCGACATTTTTCGGTTTAAAAAAAATGCAAATTATTTCTTACAATTTAAATTGTTCAGGGAAAACAATCTTGTGAAATGTGTTTTAAACGCTCGTCAATTTCTTTGGTGGACACAATTTGTAAAATAAATCTCGTTGCAAGATGCAGAAAAAATCGGGCGTTCTGAAAATACCAATTTTATTGGATTATCGGCATTTATGGAGCTGTCAATAGTACACACATTTTCTCCATAGGTTAACATTGAGGTGAGCGAATCCAATAGAGTTAGTACATCGCAACCTTGAAATAGAGTTCTATATAAATTATTAGAAAATATTCATGCGAATTATATAAAACTAGCATTGTTGCCCGGGTAGATATATAGATATAAAATATTTCATGCATTCCATCAAAAAAATACTGGGCTGCACTCCCTCTCTTCATGTTCATCTGGCCAGACAGAATGAGCTTAGCACGTTTCTACTGAAATGATATACAAACAATAAGAAAGAAAGAAACTTTGAGCCTGCTGACCTTCGTCTGATTTTAAGGTCATTCCCAACCCTCTTTCTCCCGCGCATTGAAATTTGACCCCCCCCTCCGTCATCCTCAAACCACCCCTCTTAACGCAGCTGGTCGAGGGGAATCCACAGGGGGTAGACGCACCTCTATCGAGCACAAAAAACATTAAAAAATGAATTAAAAAAAACTAATTGAGCTCCAAATTTCGTTTTTCCTGATATAAGTTTCTCGGGTTCAAAACATTAACTGTGCCGAATTTGGTCCCGGTGGGTGAAACAGTCTATGATTCTATAGCGGACAAACAGACAAACTCTTATATATATAGATATAATCTTCAACTATACTAATATGAGACTTATCATAAAAAGGAATCATATAATCGACCGGTTTCAGAAAAAAAATATTGAAGTGCCGTTTACCAAATACGTTATATTGCTATTCGCAAGTTAATACATAAAACGCAGAAAATTATTTATCGTGATTAGTCTAAAAATAAAACCTTACTTTAATGATTAGACCATACTTTATGAAGTGTAATGTTCTTCACATTCCCAAATCGCACTTTATTAATGGGAGTTATTATAATATTTTAAAAATTCATTGATTGATAAGTTTTAACTGCTCCCTTTGTAAGTGTATTTTTTCAAATTCTCAAATGAGGCCACACGATATTGATTACATCAAGCTGAGCTGTATGAATTACTTTCAGAATATATAGCAGGGCGTGTATAGTCTCTTAGGCTCTCCACGGCAAATATATAGGCAAGAGCCGTGGTCGCCGTAATCTTTACGAATTTCTACATAAGTTAGCATTGAGGTGAGTGAATCCAATAGGGTTAGTACACAGCAGTTTTAATGGATGGAATATATTAGTATTGTCTCCAGTAAACAGATGGGATTGAAATTTGTGATAACAGATGGCTACTGTGAAATTTATGGAAGGCTTTGCCTCAATTTGATAGTGAGGCCTCAAACTATTTGAACACATAATGCTGTCTCTCTTGCAAATTGCTATTTTGATTAATTACTCGTATGCTTACCTTACAGATTCAGAAATTCAGATTTAACGTACTGTACCGTAGTCAATAATACGACAAGCCTGTTGCTTCAACTATTTTACTACGATACGTAAACATACTACAACTACAACGTTTAAAGCAAGCATGTACAGCGAGTTAGAATATATAGTTGGATCATCAAGTTGGCTTTTGGGGTTCCAAGACAGCTCTGGCCTACAAGGCCTCCGACCAGCAGAGCTCCGTCCTCTCTGCACTCAGAAACAGATCTCAGCCTCGTTCGAGTCTTGCCGTCTATCAATATACTGTCGGCGAATTCAAAGGGACGTTTGAAGTTCTGGTAAGTGTTCGAAGTTTATGGGATTCCAGCCGTCACTATTGTGTCAAAATCTAAAGAACCCTCGAACCTCTCTGGGATTTATGCGTTCTATAACGTCAAAACCGCACATTACAAGAACTTTAAGACCTCTTATCCAAGAGTTTATGAGACCACTCAGATCAAGAGTTCGCACATAGATGACACGTTGAGGGGTAGGGAAGAGGCATCACATACTTATATAAGTACTAATTTCGTGTAGTAATTGAGACAATGTCGCACTACCCATACTTGGCGTAGACACGCTAGCATTGAAAGCTGCTTGTCTGGACTCAAACTGAGCACCCTCAGTACCGAATCCCGACTCAGCCACCACTGGGAATATCCGGGCCACAAATGAAATCCTTTTTGTGTATATGATTTCACAATATAAAGCAGTTTAACTTCATAAGAAAAATTACTTTAACGATAACCAATATATTTAACGAAAATAAGTATCCTACTTTAAATTTCAGAAGCATTTACAAAGACATGCAGTGATAAATTATTACGACTTTTCTCAAACGTGTAGCATTTGTATAACTTATGCTACACGTATATGCTACACGTATGCTACATGTCCTATGTATAACAGATGCTCATTAAAAGAATATTATAAATTAAATGTTCCTATATTTTTTTGATACACTAACCATCACAATACTTTTACTAATATGATTTCTTAGAACAAATTAATATATGGTTAAAATAAATTTTAAAAAAAAGAGAATAGTTTAAAAATCAATATCTCTTCAGAGTGACTTGCTGGCGCGAAGAAACTAATCAGTAAAATGTATTGTTTTGCTTCACTTATGTAATCATGAATTTTCTTTCTTTATAATGACTTTTAAAATGTTTTTAAGAACAAAAATAATGATTACCCGAATAAATTAAAATTGCTCATAGTATTAAATTTTTTATTCAAATAAAACGACCTCCCTTTAATTTAATGTCAACACACCGCACCTTAATATCGCTAATAAAAAATGAAAGGGTGGAAACTAGTTTAGATTTAATTTATAATCCTTCACCAGGCCGTGGAGCATTTGGTTTGATTCAAACATGTCGTGCAAATCAAGCACGTCGTGCAGCCAATCACACTTCATGCTCCTCAGTTTGATGAAGAATTATAAATTTACTTGATATCATTTGTCATACTTTTATTTTTTACTGTGGATATTAATAATTTCTATGTATTTTATAAATTTACTAGCTGAAAACCCGTGCTTCGCTACGGAGTACATTCAAATTAAATACAACGGTCAGTGTATGCAATTGATGCCAAAATATATATATATTTATAGTAAATATGACGATCAATGAATACAATTGATGTAGAAAAAAATATATATTTATAGATAAATCGTAAGGGATATTTTTAAAGACAAAATAATGTCCAATCGTCTGCCGCATTAGCAAGAAAATTTTTTTTTTGTCTATTTGGTTGTTACGCACGTGATGATAATTTTATTTAAAGTACCAGAAAAAGAAATCACGTGATCGGCATTTAATAAATTAAATTCTAAAAATGAATCTTTAAAAATTCAC
Organism: Dolomedes plantarius; assembly: GCA_907164885.2. Taxonomy (NCBI): domain Eukaryota; kingdom Metazoa; phylum Arthropoda; class Arachnida; order Araneae; family Dolomedidae; genus Dolomedes; species Dolomedes plantarius. The sequence goes on from OU015493.1 coordinate 206,895,230, forward strand.
CAAAAATCAGAAAATGGAGGTAAAGATTCGAAAAAGATGTCATTTTAAAGGAATTTTTATGATCTTTCTCGTTTTATAACCCTCAATGTATTATTTTAAATGCAAACGTAAAAAAAGTTTTAAAAGCAGCTTAAAAATTTAATTTAAAATCTAAAAAGAATTTTTGAAAAATCTTTCTTAGTGCACCCCTACACTATTAGAAGAATCGCCATGCAAAATTTCTGCCCTTTAGGTCCAGCGGTTTGGTCTGTGCGTTGTATGTCAGTCAGTCAGTCAGTGAATGAATGAGTCAGTTACGGAACTGTTTTATATATATACTAGCTGAAAACCCGCACTTCGCTACGGAGTACATTCAAAGTAAAAACATCGGTGAATGTATGCAATTAATGCCAATATATATATAATAAATACGACGATCAATGTATATAATTGATGTAAAATCTATATATATTTATAAAAAAATCGTAAGGGATATTTTTATAGACAAAATAATGTAGAAGAAGATATTCAAATTAAATCTAATATAAAGAATACTAAAGAATATAGTACAGTTAATATAGTACAGTTTCTACAACATTTCTTTTACTGTATTTTAATATTTTTTTGGATAATGTCCAATCGTCTGCCGCATTAGCAAGAAAAAAAAATATTTTTTGTCTATTTAGTTTTTATGCACGTGACGATAAATTTATTTAAAGTACCAGAAAAAGAAGTCACAAGATCAGCATTTAATAAATTAAATTCTAAAAATTAATCTTTAAAAATTCACTAAAAATCAGGAAATGAAGGTAAAGATTCGAAAAAGATTTCATTTTAAAGGAATTTTTATGATCTTTCTCGTGATATAAATTTTATAACCCTCAATGTATTATTTTAAATGCAAACTTAAGAAAAGTAAAAAAAACAGCTTAAAAATTTAATTAAAAAAAAATCTAAGAAGAATTTTTCAAAAATCTCTCTTAGTGCACCCCTACACTATAAGAAGAATCGCCATGCAAAATTTCAGCCCTTTAGGTCCAGCGGTTTGGTCTGTGCGTTGTATGTCAGTCAGTCAGTGAATGAATGAATGAATGAATGAGTCAGTTACGGAACTGTTTTATATATATAGATAGATAATCTTCAACTATACTAATATGAGACTTATTAAAAAAAGGAATCATATAATCGACATGTTTCAGAGAAAAAATATTGAAGTGCCGTTTACCAAATACGGAATATTGCTATTCGTAAGTTAAATGCATAAAACGAAGAAAATTATTTATCGTGATTAGTCTAAAAATAAATCCTTACTTTAATGATTAGACCATACTTCATGAAGTGTAATGTCCTTCACATTCCCAAATCGCACTTCATTAATGGGAGTTATCAATCAATGAATTTTTAAAATATTATAACAAGTTTTAACTGCTCCCTTTGTAAGTATATTTCTTCAAATTTTCAAATGAGGCCACACGATATTGATTACATCAATCTGAGCTTTATGAAATACTTTCAGAATATATAGTAGGGCGTGTATAGTCTCTGAGGCTCTCCACGGCAAATATATAGGCAAGAGCCGTGGTAGCCGTAATCTTTACGAATTTCTACATAAGTTAGCATTGAGGTGAGTGAATCCAATAGGGTTAGTACACAGCAGTTTTAATGGATGGAATATATTAGTATTGTCTCCAGTAAACAGATGGGATTGAAATTTGTGATAACAGATGGCTACTGTGAAATTTATGGAAGGCTTTACCTCAATTTGATAGTGAGGCCTCAAACTATTTGAACACATAATGCTGTCTCTCTTGCAAATTGCTATTTTGATTAATTACTCGTATGCTTACCTTACAGATTCAGAAATTCAGATTTAACGTACTGTACCGTAGTCAATAATACGACAAGCCTGTTGCTTCAACTATTTTACTACGATACGTAAACATACTACAACTACAACGTTTAAAGCAAGCATGTACAGCGAGTTAGAATATATAGTTGGATCATCAAGTTGGCTTTTGGGGTTCCAAGACAGCTCTGGCCTACAAGGCCTCCGACCAGCAGAGCTCCGTCCTCTCTGCACTCAGAAACAGATCTCAGCCTCGTTCGAGTCTTGCCGTCTATCAATATACTGTCGGCGAATTCAAAGGGACGTTTGAAGTTCTGGTAAGTGTTCGAAGTTTATGGGATTCCAGCCGTCACTATTGTGTCAAAATCTAAAGAACCCTCGAACCTCTCTGGGATTTATGCGTTCTATAACGTCAAAACCGCACATTACAAGAACTTTAAGACCTCTTATCCAAGAGTTTATGAGACCACTCAGATCAAGAGTTCGCACATAGATGACACGTTGAGGGGTAGGGAAGAGGCATCACATACTTATATAAGTACTAATTTCGTGTAGTAATTGAGACAATGTCGCACTACCCATACTTGGCGTAGAAACGCTAGCATTGAAAGCTGCTTGTCTGGACTCAAACTGAGCACCCTCAGTACCGAATCCCGACTCAGCCACCACTGGGAATATCCGGGCCACAAATGAAATCCTTTTTGTGTATATGATTTCACAATATAAAGCAGTTTAACTTCATAAGAAAAATTATTTTAACGGTAACCAATATATTTAACGAAAATAAGTATCCTACTTTAAATTTCAGAAGCATTTACAAAGACATGCAGTGATAAATTATTACGACTTTTCTCAAACGTGTAGCATTTGTATAACTTATGCTACACGTATGTGCTACACGTATGCTACATGTCCTATGTATAACAGATGCTCATTAAAAGAATATTATAAATTAAATGTTCCTATATTTTTTTCATACACTAACCATCACAATACTTTTACTAATATGATTTCTTAGAACAAATTAATATATGGTTAAAATAAATTAAAAAAATAGAGAATAGTTTAAAAATCAATATCTATTCAGAGTGACTTGCTGGCGCGAAGAAACTAATCAGTAAAATGTATTGTTTTGCTTCACTTATGTAATCATGAATTTTCTTTCTTTATAATGACTTTTAAAATGTTTTTAAGAACAAAAATAATGATTACCCGAATAAATTAAAATTGCTCATAGTATTAAATTTTTTATTCAAATAAAACGACCTCCCTTTAATTTAATGTCAACACACCGCACCTTAATATCGCTAATAAAAAATGAAAGGGTGGAAACTAGTTTAGATTTAATTTATAATCCTTCACCGGGCCGTGGAGCATTTGGTTTGATTCAAACATGTCGTGCAAATCAAGCACGTCGTGCAGCCAATCACACCTCGTGCTCCTCAGTTTGATGAAGAATTATAAATTTACTTGATATCATTTGTCATACTTTTATTTTTTATTGTGGATATTAATAATTTCTATGTATTTTATAAATTTACTAGCTGAAAACCCGTGCTTCGCTACGGAGTACATTCAAATTAAGTACAACGGTCAGTGTATGCAATTGATGCCAAAATATATATATATATATATATATATATATATAGTAAATATGACGATCAATGAATACAATTGATGTAGAAAAAAATATATATTTATAGATAAATCGTAAGGGATATTTTTAAAGACAAAATAATGTCCAATCGTCTGCCGCATTAGCAAGAAATTTTTTTTTTGTCTATTTAGTTGTTACGCACGTGATGATAATTTTATTTAAAGTACCAGAAAAAGAAATCACGTGATCGGCATTTAATAAATTAAATTCTGAAAATGAATCTTTAAAAATTCACCAAAAATCAGAAAATGGAGGTAAAGATTCGAAAAAGATGTCATTTTAAAGGAATTTTTATGATCTTTCTCGTTTTATAACCCTCAATGTATTATTTTAAATGCAAACGTAAAAAAAGTTTTAAAAGCAGCTTAAAAATTTAATTTAAAAAAATCTAAAAAGAATTTTTGAAAAATCTTTCTTAGTGCACCCCTACACTATTAGAAGAATCGCCATGCAAAATTTCAGCCCTTTAGGTCCAGCGGTTTGGTCTGTGCGTTGTCAGTCAGTCAGTCAGTCAGTCAGTGAATGAATGAGTCAGTTACGGAACTGTTATATATATATATATATATATATATATATATATATAGATTGTAATTCATTTTAATATTTTTTACCTTATCATGAAAATATTAGATTTATTCAGCACACTGAAAAGAGTCATACTTCAAATCCTTCTTTAATAACCTTTACGTTAACCTACTCAATTATTTCCAAACAGCAAAATTTGTAAGTTGAAAGCTTTCATTAGCAAAAATGAAGAAAGGTAGACCTTTGAATGCAAGTATGGCATGCATAAAAGAGTGGGTAATCTTATATGGTATCGATTATCCACAAGATAAATAGATTTAAATAAAAAAATTTAATTAATGTCATAATAATTAATACATTGTAGCTGAGACTTTTGAAAATTTGGTTTGACAACTGCTTCATGCAATATAAATAAAAATTTCTACACAAAATAACACAAATTAAATTTTTTTAGTAAAGACTGCATTCACCGTGAAGAGTTTGCTTTGAAGAGCATATATAATACATGAAAAAAAACTATTGAGTCAATTTTAATTATCAGACGTATATATTTGATCCCGTGGGAATAAAATTAAAATATTTTCACGCGACTAATTCCTAACGTATAGTCTAAGGTAAACAAATCTTAACAGTTCCTGCGCTTGGTAGCAAAAGCCTCTTTTTTTATTACTAATTAAATATACAGGGTGTCTATAAAAGAACTCCGGGGTTTTAAAAATTCATATCTCACTAACTATAAAAGATGGCAAAATTTAGTCGATTTCTCTGAAAAGAGTAGCTCAAAAAGTTTTACTCATACCAATTGGGAATGTTTGTATCAACTGTTGGCGGCGCTGCAGGGCGTTGACCTTGAAATGACGTCGCGAAATTTGAAATGATGGCGACTCCGCAACAAAAGGCTCAATGTGTTATTTGGCTCATAGAAACTAAGTCTGTAGTTACCGTACAAAGAAACTTTCGACGTAACTATGGTGTTAACCCGCCTTCTGACAAAACCATTCGTCAATGGTTCAGTGCATTTAAGGAAACAGGAAGTGTTTTGAAGCAAAAGTCGCCGTTTAGACGTCTGCCGTGCCACTAACGGGGCTCATATAGAACTTTACTAAGTGTTAAAAAAAACTTGAAAATGTAAGCTTTTCAGTCATGTATAAAACATGTATGTATGTTTTTTATTTCATTAAAATATTTTGCCTCAAAACCCCGGAGTTCTTTTATAGACACCCTGTATTGTTCGAATTTCATGTGGCATTTTGAAACTTTTAATAGTTAAATTCATAATTCAATGTAAACTATAAACCAAATTATAATTTTTTATTATTATGCAGTACTCTTTCCTTGCTAGACACACTTTTATGGCAAAAATGATGCGATATATATTTCCAAGCATAAAACATGGCAGTGTCGTCTATTGAATTTTTTCGTTGCAATTAATTCTTACCCGAGGAGGAATATATTTGACAAACACAGTGAAATGATATTGTGTTGAAGACAATTACTTTCCGGGCCCGAGAAAAGCTGGAAATTCTCTCCTCCTCCACATTTCAAGACTCATTAGGGATATTCTTTCCAAAACATCTGTTTCAAATCTATTGAAAGTTGTCTTTTGAAGTAGCTGAAATATTCCTCTGAGGGTAAAATGTATTCATTGTAATAAGTTTGTTAAACAGCGATTATTATAACGGATCTGGATCCGCCTTTTCCCTTGTACGGGGCATTTAAAAATGAAGTTACCTAGGGACTGGTTAAATGATGTTAAGGAAAAGCGAGTTTGTGATTTAATTTTTTCGATTTTACTTGCTGTATTAATGATGGCAATCTGGAGAAACTAAATATGCGTACGGTAACATAAGTTGAACTTTAATGACTCCATAGAGATGTTACTTACATTAGCTTCACTTGGAAAATTTTCTTTTAAGTATCGGATAGGAAAGCAGATAATATCGATATGCCTATCATTATCTTTAAAACTAATAAACTGTTCCATAGCCATGCAAGACATACATTTGTTGATGTTTACGCGATTAGTTTAAAACTGAATTTGAAAGACATTTTCTTTTCCTGGAAGAATATTAGTTATTTCTGGTACCTGAAACAAAATAATTAACTTGACTTTTTTTCATCTGTATTTGTCTTTTATCTCTCAAAATTATGTAATACTTTTTTCCTATATTTATCTCGCGAATTTTATGTAGTTAACTAGTTAGTGTATCATGAATTTAAATTATATGTTCAGTTAATAGTTTAACTGTCTTATGTTAATTAAAAGAGTTTTATTTATTTCTAAATTACTGACTCGAAATGCAATAAAAAGATTGAAGGAAAGAATATAATGAATTCTCGTACTTAGTTTACATTAAAAAAAATTTATTTTTTGTAAATTTTCATTTATTAGTGATAAGTGATAAAATAATGTAATATCGTTACTTTTAATGATAGTCAGAACTATATAAAAACTAAACTAGACGTCCATGACTTTGCAGTTAACATATAAAACGTTCAAAATCGTCGCAAAGTTCCGATTTTGAATTTTGTTCCTCTCAACTTGAACTTCATTGGCTGTGCCCCAAATTAGTGATGAAAATTATTCTTAAATGAACTCTTTGCATTTTTATCTATGTCTTTTGGGATACTGCAGTACAGAATCTTCACAGAGTTTATGAGAGAAGGGTCTGAATTCTAAATGAACTGTAGTTTTTAAAACGATCAGAAAAAAATCTAGTTGACGTGCTTACACACACACACACTTATATATATATATATATATATATATATATATACATATGTATATATATTACATATATATATATATATATATATATATATATATCCATACAGGGTGTCCATAATTAAAGTCCCACTTTCAAAAGGCTGCAAGAAAAGAACCACTGGTCAGAATGACTTCAAATTTGAACTGAATATACTGGAAGAAGGGGGAAACGATTTGGCATAATAAAAAAAGTTTCAAAATGTATCAATAGATGGCACTGTGACATTTTGGAACTTTGTTTTTATTATGCCAAATTGTTTCCCATTTCTTCCAGTATATTCAGTTCAAATTTGAAGCCATTCTGATGACCAGTGGTTCTTTTTTTGTAGCCTTTTGAAAGTGAGATTTTAAAGATGGACACCCTGTGTGTGTGTATGTATATATATATATATATATATATATATCCAAATTTCTAGAAATAGAGGTGCCGGAACGGTAACCTTCCGGGGTGTGTGCGTGGAGGGTATTTCAAATTATTGATAAAGAGAGGTACCGAAACGCCGCTCCGGCGGGTTCCGCTTCAAATATAGCCCTATATATATATATATATATATATATATATATAAAATTTGTTTGGACTTAAAATACATTTTTAATGTTCATTTTAGAAGTTAATTAATGTTCAATTTCTGAAGTGGCAACATGTTAAGCTTTTGAATTCTGTTTAAATACCTTGACAACTAGCATTTTCAGCAGTCGTGTAATGTTTAACGCGGTGATATAGTTTCAATTCAGTAATGATTTTAACGCTGGCGTATATTTTAAAATTAAATTTTGATTGTATTAACTGCATTTGTACTTGGCACCAGTTCTCCCGATCTACGTTGTCACTGAGTTGAATTGCTGTCATCTTACAACGTTTGTGTTCTACTCAACATTTTACTGTTCGTGAAACTGGAATAAATATCTTCAAGTGAACTCTATTTTATCCTGTTTAGTGTAAGATTTACTTCCCATGGCTGTGACTCCAGACTACAAGGAAATTGAAGTAAGGATGTTCATTCATGTTTGACCTATTTTTAGTTACTTCCCACATTAGTTGCGTGGCAGTCTGTGCTGGGTTGGTTTGAATAACTTTATTTTAGTTTACCGATTTACATAAATTTGGTGCCTCCACCATTGTCGTTTATATTCACATTACATTACACACGACTACTATACACTATATGTATACACACACACACACACACACACACACACACACATATATATATATATATATATATATACAGTGGTATCTCGACTTATGATTTTAATTCGTTCCATGACGGAGCTCGTAACTCGAAATACTCGTATCTCGAATCAATTTTCCCCATTGAAATGAATGGAAATGCCATTAATTCGTTCTGGGCTCCCCAAAACACCACATTTTTGTTACATGTTTTTAAATAAGAAAAATGGGCTTTTACATTGTATAAAAACGCAATACAATAGAATGTACTGCATTAAATTTGTTTTAAGTTCAATGTACAACATTGACCTTGTAGGTCAGTTTTGAAGATGCTGATGGAAGAGGAGGAGAAAGGCTGAACTGAAAAATTGATTTTTGACCTTTTTGCCCCGCTTTCTTCACTTTCGCTTTTATTTCCAGCTACTATCTTTAAAGCGAACGAGTGAGACACTGAAGCTGGGCGATTGTTGCATCTTTCACTGTGGCTGTAATGCCCAGATTCTTCTTTCTGAGAATCCAAAGAACGTTTTCTCAGAATCCGTAGAAGGGGGAGAGCTTGCGATCCTTGGACCAAGGTCATCCCATCCCTTCGACCCCATGGGGGTTCCAGTATGGAGGAGAAGCTATCTCTCTGCGAGAGGTTGGGCGCTGTTCGGTTTCAGTGGGCGACTCAAGTTTGGGCAGAGCAAGCTGCCCCGACTGGTAATTGTTGAGTGTTAATCTCTCGGTTTAAGACTGGATAGTAGTCTCAGAATAATATGTATACAATTGTATAATTGTACATAATTGTTGTAAATATTATATGCTTCTTGTGTACTCATTTGATTAGCATGCAACATGACATTCGCTGCTCAAACTAGCGGTGGGATATCTGAAGCTTGCTCGTAACTCGAATTTTAGCTCGTAACTCGAAGTACCACTGTGTGTATGTGTGTATATATATATATATATATATATATATATATATATATATATATATATATATATATATATTATATATATATATATATATATATATATATATATATATATATATATATATATATATATATATATATTATATATATATATATATATATAATGTAATATTACGACCAGGTAAGTCGATGGAGACGGGAAACACGTTAGAAGTCGACCGGCAGTGATACTACAGCGCTGGTTATTTCTACAGATGCTTGGTAGACACAATTCCCGCATTATACTTCGTGGCACACAGCATCCCGGAAATATTCTCCCCAAACTAGCCATTCAGGCCCCAATCACACAGGAACATGCCATAACATACAACAAACTTCTTTATTTCTTCCTAAGAACTACATGTTGATTAGACAATGACAATCCCAGAAATGTGTACTTCTACATGACCCAGGGTCTTTTATAGACTGCTTGATGTCACTCGTCATGTGATCTTGAATAGGAATAATAATTGGTTAGCTATGACTCTGGTGTCAGAGGTGACGTGTTATCTGATGTAATATGCGCGATTATTTGTAATTTTGGAGGTGACGCTAAGCAATTTCATAGTCTTTAAAATCGGAAACGAAATTAACTCAAACGCCCAAAGAAATTTAAAGAAACTATAATTTGAAAATGATATATGTTTTTTTATGTTATATATATATATATATATATATATCCATCCAGCGGATGGCTATGGATTTACTAAAATGAGCATGTAAAATGATTTTTTTTTTAAATTTCTAAAAGTGTGCATTTGAATGGTGGCTTAAAATTTATTATCCCACTGTAGTAAATAAGAGTTTCGATGTTTGCATCGGAATGCAAAACATATGCAAGCATACACACATTCCGCAAAATGTAACAGAAGAATCCCATTTACCTCTGCTTCGTCGAAAAAATTTCTACTCCGTTTCAGTTGATTTAAAAAGCCCAGAGGATAAGAAACCCAAAGGATAAAGATGTAAGAGGTAATTTTCTGCTTCTTTTAAGGCGAGAATCCCACACGCGATCAATAAAAGTCAGAGAAAATATTAGAAAACGTTTCGAACGTCGTTAAGGACATGTACCCCTTCCATTTAATCCTATTTAACTTAGGGGAAAGACATACGCATATGCGATCGTAGACCAGCCGAATCAAAGAGTGCAAATGGAAGAAAGAATTTTCACAAACTTTTCGCACAAAAACATTTTTACTTTGGGTTGTAAACACACATTTTCTTTTTCTTATTTTTAATACCTGTAAAGGAAATTTAGCAGAGTATAAAGTATTTTGTTAATTTTTTTTTAAACTATAAAGTGGATACCTCTAGAAAAGTTTAGTTTTTAAATAAGTGGTTCAGTGCATGCATACTTAACAATTTGGTATCATATACGCTAATTCGAAAAAGGTCCTAACAATATTATGCTTCCCTATTCTTTTTATTGAATTAACTATAAATTGCGCTTTATAATTTGTAATTTGCATTCCAATGAATCTGACTTTGAGTGAGCCCCGTTCTCTATCAGCTATATATTTGCGTCTTTTGCTGTTAGTGTATTTAAAAGAATGCCAGCAAGTATTTTTAAAAATATTAAGTATACCGCAAAATATTTTATTTTTTTTTATAGAAAGTTTCAATACAGTTTGTTTTTAGTAGGAATAAAATTAATTGATAGCTCTTTGCAAGTTAAATATATTTAAGAGCTAATTGTTCTTAAGTATGCTATTTGAAAAGTTTGTTGTGATTTGAATAGTGTTAATCCTTGTAATATTTGAGTATTATTATTTTGAATATTGTATGGTTACTATGGCTAGCAGTTTGTTATTATTTGTTGAATGTTATTGTATTGCATATTATTTGCATTGTTTATCATACTGCTAATACGCAGTAGTTGTTTAACGTATATCATAAATAAACTTGAGTAAATCTGGCATATGGTATAAAATATATGTATGTATGTATATGTATATGTATATATATATGTATGTATATGTATATGTATATGTATGTATATGTATATGTATATATATGTATGTATATGTATATATATGTATTTATATGTATATATATGTATGTATATGTATATATATGTATATATATGTATATATATGTATATATATGTATATATATATTAAATAATTAAATAATAAAAAATTCTAGGACTAGGTTCAAATGGAACCAGGAATGGACTTTTTAGGCTGTTAACTAGCTAACTTAAATTAATCTAGTCGTTTGCCACTAAATGGCCTGCTTTGATCTGTTTTATTATTGCATTAAGCTTGTCGGGTTGACCTTGCGGGTTCTGTTGTGGTCCAGCAGGATTGCCTCCGTAAGGGCAGTTTTCAGAGTATGTTTGCCTTATAACCGAAAGGTGTGGGAGGCGGAAGGATCGACTTATAGAAAGTTTCAAATATGTATTTTGAGTTTTTGATTCTTTTTCAATTTTCTGAACTTTACTGCTCGGGTGGGTGGGACACTTGACCCTTCAGTGGTATCCCTGGGGCTGTGGGGCCCAACAGACAGCAGTTTTTGTATTATCTATATATATAAAACAGTTCCGTAACTGACTGACTGACATACAACGCACAGACCAAACTGCTGGACTTAAGGGGCTGAAATTTTGAATGGCGATTCTTCTTATAGAGTAGGGATGCACTAAGAGAGATTTTTGAAAAATTCTTCTTAGATTTTTTTTAATTAAATTTTTAAGCTGTTTTAGTAACTTTTTTTAAGTTTGCATTTAAAATAATAATTTATATCACGAGAAAGATCATAAAAATTCCTTTAAAATGAACTCTTTTTAGAACCTTTACCTCCATTTTCTAATTTTTGGTGAATTTTTAAAGATTAATTTTTAGAATTTAATTTATTAAATGCCGATCACGTGATTTCTTTTTCTAGTACTTTAAATAAATTTATCGTTACGTGCATAACAACTAAATAGACAAAAAAATATTTTTTTCTTGCTAATGCGGCAGACGATTGGACATTATTTTGTCTATTTAAATATCCTTTACGATTTTTTTCTACACCAATTGTATATATTGATCGTCGTATTTATTATAAATATATATATATATATTTATTTATTTATTTATTTTTTTGGCATTAATTGCATAAATTGACAGTTGTATTTAATTTGAATGTACTCCGTAGCGAAGCGCGGGTTTTCAGCTAGTCTGATATATAGAAACTAGTAAACCAGTTCACCACTAGAGTACCTTCCTATCAAATCCACTAGATGGCATTCCTTGATCCTATCTAAGTTCAGTTTCAAGTGACAAACAAGTCTCAAAAAGCAGTCTGGACCTCACAGACCCAAGGTTATCACTCGTGTTAGTATTTTTTTTACCATGGACTCGTCACTACCTCGAAAAAGGTTTTCAGTTGACAGTGTCAAGACGATGTCCAGTCTGTATCTGCTTAAAACGTGCGACAGTGATAAGTCAAAATTGCACTTGCAATGTTTAGATTTTTTTAGATTCTAATCAAATTTATTTTTTGTATCGCTTTTCTATATAAATTTTATTATGTAATCAGTTTTCAGTATGTAAAAAAATATAAAATAGAATTGATTTATTTAATTTCAGACTTAGTATGCTTTTTCATTGATTAATTAGCATTAATGTATTGAATTTTTTTAATTTCCTGGGCCTGGCAGACTCTGGGATACATACCACTGGTGTGTGATAATTTTCAGGTTACTAATGAAGGGTTTATCTAATCTAAAATACTGAACCTGAGTTAGGGTTTCCCCTGACTCACCTCTAATATTAATCCATATATCTATAATCTATATATATAAAACAGTTCCGTAACTGACCCACTGACTGACATACAACGCACAGACCAAACCGCTGGACCTAAAGGGCTGAAATTTTGCATGCAGATTCTTCTTATAGTGCAGGGGTGCACTACGAGAGATTTTTGAAAAATTCTTCTTAGATTTTTTTAAATTAAATTTTTAAGCTGTTTTAGTAACTTTTTTTAACTTTGCATTTAAATTAATTCGAGGGTTATAAAATTTATATCACGAGAAAGAGCGTAAAAATTCCTTTAAAATGAAATCTTTTTCGAATATTTACCTCCATTTTCTGATTTTTGGTGAATTTTTAAAGATTAATTTTTAGAATTTAATTTATTAAATGCTGATCACGTGATTTCTTTTTCTGGTACTTTAAATATATTTATCGTCACGTGCATAACAACTAAATAAACGAAAAAATACGTATTTTTCTTGCTAATGCGGCAGACGATTGGACATTATTTTGTCTATAAAAATATCCATTACGATTTTTTTATAAATATATATATATTTTTCTACATCAATTGTATATATTGATCGTCGCATTTATTATAAATATATATATATATATATATATAATTTTTTTTTTGGCATTAATTGCATACATTGACCGTTGTATTTAATTTGTATGTACTCCGTAGCGAAGTGCGGGTTTTCAGCTTGTAAATATATAATTTTTTTAATTTATAAATGAACTTCTATTTCTCATCCAAACCAATCCGCTGGCTAGCTTCATATTTTTTTCCCGAGAATATGATTCAATTATTGTCCCCAAAACAGATTTCCTTTCGTACAACAAGCCTGTTCCTCGCAAATCGTAGATTAAGGTTTAGACGTTAAGCATCAAGTATATATTGATCTATGCAAGAACATATGCTTGATTAATTTATGAAGATTTGGGACCATTTTTTTAATATAAGTATTGTCAGAAATGTAATAAAAATTTGGAATAGTTCTTTACATCACGATTTGGCCTACGTATTTTCGGTAGCTAAGTTATAAACGAATTAAAACTTTTGCATCTGGATTTCTAAATATTCTTTTATACTTGTATTAGTTATATTTAAAAAATTGAACATTATGCCTGAAAGACTAATGGTTATTTAATGCTGTATAGTAAAAGATTGATGAGAATACCAGAATTGTTTTGTTTAATACCAGTTAGGGATATTGTTCCGATTATTTCTCAGTCTCTTTCTGATACATTTTTTCAAGATAAATAAATTGATAACCAAAAAGAATTATGACCATTCGTGAAATATCTGTATTAACCGAAGAAATGAATGCGCATGTAAAAATTCAAACACGAGGATTTTCAGAACAAAAATGAATAAGCGTATAATATAAATAAATCTATAAAATGAGCAATAAGATAAAAAATTCTTTCAAAAAGAGTAACGCAAATTCATAAAAATATTGTTATATAATTAATGTTTTTTTAAAAAAAATAACACGAATAATCATAACTTTTATTGTTTAAAATCATCAATGTAAAGATATCATAAAAATCCCCGAAGATTTTCCCAAGAGAATTTTTTTAATTTAAGTTCTGTTAATACAAAAATATAAATAATCAGAAAAGGTAGTAGTTTAATTTTTTATTTTACTATCAGTCATTTGCTTAATTAACAGTGATCAATGCAACGGATTTTATAATTTCATATTTAAAATTCTTATTTTTTGCTTATTATTAAAATGATTTTTTCGAAACATTAGATCTTAATTTACTTAAAGAAATGAAGATTAAGTCGTTCTATATTTCCAGTTGAAATAATCAAATAAAGAAGGAAGACCATTTATGTATTTATTAAGATAACGGTGGAAAAACTACGTTCTATTAATCTAGCGTAACTTTTAAAGAGAAGCATTAACAGGGACAAAAAAATGATGGCATAAATGATAAATGGGTCGAGAAACCTGCAGTTTCAGCCGAAATTTCCAGTACATGCTGCAAAATATCTTACTTAATAAACGCCGTGGCTGTGATAGCATGATATATTATCGAGAATTTCGTTACCAAAGACAAAAATTGCTATGTATCAGTCAAAAATTGTTTTTGAAAATTCTCAAATCAACAATGTGCTACGTTGGGTTTTAAGACAAAAATAAAAATAAAATGAATAATATTTCGAAAACATAGAAAATTTCTACAATTTTCATAGAAATCATAGAAATTCTAGAAGTTTGAATTCCATGATTTCACATTGAATTCATGTATTGACAATCATCTAGATCGGCGATTCCTTCCCATCTATGATCTCATAAAGTTCAAACGCATCTGCCTGTTCATAACCCTATTCTCGTTTTATGCATTTAGCTTGGAATAGCGATATTCCGTATTTAATAAAAGACAGTTCAATATTTTTTCCTGTAATCGGGACATTATTTGATTCATTTTTATGATAAGTATCATATTAGTATAGTTGAAGATTATATTTTATATAATTCACATGAATACATTCTAATCTATATAGGGTAAGTATGCCGAACATGATACCCCTTTTTATTTTCATATATAACTAGGAAAGTAAGTGAGGGATTATAGTACGAACTTGATATCCTTTTAATACATTTATTTTACTAAATATAACAATGACAGAAAAATTGAAAATAACCTTACAATTTTCTTATATGAAATTATAAACACAAGTGTTCCATTTTTGGGGTCTGAAAAATGTATTTCTAATATGAGACCCCCACTCTACAACTCTAAATATGAATTAGAATTACTAAAAAATTCGTAAAAACAAAACTGTACACAATAATTAGATAACACTTACCTCTAATTTTTAAAGATTCATTTTTATAATTTAATTTATTAAATGCTGATAATGTGGTTTTTCTTTTCTTTTTGTGATACTTTAAATTAATTTTGCGTCATGTGTCACAACAAATAAATAAATTGACAAAAGAAATATTAAAATACGGTAAAAGATAAAATTTAACCACTAGATTCATTGAGATGGAAGTTTTTTTTACGAATTTAATTCAGATTAGTATGTTTTATGGATATTAAACATACAAGTTATTTGTGTACATTGACCGTTGTATTTAATTTGAATATTTTCTTCTACATTATTTTGTCTATAAAAATATCCGTCACGATTTTTTTATAAATATTTTTTTGTCATTAATTGCATACATTGACCATTGTATTGAATTTAAACATGCTCCGTAACGAAACAAGGGTATTCAGATAGTAATTTATATAGAACTTTATTTTAAGGCTTCTGTGTACTAACCCTACTGGATTCGATCACTGCAATGTTAACCTATGAAGAAAATATATCTATTATTGACAGCTACATCGATGCTGATCATCCAATAAAAATGGTATTTTCAGATAGCCCGAACTTTTATGCATCTTTTCGCAGGATTCATTTTATAAATTTCGTCCACCAAAGGAATTGAGGATCGTTTATAACACATTCTACCAGATTTTTCCCAGAATCGTTTAAATTTCAAAATATTTGCGTTTTTTAAACAAAAAAATGTTCCCAGATATCAAATTTCTTTCTTTATTACGGAGTACAATTTTTAAAAAAATCTTTGAATCTAAGTCGGTAATCCTTGGACACCTTTTCCCCATAGTACAGAGGCTGTTCGCACATTTTTTAGACGATTTTGGTAAGCGGTAATAAAAAATTGTTTGCTGCAAAAGAAATAATTGAGACAAGCTGCAGAATTCTATATGAGAAACACTTATCCAAAGAAAAATGGAAAACAATTGTCACAATAGATGAATCATGTGTGTATTTAAATGATTGCAACAAAAAAAAGAGCCATTTATTATCATAAAAGGGGAGAAAAAAATTTAAGTACATGGTTCAAAGAATCGAAAGAAAGTTTTTCTATGGGATTCATGATTGTTGCTGGTTTTTCTTATAATGGCAAGTTAAAATTAAACAGAGTGGAAAAAAAAAAAGATTAACTCCAAATACTATCAGGAACATATTTTATCGCCAATTTTTCTGAATGAAATACCATCGCTTTACCCACAGTGCCATCAATCTGTGAGACTCCATAAGGGCAAAGCTAGCAGTCACACATCAAAATCCACTGTAAATTTCCTAAAAGAAGTGGAACAAAAAACTGGTATCAAGGCCATACCCTTCACAGATATCCCTACTAAATCTCCCGATGTATCACCTATGGATTTTTGTGCTTTCGGACTTTTAAAATCTGCATTATCCAAACGTCGTCCCAAAACCCTTACAGGACTCTGGACAGCTGTTCAGGAGGAATGGGATAGAATACCTCTTCTGACACTTCAAAAGGCATTATTATCCTGGAAATTGCGGTGTCGAAAGATAGTTCAGAATAAGGGATGTCAAATAGAACATTTAAAACACAAGAATTTTATGTAATTTAGTTTTGTGAATACAATATACATCGTCTAAAAAATGTGTGAACAGCCTCTGTATAACATTGAGGTGAGCCAATCCAATTGGGTTAGGACCAGTGGCGCACCCAGGGGGTGGGACAAGGGGCCCTGGCACCCCCCAAAGAAATAGAAATTGCATTATAAATATTTTTATCCGTTCCACCTCCCCCCCCCCCAGATAAAATCCTGGGTGCGCCACTGGTTAGGACACAGCAGCCTTAAGGGTACGTTTTGTGCTCTGTTTGAGACCAAGAAATAATTACATTTTTGCTTTCAAATGCTGAGAAAGTAGAGTTCAATCCATAAAAAATAAATGTCTAGGGAGACATTAAATAGATAAATACTAAGCAACATTAAATAATTAAATATTTCAACGAGGAAATATTTGTGTTTTTCATTCGAAATAATTTCTTAGACTAAAAGTTTATCCGTATTATTTTACAGTGATAAACCTTGCAACAGAAAAAAAAATCAAAACTATCGATGATTAAAAGGGTTTAAATATAAATCTCTGTTTCGTTTATCATTTTAAGTATCCATTTTTTCTCTTAAGAATGCGCTATTGTTCGTAAATTAAATACTTTTTAATCCTTTTAATGTTCATCGAAGACAAGGAGAGAATTTACGAAGTGCAATATAACTGGATTAAGTTGAAACTTCGTTAAGTGCTTCAAAAAATGTTTCAAGGCTTACAACAGTAATTAAAAGTAACGGCTTGATATTTACAATTTTCTACAGAAACCACCAAAACCTAAATTATAGTTCCCGTATTTCTATCCTGCTATTGTTTCAATCTGAAATTATTAAAAATATATTTAAAAATATTTTTGCTTTTCTTTCACATTTTCTTCTAAGCCTGACGTGTTATAGATATTTATTACATCTCTGTGTCATTTCTTAAGTGCAACAAGGAAGAATTTTTAATCTCGTTTAATTTTTTTTTAATGTTTTAATTACGATGAGGAAAAAAACTATTTCTTTCTGTTGTTGAGAAGAATGTTTACTCCTCTTGAAAATTATTTTATCCCTTTTTAAAGGACAGTTTTCGGATTTTCTGCTCTCAATGGAATTTTCTCTTATTTAGAGACTTAAATGTAAACTGACTCTGTTTATTGGAATACTTTAAGACGATCAACAGCTGTAAGTGTATTCACAATTTCATGGCGAAAAAATAAAGAGATCTTTCTTTCAAAATTTTTCTATTGCTGAACATGTAGCAATAGTTAAGGATACACCAAATCCGGTAAAGCAAGTCATATCTAATCTTAACCTTTTCCTTACGTGTTGGGATAGCATGTATCCCGAAAATATTGGCCTAAATATATGTATATATATATATATATATATATATATATATAATATGTGTGTGTGTGTGTGTATATATATATGTATGTATGTATGTATAAATATATGTGTGTGTGTGTATATATATATACAGTCGAACCTCCATATATCGAACTTCCACATATCGAAATTTTCTATATATCGAACTCTTAGCAAATCTCCATGTTCATTACATAGAAAAATTGTTTCTGTATGTCGAAAAAAATCTCTATATATCGAAATTTTTTTCAAGACAAATTGGGAGATTTTATTCCACTTTAGAATAAAATCTACCTATTTTTGGCATTTGAAACAATACGTCGTAGACTTCAATTCGCGGAAAATGTCCTTGATTAAGTTTTTAGTGGACTGAATAAATACGAACATTTCTTTGAACTTTCCGCAAAACTGGGTCTTCAGCAAGATAAAATTTTTTTTTTTAAAAAGAATGTAACTGTGATCATTGTAACCACTGTCTGGATTATTGTTTTTTTTAAAGGTATGTAGTACTCAATAAATCTTTCATATTAATTCATTTTTTAGTTATTAACTTTCATTTAATGGGATTCGTATATAAATTAGAAATGGAGTTTCGTATACGAAAATTAGCTTTAATTTTTTTTAGGAGAATTATGATAAAACTAAGCTCAATTCTATATTCGAAATTTCTATATATCGAATTTTTTTCGGCAATTTGCTACTTCGATATATGGAAGTTCGACTGTATATATATATATATATATATATATATATATACCCTTAATGACCGTTCTTACAAAGGAGGTATAAAATTTCCCGTTCTAAAGAGGTAATCAGAAAAATGGGCCCCTAAGCTAAAGGTTAATACTGGTTTCTTAAATTGAAATCCAACGTGAAATATAAAATTAATCCTATTAATAACATAGAAATTGAGAAATTTAATGACAGTATATTTGAACATATTTGATAGTCGAAAATTTAACTATTGTTATACAAAAAACAATTTGATAATTCATTACCAATTATCCGAAATATTTGCTATGACAATGAACAAACTATTTACAGAATATCATGCTTCTATCCTAATTTTGAAGAACCATGTAAACATTTTCTTGATTAAATTCCTACGCTTCACAATTTTGCAAAATGTATCACAAAATGAAAATGAATAATTTGTGAAATCAGAAAGATTGAGTCATGCTTACTGGATCGCAATAAATTAATTGTTTGAAGTCTTAATTTATTTTTTTACAATTATAACACTTAGAAACCAATGGTAGAGAAAGTCGAAAGAAAATTATATTTCGATTAACTAAGCTCGTACATTTTATTTAAAAAATTCACCCTGCAAACATCCCCATCGTACAAGTTTGGGAAAAAAGTATTGTTTGGATGCTGCCACGTTTCAAGATAAAATAATTCATCTTTCGATAATTACCCCATTTTAGGTGGGAGATTAGAAAGAGAGGGAGAGCATAAGAGAATGATTTATGTAACTTACGTGTCGATTGTCAGCGTTAAGCTTCAACAATAAAGCGTCATAAAACTTTTAAACCAGTTTTAAAGGTGATGTGAATGACAAGATGGAAAAATATCATTAAGACCTCAACGTTAGAGAGACTCTGTTAATGTAGTCAAATTCATCTGAAATTTCATCATTGAAATTTGTAATTCCAAAAGCATACTTAAAGTGTACTTAAAAGTAAATTATTCCCTTTTCATTTAATTGAAATGTGCACAAGAAAAAAAGGAAATAGGGATCAATGAATGTTAAACTATTCAGTTTCAATTACATTAAGAGTCACTAGAAGTCTACAGAATAATTATTCCGAAAGATAATTAAGTTTGTTACAAAACCTGGGCCTATATTTAAAGCGAAATTTTGCTGTTTCTGAAATGTAACGTTAAAAATCTCAAAACGAATTTTAAAAATGAATAGCTATTTTAGTCATGTATAAAAAAGAAAATGAGGGAGTATTATGGTTTTGGATTAAATTTCCAGAAAGTTACAGAGGTTTACTTGACAAAAAAAGGTTTCAAATTATCTGTTTTCGGAATGAACAGATAAGTGTATAGTCAACCCTTTTAAGCGTAAAAATTACCAAAATAAATAGGGATCTCGTCCTTTAAATACAATAGAAGAATATAGAATATTCGTGTCTCTCCCTGAATTTGTTTTAGATTTAGAGTACTGGAAATAGATAGATATTAGATTGAATCCAGTCCAATGTAAATGTTTTCATAGCACCATTTCTAAATTTTGACGTCATTTCAAAAATATTCACCGTGATAAATGGTTTGATTAGAACAAAAATTAGTCTTTCCTATCTACACGGATATTGTTATTTAACTCTACTGCTATAAACTATATTTTCAGTCCTGATTTAATTTCAGTTTAAAAAGAAAGACAAAGAAAATTTTTTTTAACATTTATCTAGCCTACCATCCATAAGCGACAGGAAATAATCCAGCCAACTCTGAAGAGAAGCCATGTCACGATAAAATAGAAACAGTGTGAAAAGCGTCTCACCCCTCCGCGAGGAAACCCGAAGAGGGAAAATCCCTCCACCCCCTACAACTTAATCCCTGTTATCTCCCGTTTCGAAAGCACTTCAGAATATCTTCTCATCAGAATGCACTCCCATGATTGAATCGTTTGGGGTGAGGTGTAAAGCTAAGCATTAGCTGAATGACGCTGCATTCTATTGTCCGGACGCCTCCAATCGATGATGTCAAAATAGAAGGTCAATATTTTCCAGTCTTCATTTGTGGGACTGTTAAATTAAATTTTGGAATGAAGATTAAAGAAAAAGAGGGAGATAGGATCTGAATATAAGAAATGTGAAAAAATGTATATAAGTTAGTTCAATATATACAGCAAGATTGACAGAGTTTATCTACGCAATGCTTTCACTTTCTGATGCCAAGATAACCTTATCATTACAAGTAGGCAATACTAATCCATTAATTTAATGCTACCGATTCTTTCTATTTCAGATTACTCAAATAAATTTGTAAGAAAAATAAGTGTTTCCTAACTTTGTAACAGTGGGCTTGCAGATTACTTTAATTCTATAGATTATATCTAGTCAGATGGTAGAGGTTTTTGTGTTCTTGATACTGCAAAAATTAACAAAACAATACCTTATATTTTGCTTGTACAATAACCTGCAATACTTTCGTGGAATTATTTAGTGCTTATATAATGTAATATGCATTATCTAAAGTGTTGTTCTTATTTACATTATTTCCGTACTCAAATTAGAAATTAATTGTAAGTTACACAGTATAATTTCACAAGATGAATAAATTGAATATATATATATATATATATATATATATATATATATATATATATATATATATATATATATATATATATATATATATATATATATATATATATATATATATATATATATATATAATATGTGTGTATGTATGTATGTATATTTGATTCATGTTTCTCTCATTCCGTAATCAAAATCCTTTTTTAGTGCTTATATAATGTAACATGCATTATCTATAGTATTGTTCTTATTTACATTATTTCCGTACTCAAATTATGAATTAATAGTAAAAATAACTTGGATGAAAAATAGGAAAATAATCAAAATAGTATAAAACCTGACGTATCAGAAAGCGAGACAAAAATAAATTATTTCTACTAACGGAACTACCGAGTATTTTTTTTTCTTTTGGGGTTAACTTCATTACCTATAATTTTCCCAAAAGTTTAGTTCCAGGAAGAAACGCAAGTATTAAATTTTTAATGACGTGTTACAATATTTATATTATAATCAAACAACAGTAAACGCTCTTCCTTTTAGCTTTAATCCGCGAAAAGTCAGCGATGATGTATTATTCGATAGGCCTATAATCATAGTAATAGACTTCAAACAGCAGAACGTGATCAATTTTCTTCTTTTTTTAATATAAAAAACACGTAAATGTTTGAAAGTACTTAGATACACCGTACCACTAGCCTGGAATGTATTGGAAAGAGTAACCGAAAGCTTTACATTAAAGTTATAAATGAATATTATGCTTTAAATTTACGTTTCAATTTTATCAATTATAAATATATGCATTATTAATTGTGTATGCTTGATTCAAGATAATGATTTAAATACCATATGATGCCGTGATTAAAAAAATATGTATATTAAGTTCTGGTAGTTACGCCGATACTTAATCTATGGTTAGGGTATTTGCCGGATTGTCAGTCAGGCTTTGAAGAATTTTTTCATACAAAGAATATCTCTTATAAATTACGAGCTGAATACCCGTGCTTCGCTACGGAGTACATTCAAATTAAATACATCGGTCAATGTATGCAATTAATGCCAAAAAAATACATTTATAAAAAAATCATAACGGATATTTTTATTGACAAAATAATTTGGAAGAAAATATTCAATTTAAATACAACAGTCAATGTATGCAATTAATTTATGTTTAATATCCATAAAATATACTAACTTGAATTAAATTCTAAAAAAACTTCCATCTCAATGAGTCTAGTGGTTAAATTTTATCTTCTACCGTATTTGAATATTTTTTTGCCAATTTATTTCGTTGCTATGCACGTGACGCAAAATTAATTTAAAGTATCCCAAAAAGAAAAGAAATCACGTGATCGGCATTTAATAAATTAAATTCTAAAAATGAATTTTTAAAAATTTACCTCCATTTTCTCTGATTTTTGGTGAAGATTTGAAAAAGATTTCATTTTAAAGGAAATTTTAGGATCTTTCTTGTGATATAAATTTTATAACCCTCAAATTATTATTTTAAATGCAAACTTTAAAGAAAGTTACAAAAACAGCTTAAAAATATAATTTAAAAAAAATAAGAATTTTTCAAAAATCTTTCTTTGTGCACCCCTACACTATAAGAAGAATCGCCATGCAAAATTTCAGCCCTTTACTGTTTATATAGATTAGCTTTTATCATCACAAGAAACTATATATTTACATGCAATGAATCACGATAATTTACGAGGATTTATGATTCTTTCTATGTTCAATGTCCTAAGGGAGTGACGTCTGATCTCTGAAACAATAAAGCATGATGACCACAACTCGAAATGGATGTTTTGAAAGAATATCAAAGTGTGTATAATTAATTGGGAAATATAGATAATAATGATGAGATTTTTTAAAAGAATAAAGTAACCATT
This sequence comes from Dolomedes plantarius, assembly GCA_907164885.2. Classification (NCBI taxonomy): domain Eukaryota; kingdom Metazoa; phylum Arthropoda; class Arachnida; order Araneae; family Dolomedidae; genus Dolomedes; species Dolomedes plantarius. The sequence goes on from OU015493.1 coordinate 206,918,789, forward strand.
CGTACCTAAACGTATTTGGGAATAGTAAGCTTAATCGGGTTATTAAGACAGGCATATATGGGTCCGAAAATAAATTTTTAATCGAAAAACAGTGTCCAAAATAGTTAACATGAATAACCTTTTAAACGCTTCTTCATTTATCTATTTCTATCGTTCAAAATGTCAATACATTCAACCTGTTGTTCGGTTCTATAAGTAAATTACGCTTACCTTCCATTTGATTAAAACTATTCTGAAATCTTCCCATCTAGAAGCCTCATATAAAAGGAATTAATTAATATTGAGTTGATGCCCCGCTATCACAGCTTCCACCGTGCTTGGAAGATTTTGAATTAGACCTAAATCCTTTACTTAGGAAGTTAATTACATTAAGTCATAAAAGCATTAGTGAGATTATCAAATAATGTCTGACGCACGTTATGGGCTAGCTCATATTGTACATTTCGGTTTGTCAAAAGGTTTTAAAAGAGGTCGGGTCAGGATTTTCCAAGGCAAACAAACCCAGTTTTCAACGCAAAATTCATTAAAGCTTACAGGTACAAAATTTACTAATGGTAATGTATATCACTATAACTCTAAAAAGGCCTTCTCAGAGACATTTCTGTCCATTTGGAGGTAAAATTGCAGTTGAACGTTACAAGTCGCACCATGAAAATTCCTTGTTATGAGAACAAGGGACTCGGACAGCAATACAAAAATCACCCCTGAGCATGTAACTTGTCCACGAAATTTTACGGAGTATAATACATATTTTGACACATGCACCCAGTTTCTTTACGTCAAATACGACTTGCATCTTTCAACAGATGGATTATTATTTATTTTATTTCCGATGGCACAGATAAAAAGACAACCACAGCCAGAAAAAAGCACAACACAAGAAGCACAAAAAACGAAAAAAGCTGAAGCAAGTAGTCTATGAATCCAGAAATCCCCTGGCCTCCCAGTAACGATCCACAAGAGAACGTTTAGTCAATGCGGGGCAATGAAACAAATGTTCACAGTTCATGACCCGTCCCAAGTCACAGAGCCTGCAGAAAGGACTAGAAACAATGTTGAAGCGGTGTAAATGTTCCAGGAGACAGTCATAGCCAGTGGCCAGTCTAAACTCAGCCACCATTTTACGTCTGGGCCATTTAGAGACACCAAACAATTTTTATCTCCAAGGCTTTTGGAAAGTTTTAAAGGTGAGACTCTTTTTGAACTCCTCTCTCGCCGTATTTTTTATTATAAGCTTTACAATGCTGTAAGGAACACTGAAAGGAGATGTCTGCAAGATCAAAACACCTTTTTTGGCCAGAGAGTCAGCGATTTCATTTCCATAAACACCACAGTACCCAAGGATCCACAGTAAAACAATGACCATCTTACTGACAGATAAGCTTTGCAACAGCCTCCGACAATCAAGGACAACAGAGGACAGAAAATTCGAAGTTGACCCCACAGATTGCAAAGCAGCCTTAGAGTCACTAAGTATAACATCTCTATAGAACTCTTTCAAGTGGCAGGCCAGATGGGAAAGGTCAATTCTGACTGCAAGAAGTTCCCCCATCAAATGCGGTTGCAAATACGCCAGCTGGGCTTGTGAATAAAAAAAGAGAACAGTGGACTTCCGCTCCAGCGTTGGGTCCCTCCAACAATCTGGAACCATCAGTAAAAATTCTTAACCAATCTGGTTCCGGATAGTACGTATTTATGGTCTCACAAGCGAGTATCCTCAGAATCTCGAATCAGTGACCCTCTTAAAAATCCCCTGAGCAAGGTTAAGACACACTCTAAAATCTAAAGTCTCATTAGGGCACGGGGGTATGGACAACGGCTTCGGTTCATTCAGCAAATCAAGGTCTCTCTTCAATTGCAAGACACCCTGGATAAAGCCCCTCTGAGTTTTAAGGTTCCTTTCGGTATATAGTGGAACATCGAACGGATAAGAAAGCAGATTATTCATATATGGAAACATGGGTACGTTTTACTGGCGTCAAGTTTTACATCACCGTAAACAACGGATCTCTCTCTATAATGTCAACGCTACGTGTGTGTTTTATCGAAGATGTGGTTCATTTTCATCTATTAATGCACATTCCAGGTACATACCTTGTTTGAGAGATTTCCTTATTGGTTCGTTGTAGGATGTTACGTCGAAATAGGGAAATGTTAAACTATTACTTTATATCTGATCGCAAGCCTTTCCACCTCACTGTATTATCGTTTAAAATGGATCAAAACAGCTGCACAAGAGTAAAAAACAAATTTATTTCTAAGATGATATTTTATAGGCCCTCACAAACGTTATGATTACGCATTCCTAAAAAGAGAAAACTCATTCCTCTTTTTAATTTGCTGATGGGGAAATACGGACATCCCCATGGAGATTCATGAGAAAATCAGGCAAAGGATGCATACGCGGGTAGTTTGTCTACAGTAATAAAAATTCGAGAAATTTAAGACTGTTGCGGTACACAATCTAATAATCAAAAACACGGATACATTTTTTAGGAGTGATTGAAGTATTCACTCAGGTAACACAGGCTTTGTAAGTAGAATACTTTAAACTTTTTGAATTCACATATTTCTAATTTTATGACGTCATATTTTAGAAAATGGATTGAATTTTGAGAGAAATAACTTTTATCAAAATTAAAGCCTTTCAAAATATTTATTGACTAAGATACGTGATGACTTTATGCGATACAAAGTTTGTAAACATTAGAATTCTGAAACTGTTTTTTTTTCTTTAAAAGTAGCTTTTATTTTTGTTGCATTTAGACAACGTCTACACATTCAAATTAGATTATTTCAAAGCAATATGTTTAGTATCGACTAGTTATCTCTCATTTAAATTAATTTATAAAATCTTTAAAAATATAATTCCAGCATATATATTTCTGAAGAGCTTTTTATATCCACAACTTCTTATTTTAACTCTGAAGTAAACTCCACTCCACTCATAAAAAAGTAAGAAATCGAGTCATTTAAGAATTTTAATTAATTCCTGGAAAGTAATACGAAAAGTCCGCAATTTTCACTTTACTATACCTTAGATTTATATATTTAGATTCGATTGAGAAACAAATCGAATTCAATTAATCCAATTAAAAGAAAGTGTCAACGAATCAAAGAAATTGAATTTAATTCAAAGAAATAAAGTTTCGAGACAACCGATCTTATAAAAAAAGCACTCTTGAACTCAAGATGTTTAAATCTTACTCAGCGTAGAAGAAATACACACACAAGTGAGATTACTTGCACCTGACGTTCAGTGCGATAGAGGGATTCTATTTTTCTTGTGAATTAACTAATGAATTTTTTAAAAAAGGAGACGATCTTGGAGCGCTTGTGTAAAAGATCCGACACTATTCGTTCCAGTGGAAATGGAAAAGAATTTTTCTAAGAGAATTCTCTTTTGGCGGTTCTTAATGAAATGGAAATGGGGTTATCTTAGTGTATAAAATCTCCATTTTAATAGTAATAACCATTTTAATTTATTTCCAGAATGGAATATTAAGTACCGGTTTAGGATAAAAAGTAACAAGAATTTTATATTCTGTACTTATCTTACAACCATTATACGCATGAAGTTTCTTTCATCAAATATTACTGATTCAAAGTATATTTATTGCTATCATTGTGATGAAAACACAATTTAGTGTTATACCCCCCCCCCACACACACACACACACTTCCCATAACGAATATAAAAAAGTTACTTACGAATGGAAGAATCCTAATTGTAAGGTCCGCAGGGTCGCGGACAATGCAGAATTAAAATTGTATGTACCCGAGGACGAGGATAATGATGTTGTTTTTGAGCAGTCCAAACTCCTCTTTTTTAGCTTTACTGTAACTCAATCATTTTTTTCTTTAATTGCTGTTACCATGTTTACACTGTTTTATTTTATTTGACTATTTTATATTACTATCTCTATTCCTAGTATAATAAGACGGTGTTTATCACCTGTTTTATATGACTGCTTTTTATCACCTGCGACATATAACTATACTTAACATCTGCTAATTTTGAATGATTTCACCGTCTGCATTTCACTGTTTTTAACCTTCTTTTGCTCTTTTCTCTCCTTTTACCACTGTTGCTTGTTTATGTTTTCATCCCTTTTTTATGTCATGGGCTTTATCACCATTATACATCATCCTTTATGTATGATCGTCTGTGTCATCTTTTTATATCATTTCTTTTTTATAAATCACATTTTTAGTGTGTTTACACTGGACTATGGTTTTAAGTTGGTGACCTATATACTTTTCGGGTTTCACCGTGTGTTTGACGCAGCATGTCCTCTCTGGACCTTGCGCCATTAAATCCCAACCAACCAACCAACTTAAGGGGACAAGGGACTTTTAAACTCGAATATTTTAATTTTCAATTTTTTAACTCTAAATACAAAATGAGAATAATTTATTTTCTTTTTTACTACACTGAAAACTCCTAGAATTCAAAATAAGGAATTTTTTGTAGAATAATGATTGTTTTTCAATATTTTTTTCAAAATTGCTGACGTTTTTCAAAATGATCTATGTGCACCCTATATTAATTAAGGTCTTTAAATTTTTTACTATAAGTTTACCATATGAATATAAATATAAATGTGCATTTAATTTTTTTTTTTGTAGGAATCTAAAGTCTTTAATAATTTTTTTCTATTCTGTCTGTTATTTTTTTATGTTTTTACTTTATTTTATGGTCTATAAATTTAAAAAAATGTATGTTTTCAAAGAATCATGCACAGTTTTATGACAAACACTTCAATTAACAATTCTGAAAATTTTGCTAGATATCAGAAGCAAATGAATACGCATGGAGCCCTTTGAAAAATTCTAGCATTTTTGAAGAATTTTTTGAGAAACAGGACTGATTTCTACATAAAATACTTATTTGGGAATTCGAAGTCTCTTCAGTGTAGTAGAAAAGAATATTTACTATACTCATGTGGTATATAGGGTAAAATATTGGAAATTAAAGAACTAGAATGAAGGTCCCTTGTTCCCTTAATTGTAAGATTTTAAATTCGTCCATCTAGAAAATTAATAATTGTATACTTGCAAAAATTGTAGTTTTATTTTAAGTTGTAGAATGTCGTGTTTCATTACACTATGAAGAAACAGTATTACAAAAATTTGATGTCAACATTTAGAATGTGTGACTACAGTATTTAGACCTGACGTAACTCGTTGAATCTTCGAAAAAGAAATGTGATAAAAGTAGACAGATCGTCACCTCCTGTAGATAAGAAAAAAGGGAAACAATCTGTAAATCTGGATTTATCAGCAATAAATTAGACGTAAAATGATCACTTGATTATTTTTGAAAAACAGACCAACTGGTTTACTAAAAGCTAAATGGCACTTATAATCATAAACAAGTTTGTGGGCATCAATTGCGTACATTGATCATTATAAATATATATACATGCATATTTTTGGCATTAATTGCATACATTGACCGTTGTATTTAACTTGAATGTACTCCGTAGCGAAGTACGGGTTTTCAGTTAGTCTATATATATATATAAAACAGTTTCGTAACTGACTGACTGACTGACAGATAACGCACAGACTAAACTGCTGGACCTAAAGGGCTTAAATTTTTCCTGATTGATCGTCGCATTATATATATATATGTATATATATGTATATATATATATATATATATATATATACATTAAAAAGCTAGTAATTTTTCAATTTAATACTGTTTAACATTAAAAAAAACTATTATTTCTTCAATTTAGTATTCAAAAATACATACCCCTTTTTAAACTCATAAATTATTTAATTTCCCTTGGGCATTCGTTTTAAATCCCAAAAAATATTTCCAAATTCCAGTAATTTCGTCCCATTAAAACTTATATAAAACCCCGTAGTAGCCTTTGCGGTAGCGAGCTGGCTTTCAGTACTGAGGGTGCTCGGAGGGAATCCCAACGCGCGCTACTAAACACCTCCTTGTCTAGGCCGGATATAGGCACGTTCAATTAGTAGACCAGAAAGTCCCTCTATGAGGTCATAGAGTTTGGGAGAGGGTACGATCCCCCCAGATGTCGCCCCTGGGGGGTGCTCGGTGAAATTTGAGGTGGCAACTAGCTAAGACGGATTTCCACCCTTGTGGTGCTATATAAACCGGAGCCGCACACTTCGCCCGAAGTTTATATGGGCCTGTTCTGGAACTTTCATCCAGGGAGCATTACAAACAACAACAGCAACAAACAAGTTTTTTTTAATAGCTTCTTTAACTGAATGATGTATTCTTTATCTATATTTATAGAACAGCTCCGTAACTGACTCATTGACTGACATACAACGCACAGACCAAACCGCTGGACCTAAAGAGCTGAAATTTTGCATGCCGATTCTTCTTATAGTGTAGGGGTGCACAAAAAAGATTTTTAAATAATTCTTCTTAGATTTTTTAAAATTAAATTTTTAAGCTGTTTTTTTAACTTTTTTAAAATTTGCATTTAAAATAATAAATTGAGGGTTATAAAATTTATGTCACGAGAAAGATCATAAAAATTCCTTTTAAAATAAAATCTTTTTCGAATCTTTACCTCCATTTTCTGATTTTTGGTGAATTTTTAAAGATTAATTTTAGAATTTAATTTATTAAATGCCGATCACGTGACTTCTTTTTCTGGTACTTTAAATAAATTTATCGTCACGTGCATAACAACTAAATAGACAAAAAATATTTTTTTCTTGTAATGCGGCAGAGAATTGGAAATTATCCAAAAAAATATTAAAATTCAGTAAAAGAAATGTTCTACGAACTGTACTATATTAACTGTACTATATTCTTTAGTATTCTTTATATTAGATTTGATTTGAATATCTTCTTCTACATTATTTTGTCTATAGAAATATCTCTTACGATTTTTTTTATAAATATATATATATATATATATATATATATATATATATATATATATATATATATATATATATTATACATACAATTGGCATCAATTGCATACATTGACCGTTGTTTGTACTTTGAATGTACTCCGTAGCGAAGTGCGGGTTTTCAGCTAGTCTATATATATAAAACAGCTCCGTAACTGACTGACTCACTGACATACAACGCATAGACCAAACCGCTGGATCTAAAAGGCTGAAATTTTACATGGCGATTCTTCTTATGGTGTACGGGTGCACTAAGAAATATTTTTGAAAAATTCTTCTTTGAACTTTTTAAATTAAATTTTTAAGCTGGTTTAGTACCATTTTTTAAGTTTGCATTCAAAATAAAACTTTGAGGGTTATAAAATTTATATCACGAGAAAGATCATAAAAATTCCTTTAAAATGAGATCTTTTTCGAATATTTACCTCCATTTTATGATTTTTGGTAAATTTTTAAAAATTCATTTTTAGAATTTAATTTATTAAATGCGGATCACGTGATATCTTTTTCTGGTATGTTAAATAAATTTATCGTCACGTCCATTACAACTAAATAGACAAAAAATGTTTTTTTTCTTGTTAATACGTCAGACGAATGGAGATTATCAAAAGAAATATTAAAATGCAATAAAAGATTATGTTCATCAAACTGTACTATATTAACTGTACTATGTTCTTTAGCATGTCCTATTACATTTAATTTAAATATTTTTTCTACATTATTTTGTCTATAAAATATCCCTTACGATTTTTTTTATAAATATATTTTTTTGTTTTTTTACATCAATTGCGTACATTGATCATTATAAATATATTTATGCATATTTTTGGCATTAATTGCATACATTGACCGTTGTATTTAACTTGAATGTACTCCGTAGCGAAGTACGGGTTTTTAGCTAGTCTATATATATATATATATATATATATATATATATATATAAACAGTTTCGTAACTGACTGACTGACAGATAACGCACAGACCAAACTGCTGGACCTAAAGGGCTGAAATTTTTCCTGATTGATTGTTGCATTTTATATATATATATATATATATATATATAACACACCAACAACCATTTTAAAGTAAACTTAATTCTAACCGAGTGTGTTTCATAATATAAAACTATTTAATATCTTGGCTCAGTTATTATCCCAAGATTCCTAAGAAGTTGTTATTAATACAGTGCTCTTAAATGTATTTGTAATTCATTTCAATACATTTCAATGCCAAAAAAAAATTTAAAAAAAAAATTATATATATATATATATATATATATATATATATATATATATATATATATATATATATATATAAATTTTTTTTTTTAATTTTTTTTTGGCATTAATTGCATACATTGACCGTTGCATTTAATTCGAATGTACTCCGTAGCGAAGTGCTGGTTTTCAGCTAGTTATTATATAAAAAACGAGTAAAACCTTAAAAACTTTCACACCAACAACCATTTTAAAGTAAACTTAATTCTAACCGAGTGTGTTTCATAATATAAAATTATTTAATATCTTGGCTCAGTTATTATCCCAAGATTCCTAAGAAGTTGTTATTAATACAGTGCTCTTAAATGTATTTGTAATTCATTTCAATACATTAAGGTTACTTACAATTTTAAGATACTGATAAACCAAAATTCAGTCCGTCTATGAATAGCTAATTAGTCATAAAACTCCGACCGAGGGGGAAACGTCACACATACTGGTATCTCTTATCGTGGGTAAAAGGAGGAGTAAAATAGCGATAATTAAATTCTGAAAAGTGTAATACACAGAATAGTACCAACAAGGCCTATTCAAAGACCTTAGAAAAGGGTATTATGGTAGAGACGATTTGTTTGCAAGGATTTTTCTGTGAAAGTATTCCTCAACTGGGTAAAATCTTGGGATACAATACATATTAATCAGTTATGCAGATATTAGAGAGCATTGTTGTCTCACCAATAGCCAACGAACAATCTCATAATAGCAAACGAACTCGCGGTGTGGATGAGTCTGTGTTCTTGGGACAAAGTACCTGCCGCGTTAATAAAAAAAAAGTTCTAGTAGATTTCGCTCTTAATCAGTGGAAGAGTTTCCGTATTTACTCGTGTATAAGCCACGTGCGTGTATAAGCCGCACCTGGATTTTGAGACAACATTTGGGGAATTTTTTTTCTGAATTCCGTTGTAGACTCAAAGTAGCAATGTCGTACATTCCTTAGATTTTAGTGCTCGCTAACAATATCATTTTGTTACATGTTTTCCTAGCAATAGTACTTTAAGAACAGAATTGTTAAACTGTCGCTCAGTAATGGGGAAAATTATTTTATAATACTATTGCTATTTCCAGGATATAGGAGCCTTCGATAATTTAGGAGGAAATTTTGAAACTATCATAACTTAATCTGTAAATGTTAGGAAGAGAAAATACTACATATTATGAATACAAAATAATCATTTTGTCTCATTCAACAATCATGGGCCTCTTTCTTATTTATACTAACATGTTAACGTCAGGTACTATGTTTACAATTTTAAGCTTTACGGTATTTCAACAAAAACAATTTCAGAAACTGACACTATCTTATCAACAAGGTTTCAGGGAGAAATAGAGGTCAATTTTTTGAAAATCGACAAAAATATTTGTTTTTATAAGACGCACCTGAATTTTGAGACAACATTTGGGGAATTATTTTTAAAAATTCCTTTGCAGACTCAAAGTAGCATCGTTCTGCGAAATGTAGCACTGTCGTACATTCATTAGAGTTCAATTCTCGCCTAACAATATCAGGTTCACCCTTAGCTGATGGTGGTGAAACTACAGTGTAAAAAAGATGATTATATATACATTGGTACACTTAGGAATTATTTCGCACGAAGACATTCTTGGGAACTCGAAAGAGTTTTATTAAATAGTCCTAAGGTATAATACATACAAACAATATTTACAATGCATTGAATTGCCGTGGGCATGATACGGTGTAAAAGGTTGTATATGTATATAGACACTAATGTTTTATGGTAGTAAAGTGTTCTAAACTAAAGGGTGTTTACTGTATAGTTTCGAATCCTTACTGTATTTAATTTTGAAATTCCGTGTATAAGCCGCACTCAATTTTTATCGACCTATTTTATGGAATAAAAGTGCGACCTATACACGCGTAAATACGGTATTACTTAAGTTGCACAGTTTTAATGAAATAAATTTATCTAATTTAAAATGTAAAAAAAAATAAAGAGCATAATATATTTAATAACGATCGCAATTTTTTTATGTCATCATTTTCTAATTATAAGAAGTACAATGATTTCCGAAAAGTAGAATTTAAATGTCAAAAAAATTACACAAAAAAATAATTGTAATCTATTTTTGGAAATTGCAACCAAATATCGGTAGTAATTTCACCACTTTTCAACGAAATGTTACAATTGCTTTTTTTATGGCCACATGAATCTTAAACTAGGTACATTAATACTAAAAAAAATTCAGAGTTTTAGGGCCTTTTTATAGGAGCAGCAGAGCAGAGATTATAGGCCGAACCTTGTGGAACAAATTATGTGAAATAATTTAATTTTATATTTTAACAGGAATGCAGTCTGTTTATAAGCGTCATTTTTCTATTTTACAGACATTACAAAAATTGCAATTACTTCTATTGCCTGAACTTCCTTTACGACATGAGAACTCTGACTTAGGGAAAATGACTACGTAAATTCGATCCGCATTCGTCCCAAACTTCTCAATTCTTTTCTCCTTACTCAAAATATATTCTTAGAATGTATAATATTTTTAACTGTTAGTAACTTTAGCAATCGATTAAAATTTCTGTTTCGAAAGAAATGCGTAGAAAATCAACCTTTTATGACATAAGCTTTGTTTTCGGTTTTACGGAGTACAGTCATATGTACTGGCAGACTTTATCAACACCCCATCGAATGTTCTATAAAAAATTAAACACGAAAAGTTTGAGAACCGGTACATTAATATATATATATATTAGTATATATATATATATATATATATATTAATCTATATATATAAAACAGTTCCGTAACTGACTCATTCATTCATTCACTGACTGACTGACATACAACGCACAGACCAAACCGCTGGACCTAAAGGGCTGAAATTTTGCATGGCGATTCTTCTAATAGTGTAGGGGTGCACTAAGAAAGATTTTTCAAAAATTCTTCTTAGATTTTTTTAAATTAAATTTTTAAGCTGTTTTTTAAACTTTTGTTACGTTTGCATTTAAAATAATACATTGAGGGTTATAAAATTTATATCACGAGAAAGATCATAAAAATTCCTTCAAAATGAAATTTTTTTCAAATTTTTATCTCCATTTCCTGATTTTTGGTGAATTTTTAAAGATTAATTTTTAAAATTTAATTTATTAAATGCCGATTACGTGACTTCTTTTTATGGTACTTTAAATAAATTTATCGTCACGTGCATAACAACTAAATAGACAAAGTTATTTTTTTCTTGCTAATGCGGCAGACGATTGGACATTATTTTGTCTATAAAAATATCCCTTACGATTTTTTTATAAATATATATTTTTTTTCTTACGTCAATTGTATATATTGATCGTCGTATTTATTATAAATATATATATATATTTGGCATTAATTGCATACATTGACCGTTGTATTTAATTTGAACGTACTCCGTAGCGAAGTGCGGGTTTTCAGCTAGTATATATATATATATGTGTTTGTGAGTGTGGGTGTATATATATATATATATAGGTCGTTATCAAAATATTGGAAACGCTAAGAAACAACATGAAAACCTTTATTAACACGGAGCAGGATCACCTTTATCATGTAATACCAAATGATTCACCTTGGTATTGGATTATACAAGTCATAAATAGTGGTTAGAATACTATATTATACCATTCTTCAGGAAAAATCATGAAAGTTCCTTCATAGATGCTGTGGTGGATATCGATAACTTTATCTATCCGCTTATACAGATCACGATGTTTGGATGATTTATAGTCGGGGGGGGGGGAGTTGTACAGGGCAAGATAAGATATTTGACGTCTTTTTCATGATCTTCAAACCAATACTTGATAGATTTAGCTGTATGCCTAGGGGGATTATCCTACCGGAGAGCGCCATCTCCTTCAAGAAACAATGGTTGCACCACAGGATGGACTATTGAGCTAAAATTTCGACATAGTCCTTCTCATTCAATCTCCCTTTTAGGGTTACAACAGGTCCTGAAGAAAACCATGAGATGCCATTCCAGACCCTGATAGATCTACCTCCATGACTGACAGTTGAGAGGAGACAGCCAGAATCTTACGCTTGTGTATGTGTTCTCTAGACATACGCACGTCCTTTTGCGAGGAACAATGTGAACAATGATTCATCGGACCAAATGCCGTTTTTCGGCATATTTCTCGACCAGGATTTGCGCTCGTGGCACCATTGTGGACCATATTTTGTATTGACATCTATTACAAGTGGCTTGGGAATAGCTACTCTTCCGTAAATGCTTTGTTTGTGAAGTTCCTTTCTACCTCTAAGGGTTCATATCGGAACATGCAGATGCAGATTTGGCTCTTAGGGCCATTTTGGTTGCATTTGTTTTCTTACTTCAGGTCACAATCGCTTCAATACCTCGTCCGTCTCTTTCACTCAGCTCTCCCTTTCGTCCACTATTCTGTTTCGCAAAGGATCTTTTTCTGTGCACTCTGTATGCTATCATGACTTTCGATACCATTGACTCGAAAAACACCCATTTCCCTGGGGGTTGCAGTAACAGACACTCCAATTTAAATGCGCTCCAACAATTTGCCCTTTTCACATGATCTGCAAGATCTGACATTTTACGCTGTTCTCGTCCAAAGCACAATGCCTTTAGCTTCATTACTGCTACCATAGGAAAATAGGTCAAACTGCACTACCTGGGCCACGCCCTCAAGTGCAGGCTTTCAGAGAGTAAGCAGCGGGGAACCTACATTGGACAGAAATGAGAGGAAAGAAAGAAAGTGATTGGAGCGCTCAGGATCCTCGAATCGGGCAAGGACAACAGAAAGTAATTAATAACTGAAGCGTTCTCCCCGGATAATGGGAAAGAAAATAACTAAGAGAGCAGGAAGATTAAGGATAGCAACACATAAATTTTGTTTTGCATTTTTTATTATTATTTTTCTTTGCCTTGACAATGCCAAGTATCATTTTTTATTTTTTAAAAGCAGACAAGGGACAAAATTAAAAAGAAAGTGAAAGGATGGCTCTAGGCCTTTTCCTGTTAATGGGATCAGCATGATCATAATTTGCAAGTTCTAAGAGTAATTCGTTGTCAATAGACTTGTGGAAGTTAACAACTATTTTTTTGAAGATAATTTTGAATAGTTGGGAGACCAATCTCCCTGTAAATGTCAACATTTCTAAAATACCAAGGTGCATTAATGATTTGCCTAATAGTGCTACTTTGAGCTGATGCTAGTTTTTTAATGTGCGATTTTGCACAGTATGACCATGCTGTCCCTCCATACGTAATAACAGGACGAAGATAAGAATTACACAAGAGAAATTTGTTACTAATGCTTAATTTGCTGTTTCGAGAAATTAAGGGATAAATTAATCTACGAGCTGCTCGAAACATGTCCCTAACATGTGTTATATGTTGTTTCCAGGAGATGTTTTTATCCAAAATAACGCCTAGATATTTTACAGTGTCAGACCAGGGGAGTTTTACGTTTCCAATTTGAATTTGATGGAGGTCTTTTTACGTTTGGAGGTGAAAAGGACAGCAATAAATTTTTCTGAGTTAATGTTTATTCTCCATTTGTCGAACCAGTGTTGAATGGTGGACATGTGCTTGTTAACATTTTTGATTTGCGTATTTACAATTTTTACAGGTGGATTCGTTACTGCTACCTGACAGTAGAATAATACATACACTATATTATATAAAAAAATACCGGTGGCCAGACTTGTTGTTTAAGGAATACGAAGCACATTCATAAATACCACTAATATTGATAGGTGCTTACATTATTTTGATAACCACCTGTATATATATACCGGGTGGCCATAATTAAACTGACAGTGCTCACAGTGTTCTGTAGCGCGATCTATTTGCGAGAATGACGCCACATTTTGTAGGAAGATTAAACAAGACGGGGGACGAAGGATTCCGTGAAAAAATAAATTAGTTCCAAAAGTCACCGCTAGGGGAATATTTGGGGCTACGATGGACCTACGATAAATTCCGCTGTGAACCCACACCAAACAGTTACCTTTGGTGAATGTAAGGGAATTTCTGTGACTGCATGTGGTGATTTGTCATCCCAAATTCGGCAGTTCTGGGTATTCACAGTTCCATGCAGGTAAAAGTGGGCCTCGTCTCCCCATAAGATTTTCCACGGCCAAGCATCATCCACCTCCATTCTGGCAAGAAAGGTGAGAGCAAAAGTCAATCACTTATCATGGTCGGGGTACAGTAACTCCTGTACACGGCTGATCTTGTACGGTTAGAAGTTGATAATCTTTCGTAAGATTTTCCATACCGTACTGTAAGGCATATCCATATTCCGAGCTAATCCTCTAATTACGAGCGCTAGAGGTGGCAGCAATATTGTCTGGTCCTCTGTCGACAATTGCCGTGGCAACTGCTTCGATTGTATCCTGTGGTACAGGTTTTCGTCCTCTGCCTGACTGAACCTTCAGAGAACCTGTTTTCTCAAACGTCGCAACCATTGCTTTTAGCCCATTTACTGACACAGGACCGTAACCTTTATGCATTTTTTTGTGCGTTCTAAAAGCACGAAGAGCGGCTGACGCGTTGCACTGGTTGAGGTAAAAGAATTTGACCAGTAACGCACGCTCGACTAAAGAAGGAGACATTGCACATAAACTTTCAATCCGATTGATTCGAAACGTAACACATTGCCTTTTAAAACCCAAGCAGCTGGCACTGTGCCAATGGATGTAACGTGAAATTTGAATAAAGAACTTCTTCTTCTGCTCAGCGTACGTGATATTGCAGATCACGAGACTTTATCGGTGTTTATGTAGATTTTACGCTTTTATAAAAGTGTTGCCATATTGCACTTGAACTAAATAAGAAAATGTGCATAATAAAAGGTAATTTTATTCCGTATTAATTTGCATTTGTTAACACTCTATTTTCTATTACACAGCGCCAAATATTCCCCTAGCGGTGACTTTTGGAACTAATTTATTTTTTCGCAGAATCCTTCGTCCCCCGTTTTGTTTAATCTTCCTATAAAATGTGGCGTCATTCTCGCAAATAGATCGCGCTACAGAACACTGTGAGCACTGTCAGTTTAATTATGGCCACCCGGTATATATATATATATATATATATATATATATATATATGCTATACCATGTGTTATCATTCCTCAGACTGATTTTTATCCTTACGGTTTTTTAAGAGTCTAAGCGATAAAAGCTGTCCTAGGTACTTCATTATTTAGCAAATGTTCAAAGTAGTTTTTTATAGCTCCTGAAAGGAGAATGCAAAATTTGCGTTCTCTATTTAATGCTTGAAATGCTAAATTAACTTGTTAAAGAACCTCTCTTTTTATTTCCCAGAAATTCTATCTGGAAAAAAAAAGTTGAAACTTTAAAAATGAGCAGACAAGTCTGTGCTTGAGACTTTTAACAGTTGGTTAAATAGAAATATTTTTTGGGCGTTCGCGTTCTCCTATGGTTGAATGAAATTTCAGTAGTCTGTTAAAAAAAATTTTCAACAGAATTTGGTAACGCCTTACTATCCCGATAAGAATTGTGTTTATAGCAAACATGGATGTTTATTTAGAATAATAACTGATTTTCTGCTGTGAAGACTTATGAAATTCTAAGAATCTTGCAGAGTAATACATAGAAATATTTCTGTAATAAATATGTTAATAAATCACAAACTTATAAATTTTGTAAATAAAGTATCTATTTTTGAATTCATACCACATGCTTCTTATGTTTCCGCATTCGTTATACTAAAATATAGTCTTTTGTATTTTTTTTTTTTTTACTTTCGTTTGTCTATAAGGGGTAAATTTGTTGTTGTTGTTTCTAATTCCCCCCTCCCCACCCCACTGTCTGAAATTTCCAGACAAGGTTCCTATAGGCTTTAAAATAGAACTACAAGGATCGGAGTCTGTCTTAGCTAGTTTCCACCTCAATTTTGACCGAACAGCCCCAGGGATGACATCTGGGGAGATCTTACCCTATCCCACCCTCTATGACCTCATAGAGGGACAGGGGGTAGATTTAGTTTTCCCTGTCGCTCATTTATAAACGTGAAATAGGATGTGCCAACTTATTTTTCAACATCTCTATTGTGATAATTTTTATTTGAAAAAGTACGTGTAATGCGAGATAGATTAGATCCAGTGATCTAATTACCATCTTAAATAAGATCACTGGATTTAAACATATATTTGCATTCAAAAGTTTCGATGTTTATGCTGTTTTGATAACATACCTTCAGGAAGAATGCGTGACCTTAGTAAGATATAGCTATTCTCCGCTTTAGAATATTTTTGTTATTTTTAGGCAGAACAGCTATGGATTTCGCATTAAAGATGAAATTTTAAGCATTTTAAACTTACAAATGCATAGGCGTAGCGTCAGCGTTCCCTAACAACTTAACTTGAAATAAATTAAAACATTAATAGAAGTTCAGTTAAAATTGGAAAATTGTAGAAAACTTAAGAAAGTTGATTTTTTTCCCGCTTTTTCAAACTGTGAAACTGAAGATTCCGATTATATTTTTAGCCTTAACATAGTTTTTAACAATGACTTAATCCATAAGCAAAATTCGATGCTATATTTTTTTCTCATTTTATTTATATTATATTTTTCTCACTGTATAACTTTTGAATACTACTTAAACATCAATTCTATTGTTATTCAATTTAAAAAAAATAATATTTCCTATTTTAAGGATCGTCCGGCAGTCAGTGAGCTGAGGAGGGCCCTAACTGAATTCAATTTGTGCTCACCCACCCCAAAAAAAGTTAGAAGCACCCTACGCCTATGTACTAATGAGCTATTTATAAAAGAAGAGTTGCAGTACTATAATGCTATTGTATATCCGAACGCAAATTCAAAATTGGGCGGTCATAATATTTTCTCTCTCGACAAAATCAGCTCGTTAAGGTCTAAATAAAATATTTTGTCTTGAACTGGACTCTAGATTGATTTATGAAAAAAATATTAATATTCTTTAAAAATGTTGGGAAGAAGTCTAACAATAACTAAATTAAAAACGTGTGTGTAGATTGTTGGTATGTTTTGCATTGCAATCCTAAAAATTATCCAAAGTATGAAAACAATGAAAAGAGAATGAAACTCTAAAGCACACTGAAACAATGACCGAATAACAATGGAAATGATATAAAACCACTGCTTTTACAAACTAATATTTTTGTCAATTTTCAAAAAATGATGTCTGTTTATGCCCGAAACCTTGTTGATCAGATTGTGTCAGTTTCTGAAAATGTTTCTGTTGAAATGCTTTAAAGCTTAAAAATGTAAATATAGTACCTGCCGTCAACATGTTTCTATAAATAAGAAAGAGGCCCATGATTGTTGAATGAGACAGATTATTTTGTATTCATAATATGAAGTATTTTCTCTTCCTAACATTTAAAGATTAAGTTATAATAGTTTGAAATTTCATACTAACTTATCAAAGGCTACTTTATCCTAGAAAATAATATCCTAAAATAATTTTCCCTATTTCTGAGCGATAGTTTAACCTTTTCCTTACTGGGTGGGATAGCATGTATCCCAAGAATACGGGCCCAAGACTGAATATATATATATATATATATATATATATATATATATATATATATATATATATATACCCCTTAATGGTTGTTCTTACAAAGGAGGTATGAAATTTCCTGTTCTAAAAAGGGAATTGGGAAAATGGGCCCCGTAAACAAAAGGTTAACAATTATGTTCTTCAAGTATTAATGCTAGGAAAACATGTAACGAATTGGAATGATGATATTTGCATTCCCTACTGATCAGGAACAGCGGTAAAATTATCCAAATTGTGGCGTTAAAAATAAAACACTTCTAATCATAACACAACATAAAACACATTCAGAGCTGTCGTGCGAGATAATTTTTTTCCTTTCTAGCTGATAGAAGCTATGATAGATGAAACGAGAACTCTTGGCGTCTCCTGCAGAGTTCTTTATGAAGTCAACACGTGACACATCGGGTAACACGTGACACGAACTCTAAGCGCATTTTATTGGCCTACTGAAGATTTATGATCGAAAGGTTTCTCCCGGAGAGCTACTTTACAATTTGATTAAACGAAAGTTGGACGATTCTTTCAATAGACTCTTAACATCAAAAATGGGTTTTTCAGTACAGTATTTAAAAGATAAAGTAACTACCGGTTTTCATAACCGCTGAACAGCTAGAAATGTTTGCCATACAACGATCCCTGTATGTTGGGCTACTTTGTTATAGCTGGTTAACATCATCAAAAAATGATAATATGAATTTACTGAAGTATGTAAGTCATGTATTTTGTAAGAGTTGAATTTAAAATATCTTCCCATTAATGGAGGATGTCTAAGACTCGTCTACGAAATATTTTTAAAGTCTAGGAGTCGTAACTTATTCATATTATTACTGTAAACGGAAACACTTTTGATTCTAGTCCCCATTTTCATTAGGTCTCATGACTAAACGATGAATTCCTTATCTTGCCTTCAACGTGATGTTAAGCATGACTTCAAACTTTATGTTGTACTACTGTTGTATTATGTTGTATTACCACAAGACTTTGGCTATTTCTTTTATTAAGTTTCTTGCTATTTATAGTGAACTAGCTGAATACCCGTGCTTCGCTACGGAGTACTTTCAAATTAAATACAACGGTCAATGTATGCAATTAATTCCAAAAAAAATATATATATATTTATAATAAATAAAACGATCAGTATATGAAACATACTAATTTGAATTAAATTCTTAAAACACTTCCATCTGAATTAATCTGGTGGTAAATTTGATTTTTTTACCGTATTTTATTAAATATTTCTTTTGTCAATTTATTTCGTTGTTATTCACGTGACGATAAATTAATTTAAAGTATCACAAAAAGAAAAGAAACCACGTTATCAGCATTTAAGGTGACTGCCTAAGTTCGGAGGCAATTTTTTAAAAAAATTGTTTTTTTAAGGATTTTTTGGTCTCTTATGGTAAAACAGCATTTAAAAATATAAAATATAAAAAAAACTTTCCTGTAACTACCATACTTTTTTATAAATTGGTCAATTTGAAGTAATTTTTAATGAAATTTAGCTAAAACGCTTATCACTCTGAACAAAATTCTAATGATACAATTTTAATTTCCTTCTTACACATGATTCATATAACAGTTATCTTCAAAATGACCGACAATCTAAGAGAAATTTTAAAATGCAAAAATAATACAGACAATTTTATGTTCCAATATGAAAATTTTCCCCAATTCGTCATTCCTTTCCTTATAAAAACAGCCCCAAACAAAAAACTATTTATTATACATCAATTATTGTACGTCATTTCATTAACAATAGCATCTAAAACATTTCCTGAAAATTTTATCAAATTATATGCATTATTATCTGAAATATAATGATAACGGTAGAGATTTGTGCTCAAAAACATAATTCTGAGAAAAACGCCTTTAAAGTTTTTTGTCACTTCAATTTTGTATTAGACGATGTTTTTTAAAATAGCTATAACTCTGCTTCTAATTGTTGTAGAATGAAAATCTAAGCGGTTTTGAAAAGAGAAAAGATTGAGTTCAAGATTCTTGCAAAAAATAAAATTGACCAAAATGGTCAAAAAATGGATGCATTTAATGTTGTTTGTCACTTAAATTTTGTATTAGACGATGTTTTTTGAAATAGCTATAACTCTGCTTCTAATTGACGTAGAATGAAAATCAAAACTGTTTTGAAAAGAGAAAAGATTGAATTACAAGATTCTTGCAAAAAATGAAATTGATCAAAATAGTCAAAAAATGGCATTTTCAACGTAGGCAGTCACCTTAATAAATTAAATTCTAAAAATGAATCTTTAATAATTTAGCAAAAATCAGAGAATGGAAGTAAAGATTCGAAAAAGATTTCATTTTAAAGAAATTTTTAGGATCGTTCTCATGATATAAATTCTACATCCCTCAGATTATTATTTTAAATGCAAACATTAAAGAATGTTACAAAAAGAGCTTAAAAATTCAATTTTAAAAAATCTAAGAAGAATTTTTCAAAAATCTTTCTTAGTGCACCCCTACACTATAAGAAGAATCGCCATGCAAAATTTCAGCCCTTTTGGTCCAGCGGTTTGGTCTGTGCGTTGTATGTCAGTCAGTCAGTGAATGAATGAATGAATCAGTTACGGAACTGTTTTATATATATATAGACTAGCTGAATATCCGTGCTTCACTACGGTGTACATTTTAGGATGTACATTTTACGGTGTACATTTTTTAAATAGTAATATTTTCTTGACAGGAATTTCGAAATTCATGAATAAAAGACCAATGGGTATATATCTAATGTCTTCCACATTTTCTTTTCTGACTTCTGTTCCGAAATAAAATGTGGTTTTAATATTTAATTTTCAATCAAAGGAATAGTGTGAAACGACGTTTAAACTGCTGAAAGGCTATTGTCGAGAGTTTATATGTCTAGGATTTAGAGTAAAAGCATTTAAGCTGTAGAATTGAAGAGTTATTAGGTTGAAAGAAACGAAACCGTGACTTCTTAGTTCGATTGCAGTTTAGTAGAAATTTTGCGTAGTAGAAATACGATTGGATGGGGGCAGTGAATTAATTGAATTATGAGCAAAAGGGATCTAAGTTAGACCATAAATTACTTGAATTTGTCTTTAAAGCTCGACGTATTCAGATTAAAAATTATTAGAATAAAAATAAGTCCCTGCTTATGTTCGAAAATGCTTACTTCATAAATTTAGCTTGTAACAGTAGAAACTCTATTCAAACAGGAATTAATTGAATTATGAGCAAAAGGGATCTAAGCTAAACCATAAATTACTTGGATTTGTCTTTAAAGCTCGACGTATTCAGATTAAAAATTATTAGAATAAAAATAAGTCCCTGCTTATGTTCGAAAATGCTTACTTCATAAATTTAGCTTGTAACAGTAGAAACTCTATTCAAACAGGAATTGAAAATAATGCATGTAATTAGCATTTTTTTTAGGAAAATGCCGAAAATAAGTATCTTGTTCAAACGTAAAAAAACAAATTATTATCTTATTAAATAAATAAAAGCCCACTCTATCTTAAAATATTTCATTAAGTAAATTCCCACTGCACCAGCATCATCAGACCTGTAGCAATTTCCTATCTGATTACTAAATATACGAAAAACCAGTAGTTTCGTCTTACAAATAGTAGAATTGCACTCTATCTTTTTAAATATTACAGCAATAGGATATCACGTAGGAAATATTTCTTTTCGTAAATGCTTTCAAATGAGACTGCAACACGAAAAAACGTTTTCTGCTGCAATATAGTTTATATTGCCTTTTGTACGACGAATTTCATCATTATTCAGAGTAGACTCCCGGGCGTAGAAGCGTTTTGTTCAGAACGTCCTTAATGGCCACGACATCCGGAAGTTTTTCATAAATACATGCGATTAATACAAAACTTACACTAATCAAGGACATCCGCACCTTGGTGACCTATAATTCTGTACAACGTAATAATTCCATTCTTTAATATTTTTGAAGATAGATAACATTTAATATTTTTGGTTAGTAGACTTTGTAAGGTATACGCAAGATTCTATTCCCAAGATTCGAACTTTTGAGTGAATGAATTAAAGAAGCTGCTTGAGATATGCTAATTTCGGCATACGCGCTTAGTATAAATACCATGCAGCGTCATTAATAAAAAAGGTTGTTAAGGTTGATAGATAAGCGAGAGGGAGCTACGAGGGTATGCAGCTCCAGTACTATCCGGTGCTAGTGCTTAGGGGCCCAAAGTTTACGTGGCAGAATTGCTGGTTGACTTACTGTTCGTGAGTATTGAAAAATATATTGTTCTTGAAAGCTGTATTTATATATCTGTACAAGTAGTACGTATGAATCTTGTTGTTAAAAGCAAAGCCTACATGTGCAAGAATATTCAATAAACATTGTTTCATGTATAAACTGTGTTCGTATCAAATTCAAATAGAGTGCCACTTCAAATTATATACACCCAAGTCTGGGAAGAAGTGAGCTAATTTCTCTATAACTTTTAACAAATTTATTTAGTTAAAAGATACTTGAATAAAAAGTATCTAAACTAAAATTTATGTCGATAGCCTCAAAAAGAAAGGGGTAAATTCGCCCTCAGATTGACAGGGTAATTCAGTGAGTAGTTTACAGGACTCGTGATCTGCAGACGTCAGTTGGATCTTTGCAACTGGTGAGAGGTCTTTTCATCCCATATCAAGCATGTTTTATTCTTACCTGTGATCGCTTTAACCCTCAAACTGTAAAGTAGGGGTCGGATCGGACCCAAGGGTGTCTCTTCCCCTCCCGTACTCTTCCCTGTCATTTCAAGACATCGAGTTGACAAGGAACCCTACCAGATAGACGTATTAGACCACCCTTCTAGATATAGGAATAAGTAAATACGAGTGTCTTTGTTGAAAAACATTATTCATGATTACTAGCCATTTTTAAATTTTTTTTTTTTTTACATTTTAAAATTTTTGATTTTGATTTTGAAGGCCAAAAATGTCAGTATATATAATTTTTTACATTTTTGTGCTCGGAAAGTTACTTTCACTAACTTCTAAAACTAGGTTGACTAAATTACATATTGGATCTAATATATACAACATTGTATGTAAATGACAAAGATTTTCTTTGTTTAGCAAAATTACAATTCATTGGTCATTTTTGCTACAAAAGGGTTTTTATTTCATGTAAAACATTATCAATAAACTTTATTATACAACAAAAATGTTTATTGTGTACTTATTTCTACCAAAAACCTCATCAAGAAAGAGATCGGGTCGAATCCGACCCGACTGTACGATCTATTTCTTCTCAAACCACTGTACCGTTTGAGGGTTAAGATTTTAAGTTTATAAATTTTTCGCGCCAATTCATTTTTTAAAAACTCTATAGAAATAATTAAGCTATCATGTGAAATGTATCAGTACAACTTCCAGTCACAATCAGTTTCTGTCGTCATTCAGGAACACCACCAGTACAATTACTGTGCTTCACTATCCAACTTTAGTTACCTAAGCATCAAGGACCCAGGACTCAAAGAACAAATTCTGGCTCTAAGAAAACCACGGTTTATTATACGTACACCATGACACAAGTACATGGAATTAAAGAAAATTATTACTTATAACTAACACCCTCTTTAACATTCTAAAATACCCTCTTTGGTATTCGTAAAGCATACACAGTTGACGCGCCTGTGATAGCTATATGTCTCTAGAATCATCCGAGTTTGGTCTTTTTACGACTTCCTTTCCGGAGTTGGCGAAAGTTTTGGGATTGGCGGTCGCCAATAATCCTTGCTCCTTTTAACTGCAGAGTCTTACAGTATCTCAGTTCTACATATGGGACAATCACCAACATATAAGGTGAATAGTACGTAAATGAAGGCCAGGAGCAACCTAGTACTGAGCGCATCGGAATTCGGCACCGAGGGTGTTTTGTTGGAATCCCTACAGGCGCCAATGAATGCTTGATATGGGTTTGGGGGCCTGTTCACACTGGCGTCCGTCAGCGTTGCTCATATCGATATTTTTTAAACCAATCACAGACCTAAACAATTTCGCTGCTCATCGTTTGGAATTTCGCAATTGGTTAAATATAATTCAATACGAATAACGCTGACGTTGATGGACGCAATGTGAACAGGCCTTAAGTCGGGTGTGGCACGTTAGATCTGGACGTCGAAAGTTTTGTAGAGGTGAGGGGAGTGTACGACCCCACTTGATTTCACCCATGGGAGTTCTTGATAAAAAAAAAATTGAGGTGGCACCAGGAAGAAATTCGGCCTTCGCTGTTGGTGGGGTCCACTAGCCGTGAGAAATCAGGAGCTGCATATCTGCGCCTTCAATGGACCTGGTGGGTTCATTATTGGGTCTAGTTAGGATCCAATCAATAAGGCAAAATGGCATTAGTATTAACAACAACAACGTAAAAGGGACGTAAAAGAACAAATAAAACAGTAATCTTTGGATGTATTAATCTTGTTAATCAGTAATCTTGTTAATCAAAAAATGCTTTAACAATTTTACATCATGTCAGCTCTCTGTGTCTGGGTTTGGAAGTTCCAAGCATTGTCTCTGAAATGATGTTCGCGTTGTGCAGGCAAAAAAAATCGCCAAAGAACTATTATCTAGCGGGTTTCTTACACGAAATTTCTTGTTGAGGAGTCATTTTTCCAATTTTGTCTGTTCAGAAATACTGACTTCAGTATTGTTTAATCATTGAGGATACGGGTCGTTCTTCTAAAACATTTAGACTGAAATTGCAAAATATTATCCTCTCTTAAAAATATTGGAATCGTTTAGTTGTTTGACAGCTGAATCTTCAAATTTCCGTATTAAAACGAGACCAAAATTATTAGTGCATCTGAAAACTTGGGAAAAATAATTTTAAAATCTTTAAAAATGGATTGCTTGAACCGGTCAATGTTTCACTATCGAGGAAAGATTCGGAAATTGAAATGTAAATAGAAGAAAGCATCCGAAGCTATGGTAGTATTTAATAATTTAAACTTACTATATCAATGACACCTTATACACGAAATTTCCAATTTATCGTTTCAATTTACAGTTTTTAGGTGAATTGATTTGTGAAACCAGAAAAAATAATCAACTTACTCTGTTCCATCGGATTTTAGTTAAATGGAAAAAACGTATAAAATATGAAGAACACGAAACGCATTGCAAACCTGCAATCCCACTCTATTGCTTTTTATCAAAAAATACTTTTATTTATAATGTTTGCACCCTTTTCTGTTCAAAATTCGTATGAGATGGATAACTTACTTGAAACAAAATATTTGCAAAGATATACACATGTATTTTAAAATCATCGAAAAGTAAAGAAAGCGTTCTATATTTCAGAAATATATATCAGGCAATCCATATTTGAAGAAAATGTTAGATCAAATATGTCGAAATATTTTTAGAAAGTATATATTTTCTCCCCTACTTCTATTCTTAAGGCAATGCTGAGAGCGGAATTTTGTAAAGTAAATGTAACACGCATTAAATCAATTTTTATGAAATTTGGTCAATTTATATGTACTTTATCTGAAAGCATTTTCCTGTAAGTATATTCTAAAAAATATTTAGAAGCATTTTATATGGTTTAAGATTATAAGTC
Organism: Dolomedes plantarius; assembly: GCA_907164885.2. Taxonomy (NCBI): domain Eukaryota; kingdom Metazoa; phylum Arthropoda; class Arachnida; order Araneae; family Dolomedidae; genus Dolomedes; species Dolomedes plantarius. Next base: position 206,944,091 of record OU015493.1, read on the forward strand.
TACTGGCAGTAAATTTGTCACAATTTTCCAAATATTAAAGAATTGAAACGGATATACTGAACTTAAAAAGACTTAGATAAATCTATGTTTTGAAAAATTAACTTCGTAACTTTTAAAACTTAAAAATTCTGTATTTATCCGTAATTTTAGCCAATTTGAATCTTTTGTATAAGTTTTCATCTAAACTAAAAACTTTCCTCGCACAATATGAACTAAAATCGTTTTGTTAATAATTCATTCTTAGAGAATGAGAATTTTTGTATGTGCTAAGATGATATGTAGATTGCTTGATAGAACTTAGATGCTCACGCGATAGGAGATAACCACTGCAACTCAATGAATCTTACCAGCTTTTTAAAGTTATAGGCGGATTTACACCACTTTATATGCACTTTTTATCTATATATATAAAACAGTTCCGTAACTGACTCATTCATTCACTGACTGACTGACTGACTGACATACAACGCACAGACAAAACCGCTGGACCTAAAGGGCTGAAATTTTGCATGGCGATTCTTGTAATAGTGTAGGGGTGCAATAAGAAAGATTTTTCAAAAATTCTTCTTAGATTTTTTAAAATTAAATTTTTAAGCTGTTTTTAAACTTTTTTACGTTTGCATTTAAAATAATAAATTGAGGGTTATAAAAAATATATCACGAGAAAGATCATAAAAATTCCTTCAAAATGAAATTTTTTTCGAATTTTTACCTCCATTTCCATGGTGAATTTTTAAAGATTAATTTTTAGAATTTAATTTATTAAATGCTGATCACGTGATTTCTTTTTCTGGTACTTTCAATAAATTTATCGTCATGTGCGTAACAATTAAATAGACAAAAAAACAAACATTTTTTCTTTCTAATGCAGCAGACGATTGGATATTATCAAAAAAAAAATAAATATTCCTTATGATTTTTTTATAAATATATATATATATATATATAAATATTTTTTTACATCAATTGTATATATTGATCGTCTCATTTATTATAAATATATATATTTATTTTTTTTTGGCATTAATTGCATACATTTACCGTTGTATTTAATTTGAATGTAGCCAAGCGCGTGTTTTCAGCTAGTTTAAATATATAATCAAACGCAGTGAATGTTATCATTATTTAAAATAGTTTTAGTTTGTTTGTAATATACTCTAGTTGGGACATTTGTTTTTAGTTTCACCTTTTAAACAAATAGGAAATGGGAAATTAGTGCGACAAGAAAAAAGGTAATTCTCGGCGCTTCCTTTCGTAGAAATATTTCACGACATCCACGCCCTTAAAAACTACCGATAAAAAGTGTGTCAAGAGAAATTGTGTATGCGTTTTCGAGAAGATAGATATTTCTTCCATTTAGATATATATACGTACCCTTTTTTTTCTCGGTCCATTTATCAGCGATCATAAATTGGAGAGACGTGATGAGAATTTTATTACTGTATTATTTTTAGTCTAGGAAAACACGTACTTCATTCTAGTGTTCTATTAGGACTCTTAGATAATAGAGAGCTAGTTTCCTAATAATAGAGAAAAAAGGAATTTATTGTATTAAATTGAAGAGTACAAAAAAACATGATCTCTAACTCAGTTTTTAAACTGAAACAATTTTGATTTCTTTTTTCTATTCGAATTTAGTTATATTAGTCGAATAAAAAAAATGTGAAAAATATGTGAAAACAGTATTTTCTTTCTGTCTAATCAATATACTGAATTTTTCCTGCGAATTCCCTGTTTATGCATGAATCAAAACTTCTAGAATTTGGAACTGAGAAGGAAGCAGCTACGCATGCATGTATTAGACGAGTCATTCAGACGATCTCCGACTTAGAAGTATTTGACTCCCCAAGTTTGATTTTTTATTAAATTTGAATTTGAATACCGCATAGAGATATGTTGCAGCATATTAAGAGTTGTAGATCCAATTTAAAAGAGCTTCACATAAGCTTCAGGCCAAGAGTGAGATTTTAGCTAAGCAAGCACTAACGCTGGCTTTCCATACAATAATTTGCTTTATTACGTTTATTACTGTATATATAGAGAAATTATTGATATATTCGACTAAAAATAGGATTTGCGTTAGATTGTTTTGGCCAACTTTAGTCTAATGCAACTATTTTGAGAAGGTGTAGATTAAGCTTCATGGATGGTAGTTAATTTTATCAAGGGCGTATGACTTTATGTATTTTAAACTTACGATAGGTTAATTGGAACATAATTTGATCGAATCGTCCATAATTTTATTCAAATGATTTCAGGAACATCTCATTTTTTGGGTGCATGACGCTGTGAGATATTCTGTCGACATCGGAAAGGAGATACATTAGACATTTTTGATTGTATAAGGATTTGAACTAAGGGCATTCATTATTTAGGCCTTTTTTATGTTCGGGGGGAATTAAAAGTTACACTGTGGCTCCCTATTTATTTTCACTGGGGTCAAGTAATTTTTATCTAACAATAGTTAAAAAAAAGTATTCCAAATTCAGTTTTTTAAGTTTCCCTTTTAGCCGTGCCCTTACTCTTTTATGTGGTATTAAAATTCTGTGGTGATAGATCCACCTTTTTTCATATCTAGCAGAATTATTAGCGGAAAGCCTTTATCCGTCAATCTGACGTCCATCGCCTGCAGATACAAGCAGTATCTGTCATTAGACTGTAGGGAATCGTGATATACGGCGGTCTGTCGCGAAGAGGGTGTGTACTAGTAAATAGGAAACATGTAATCGCATCATATATTGCGGAATATGTGGCATGTTTCATGTTATTATATACTTTGATTTGATGGAACTCGTAAATAAAAGAAAGCATGCAAACGAGTGGATCTTTTGCCGAATGTGTGTATATTCAGTAATATCTAATAACCTTAATGAGTGAAAGAGGATTAAATCGTATTCGATTTGGCTTTGGCTAGCGATAAACACAACCAAATGAGACATTTTAATAAAAGTATTTCTCACACAGATAGGGTAAATTGAAATCAATCCTCAAGAGAGTGCAATATTTGGCTTGGTAAATTATTGGCTTATCATGAATTATAAATCATTTTAAGTTGAATGGTAGTTCGGTAACATAAATACGAAAATGTGACGAATAAGTTGACAGATCTGATGAATTAAATGATTTTGTATATACGACTTTAATACAGGAAATAAATTGCGTTAATTTGCTTACGGCTAGCTATTGTTATTCAAAAACTTGTGTACAAAAAATTTTTGTTTTTAATTTCTATTTTATACGCAAAGCATAATATGCATTTTAAATAAGATTTATTTTCTGTACAAAAGAATGAGTTGTGAGCATATTTATTTTATGACGACAGCATTTTCTTTCTCTAGAAATAAATTTCTCGGATTTTCTGTGTAGAAAATTATAAAAAAAAATTAAGTTTTCCCATCTCTAAAACTCCAGATATCATCTGAATTTTGAACTGCAGTTGTTTGACGTCATGTCTAGATACTTTATTTTGTTTGTCCATAACACCTACATTTTGAAAAAGCCAATGACTTTAAATTTTAGGTTAAATATTTACCAGCGATGATATCAAATAATCATATGGAATGTTTCAGTTCACATTTTTTTAAAATTCGTTTAACAGTATTTTAGTGACGTCTGCTTTCCCTATTAACAATTTCTAAACCATATAACAGCACCTACATTTATGACTTTCATCTATAATTTGCATAAGTTATCTGTACACAGACTTCTTTTTCGGAGGAAATTTATTTTTCTTAAAAAGAAAACTAAAGTTCCGACTACAATTTTTTTTGCTTCGTAAAATAATTTATACTACGAGGAATAAGTTTTAACAAAAAGTCAGGTGATCTTTTGTTTGTCGTTCAAAACAAAATGCCTCCAAATTACAGAAAAATTTCTGCTATGGGGAATTTTCCAGTTTTTTTAAAACTAAACTGCTCAAAAATTCAAAGAAAAATAAGAACCTTAAGAAAGAAAAATGAAACGATGGCATCTCAAATAGTTCGTCGTTAGAAACGCACGTAAATAGAATGCATACATGTCTTTACACAAGAGGCTATATTTACATATTAAAAGATAGCGCTGAAATTCATTTGTTTGGCCATATGAATATTCATAAGAGATAAAGGTAAAAAAGTCCTAATTATCCTTTATTAACAATATATTTAACGTGTGTCAAATTTTATGCTAAAACATTCGATTTCTACGAACTTCACCCATTAAAATATTAAATTACTGTAGCACATTTTCTTACTTTGAGTTTTTGCAAAATGTTTTAACAGTAGCAAACATTTATAAAGTACAGTTTAACATTTTTTTTGGTTAAAAGATCACAAATTCGCTGTTTTAAATAAGTAACTGTAACAAATAACTGCAACAATCACTGGCTGTAACGCTGATGCAAAATTCATCGCTTAATGAATGAACTTGCCGAACATTTTCTGCGACACCCACCGTAGTAGAAAATAAGGTTAGATTTGTCTGTCCTAATAAGCGAGAAGAATTGCATGTCGGTCCCAGGTTGTCCAGATGTCGGCCCCATGTTATGCTTGTTAAGATCCTGTAAGAGATCTCGCCGCATGGTGTAGTGGTTAGTGTCACGTAGTGGACTTGGGTTCAAATCCCGAATAAGGCTTAGTCGTTTCCGTGTCGTCTCCCTCATAGGGGGGGGGGGGGCAATGCTGGCTCACCTATGCAGTGCTCGCATAATAAAGCAGCCAGTAAATTAGCGGTGAATAACAAAAGGTGAATGTCTAACGACTAGTGTCTCTGCATTAGACTTTGAAAAAAATCAAATCTTGTAATAATACCTGTAGCCTCGATTTCTTTCTTCTGTCAACGACTTTATCCAGAACGAATTCAACACCACTTGAGAGCGAACCTTCAAAATATTTTATTTGGACGAATCATAGGCAAAACACAATACTCAAAGAAGAACTTATTTAAATTATTTACGGTAGTTATTAGGGGCTGGGGGTGCCTTGGGTGGATTGCAGATCTGTACTGTATATCCGGCAGCCTTCAGCCCCACAGCAATTGAAAATGCATCCGAACTTGGGAAATTAACCCTCTACTGCGTATTCAGGCTCTTGCGACGTAGTGACTGGTCTTCAGGTGTTTCATGGCCGATACTCGAAAGAGGAAGGGGCCGAGGTGGATTATATAGATTACAGTAGTTATTATTACTTTTTTGGCTAATGTCCCAAGGGCTGACGACTGTTACATCCCAGTCCGGTGTACATATGAATACAAGGAAATAGAAACACAAATGACAGAAGAATTTTTATTAACAAACGATGACAACGGCTATGGACGATGGGTTGCAGCTACCCTTTCTAGACGGGGCTCCTTTTGCTGGCGGAAGACTGAACGGTTCCACAGAATACAACCAAGTCTTATGCGGGAATCGAACCCGCACCCCCGGGGTGGTAAGCTGATACCTTAACCACTTAGCCACTAGGTGACAGTTAATATTTAGCTCGGTCATCTAGCAGTGGTCGAGAGCAAAACTCGCTGTGTCCTCGGTCTCACATTCCACAGCAATGTCTCTACTAACTTTCAAAACAAACTGACCGTCTTGGGCTCTCCCCTCCCCGGCATCATCCCCTTCTGTGATAGGGGGCGCCAGACAATACCGTTTAGAAATGCTGGTTCTTTTCTCGATGACAAAACAATGACAAAAATAATTTTTTATCTTTGCGTTACCGTATTTTTCGGACCATAAAACGCACCTTTTTACATAAAAGAATAGACTTAAAATTGGGGCGTGTCTCATGGTCCGAAGGTAACTTTAGAATAAAAGGAATATTTTATAATATATATATATATATATATATATATATATATATATATATATATATATATATATATATATATATATACTAGCTGAAAACCCGTACTTCGCTACGTAGTACATTCAAAGGAAATACAACGGTAAATGTATGCAATTAATGCCAAAAATAAATAAATAAATATATATATATATAATAAATACGACGATCAATGTATATAATTGATGTAAATATATATATATATATATATATATATATATATATATAAATAAATAAATATATAAAAATATCGTAAGGGATATTTTTATAGACAAAATAATGTAGAAGAAAATATTCAAATTAAATCCAATATAAAGAATACTAAAGAATATAGTACAGTTAATATAGTACAGTTTGTAGAACGTTCCTTTTAATGTATTTTAATATTTTTTTAGATAATGTCCAATCGTCTGCCGCATTGTCAAGAAAAAAAAAATTTTTTTGTCAATTTGGTTTTTATGCACGTGACGATAAATTTATTTAAAGTGCCAAAAAAAGAAATCACGTGATCAGCATTTAATAAGTTAAATTCTAAAAATTAATCTTTAAAAATTCACCAAAAATCAGAACAGGGAGCTAAAGATGCGAAAAAGATCTCATTTTAAAGGAATTTTTATGATCTTTCTTGTGATATAAATTTTATAACCCTCAAATCATTATTTTAAATGCAAACTTTAAAAAATTTACAAAAAACAGCTTAAAATTTAATTTTTAAAAAATATAAGAAGAATTTTTCAAAAATCTTTCTTGGTTCACCCCTACACTATAAGAAGAATCGCCATACAAAATGTCAGCCCTTTAGGTCCAGTGGTTTCGTCTGTGCGTTGTATGTCAGTCAGTGAGTCAGTTACGGAACTGTTATCTATATATATAAAACAGTTCCGTAACTGACTCATTCATTCATTCATTCATTCACTGACTGACTGACATACAACGCACAGACCAAACCGCTGGACCTAAAGGGCTGAAACTTTGCATGGCGATTCTTCTACAGGGTGGCTAATAAATACTGTAACACTCCAAAAAATAAGAGTTAATTTTAATCGTTTGGAAAAACAATTTATCTATCTATTTGTGTGATTGGCAACTTTTTGTAAACGCATACAATTTTTGTTTAAAGTAAAACATGTAGAATATTTTTAAAGATGGAAGCCAAAAGGTTAATGGTTAAACAGCTTTTTGATTGCGGATTTTCTGCAGGTAAAATATTTAAGCAATTAAAATGCCTTGGTTTTAATAGGACGTTTATATATAGGACTATAAATCGATTATTGGATACCAATAGATGTAAAGATCGACCAAGGTCCGGTCGTCCCAGCACTGTTCGTACAAAAGAACGTATCAAAAGAATTCGTGAAAAGATACGAAGAAATCCACAACGTTCTGCAAATAAAATGGCTGCAGAAGAGAACATCAGTCGCAGAACTATGCAACTTATCATAAATGAAGACCTGGGTTTTCGCCCTTATCGCAAAAGAAAAGTTCAAGGTTTGACTACTGCACAAATAGTAAAAAGGTTACAAAGATGTAAGATATTGCTGAACCGGCACGGTAGCAAAAGTGTTAAATAAATAATTTTCTCTTATGAGAAGCTGTTTTGTACAGAACAAAGTTATAATGCTAAAAATGATGTTGTATATTCAGCAACCTTCGAGGATATACCTGAAAATCTTTGAACTGTTAAACGCTTTCAGAACAAGAATTCTGTTATGGTTTGGGCTGCAGTATCACACAATGGAAAACTGCCTCTGAAATTCATCGATAAAGGGGTAAAAATCAATGCTGAATATTACAAACAGGAAGTATTGGCTACACGTTTATTACCACATGCTAACAGATTGTATCACAAAAAGAATTGGATATTTCAGCAAGATTCTGCACCGTCCCACCGATCCAAAACAACACAGGAATGGCTCCATGCCAATTGCCCGAAGTTTATCAAGCAAGAAGATTGGCCACCTTCTTCACCAGATCTAAATCCTTTAGACTATTGCATTTGGGGGATTTTAGAGTCTAAAGTAAATGCTAAGCAGCACAGAAGTTTGGACTCCCTCAAAGCTTCCATACGGAGTGAATGGTACAAATTACCTCATAAAATGATTCGTGCCGCAATAGGACAGTGGCGTAAGAGATTATCTTTAGTAATCGATAAAGATGGCGGTCGATTCGAGTAAAATTATTTCATGGTAAACTTTCATGTATAATGTTCATAATATTGTTATATTTTTCATTTTCTATTTCATCTGTGTGTAAATAAATGATTCGATATTTGTCACAGTATTTATTAGCCAACCTGTAATAGTGTAGGGGTGCACTAAGAAAGATTTTTCTAAAATTCTTCTTAGATTTTTTTAAATTAAATTTTTAAGCTGTTTTTTAAACTTTTTTTACGTTTGCATTTAAAATAATACATTGCGGATTATAAAATTTATATCACGAGAAAGATCATAAAAATTCCTTCAAAATGAAATCTTTTTCGAACCTTTACCTTGATTTTCTGATTTTTGGTGAATTTTTAAAGATTAATTTCTAGAATTTTATTTATTAAATGTTGATCACGTGATTTCTTTTTCTGGTACTTTAAATAAATTTATCGTCACGTGCATAACAACTAAATAGACAAAAATGATATTCTTTTTCTTTCTAATGCAGCAGACGATTGGATATTATCCAAAAAAAATAAATATCCCTTACGATTTTTTTATAAATATATATATATATATATATATATATATATTTTGGCATTAATTGCATACATTGACCGTTGTATTTAATTTGAATGTACTCCGTAGCGAAGCGTGGGTTTTCAGCTAGTATATATATATATATATATATATATATATATATATATATATATATATATATATATATAATTTTATTTATTTATCTTTATTAAGTAAGATATTGAAAATAGCTTTATATACCTTACAAAATATTCTTTTCTAAAAATCCTCGTCAGCGTTGAAATATATTTAACCAATTACAAACCGCCAAACGATTAACCAAGAAATTGTTAAGGCCTGTGATTGGTTTAAAATATGTCAATACGAGTAACGCTGGCGCTGACGGATTCTGTGTGAACGTCCGAAAAATACGGTATTGTATAAAAGCAGATTGATATCCATATTAAATGTATGTCAAGCATTCTGCGTAACAACTTTCCTTTTCTAAACTTATCCTTAGATCATTAATATATCCGGACGGTGATTATTCCTAGTATTTCACTTTCGACTCGTTTCTTGGAAAGAGCGAGAGTTCAATATTTAGTTTTATTTGCACGTAATAACAAAAAATTATTCTTTTTTCGAGCACACCCATTATGAGTCCCATCAGCATCATCAGCTCTAAAATTCTTTTCCTCCTATTGCACAATGAGCAAGTTTTGTCAAGGACACATATGACTCGCATTGAATTTAATAAAGAAGCGATCGATAAATAAATATGCATAGACTCAAATTTTTATATTTGACGTATCCTCCAGAGAACTTTCTTCATGTTTTATTAAACTCATCACTTTGGTTGTTTTTGTTCTTAGAGGAACGGTATTTAAGCGATAATGTCAAAGTAATTTGTTTCCGTTGTTTTTGAATGTTATTAAAAATAAAAATTAAATTTAGAAGTGATACATCATTGTACTTTTTCTCGGACGAAGATTAAAGTTTTGTAAGTGAACTTTTAATAAAGGATAAACCCTACGCACACACGTCGGAGCGGATATTGAAAGTACAAGGAATAAATAAATATTAAAAGGGAAAGTTAGAAGCAATAAATTTTTAGTGACTGAGATTGAAAACAAACGCAACTTATTACTTAAACATTTAGCGAAATCTGATAACGGTGTAACCCTTTTTTATTCATTTTTAATTTTTAAAATGCTGTACTGTTATGGAGAAAATGACTAATGAGAAAAGAACACAATGATAAATGAAAAAGAAAAGGATTATTTTTGAAAAAAAATTAAGGAACAAACTGATGGAAATGTAGTGATTTTTTAATTAAACTTTAAAACCCTTTGGAAAATGTTGGCCTTGAGATTCATATATAGATAAGATGTATACCGTGTTCTCTAGATTATCCGGTTTGCGGATTATCCATGCAGAAAAAAATCTGAAATATTTATTCAAAATAATACTACTTAATTTATTAAAAAACTGCAATCACATTTCTTCCGATGTACATATATACAGAGGCTGTTAACACATTTTTTAGACGATTTTGGTAAGCGGTAATAAAAAATCGTTTGCTGCAAAAGAAATAATTGCAATTGTAATATGTTTTTAAAAGTCAAAATTGTCGTCTGCGGCTTGAAAGTTTTGTTTTTATTCAAAATGGCGTTTTTAACAAAGCTAGCAGTCACACATCAAAATCCACTGTAAATTTCCTAAAAGAAATGGAACAAAAAACTGGTATCAAGGCCATACCCTTCACTGATATCCCTACTAAATCTCCCGATGTATCACCTATGGATTTTTGTGCTTTCGGACTTTTAAAAACTGCATTATCCAAATGTCGTCCGAAAACCCTTACAGGACTCTGGAAAGCTGTTCAGGAGGAATAGGATAGAATACCTCTTCTGACACTTCAATAGGCATTATTTTCCTGGAAATTGCGGTGTCGAAAGATAGTTCAGAATAAGGGATGTCAAATAGAACATTTAAAACACAAGAATTTTATGTAATTTAGTTTTGTGAATACAATATACATCGTCTAAAAAATGTGTGAACAGCCTCTGTAAACAACAAGATTTTAAAAATAACAGTTTTCCATCAATTAAGATTTTTTATTGATAAAGTATTAAATTTATATTTTAATTTAATTTATATTTAATTTTATAAAGGATGAAAATTTAATTTTTATTTTTATAATGTACAAAAATAACACCTCTTTAATTTCCCGGGATTATAAATACAGCTATATCATATCCTGTCAGGAAAAATTCGTAGTGATATTCAGAAAATGTATCAAAGCATCGGTAAAACAAACAAAAAAAATGGCGGATTCCATACATAAATTAAATTAATAAAGTAGAAAAGCAAATGTAGTTTTATATTTTGAAAACACAATAAAATGGAATATAAATCGAATTATCCGTGATTTTCGAGGATTCGTTCTATTCCTCCCTTCCATGCACCGGGATAATCAGGAGTACAGTGTATATTATATTTTTGATTTCTCAAGAGTCAGAAGTGCATGAAGAAATCACATGAAAAATGATGGGGGACGCTATTCATCAAACTCACTGACAGTAAGAAAAGCAGTATCCTCCATCTAACAGTCACTTGTAATCATCATTATTTTGTACCGATCACAACTTTAAACCCACAGGACTCTCAATTGTTTGTGCCTGTTGTTTTTGCGTAGTGCTTCTGAAATTAAAACTATACCAGTTCTAATAAACGACTCTGCATGGGATGCATGTAGTAAAGCGCTTTTAAATAAAAAGCTGGCTTTATTAGATGTTTGCGATAAAAGTCGGAATCAAATTTAACGCCGACAGATAATTATAGAGTTGAGTGGAGTTATTTAGGACGTAGCCGGTTGCAAGACAGTTTTATGAGCTTTGAAGATGGGAAGGTCTGAGATGGAGACACAGATAAGGTGACGGAACCAAAAGATGACGTTATGTTACAAAAACCCTTTATGTTAGATTTATGGCAGTACGGTTTGGAAAGTGGCCATTTTGAAAACCTTGGGTGGTCGCAAGGGCAGGCAGTGAGGGCGTAATGTTTTAAATAAGTAGACTCCCGTATAACGCGAGTTCATACATCGCGATTTCATACAAGGCGTTCAAAAAAGTGAGATGACTTTACTGATATAACGCGATTCCCGTATAACGCGCTATAGAATAAGATGCTGGAATTTATCTTTGAAACGCTTTACGTAGATCTATTTTTATGCACACGGGGTTTCGAACTATTTTGACAAAGTATTTATCATCTGCCATCTTAGTTATCGCGGTAAAAACAAAATTAAACGCGACATACACACACCCACGCACGCACACGCACGCACACGCACACACACACACAAACACACACACACACTCCCACACACACACACACATGTATATATATATATATATATATATATATATATATATATATATATATATATATATATATATACAGGTGGTTATCAAAATAATGGAAACATTTAGGAATAACATCCCAACAAACACAGGACTGACGGCAGCTTATCGGGCCAGTGCTGGAGGCACCGGTTGAACGACAAGTACGGGAGAATTTTGTCGGGCCACTGGCGGGTTGTTTACGAACCTCCGAAGGGGAAACGCTTTCCGTTTACGTGTTTCAGGGCCTGTTATGGGTTGATATGAATCGCACCGAAATCGTTTACCCTGCATCGTCCCGGAACTGTACCTCCGATTCGTAACCACAAGTAACAGATATCTGCATCAGAATTATGGATTTGAAAGGGAAGGCGAAGATTAAATTTAACAGACTTTTCAAAAATATTTATTTCATTGTTGTGAAACTTCTTTTACGCGGAAAATTCCCATAATTTTCCTTGTATGTAAAGATTGTATTATGTGAAAAGTATTATGTGAAATTGTATAATTGTATTATGTGAAAATTCACATAATTTTCCTTGTATGTAAAGATTGTATTCTGTGTGTATGTTTTTAACTCCCTAGAAGCTTATAAAAACAGATGAAAATTAGTTTCAATTTTATATATTACTGGAGAAATTAAATATCTACTTAAAAATGGGTCCTTGTTTCACCACTCTTTATTTATAAGAGAGGAAATAGTGATAAAATTCGTATTTTTTTAAATTTCTTCTATAGTATATTAAAATAATAATATATATTTTTGTAGATAAAATATTCAAAGTATATTTTTCAGGAAATTTACATATTCTAAGTATTTCTAATTGTTAGATGCCATTATAAAACAACTGATTTTGTAGAATTTTTTCTCGAATTTCATCGTATTAATTTTACAGTAACATATTCTTATAATACAAATTTGAATGAAAGAAAAAGAATTTTAAATTTACAGACCTTAGTTAAAATAAACAAATCACACATATTTAGAAAAATATTAATGTAATGTAATGTCAGAGACATAGACAGTAGATGTCATGAGACACCAAAAAATATCAAAAAATAAGACCCTTTATCCTCAGTACGTACATTGAAGAATATATATTACATTGTTTTTTTTTGTAATTGAATCAGGATACGAGAAATAATATTTACAATAAGAAAAAAAAAGGCAAAAAAATTAGTTTAAATAAATGTTAGAAATAAAAAATAAGGCAATTAAGTTTAAAATAATAAGTAAGTTATATTTAATAAATTAAATTGGCAGGTTTGAACATCCGTGAGTACAGATAACAGAACTGCACTTTGCAGGATCGAACCGAGGACTGAAGCATGGGAAGCAAAAACGAACGCCCCACACCAGCATTCCCTGATAGGGTATCAAGTGTGGAACTTCAATAAGAGGAAACTGCCTCGCATGGAACAGAAAAATAAAGGAAAAATGTTAAACACTATCAGAAACCACACTATCAGAATAACACTATCAGAATTAACCTGTGAACAATTAATGGACTGGGTAAGATTTGAAATATTAAGATCGGAACATAAATTTTTAATTTTTAAGTCGTCGTTCGGTTTTGGGATTTTTTTTCCAAAAAAATTCAATGCGTAAGTAAATTAAGTAATTTTGAAAGGTCCGATATTAATCCAATTGCAGTAATGTTTTCAGATAAGATTTTGAGAAAGTTTCATGAAATTGATTTGGGATATTGAATTTTGACTAGGTTGTACATTTTCTTGAAGGTATCTTTTTACCCTTCCGCCATTAAAAAAAAAAACATGGCTCAGGTTTGGTTTCCCGCCTAACAGGAAATTCATCATTAGCAGCGGGAATTTCTTTCCTCCGGATTACGACAGTTTCCTAGGATAGAAAATTGGTTAGAGAGATTGATTCGATCATTAATGCTAGTTAAGTTAGAGTCGAGAGCAATTCGCTTTAGACTAACCCAAATTTAAAAAATCACATTATGTTCGATTTCGTTCAAAATTACCACATCACATTGCATACCAAGATTATAATATTTTATACATTACATATACAATGTATTTTTCATTTTCATAATAAAACTAAACTTTTGAATGTAGTTGACTTTTTTATGCGGCCCGCCTGCCTTGAAAAAATTTACCATGTGGCCCAGATGCTGCAAAAGGTTAAACACCCTGCTTTAAGCTCATCAGCCTGATTCAGAGGTTTAACTTTTTCAGATTTAGGAATATAATCAAAAGTGGGTGTAGAAGAAAATTTAAACGCACACTTACTGTGCATAAGATTAAAAAGTTCTTTGAGATTGGGGATGTTAAACGTTATTTTGAAAAAAAAGAAATTCATGTTTTTCAAAAGTCCATAGTAATCACACATGGTTTCCATTACTTATTTCACTGACACATTGAATTGTGTTTTGTTTTGTTTTTTATTATTAAATTTTGGCATTATCTTTTGAGAATGTATTTTCGTTTTTATCAATGCAACTCTTGCAGAAGTGCCACGGACGGGTAAGGGTGACTCGGTAACGAATTTAACAATCCTTTCTACTGCTTGTGTGTGACATGGAAAATTGCTGAAGTCAGTACGTTGACTCTCCTGATCAGATTATTTTGCTTCCTAGTTTATAATCAGAAATATGCCTCGTTCTGTTACTTTAACATCTTTACGTACAATCATATCAATATAATCCTTGGCATCAAAGTTTATACGTTGAACTTAAAACTTTCCAATGCCCCCTTCATTTTTCAGTCCTTGCTTTTAGAATCCGGCGTAATCCAAGCTGTCTTACGTGGCTGCGATCAACTGATATCATACATAGGAGGAGATTTTCAGAAGCAGCAAAGTACGAATTTCTTTGAATGACTGGGTCAATTACATTTTTAAGAGTCTGATGGAGGTAACGTGAATAGCTTACAAGTTTCCACAAGTGCTTCGATCCATGGATATAAGATAGTTTCCGCTTTATGTGAAACGAAACAGATGCATATACTTACAAAATGTACTCAGTCAGTATTCGGAGATTTTTTTTGCAGTACATTCTGTTCCCACATACAAGTGAAGTATTCGGTTTGCTAATGCAAGCTATCATGAATAACAAAGTTTTCCTGGTTTTCTCATAGACAAATCAGAAGAGCACCTTCCAACAGAGATTGCATTAGACATTTCTAACAAATATTTTGGGTCCACACTTAAATCATCCTTAATTTCTAGTAATGGAATGCCATTTTCAATAGGTGATAATTCAATTACTGGAAGTTCATAGCAGTTTTCTAGTTGTTTACCTATTTCTCCTCCAAATTAGGACGTAGGCGCAGTTCATTTCCATGAAATAGACAAATCAACCACTGCAGTGGCCTTCTTAATTCCTTTTCAAATAAACGAACCACATCATTATTCAATCCAGTGTTCACGGCAGTTCCACCCATTCCAATTACAGTAATGTTTAAATTCTGGTTGTTGTCATTGAAAAATGCTATTATGCTATCTTATATACATTTTCCAGTGCCAGAAATCTGCTTCTGAAAATCTCGTCCTTTGTATGATATCAGATGATCGCAGTCATGTAAGAGAGAGCTTGGATTACCCCGGAATCTAAAAGCAAGGGCTGAAAATGAAGGTGGCATCAAAAAGTTTTTATTTCAACGTATAAACTTTGATGCCAAGGATTATATTGATATGATTGAATGGAATGATGTTAAAGTAACAGGACTTCCTATGAAGAGGCATATTTCTGATGACAAACAGAAAGCAATTCAATGTGTCAGTGAAATAAGTAAAGCAAACCATGTATGATTACTATGGACTTTTGAAAAATATGAATGTTTATTTCAAAATAACACTTTGCCTTTAAAGACATTACATTAATATTTTTCTAAATAAATGTGATTTGTTTATTTTAACTAAGGTCCGTTAATTAAAAATTGTTTTTTTCATTCCAATGTGTATTATAAGAATATACTACTGTAAAATTAAGATGATGAAAATTGCGAAATTCTACAAAATCAGTTGTTCTGTAATGACATCTAAAAATTAGAAATACTTAGAAATACCTAAGTTTCTTGTAAAAATATTTTGAATATTTTATTTACAAAAAATATATATTATTAATTTAATATACCATAAAATAAACAGAAAAAAAGAATTTTATCTCTTTTCACAAAAATATCTATTTTGAAGCACCTGAAAAATATTTCAGTAGAGCAATAAAATTTTATATTCAATACCAAAAGGCAGCTTTTGAAAGCTATAGCATAATGAAATTTCAAACCATCTTTTTTTTCGCCTCGTCATACTACAATGCACTAGTGTCATCTGATTGGACATTCAGTTGCACGTGATTGAAAAGGCGCCATTAAAGATTGATTACAAGTTCGTTGAAATTAATCCACAAGTAAGTTTCATTCGTTAGTCTTAAATTATTGCCTTTAGATTTTATTTAACACCCTTACATAGTGAACATTATTCTATTTCTGTTATAAGATAGTGTTTTAATCCAAGTTATATATGAATTGACCATATTTCAGATCAAACTCTACTGAACTGAGTGTATTGAATTAGCAATACTTATGGCACTTACGAGCACTTTCGTATGTATAAATAAAAACATTTTGTTTCGGAATAATTTAAGATTCGTGTTTCAGTTAATATTTTAGATGGACAAAGGAAGTAAATGGACTCTTGTGAAAGTCTTAAGTATTTGCTAATTAAATTAATATTTAGAATTGTAATTTGTACGCACTATTTAGATTTTTATATCCTTTAGAAAGTATAAAATACATGACACAAATATCAATTCCAAATCTACATAGTTGAAAAATAAAAATGTATTTTCATTTCCAGTATAATATTTTCCATTTTATTTCTTTAAAGAAATTTGAAAGAAAATTATAATGAAATTTTTTTTAATATGTTAATCCAAATTAAACATTTTTTTACTACTGGATTGATAAATCAGTTACACATGATTCCTCCATAGTAAATTCATGCATAGTATTCAATGGTGGAAAAATTGTCCATTTTCCTATTAAATATATTTTACAATGTTCTTATTGCCAGGTATCAATAGGCAACAAATTATCCATGTCTAAATGTTAAAAGATGGATTCAAAAACGTTCCACATTATAAAAGATTCTAAAAATGAACTTGTAAATCATACAAAAGGATCTATTGAATTCCTTATCAAATTGTGTTTTGAGTAAACTTTATAAAATACACTGCATTTTATACATTATAAAGAAATAAAGAACAAATATTCTTAAAATTTTTGTGTTCATAATTTAAAAGAATGTATTTAGTATAATTATATATTTTAATTTAAATGCTAAACACTAATAGGTATTTTTCATGTATAATCTTAATAGCCTTAAAATATAATTTTTTTAAAATTCTATTTATAATGTTCTATGTGTACACTCAATTGCTATATATGTATATGTTATTCCTACTGGGTGAAATTTCTTTATGTCTATCGAGAGCAAAGATATATTCAAAATTTCAAAACCAGATCAAAATATTGTTTAATCAGTATCCACATGTCAAGTAAATATTGAAACAATAGCAAATATTGGAGCATTTTTTTATCTTGAATATCTCATTAAATAAAAAGCTTATTTAAGGAACATTTTGAATTTCAATTGCTATTAATCAATATTTTGAACTGGCTTTGATATTTAGATTATATTTCTACTCTCTCTGAAGATATAAAATAAAACAATTTCACTCTTTAGGAATAACATAATGGTGCATACTTTTTGCAACTGAGTGTATATATTCTTGCAATTGAGTGTATATATATTTTCAAGAATTATTAATTTTTGTATGTATGTGAACTCCATTGTATTCCTGAATTCATTCAAAGAACCTCTGGAGTAATGAGAAGTTTAGAGTTTTAAATTTGTGTCAATATAGATGCCACGTGCATTTAATTTTCTAATTTGTATCGTGTTTGAAATCACTTTTATCAGTGTTATTAGAGATGATGGCAGTGAAAATTATTCCAAAATAGACTATTTAGATACATAAATTGTTTCTTAACTTATTAATTTGCATTCCATGTTTTTAAATTATATATTTATAAGTATATAGATTTGTAGATTATCAGAATGTGTACATACAAAAAATTGCTTTATTGTAATAGATATTGTACGATAAGAGTTTTTATAAATCTGAGAATGTTCTCAATAACTATCTATAAGCTGTTCATCTCTAAAGGTCTTTTGGAAATTATTTTGTTGTCATGCTGTGCAAAATAAATGTGAACTTATTGGCTTAATATATATATATAAAGGGTAAAATTAGTTTCTTTTCCCCTTTTTATATTAGTGATAAGCAAGTTTATAAAGAACTCTACTTTTCAATACTTCTTGGTTTGATAAAACATTAAATTTTTATTATGGCATTATAAGAAAATATTGGTTTTTTTACAGAATTTTGAAAATGGAATCTATTCAGAGCTTCAGGCTTGAAAGACAAATACCACTTGGATCTCATAACCTGCGTAAGTTTTTAACGCCACTGAGCCTACCTTTTTTTATTCTCGAGATATACTTTTATTTTCAGCAGTGGACTTGTGGCCCAAATCACTGTTTTTAATATTTTTTTAGATTTATTTTTAACTAATTAAATTTTTTCTATGAAAAAAACTAAAAATATTTATTAAACAACTAAAAATTTCAAATTAGTTTTTTTAACTTAGACGCTAATCTGAACTTTCTCATAAACTTTGGTCTCAATAATTTGTGGATAGAATATTGATTTTCTTTATTTATTCTTTTTTAACTGTGAAGCTTGTTGTTAAGGTTTTAGGTGAGTGAGAAAGTGCAGTCCGGGGATTTCAGGTAACACTCTTGTGAAAGACTTTAACTCTTGCCAAAAAAAGAGATTTATATTATAAAATTATAAAATGCCAAGGTTTATTTAGAAAATATAAAATGTGTTCATAGACAAAGTTTGTTTATAAAATTGTAGATAAGACATCCATTGTGAGTTGTGGTTTATTATATCAAAATGTGTGTTTGATAAGTGAATGAAATAACCCTTTCTTAATAATGGAATAGAACTCCTGTATAATCAATGAATTCACGGATACAAGATACAGTTCCAAAAAGCAAAACGCCTGGTTTACAGAGTCTTTTATAATAACAGAAAAATGATATTTATATTATGAAAATGTGAAGTGCCAAGCTTTATTTATTCTTAATGGTTAACATTAAAATTTTAAAAATATTTTTAGAATTTCCTGATAAGTTGTTAGAGGTTCGTTGATAATTCATTACAGAAGTAGTAAAAAGGAAATTGCTTTTGGATGTATTAGATCATTAGTTAATGGGCTAAGTAATTTTAAATTTTGGTAAAATTTAATTTTATGCATGCCATAAATTTTTCTCTCTGTTAAACATGTTTATTCCATTTTAAGTCTTAATACTTATATAAAGAATTTGGATTAAATGAAAACAGTAATGAGTGATGGTGAAAATGTATTAAATGTGGTAATTGAATTGCTTGATGTTCTAAGACATAAAATTTCTGATCATCAAAATACAATAATTGACTTCTTGACTGAACAACTGACTTTATTATTAAACAATATCCTATTTTGCTACCCCCCTTGTTTAAGTATATAATCATCCTTCAAATCCTAATAGACCATTATTTTATATTTTTGATCCTGTACTAAATTTGTACTAAATTTTTTAAAATTCCACTGAGCATCTTGTTTAGCTGTTTAAAAAATGGGGGGAAATGCATTGTAAATTGTCTTTACTTTCTCAAAGTTTCATAATTAAATATGTTGATAAAGTTGTGCCTGAAAAATAACTCAACTGATTCTGAACATCAGTTGGAGTTTTATGGAAAGCCAAATTATATGGAAAGTTATACAATAGTTAGTTGAAATTGTTTCTTGGAAGTTTTGCGAGGTAGTAATCTAGTTCATGTATATTAAAGTCTTATTTAAATATTGTGCTAAACATATTCAGCACATTGAAAGTCTGATTACTTCTCAACTTTTAATCACCAGGCAATTTTTGGTATTAAATTATATGCTCAGTGCATATTCCATTATGTGTAATTTTCACTTAATCTGATTTGAAAATTCATGTGAGGAGAAATTTTTGGTTCAGTTAAATCAGAAAATTGTAGAAAACTTTTTAAAAAGTTGGTTTTTTCCCATTTTTTTCAAACTGTGACACTGAAAATACCGATTATGTCTTTAGCCCTAACATAGTTTTTAACAATGATATGATCCATAACAAAAATTCGATGCTACATTTTTTTTTCTTCTTTTATTTATATTACATTTATTTTCCTCATTGTATAACTTTTTGAATACTACTCAAACCAATTCTATTGTTACTCAATTTCAAAAAATCATATTTCAAATTTTAAGGATCGATCGGTAGTCAATGCGCTGAGAAGGGCCCTAGCTGAATTCAATTTGTATCCGTCCCAAATGTTAGAAGCATGCTACATTTTTTTTCTTCTTTTATTTATATTACATTTATTTTTCTCATTGTATAACTTTTTGAATACTACTCAAACATCAATTCTATTGTTACTCAATTTCAAAAAATCATATTTCAAATTTTAAGGATTGATCGGTAGTCAATGCGCTGAGAAGGGCCCTAGCTGAATTCAATTTGTATCCGTCCCAAATGTTAGAAGCACGCTACGCCTATGGTCCAAAGTATACATGTAAGGGGGTCATACTACCTTTTTTATTTCACTGATAAGCAAATAGACGAGTGCTCTGCACTAAAATGTTTTACTGATCTTGTTGAGAAGTATTGGAGAGCACGTGCACTGATTGCATAGGTGCTATTTTTGGTAGTGTGTGGCATTTGTAAAATAAATAAATAAATAATGAACTCT
This sequence comes from Dolomedes plantarius, assembly GCA_907164885.2. Classification (NCBI taxonomy): domain Eukaryota; kingdom Metazoa; phylum Arthropoda; class Arachnida; order Araneae; family Dolomedidae; genus Dolomedes; species Dolomedes plantarius. The sequence continues at coordinate 206,964,817 of OU015493.1, forward strand.
GCTTTTCAATGCTTCTTGGTGTCACAAATCACTCTAATTTTTATTATGGCATTGTAAGAAAATATTGGTTTCTTTACAGAATTCTGAAACTGGAATCCATCTTCACATTGTGATTTCCATGAAAAGATTCCACAACTCACTTGGCAGTGTGCTCGATTCATAATCTGTAAGTTCATTTTAACCTCACTGAACCCATTTTTTTTTTATTCTCTAGATATCCTTTATTTTTTTCAGCAGTGAACTTGTGGGCAAAATCACAAAGTTGATAATATATTTTTTTAAAATTTATTTTTTGTACTTAAATTTGAATTTTTCTATGAAAAACCATAAAAAATATTTTTATTACATAATTCTTAATTAATAAACAACTCAAATTTTCAAATTTCTCTTTGTATATTTTATACGCTAATCCGAACATTTTCATAAACTTTGGTTGCAGTAATTTGTGGATTGATATTGATTTCCTTTATTCATTATATTTTTAACTGGCAAGCATGTTATTAAAGTATTAGGTATGTCTGAAAGTGCAGTTCAGGGACTTCAGTTAACCGTGACTCTTGTGAAAGTCTTTTATCATAACTGCTTACCAAAAAAAATTTTATATTTTTATATTATAAAGATATAAAATGCCAAGGGTTATTTTACTCTTGATAGTTAATGTTAAAAATTTTTTAATTTAATTATCAGAATTTCATGAGAAGTAGTTAGAGGTTCATTCATAATTCCTTACAGAAGTAATAATAATAATAATATTGCTTTTAGATGTATTAGATTATTCGTTGATGAGCTAATAGGTAGTTGAATGTCATTTGGAATACTAACTTCTGCCTAGTATTTAATTTTATTATTTCATTGTCAAATTTTGGTGGAGATCTGTCACATAAAATATATTTTTGTGAGCAGCTGTTATTATAAAGTGTAAGGATAAGGGCAGTAAAAAAATATTCCAAAATATATTATTTAGGTTCAGTTAATTATTAAATAATTGTTGACTATAATAAGGTTATGTTTGCAAGTGTGTAGGTTTTTTTATGGTGTATTATTTGGTTTATCTAAGTTAAGTTGAAAAATGATGCAAGCATACAAAGATTGACTGGCTGTCAATGTTGAGTGCAGTAGCATAGATTATTTTACAAAGTGCAATAAAATACTTTTAACTTTTCAAACCGAACTTCTAACCAAAATTTAAAAAAAAATTTAATGAAACTTTTAAAATTGGAAATATTTTCATGGATCTAAGGAATGGAACATAACACCTGTATTGTCAACTAAGTCATGGATAAAAGATGCAGCCCTAAAAGCAAAAGGCCTGGTTTCTGTATACTTTTATAATAATCATGTTACAACAGTATACAGAAACCAGGCTTTTTGCTTTTAGAACTGAATCGTTTATCCATGAATTTGTTGACTATACGGGTTTTCTATTCCATTGTTAAGATCTGTGAAAATACTCTCATTAGCAAAATATTTTTTTAAAAACTTAAATTTGGGTTAGAAGCTTGGTTCAAAAAGTCTAAGTGTTTTTTCACGCTTTATAATATAATCTATGCCATTTCACTCAACATTGACAGCTAGTCAATATTACCCACCTCATTTTTCAAATTAACCTAGACTAATCAAACAATATATCATAACAATTGTTAATAATTACTGAATCTAAATAGTATATTTTGAATAATTTTTTACTGTGGTTATCCCTAATAACAGCTGCTCACAAATAAAAAAATATTTTATACACAGATCCCCACCATAATTTGACAATTAAGTAACAAAAGATATGCTCTATTAAAATACTATGCAGAAGTTAGTATCCCAAATTACTTTCTACCACAATTTTTGTAAAACCAATTACTGTGAAAGCTACATCATATAATAAATGTTTACTTTATTCATTATTATAGTAATAGATTAGTTGTTAAAGAGTATTCACCCTTTTCACTAAATTTCTCAGTACAGTAAGACATTCAATCCTGTCAATTAAATGATTAGTTATTACAGATATAAATAAAATAGATTAGAATGCCTTGATAGAGTACAATAATTGAAAGCTGACTGAGAGACTTGAGATGACAACAAAATTTTCTTTTCACTATCGAGAATCACTCTCACGTTGAAAGTAAAGAAACACAAGAATGAAGATTGAATACTATATAAAATCTTAAATTTCTAAATCTGACCCAGCATCTGTATTAATGCTCTCTATGGCATGTTGTAATCAAATTTAGAAATTTAAGATTTTGTATGCTAATGTTTTACTTAGCATTCAATCTTTATTCTTGTGTTTCTCTACTTTCAACAGCATTATTGTCAATAGTGAAGAGGAAATTTTGGTGTCATTATAGACAAGTCTCTGATTCAGCTTTCAACGTTGAGCTGAAATTATGCTCAACATTAAAAACTTAATTGTACTCTTATCAAGGCAATCTACCCTATTTTATTTATATCTATAATAACAAATTAATCGACATGGTTGGATTTTCTACTGTACAGAGAGAAATTTAGTGAAAAGGGGAATACTCTTTAACAAATATTTTATAACTATTTTCTATTAGTATATTTATTTAATCAAGTAAATATTTTTTACATGATGTAGTTTTCACAGTATGTAATTGGTTTTACAAAAAAAATGTGGTAGGAATTTACTTCTTGGAAGTAGTTATCAATAAAATGACAACAGATTTAAAACTGCACTCATGTGTTGGGTGCTGTTTTGTATCAAGTTTTTTTAAACCCCTGTCTCAGAATTTATATTTCCTAATTGGATTTATTTAATTCTACTTTATCAACAATGAATTTTTCAACTACTTTCAACAATCAACTATTTTTACAACAATAAATTACCCTTTAATGTACAAAACTATGCAAAAAATAATTTTCTTATCTGCAGAGCATTTACTAACTCTACATAGAAAAATAATTTAAATAAATTCTTTTGATTCATAAATTATATCTGGGGATGGGAGTCATTTTCCTTTCACATAAATTTATGAACTGATTTTCTCTTTCTTTTTTTTCCCTAGATGCTGTAAAGATGGAGCCAGAGGTACAGCGAAAGGATCCTGTTTTGTAGAAAATATAGAAAAAAATTGTGTAAATGTGCTATGTACTTTCTAAATAAACTATTTTTACTTTAAACCAGCTCTTTTCTGTATTTAAAAACATGTGTGTGTATAATTTTTCTCAAAATTACAATAGAAGATATTACTATCATAGTACTATTTCTCAAAAATAGTACTATCAAGTGTTGGATATTAAGTCCAATATAATAGAAAAGAAAATATTTTTTTAAAATGACATAAGAATTTAATGAATTACTCTTTAATTCACAAAACTATGCAAAAAATAATTTTCTTATCTGTAGAGCATTTATTAACTCTACACCAAAAAATAATTTAAATAAATTCTGAGCAAGTTTTCACAAGCTCACAAAGATGGGCTTCATCATACACACTACACATTACTCAGGTTTGAAGAATGTATCAAATTTATGTTTATAAATTTATCAAATTATGTTAATAAATTTTATACTGGGGAAGTACAAATTTTTTGGGTTAATTATTAAAGTAGTACTGTTTTACGTACTATAATCTCATTCTAAATTTAAAAAAAACAAACTGTAACCTTAGATCGAGTGGAAAGATGATTTAGCTTTAATGGTTGGTATTAATGTTATCTTAACTTTCAAATTTGGGTAAATGTATCTTAATGCAAAATGAGGTTTTGTTCTAACAAGTAAACTAGTGATTCATATACAAATTTTTAGGTAATAACAAAGATCAGTATTTGGTAATACCTAAAAATACATAAGGCAAAACTGGAAAAAATGCTAGAAATATGAAGGCAAAAAAAATAAAAGTGAAAGGGTTGATATCAGAGGTTAATCGTCAATGAAATAAATAATAATAAAAAGCATATAAACAAAAGGGTCCTACGTAAAACTTAGAAAAAATGCCGGCGGTCCGATTCTGGTAGAATGCTGGCATGATGCCCGGACCTACGGCACATTGCTGTTTACGAGATGGGTAGATGACGGTATGTCGACACCAATTATTGCTCCCGTAACCGGCCCGTCAACCTCCGGTTACGTTCCGGCTATCTGTCCGCATCGATGGCTTAATCGCGGCTGCCTAACGGTTCGTAGTCGGATGAACGATGGCTCGAATCCTACCGGAAGCGGCCCGGCAGTCGACGGGGTAGTCGCGGGCGAGAGGACACAGCCGTGACGGAAACGATACTGACCTAATGCGCCGGCCCGGCAGTGGTGAAATCGGCTGGCCGGAACCTTCCGACCCCGGCCCGATGCTTCTGTGTTTGTTGGGATGACATTCTTTATTAATATGGCATGGCACCATCTATGGCATTTAATACCACCTGAATTCACTAAGGAATTGAATTATGCAAGTTATGAATAGTGGTTAAGGGAATATTATACTATTCTTTATGGAAAAATTGTCAATGTTCCTGAAGAAATGTTGTTGGTGGATATGAATTTCTGACTCTATTCTCTAAAGCAGACCACAGCAGTCCGATGATATTGATGTTTAGGGACTGTGTGGACATGATAAGATGTTTGACTTGGTCTTTATGTTCCTCAAACCACGGCCTGACACTTCTAGCTGTATGAATCGGAGCATTACCATCATGGAGAACGCCCTCTCCTGCAAGAAACAATTTTCCACATAGGATCGATCCATGGTCGGCCAAAAGTTCGACATAGTCCTTTCCAGTCTCTCTTTCAGTGTTACATAGATCCCTTTTGAAAACCATGAGATGGCCTCCGAACCCTGAGAAATTTCTCTCCATGTTTGACAGCTTTTGTAACGGTGCTTCAAGGATTCAGTAATCAGATCTTAACATATTTATTGAAGTTTATTTACTTGTCTATTTACACATCTACAATGTTTAATAAATTGAGGGTGTTAATTGCAAGGCAAACCCAAGCCTTCCACAACCTACATTTCCATTCGCTTGCCACACACTACCGGAAACGCGAAAAACATACATTTCGTGAGGTGCTCACACAGCACCCTCTCGCGGACAAAGGGAGAAATCCGCAACAACAGCTGGCATGAGACAAGCATGATGATACGCTAGTGTAGGTGTTCTTTAGAAATACACACGTCCTGTTGCGGAGAACAATTTGAACAATGATTCGTCTAAACCAATGATTCTCAACCTTTTTTTTTGTCGAGGCACACTTTTAACGATTTCCAAATTTGGCAGCACACAAAGAAAAAGATAAGTTTAAAAGTTGTTTACTTAAAACGGATAAAAACAGTTAAAAATGTGGCATTTAACTGTAAAAACAACAGTTTTCTTTTACAGTGCACTTTTCTTTAATTTACACAAACTTAACTCGTAATAAAAAAAAGCATTATAATTTTTACTATATACATTTTTAAAATTTGGAGGCACACTTTAAGAATTTGGCGGCACACAAAAGTGCCGCGGCACAGTGGTTGAGAATCACTGGTCTAAACCAAATGTCATATTTCAACGTATCACTCGACCAGGATTTGTGCTCGTGGCACCACGGAAGCGAACGTTCTGTATTCACATGTGTTACAAGTGGCTTGGGAATTGCTATTTTGCCGTAAATGTTTTGCTTGTGAAGTTTTCTCTTCACAAACTGGTATTATGACTGGTACTGGAGCCTTCAGATTTTGATGGAGCTGTACGGTCACAATCGCTGCAGTTGTCTTCTTTTTTGATATCACAATGCGCTTGAACACCCGTCAGTCTCTTTCACTTAAGCTTTCGCTTTCGTTCACTATTCTGTTTCACAGAGAACGTCTTTCCGTGTACTCTGTATGCCGTCATGACTTCCGATATCATAGCTCAGTAAGCACCCCAAACCATGGGGGATGTTGTAACAGATACTCCAATTAGACATGCTTCAAAAATTTGTCCTCTCTGCATGGTCTACAAGGTTTGGCATGTTACGCTATCCCACAAAGATCCTGATGCCCATAATATCATTACTGCTACCTTAGAGTAGATTAATGTAAACACTATATTCTATAAAAAATACTGGTCCCTAATGGTTCGTATTCCTTGTTTTTTAAGGAATACGAAGCTCTCTGATCCTAAAAGAAAATCCACCGACTCAAAGATCCATTCCATCGAAACTAGGAATGACTTCTGCCACTGTAAGTAAAATCACCCATAAAAATTTGAAGTTAAAAAAGATGTTTAAAGCTAAAGTTCATCTGCTTTTGCCAAAGCATATTGCTGACAGAAAAACAAATTCTAGAAAATTGTATGAAAAACACCTAGCAGCTGAAAAATGGTAATTTGTGATAACACTCAATGAGGCATGGGTGTATTTAAGTGACTGTAATAAAAAAAGATCCATTTTCTATTGCTCAACTGACGAGAATGACTGTACGAAATGGCTTCGTCAGTGTACAAAAAAGTTCCCAAAGGGATTCATGATACTTGCAGGATTTTGTTTCAACGGCAAATTAAAAATTAAAAAAGTCTCAAATAAAGAAACAAATTCACTCTATTATCAGCAGAATATTTTAGAACCAATTTTTGAAGAAGAAATTCCAGCCTTATATGGAAAGGACATTGATAAAGTTGAGCTTAATATGGACAAAGCCTCTAGTCACACGTATAAATCAACTGCCGCTTATTTAGCAAAGAACGCATCAGAAAGTGTAATAAAATGTATCCCATTTAATGAAATACCTGTAAAATTACCTGACTCTTCTCCAATGTACTTTTGCGCTTTCGGTTTATTAAAACGAGCCTCAGGAAAACGGCATCCAAGAACACTGAAAGAACTTTGGAAAACGGCATCCAAGAACACTGAAAGAACTTTGGAAAACGGTTCAAGGAGAATGGGGTAAAATTGACATGACAGTATTAAGAAAAAGTTTACTTTCATGGCAAATTCGAGCTAGAGCTATTGTCAAGAACCATGATTATCAGATAGAAGCAAATCGCCGCAAAAAATATGGCATTTATACATAAAACTTAACTATCAAAATCGCGTCCATAAAGTGCGAACGACGTTCTGTACAACGAAAAATCGTTTCAGGTCTTTGCGTTATGAAAATGATTAGTAGAATATTCCTCAGCCCTGGTTCTGAAATGATAGTTTTATACGCAAAGGTGGCTAAACAAAATACCCAGTTTTACTTTCAGAGAACACACATTTTGAGAAAAGTTCAAGTAAATTCCTTTCCTGCATCAGGATTTTTTAGAAAAACGTACGACGTTTCTAAGATTTTGAAAAGAATTCAGTATTCTTATTTTTACATAATACAGTCATACCTCGATACTGGTCTGCTTGAGTACTCATCGAATTCGGTACTCGACGCATTTAGAAACGAAAAAAATGCTTATGCACTCGCCCTTTGCTCGGTACACGTCACAATTGCCATAAAACTTGCCTGAGGCAATCCCATCTTTCTGGATGAAACAAGAACCGACGCGTTGGTCTTTCCCTGAGAGAAAAATCCCACATATTTCGAAATGTACTTTTTTTTTTCATTTCGAGCTCTTTTTTTATAAAGCTCGAATTAATGAAATAATTGTTCTCGGAATAAAAAAGCCTAATAACAGCTAGAACAATTATATTAATAACATTTAAAATAATTGTTTGTTTTTTAGCCACGAATTAAATTTCATTGATTACAGCAATTCCCCACCGAATTACTTTTCTATTTCGTTAACAGTTTATCTAAGAGCAAAATATTCCCGGGTCTTCTATATTCTTCACCGATATCAGGATTGCTTGTCAACAGCCAGGGAAACAAGTGCCAACCGTAGGAGACAAATCATCATACAATAGTGTCTATATTTAAAAGGCTGGAACAATACATTTTCTTGACTATCTCCATAGCGATACACACACACACACACACACACACACACACACATATATATATATATATATATATACATGTATATATATATATATATATATATATATATATATATATATATGGATGAATGGGTTTGTGGCGGCCCAGTGCGCTGGTTTTCGGTGCTGAAGGTGCTCGGATCGAATCTTGGCCACAATAAAATGGGCAGTAAAATTGCGGCGTAGTATAGGCGAATGTTTGACGACAAGTGCCTCCGCATTGGGAATATATATACAGAGGCTGTTCGCACGATTTTGTTAAGCGGTAATAAAAAATCGTTTGCTGCAAAAGAAATAATTGCAATTGTACTATGTTTTTAGAAGTCAAAATTATCGTCAGCGGCTTGAAAGTTTTGTTTTTATTCAAAATGGCGTTTTTAACAAAGCAGTGGTTCGAAGGCTACATTTATGCTCTTTCCGAAGAGAAATATGCATACTCCGTTATCCAAAAACGATGTGAGAGTCATGGTTTTGTGATAACTAAGGCGTCGATAGGTAATATCGTCAACAAGAAAGGAAAAAAAACATCAAATTGGAGCCTCAAGTGGGACAAAAATTCCAAACAAGTATCCAAGGAAAAAATGGACATCTTCGACTATTGCAAAGGTACGTTGTTTAATGCTAAAAGAAATTCCACCTAGTCAAAGGACAGTTGCAAAATCATTAAAATGCTCGGTGTCCACTGTAAACAAAATGATAAACGTTGATTTAAATCTTAAGAAAGCGAAAAAACGGAATGTGCATCGTCTTCTTCCAAATCTTATCGCTGAACGCAGGACACGCTGCAGAATTCTATATGAGAAATACTTATCCAAAGAAAAATGGAAAACAATTGTCACAATAGATGAATCATGGGTGTATTTAAACGATTGCAACAAAAAAAGAGCCATTTATTATCATAAAAGGGGAGAAAAAAATTTAAGTACATGGTTCAAAGAATCGAAAGAAAGTTTTTCTAAGGGATTCATGATTGTTGCTGGTTTTTCTTATAATGGCAAGTTAAAAATAAAGAGAGTGGGGAAAAATGTCAAGATTAACTCCAAATACTATCAGGAACATATTTCATCGCAAATTTTTCTCAATGAAATACCATCGCTTTACCCACAGTGCCATCAATCTGTGAGACTCCATCAGGACAAAGCTAGCAGTCACACATCAAAATCCACTGTAAATTTCCTAAAAGAAATGGAACAAAAAACTGGTATCAAGCCCATACCCTTCACTGATATCCCTACTAAATCTTTCGATGTATCACCTAAGGATTTTTGTGCTTTCGGACTTTTAAAATCTGCATTATCCAAACGTCGTCCCAAAACCCTTCCAGGACGTTGGAAAGCTGTTCAGGAGGAATGGGATAGAATACCTCTTCTGACACTTCAAAAGGCATTATTATCCGGGAAATTGCGGTGTCGAAAGATAGTTCAGAATAAGGGATGTCAAATAGAACATTCAAAACACAAGAATTTTATGTAATTTAGTTTTGTGAATACAATATACATCGTCTAAAAAATGTGTGAACAGCCTCTATATTAGAAAATAATCATTGATTTAGTAAGAAAAGACACCATGAGCACATTAATACTCAAAACAGAATGTAAAAAATGAACATTTGTTTGGTCGTGATTTTGAATACTATGGTATCGTTGCACTAATATGCAGCGAGAAATCCAGTCCAGAGTGTAAATGTGTATAGTGGCTAATGGAGAGCATTTGCAGCAGCATAAATAAACGATCCTGAAGATAGGGAGGTATCTCAGTTTCTTTCTTCCACTCCTTATGACCTGACAATTTTCGAAATCGGGACAAAACAAATGTTCCTTTTCTACATTCTGTTTTTAGTATTAATGTGCGTAAGGTGTCTTTTCATACTAAATCTATGATGCTGAACAACTTTCTAATTGAATTTTTCCCGTATCCCGTACAGCTTTTGAGATAAAAATGCTCATTCCAAATTTTTCCGATAGAGGGCGTTGTAAGTTGTCTCATCGAGTAGCGGACAGCCTTTTTACTATACCTAGACACCAACTTTATGGCCTAAGCTGTCACCGTTTAGAAGTTCAGGGGGGTGTAACGGATATAAATGGGAACCTTGTATATATATCAGGGAAATATTTAAAACTAAGTATGCTTAACCCCCAATTTACTTAAACGAGCAGCGAGGCAAATAAAATGCAAAAAAAGCTAATACCATTGCAGACGAAAACATTGACAAACCAAGCATTTCAGTAACGCAGCTACAAATATTTCGAAATATTGGGAAAAAATAAAATTACACAGAAAAGAATATTGAGATTTTAGAAATCCTTCTGCTTCATGGTTCGGCTTAAAGCAATACAGAACATCAACAATGTTTGTCTGGGAATATAGTTTGACTTGTTTATACAAATACATTTTTTTCTTATGTAAATAAATTTCTTGGAACCGGTAGAAATGGTAATTACGTTTATATTCAGAGTTTTTTAGAGCAGAACGATTTAGTTTTCTGAAAAAAAAAAATCCTGTAAAACTCTGATATAATTGAGTGTCGTAGTTTAATTTGGAGTTAACTATACGTTATTTATGACAGAAGCATTCAGAACTAGAAACATTCCTTTATTCTGTTTTTCAAAGATACTTTCTAAGCTTGTTATTAATCTTTCCTTGGGCTGAACTCCCGTTACAAAGTTGACCCAAATGCCACCATTGTATGTAGTATTTTCATTATTTTAATTCGCTTCTTGAAACAACTTTTGAAATGAACTTCAGTTAGCCACTTTAGGGCCTGTTCACATAAGAGTCCGTTGCGTTGCGTTAAGGAAAAGATGACGTTGAGGTGAAAATAAACCAATCATACGCGTTAAAAATTTCATTGCTAATCGTTTGGAGGCATATGATTGGTTTATTTTCGTCTCAACGTCATCTTTTCCTTAACGCAACGAAACGGACTCCTATGTGAATAGACCCTAACTCGCAGAACGGAACGAAATTTCATAAATTTCTTTCTCTAAAGCAGGGGTTCCCAAACTTTTTTCCTACATCGACCCCTTTTGAAAGAATGAATTTCTTCATCAACCCCCCACCCCCACACATTTTTCTCTATAATATGTATCATTCAACATAATTATAATACTAATAATTTCACATAAAACACTTAAAGATAACAATTTGACTAAGAATATAAGCAAAAAATTAGAAAAAGTGGTTCATTAGGCTTATGTTTTGTAATTTTTGTACTATTTTCATTTTTAATTTCGCAAATATAAACAAGATTTCAGACACACAAATTGAAATTGCACAAAAGTTCGATTTCAATGAATGTGGTAGTTGTGCTTGATCCATTGATACAATTCTTTCAATGTTTGGCCTGAAATTGCTTATTATCGTACAGTCATAATAACTAACGTAAAGAATATAAATAAATAAATAAATACATAAATATATATATATATATATATATATATATATATATATATATATATATATATATATATATATATATAACTAAACAATTTTACTGACTTATATGTAATTATAATATAATTTCATTCGACACATATACAAAAGCGTCATGGCATTCGGCTTTAGATGGGTGTATCACTCCGTCCTATACAAATCTGTATTTATACATATTAAAACGGATATTATTATCTAATAATTACATTCCTAAAAATATTAAATAATTTTAAAACGGATTAATTTATCATAGATCCCCAATAGACCCCTGGAATACTATAGACACATCTGAAACATCCATCGACCCCGCAATGGGTCCATCTAGACCCCGTTAGTAATCCCTTCTGTAAAGGAATTGTGAGGTGAGAAATGATTTTAATTTAAATTTTTGAATAATAGGGAAGTAGTCCCAAATATCACATACTCTAACATTTTATCGACATTTCATCCATTTTTCAGTTTCTGATTAGGATGAAATCTCAAAGAACTATTTCCTTTGGTATCCTGAGATCAACCAGCTCCAAAACCAGTGCCGTTTTAAGTTATGTAGCTGAACTGGAAAAATTGAAATTTCCAGTGAAACCCTGTACGGTTCCTAATATCGTCTACCTCTATAAATATTATCGCGTACCAGGAGAAATTAGGAGCACCTGTTAAGGGAAGAAGGGACCTTCAATCTCGTTCTTCTTTAACTTTCAATATTTTATTCTATATACCACATAAGTATAATTAATATTATTTTCTACCACACTGAAAATACTTAGGATTCACAAATAAGTATTCTGTGGAGGAATTAGACCTGTTTATCAAAAAATTCTTCAAAAATGCTAGACTTTTTCAAAAGGCTCCATGCGTATTCATTTTCTTCTGATATCTTCCAAATTTTTCAAAATCGTTAATTGAAGTGTTTGTCACAAAACCGTGCATAATTCTTTGAAATCACTAATATTTTTCAAATTTATAGACCATAAAATAAAGTAAAAACATAAAAAAATAACAGACAGAAAAGAAAAAATAATATTCAAGACTTTAGATTTCTACTTAAAAAAAATTAAATGCACATTTCTATTTATATTCTTATAGTAAACTTATAATAAAAAATTTAAAGACTTTAATTAATATAGAATGCGCACAGAGCATTTTGAATAACGTTAACATTTTTGAAAAATTTTGAAAAACAGTCATTATTCTGCAAAAAATTCCTTATTTTGAATTCTAAGGGTTTTCAATGCAGTAAAAAAGAAAATTATTCTCATTTTGTATATAAAGTTAAAAATTGAAATTTAAGAAATTCGAGTTTGAAGGTCCCTTGTCCCCTTAAAAGGCGTTGCTAGCAAAATAATAGCACCTCTGTATTCTCTGTTTAATGCACTTTAAAATGGTATAAGCAAAATTAGAATTAGGATGCACCTACCTGGTCATTCACTGGATTCTTTCGAGACAAAATTTACGAAGACAGCGGCCAAAACAACTTCAGATGCCATATAGTTTCTGTTGTCAGTGATAAGAGCTTTTTTACTAGTTCCGCTGTTAGTACAAACCCAGAACTAAGAAGTCACCACATTTTCTCATACATAGTACGAATAGTACTTTGGAAACACGAATAGGCGATATTAGGGTAACGGTGGACCTTTATTTGAGCAAATCTCGTCATTGTAATACTGATTGTGTTATTGTATAAAATATTTATATTTCTGTACATTATTAGTACCAAAATAATTTTTTTCAAGTTAAAAATCATTTATGAAGCTTCTACAAAGCAGTTTATAATGGGTAAGTGTAGTGATAAATTTTAAATGTGTTTTTCTCAAATAAAATTTTTCGAGGTTTTTAGATTTTTTAAATGCTCTATGCTACTTAATTTTTCTTCAAAATTCATGAAATTGATAAGGAAGAACCCTGATGCTGTTTACAAAAAAACTGGGTATGCATTTTACAATTCGATTTTATTAAGGTAATTAAATTTGATTTATAACTTTTCAAAAGGCAAAATTTTGATGAAAATCGGGATGGAATTCAGAAACAAATCTCTCAAAAATTAACTATTCAAGGGATTAAATAATTGATACCCAGATTTGTTCGTTATACAGTTTTAAAAGATTGAAATGCAAAATCGAGGAAATATCTCAAAAATTAAGTAGCAAGGAGCATTTTAAAATTTTGTTTATAAATTTAAATTTTTTTTTAAAATCTTAAAATTATAATGAGATTAGAAATTTCTTTTAAGGTATTCCATTTATTTATAGTGAAATGTGCATATGTACAAAATTTCGTTTCTCTATGATAAAAAGTAAAAAAAGGAAATTTTAATGTCCACCGTTCCCTTAGGCACAGGGGCAATATTTGGGACACTCCCCCTATTAAACTTGTTATATCAAGTTGGGGACAAAAGGGTTAACTAGGGGAAAAATATAAAATTTTTGTACGCACAAAATATTTCTTTCATTTTCTAGTTTTCTAAATATGCTAATATCACTAATTATATATATAATAGCCGTTGTCTCTATAACACTTCCGGGCTGTACTCATCTTTCAATTGAAGCCCTCAGTAAACAAACAGCCGGTTAGGCTTAATTTCAATTTCAGATGTGGATCAGAATTTTTTCTTACCTGAAAACTAATATCTTCTCCATCAAATCACGTTTGTTCAGCCTATTTTTCTATAAAACATTCAGAACTAAAAAAATTGGATGCTTTTAGCTGTATATTTAACAGTTTTTAAAAATCTGTTTACTGTTGCGATGAATTCTGAAAGTAAACAAACTTGAATATGAATGAATCAAGTAGCTCAAGTATTCATATCGCGTAGTGAGCTGTAAAAATCTGGATGGTTATTATTAGTATTATGACGTCAAAATGACGGGTTGGAGGGCAGTCTACTACTCCAATCGCTTGAAAAACTAAATAAATAAAAAATAATGAAAGGGTTTGCTTTTACAAGGTGTGGATTAAATGTAATATTGTTAGATAATTCGGGATATTTTTTAACTTTCATATACTTTTTCCATTATGACGTCATTATTAGTATTATGACGTCAAAATGACGGGTTACCTTCTAGTATTCCATAAAAAGAAAATAAATAATAGCCGAAGGTCTTCAAAAATAACCTCTAAAGGTAGTAATAAAATTTATTTTCCAAGTTTAAATGCTAGATTTTCCCTTCTTCTTCAAAGCTGAGGAAAACGTACCGCAGAATTCGATCTCCTGCTTCAGATTTAATACCCTTTTATAACTTAAGACTCCCGTTTTATATGACTATCCATTAGGAGTCCATATCTCACCATATTAAAGTAACATGCAAAAATCGATAAACTAATCAAAATTCCTTTTTCGTAAGGCAGGTTCCCATACAAGTTTTAATTAAAACAGAATAATTCGTCTTACATATTTACAAGCTTCAGAAAATCGGGAGATTGTTCCTTGATGAGATCCCGGCGTTGATTATCATACGGACATAAAAATATTGATTAAAATAATTCTTGCGTATAATATATTTGGAGAGATGGAAAAAGATTTATAGAAAATTTACCAAACACGAAGGATTTTTACTAAATTCTTGTTTCTGGGGATGCATTGCTTTCCCGCATCGATTCCCAATAAAATATTTTCCTCAAAAATAAATCATTCTAAGTGAGGAGAGTTTAAAAAAAATGTATTCAACCCTGATGAAGAATTTTTAGAGATTAAGACACCTATGAGAAAAATAAGAATTTTCTTTTAAGTAGGGGAACTATTGACAAAGCTTTGATGTTTTCATGTATTTTTTTTATGGATAGCAAGAAAGCAAATTATTGAAATTCATATTGATGATTCAGTACTTGTGTATTAAGGCTGCTATGTACTAACCCCATTGGATTCGCTCCCTTCATGTTAACCTATGGAGAAAATTTGTACCCGGATGGCCGACTTGGATTCAAAGATTTTTTTTTTCAATTCCTACTATTAGTTCACACTCTCTCTATATATATCTTGTTCAAATTTTCAATCGTTAATAAAAGTACTTTTTATTTATCCACTCAAGTTAAAATACATTTTTTTAAACTTGTAGTGGATGACACTTGATGTTAATACAGTTTTTTCAAATATTAATTCATTAATTAAATTTAATTAATCAATTTTAGTTTTAGACCTATATATATCTTGTTAAAATTTTCAATCTATACTTATATATAAAGAGAGAGAACGATTTTGTGCGTGGAGGGTAATCTCCGGAACCACTGCACCTATTTGAAAAATTCTTTCACTGTTTGAAAGGTACATTATTCCAGATGGACATAGGCTATATATTATGTATATCTGATCAGTAGAAATAAAGTTAGGGGGGGATACTCTAGATTTGTGTGCACGGCCGCCATCTTGGATTTTTCCGCCAGGGTTTGGCGCATTTCGCATGGCGATAATTATTGCGTTCTGGTAAAAATAACCCAATGTCAAATTCTCTAATTTTAAGATAAAACAGTTATTTCTGATGTGATCTTTTAATTTCAGTATAATAATTTTAGGTCAGATCTTGGCCTTGACCTGGAAATCTGAGTCAAATTGACTATACTCAAAAGAGTAAATTATTTTTAAAACTAAGAATCTTTTTGTTGAAAATTTTTGAATCCATTATCAGTTTTTCGTTAACTTATTAAATTTAAGTTGCTTTTAATTTTGTTTATCGATTGTCAATTAGTATACTATAATGATACACCATTTCATTTATTTGAAGTAAAAATTATGCCATCATTTTTTCGTAAAATGTAAAATACAGTATACATTTTAAATACAATATATTTTAAAATATTTTATAATTCCAAGTTGTAGTGGATTACAAATAAATTTAAATAACTGAAGTTCAACTTCTCTCTCCCCAGGAACCTAAGTTAAAAAGTTAGTTAAGGTTAAGTTATTGGTTTAGGAAAAGGGTTTTTTTTTCTTATTTCCAACACAGCAGGATAAATGGTCAAATAATCCTTGTCCCGATTTTATTGTATGCACCAAATATTTGGTTAAGGTCAAATCTGAAGTAAAATTTCATTACCACAATGCCCTAACAATAAAAAAAATAAAAAATAAAAATAAATAAATTTAAAAAAAAAAAAAAGAGAGAGAGAGGATCTGGTTACTCACCATAAATTTATGCGTTCATAATTATTTTACATTTTTCAAAGCTGAATTTTAGATAATTTTTAAATTGCAAGTTATTTAGGTGGTACGAAAATGCTGTACTTTTTTTCTAATTAACAATATATTGGCATAATATTTTGGTGATTCATTGCTATTAGTCAAAGAGTTAGGGCAAACTGAATAGATGGCATTGAAATTTTATCTGTAAGTAAAATTCATTTGACCAAATTTTTCATATGGATCATAATTTAAAAAGGTAGTTTTTAATAAAAAATGACAAAAAAAAAATCTCAGTCCAACGATTAAATGATTTTTCAAAAATATTTCTAAGTTTCACAATTTAAAAAGGTCGTTTTTATTAAAAAAGCTAAAAGAAAAACCCAAAATTTCCAATATTTGAGAATGATTTTTTCAAAAAAGTGGTTTTTAATAAAAAATGACAAAAAAAAATCTCAGTCCAACGTTTAAATGATTTTTCAAAAATTTTTCTAAGTTTCATAATTTAAATAGGTGGTTTTTATTAAAAAAGCTAAAAAAATTCAAACTCCAGCGTTTTGAAAACACCGCTTAAAACATATCGGCGAGTAATTTTCCACTCCTCAAAACACGGTAAAATCGCCAAGTTGGCGCAAAAAATCCAAGATGGCGGCCGTGCACACAATTATTAAGTAACGTAATATTAATTTGAATATTATTTTAGGTGCTTAAAATAATTAAAAAAACATTCTTTACTTAAAATCCTTTTTTTATTTTTGTATTTTTATTTCATCTCTTACTCTAATTTTGAGATACCAATGTGTATCTATACTTCTATAATCTATACTTATATATAAAGAGAGAGAGCGATTTCAGAGATTATTCCAGATGGACATAGGCTATATATTATGTATATCTGATCAGTAGAAATAAAGTTAGGGGCTTAATCCTAACAATCTCCATTGTTACCGCTATTGTCCTCTACCGCTTTTTGTGCCGAAGACTTCAACGATCCTTAGCGTGGTGCTATCACGGTGGGCTTCTGTTCTGACGATAGTGGTTCTAACCTAGCCGTTCTCCAGCATGCCTTTTTCTTTTAAAAAATTAACTTTAATTATTTACTAACGTAATATTAATTTGAATATTATTTGAAAAAAAATTTAATATTTAAAATAAAACATTCTTTACTTAAAATCCTTTTTTTATTTTTTATTTTTATTTCATCTCTTAACCTCTTTCTATTATATATCTATACTTATATATAAAGAGAGAGAGCGATTTTATACGTGGAGGGTAATCTCCAGAACATACATATATATATATATATATATCCTTCGGATATATGCTATCCCACCCCGTAAGGAAAAGGTTTAATATTTTTAAGATTCAAGGAGAGGAGGTATTGATAAATACAAAAAGGATTTTTGAAACTGGCAACGTTAAAGGGTTTATTGAAGAAAACTACATTTGGAACTACGCTTTTTATTGGACATTTAAGGTAAAAAAGGATTTACAATTTATTGGGTATCAACTGGAAATTTATTGGTATAATATTTTGTTCAACCCGGACAAAGTCGGGACGGGCCGCTAGTCGTTGATAAAAGTACTTTTTATTCATCCACTCAAGTTCAAATACATTTTTTAAAACTTGTAGTAGATGACACTTGATGTTAATACAGTTTTTTCAAATATTAATTCATTAATTAAATTTAATTAATCAATTTTAGTTTTAGACCTAGAGCGTCTCTTGCTCGTGAATAGTAATTTCCCTCTTGTTACTGTGTAAACGGTAGCACTGCGGTATCGCGGGCTTCTCCCGTCCTGTCGGTTTCGAGATCGAATCCCCAACCTGACAAACTATTTCTCTCTCTTTCCCCCCCCCCCCCCTCCTAATCTCGCACAGTAGGCAAGGTTCTGGCAGGCAATCCTTTTTTTCTATTCCTACTATTAGTTCACACTCAAATTTTTCTTTGTTGACCTAAGTAGGAATTGACTTTAAAATTTTTTTTTATATATTACTTGTTTAAATTGTACTCCGTCATAGAGAAAGAAATTTTACATTTGTGTACATTTTTCGTTTTTAAAAAAAATGCAATTAATATTTTAAAATTTAAATTATTCGGGGAAAAATCTGGTATAGTGTGTTTTAAATTCCTTCGGTGGACGAAATTTATAAAATGAATCCTGTAGCGCTTTGCAGAAATGTTAGGCTATCTGACAATACCTATTTTATTGGATTATCAGCATTTATGTACCTGTAAATAGTTGACAAAAATATATTTTAAATAAAAAATTTGGGGGCAGCTCTTAACCCCCCCTATAGAGAGAGAGCCATTACAATCCCTCAAAATGTCAATCCTAAGGGGGGTGGAATTCTCGAACTGTCAACTGGACTCCTCCCACCACAAGAGTCTGCAAGATGAGGAAAAGGGAAATACGATTTTTTTTCTTAGTACATAGCAGCCTTAAGGCGAGAACTCAATCCTTTGAACTCAAAAAGTCATGGAGTTACTAATCTTTGGAAATGAGGAATACAAATCTAGATGCCTATGTATAATAATAATATTGCAACTCTAAAACAAACAAAAAAAGTAAATTAAGTTTTAAATCATGAAGATTGATTAAAGCTGTCAGTGTGACTCCTGAGTAAAGCACCTTCAAAAGTTTAAAATTCTTATTTTTTAAAAAAATACTCATGTTTGCTAAAGCGCTGTAAGTTTCTTACTAAAATCCAACAGCTATAAATATTCACGTACAATTCGTTTTAAGATTATAATGCTTGATGTAATTGACATGTACAGTGCTGTAGAACAGAGCTCCGCAACCTTTTATCTTCCACGGCACAACAACGTTTTTTCCAATAATTCCGCGGCACACCACAAGAAAAAACCTGCAAATATATAAATTACAATAAATACGTATATGTTTTTATTAGATAAAAAATCACAACAAAATAGCTCTATGTATCAAGATAATTATAATCATTTAAGTTTTATATAAATCATTTTGAACTGTACACCAACACAAGAACGAAAATATAAAATTGTAGTTTACAAGTAAAAAAAAATTCTCTTTAAATTTTTATATTAAAATTTGTTTTTTGGTCTTTACTTAAGCCTAATAAATCAAAGTTAATTTAAACGTAACTAATTTATTAATGAGATATTTGAGATTGCTTTGATAAATGTGCGTTTTATTGAACGTTTTATATTTGGCTCTATAATAGATTGAGCTACAGTTCATGGTCAAGGCCCTTTAAATATGATCGTTCGTCATTTTCAATTAGAACCAGTGTCGAAAAACTTTGTTCGCATAAGTATGTCGTAGAAAATAGGAGCAAAATTGCAATGGCCTTGTCTGAAATTTGTGGATATTCTTTCTTAACTGAAATCCAGAAATAGGACGCTCGAGCATACATACAATGTATGGCTAACAACATGTTTTTGTTTTGTGTATAATTTCGACCCAGAAAAATTACATATTAACAAAAAGTTAGAGGAATATTTTACTTAGAAAAATTTCTATTTAATGCGGTGGTTAATTTTTTTATTATCATAATCGATAAAATCACCGCGGCACAGTCAAGTTCACCTCGCGGCACACTAGTGTGTCACGGCACAGCGGTTGCGGAGCACTGCTCTAGAAGATCCTATTTCTGTTTCCGATATTATAATGAATAAACATTCCATACAGAAAGAAATCGGCAATGTATATCTGATAAAAGTTCCTATCTGAGAAAAACTAATCTAAAGTTATAGAGTAAATAGCTCACTTCTACCCAGACTTTGGTGTATATAATTTGAAGTGGCACTCTAAATGAATTTGATACAAACACAGTTTATACATGAAACAATGTTTATTGAATTCGTTGCACATATAGAATTTGCTTTTACAGCAATAAGCATACGTACTACTTGTACGGAATATATATATTAGCATTCAATAGAAATACACATTTCAAATACTCACAAACCAGCAGAGAGTCAAACCAGCAGTACTGCCACGTAAACTTTGGGCACTCTAAGCACTAGCGCCGGATAGTACTGGAGCTGCATACCCTCGTAGCTCCCTCTCGCTTATCTATCAACCTTAACAACCTTCTTTTATTAATGACGCTGCATGGTATTTATACTAAGCGCGTATGCCGAAATTAGCATATCTCAAGCAGCTTCTTTAATTCATTCACTCAAAAGTTCGATTCTTGTGAATCGAATCTTGTGTATACCTTAAAAAGTTAATGGCACATATCTATTGCTAATAATGAAGGCTCGGAAATAAAAGTCCATTGTTCCTTAATGTACTGGATGGAATAAATACTCCTTGTTGCATTTGTCTATGGGCCTGTTCACATAGGAGTCCGTTGCGGTGCGTTAAAGTATTGAAATATATTTAACCAATGACAAACCTCCAAACGATTAGCAATGAAATTTTTAACGCCTATGATTGGTTTATTTTCGTCTCAACGTCATCTTTCCCTTAACGCTACATAACGGACTCCTATGTGAACAGGCCCTTACAATGTTAATTCTGCGACAGCGGAATTTTGCAGATTTTTCCAGGTGTATTCACACATGTAAAAAGATATTTCAGTAGCAGTGTGTGTTAAACAGTGTTATTTATTTATGAACGACTGTTTATTAATGCCTGTGTTTATGCGTAATCACGAATGTTATTTTTGAAATATTGCAATGATTAACTATTAAAATTATCAAATTTATTTATTTATTGATTTTCTTTGATCCATATAATAGGACCCGGTACAACGAGTCTTAACTTCTTAAAATCTGAATACTCTTTTAATTGCAGATTTATCGGTTACTTATATAATATTTCTTAAATTAATTGACAGTTCTTTTTTTCATTTATTAATGTTAATTCGCAATGAATATATTTTTTTAAATATTTATTTCATGCTTATTAAAAAATAGTGTGACATAGGGCTGAAAAGGTCCACTGTTAAATATCTGTATTTTTTAAAAATTTGTCTGAATGAAATTCAATAGTTTTTATTGGAAAAGTGATTTTGCAAACGTGTGATTAAAATTTCAAGATTAATTCTTAAATGATCATATTCTTATATACATTTACTTTAATACACACACACACACACACACACACACACACATATATATATATATATATATATATATATATATATACTAGCTGAAAACCCGCACTTCGCTACGGAGTACATTCAAAGTAAAAACATCGGTCAATTAATGCCAATATATATATAATATATACGACGATCAATGTATATAATTGATGTAAAATATATGTATATATATTTATAAAAAAATCGTAAGGGATATTTTTATAGACAAAATAATGTAGAAGAAGATATTCAAATTAAATCTAATATAAAGAATACTAAAGAATATAGTACAGTTAATATAGTACAGTTTCTAGAACATTTCTTTTACTGTATTTTAATATTTTTTGGATAATGTCCAATTGTCTGCCGCATTAGAAGAAAAAAAAATTATTTTTTGTGTATTTAGTTTTTATGCACGTGACGATAAATTTATTTAAAGTACCAGAAAAAGAAGTCACGTGATCAGCATTTAATAAATTAAATTATAAAAATTAATCTTTAAAAATTCACCAAAAATCAGGAAATAGAGGTAAAGATTCCAAAAAGATTTTATTTTAAAGGGATTTTTATGATCTTTCTTGCGATATAAATTTTATAACCCTCAAATTATTATTTTAAATGCAAACTTAAAAAAAGTGAAAAAAACAGCTTAAAAATTTAGTTTAAAAAAATCTAAAGAATTTTTGAAAAATCTCTCTTAGTGCACCCCTACACTATAAGAAGAATCGCCATGCAAAATTTCAGTCCTTCAGGTCCAGCGGTTTGGTCTGTGCGTTGTATGTCAGTCAGTCAGTCAGTCAGTGAATGAATGAGTCAGTTACGAAACTGTTTATATATATATAATCAATATATCTGTCAAAAACCTTATTCATACTGTTCTTTACATGTTGTTTGTTCCTGGCTGAGAGTAGCTTTAGAGCTATTACTGGTTTCCTCTTTCATCTTATTCTTATATAAATATATATATATATATATATATATATATATAAATGCCATATATATATAAATTAAATACAAATCCGTATCATGTGTTTACTATGGTGCAAAATAAAAAATTTGTTACTTAGTGTACAATTTAGTGTGTAGATTTGAAATGAGAGAAAATTCATTCAGGTTTTCCGTAACAGGAATATTAAAACTAGCTTTTAAAGGATTGCTCCTTACGCATTGCAAATAGACACCGTAATCTCGCATTTTTGGTGTTGTTTATGGACGCCTTAGGACAGAGGATAACATCATGTTAAGCAGGTAATATATATTCCAAAAGAATAATTCTAGTCTTAGAAGGTGGCGCTTTTAAACTATATTTAAATGACTCCTTGGCATGTTATGTGCGGGAAGTTTGACAAAAATTTTCGTCATCTGGGAAAAAAAATGTGAAATAATTTTTGTTTGGGGGATTACTTTTCTGCGTGGAATATGGACCCATTATCGTGTTCTGATGGGTCGATATAAAAAAAAGCTTTTTTTAAAAGGTAAAGATGGGTGTTTATGGGCTCTATATTAAACTTTTAAGGGGATAATAGTATTGTCCTAGTTACAGCTCCATGATAAGTCATCCATTTTTTTATAAGCAGCTGAAGTCGTCTAACTCAGAGTTATACTCGTACATCCGGTTATTTTTCTGCTCGTGTCAAATTTTGAACGATTTTCATGTTGTCATGTTTATGTTTTCTCACCGAGTTTCAGTTTCAAAACTACAATTTTAGAATATTTTGAGCGGAATTTTTCCTAAAAGTAATTTTACTCCATACCAGTTATAAAAATTCTTATTAGACATAGTTTAATATTTACTTTTCAAAGTAACAACGTTTGAATAGTCATTAAACAGATTTTCAAGATTGTGAAATTTCTTATAAAAAAATCTGAAATATATTTTCAAATCGTCTAGCGTGTGTTTAAAGTTTACAATTTAAAATATAACAACTCAGTGATTTATTTTCTCCGTTTATACGCATCCGACGGAGTTATACGTTAAACTTCTACCAGTTATCATTTAGTTTTGTGATGATCTTTGGTGAAAAAGAACTCCATTAATTTTGGTAAATTACCAGATCCCTTTTTTAAACTCATTAAATGCATGAAAGCAAGCTGAAAAAAGTTCCTCAATTTGTGAAGTCAGAAGACGTAATGGAGAATTTCGAAGTTTTCTTCTCGGGGAATTTTAACATTTTATGGTTTAACTTTTCAACGGTATCGTGGTTTGGCATAAATTTTTAACGACATTTCTCTTTAAGACTGGTTTACTAAAAAATCATGAAGAAAGTTATACGTGGGATGTCAATACACATGTAGAAGAAACCCGGGTAACTTTCTAAGGTTTGTAGCGGAGACAAATAAAGACAAATTAGGTTGCTGTACGTAAAAGAATTAAGAAATCAGGTATTAAGCAGAGAGTGTTTTGTATTTCTTCTTTGCATTTATGCATTTAACTTGCCTTCAGTGTAACATGAGCTTATTAATGACATTTATAGTGTACCTAATTAGAACTGATAATAAAAGTAAATCCTTATGTTAGGGGACAGTGGACTTTCAAACCGAACTATTTTGTTTTGAATGGATATGCTTTACATTTGAATATGTGATTACAGAGGCCGTTCACACATTTTTTAGACGATGTATATTGTATTCACAAAACTCAATTACATAAAATTCTTGTGTTTTAAATGTTCTATTTGACATCCCTTATTCTGAACTATCTTTCGACACCGCAATTTCCAGGATAATAATGCCTTTTGAAGTGTCAGAAGAGGTATTCTATCCCATTCCTCCTGAACAGAGACCTTAGATATCACAAAACCATGACTCTCACATCGTTTTTGGATAACGGAGTATGCATATTTCTCTTCGGAAAGAGCATAAATGTAGCCTTCGAACCACTACTTTGTTAAAAACGCCATTTTGAATAAAAACAAAACTTTCAAGCCGCAGACGATAATTTTGACTTTTAAACACATAGTACAATTGCAATTATTTCTTTTGCAGCAAACGTTTTTTCATTACCGCTTACCAAAATCGTCTACAAATGTGCGAATAGCCTCTGTAGTACCATAGATATGTAAAAGTAGTTAAAATTTAATGAAATATTTATAATTTATGAATTATGAATTGATAATTGCATCAATAATTAGCTTAATTAAAAATGTCCCATGTGCATTTCTTTTGCATATAATATGGTGATTTTTATTTACAGGATACTTTATAGAACTAGCAATGAAACCTATTGCTTATTTTAAGCATCCATTAAAAATATAAAGAAAAAAATAATAACAGTGAAAATACCCTTTTTATTACGCAAAATACCTATAAATCATCTTTTTAAGTACAAAATTTAGAAATTCTGAGCTACGAAGCATAATTTTTTTTCAATAATTTATTTGATATACAGTTAAGTATATAAAATTTAATTTCAAAGCAATACTATAATTAGTGCCTGGAGCAGTTTGAATATTCGTATGACAGGAATATTTTTATTTTGATAAAAACATGTTTAAAGTTATTGCTATTAGTAACCACATAAAATCTAAATTAAATTTCTACATAACAAATAAATATCACTTACCTTATATATATATATATATATATATATATATATATATGCAAGGGAACTTATATTAGCCATAGATTTAGATAAATATATTTTAGCTTTTCAACATTTCTCATAATTGTACCAATATCGTGTACAATGATGAACAACAAAATTGAAATGAAACTCTACTTTGATTACAAATACAAATGCCTATAACTAGGAAAGTAATCACAGAAATTAAAAATTCTTTTTGCAACACATTCCTACTCGTACGTAGTTTCACAATTCAATAAAATCAAAAAGTCGAATTTTTGGACAAATTTCACAATTTTGAAAGTCCACTGTCCCCTTAACTCTTTATTTGACATTCCTTTTATATGTTTAACTTCAATGTGTTAACATAAAACTTTCAAACCTGATGTATATACGACGTTATGTTTATAGACTGAGTAAATTTTCTAAATTTATTGAAACTGTCAGATATTCCGAAATTTCCCATCTGGGAAATTCCTTAGTTAAAATTTCGTCGCTTCTCGATTATAATGGAAGTTCAAAATCATTATCAATTCGAAGTTTCTAAGAATATCTCACAATTCAATAACCCCCTGCGGTAAATTTTTGGCTTGCATTGCTTGCTTCAGTAATGAAATATTAATGCCTCTGACTCTATTTTTAGTGGTTAGGATATTACGAAATGTTTATTTTCAACTTCTGTTTTCGTAGCACTTTTGATATAAATATTTTATTCTCATACATCTGAGAACAATATTTGTATCTCATTTTAACTTATAGATTCTAAAGTGAATGTTTTACTAAACTGTAAAAAAATTTCATATAATTGGGTAATATTCACTGAATTTCTCACTAGCACTTGAAATGAAAAATGTTTTCATGCAAAATTCGTTTTTAATTTGTGTGTTTATTAACGTATTTTCACTAATAAATGACTTTTTGTTCTTCGCGTATGTTCTCTAAAACACTAAATTCTTTTCCTAATAAACTGAAATTCCTGGAATTCCATAAAAGTAAAGATATAGTTTCTATTTATGAAATGTCTTACGAGAAATGGGAAAAATGACACCGCCTACAAAATGCCTAAAATTTACTGTATGGTAGGAATTAATTATGTTTAAAAAAATTTCATGATTTATGAAGATTATCTTGCCAATCTATATATATAAAACAATTCCGTAACTGATTGACATACAACGCACAGACCACATTGCTGGACCTAAAGGGCTTAAATTTTGCATGGCAATTCTTCTTATAGTGTAAGGGTGCACTAAGAAAGATTTTTGAAAAATTCTTATTCGATTTTTAAAAATTAAATTTTAAGCTGTTTTTAGAAATTTTTTTAAGTTTGCATTTAAAATAATAAGTTGAGGGTTATAAAATTTATATCACAAGAAAGATCATAAAAATTCCTTTAAAATGAAATCTTTTTTGAATCTTTACCTCCATTTTCTGATTTTTGGTGAATTTTTAAAGATTCATTTTTAGAATTTATTAAATTCTGATCACGTGATTTCTTTTTCTGGTACTTTAAATTAATTTATCGTCACGTTCATCGCAATGAAATAGACAAAAATTTTTTTTCTTGCTAATGCGGCAGACGATTGGAAATTATCCAAAAAAATATTAAAATACAGTAAAAGATATATTCCTCAAACCGTACTATACTAACTGTACTATATTCTTTAGTATGTTCTATTAGATTTAATTTGAATTTTTTTCTCTACATTATTTTATCTATAAAAATGTCCGTTACGATATTTTTATAAATATATCTTTTCGTTTTTTTACATCAATTGCATACATTGATCGTTGTATTTATTATAAATATATTAAAACATACTTTTGGCATTAATTGTATACATTGATCGTTGTGTTTAATTTGAATGTACTCCGTAGCGAAGTACGGGTTTTCAGCTAGTTTTGCTATAAATGCCTACAGGCAAAGAAGAAATCATGCATTTATTTTCCCGATGGGTCAAATATTGCAGTTACAAGTAATAAAATGTTTCGTTTGCGACTCAGAGAAATTTTTTCATCTTATTGATTAAGGGATCAGGTATCTTTTTAAAATCTAAGAGACACAACAAACATCCCTATTTCAATCATTAGTAGTTATGAAAATCATTTATTATGAAATTTTATTACAGAGAATTATGAACATTTCACTATGAGGTAAACGATCTTTTTTCTGTGTAAATATGGCTCTAAAGTTTTCTTAACTTGAAGATAACGTTTTTAAAATTTTTAATATTTGAAACAATTTTTTTCAATGCTATGTCATTGTGCGATGGGATGCGGTGGCCCAGTTGGCAAAGGCGTCGAGCCAGTGATCTGAGGGTTGCAGGATCGAGGCCGGTAGCTGACAAAATCTACCACCATGTTCACTAATGGTGGCCGGGGCACGTAAAATATGGCGTGGCTGCCATGTCCTCCAAGTCTTACATTTACCTCTGGAGGTGCGGGGTCAAGTGTTCCTGTATCGTCACTTTATAGTGAATATGCACTTCTTCCCTACCTTGGGGTGTATATCTTGAAGTGGCACTCTAAATAAATTCATTCAAAAACAGTTCTTACATAACAACAATGTTTATTCAAATATTTACATATCTAAATTTGCATTTTAACATAAAGCATACGCACTACTAGTACGATATATATATATATATATATATATATATATATACTAGCTGAAAACCCGCGCTTCGCTACGGAGTACATTCAAATTAAATACAACGGTCAATGTATGCAATTAATGCCAAAAAAGTAAATATATATATTTATAATAAATGCGACGATCAATGTATACAATTGATGTAAAAAATATATATTTATACAAAAATTGTAAGGGATATTTATTTTTTTTTTGATAATATCCAATCGTCTGCTGCATTAGAAAGAAAAAAATATTTTTTTGTCTATTTAGTTGTTATGCACGTGACGATAAATTTATTGAAAGTACCAGAAAAAGAAATCACGTGATCAGCATTCAATAAATTAAATTCTAAAAATTAATCTTTAAAAATTCACCAAAAATCAGGAAATCGAGGTAAAGGTTCGAAAAAGATTTCATTTTGAAGGAATTTCTGTGATCTTTCTCGTGATATAAGTTTTATAACCCTCAATGTATTATTTTAAATGCAAACGTAAAAAAAGTTAAAAAAACAGCTTAAAAATTTGATTTAAAAAAATCTAAGAAGAATTTTTCAAAAATCTTTCTTAGTGCACCCCTACACCATAAGAAGAATCACCATGCAAAATTTCAGCTCTCTAGGTCCTGCGGTTTGGTCTGTGCGTTGAATGTCAGTCAGTGAGTCAGTTGCGGAACTGTTATATATATATATATGTATATATATATATATATAGCATTCATGCAAGGGAAAGACAATTCATTATATTCCCTTGTATAACTACTTATTTAAGAAAAATACACTTTGCAATACTCACAATACATGAAAAGTCAACCAGCAGTGCTGCCACGTAAACTTTGGGCCTAACAAGAACTCGCGTATTTTTGACGCAACCTAGCTATGCCTCCAGCGGCTGCTCGCAAAACTCAACTTATATTAAACCAGACTCCAAGCCTAGCTCCAGCTCGATACTTCGTTTCGTCAGCTCTATTCCTCCTTTCTCTTCCTCTCACTTCCTCAACACTTCGTTTCGTTAGCTCTACTCCTCCTTTCACTTCCTCTCTCCTCGTCTCTTTAATCTAGCTGTTTGGTATTTACACCAACCGCGTATGCCGCAATTAGCATATCTTAAGCGGCTTCTTTAACTTTATTCACTTAAAAGTTCGATTATTGTGAATCGAATTTTATGTAAACCTTACAACTTGACTCAGTTTAAAAGTAGGGGACCGGCCCATTGGGGGTGGGGGTAATGCTGGTCCACCTATACGGTGCTCCTAGAAAAGTTGCCAGCAAAACCGCGGTGTCATATGACGGTAAGGATCGTCTGCCGTATTGGAGAAGAAGATGTTATTGCACGAAGACTTGCATCTTTATGCAGTGGACGCTCGTTAATTCGAACTCAAAGGTTCTCAGAAAAAAAGTTCGAATTTTCCGAAGTTCGAATTATCCGATGTTAAGAGAAAATATATAACTTTAAATGTGTATCACTGAAGAAGAAACTCTCCTAGTATGTATAACCCCAGAAAATATATTATACTATGTTATCTAAAGTTAAATATATTAAAAAGCAATACAGACTTACATTAATCATAAAATGAAGCAGAAGATATGCAGTATAAAGTAAACTTTTATTAAAAATATGAATTACACTTTGGGGAAAAACTGTAAAATGGATCTGTTTATGATGCCTCCATTGTTCAGCCAGCTTCTCGACTTGAAGTAAACATTTCAATTCATTTTCAGAGGAAGGTTCCCTCTGAATAAATGCTTTCAGAGTTTTAATAGAGTCCATTATGGCTTTTTTCATTATTGCCGCATTAAAAATATCTTTCGGCAGGTAAGTAGAGAAAAGCCTTGGCAGTTTCCTACCGAAATTAGTGCATACGTCTTCGTTTACATCAGAGATTTGGCGACATACAGTTTGATAAGAAATATTGTGCCTTGACTTAAATCGAGAAAGCGATCCATCACTGCATTTAAAATCTTCAATACCCATTCGAATTGCCAATTCATCAGCTTTCTTCAGCACTAGGAGTCCATTTATCGGAAAATTTCGAGATCTAACATCCTGGAACCATAGCAGTAGAGCTTTTTCTAGAACTTCTTGGGACGCATTTCCCATGCGTTTCCTTCCTCTAGCAAATTTTGATTTTTCGCATAAATCTAAAATTGACTCCTTATTTTTCAAATTAGTTTACAAGGCATTTTTTTAAATTCTATAGTCAGCTGCTAACTTTGTTTTACATTCGCCATTCTCTACTTTCTTTAAAATTTCTACCTTTGTCCCCAAAGTTAGGGTTTAGTACTTTTCACTTGTAGACATCCTTAATTTTTACACGTTCACACCACACAATGAGGAAGAAAAACTAGACCACATTAACTTGCCTGCACTGCAGTTATAACTGACGCAGCTCCCTAGACTCAAAAGACTAGTTTTTCTGAAATTCTAAGAAAATCGATCCAAATAAAGGAAAATTGCTTTTTCCGTTTAATAAGAAGGACAATAGCTACTAACGTTTAGCGGACATGCAATAGTCTAGGAATGCAGGCATGTGCCTCTTTACACGGAAAAGAAATTTTGACACACAAAATAATAAATACAGTGTGTATTTTCTCCATTAAACGAAGAAAAATAATTTTTTTTTGTCAAATTTTTAGTTCGAATTAACCGAAGTGATAAAAATTTAGTTCGAATTAATGAGATATTTTTACCATTAACTCCAATACAAGTTTTGGGGGGCCTTTGGATTAGTTCGAATTAACCGAAAGTTCGAATTAACCGAGTTCGAATTAACGAGCGTCCACTGTATTAAACTAGCTGAAAACCCGCGCTTCGCTACGGAGTACATTCAAATTAAATACAACGGTAAATGTATGCAATTAATGCCAAAAAAATAAATATATATATTTATAATAAATGAGACGATCAATATATACAATTGATGTAAAAAAATATTTATATATATATATATATATATATTTATAAAAAAATCATAAGGAATATTTATTTTGTTTGGATAATATCCAATCGTCTACTGCATTAGAAAGAAAAAATGGTTTTTTTTTGTCTATTTAGTTGTTACGCACGTGACGATAAATTTATTGAAAGTACCAGAAAAAGAAATCACGTGATCAGCATTTAATAAATTAAATTCTAAAAATTAATATTTAAAAATTCACCAAAAATCAGGAAATCGAGGTAAAGGTTCGAAAAAGATTTCATTTTGAAGGAATTTCTATGATCTTTCTCGTGATATAAATTTTATAACCCTCAATGTATTATTTTAAATGCAAACGTAAAAAAAGTTTAAAAAACAGCTTAAAAATTTAATTTTTAAAAATATAAGAGGAATTTTTGAAAAATCTTTCTTAGTGCACCCCTACACTATTAGAAGAATCGCCATGCAAAATTTCAGCCCTTTAGGTCCAGCGGTTTGGTCTGTGCGTTGTATGTCAGTCAGTGAATGAATGAGTCAGTTACGGAACTGTTTTATATATATATATATAATATACACGTTCTTTTGTTTTAAAATTAAGTTATATAATATAGGTTTAAAATTACCAACTTCGGTATCAAAATTTTGAGTTCTTCATAGAAAAAAAATTTCATTATAAGAAATTTCATAATTTTAACTGTATTGAAAATTTTGCAAACAGAAATGACATAATAGTTGATCATTTTAATTATACATGTGTATATTGCACGTGTATAAAATTTCATCTTATTTTAGCCAACTGTTCTGATGATATCATGGGCGAAATAACATAAGATTGAAAAAAAAACAATGGTTGAAAGTTTAAAAAAATTTAAAAATTCTCAAGATAGATAAATTTTAGACCCATATTGATAATGTAGAGTGCTTAACTCACTAAACAAGTTTCATATTTCTGAATAAATAATTTTCGTAACTACTGATTATTGAAAATATGGATATGTTTGTCAAGTCTGGTAGATTTTAAAAGGTACCAGACCCCTTAAAACTGATTAAAGGTCATAGTAATCAGGCGAAATACCCGATTTACTGTTGCTAAGGGACATAAACATTTGTCAGCATAACTACTGCTTGAAGCCTCTTCTCACGGCTAGAAGATTTCAGGAGATATCTAAATTTCAATTACACTTAATGGCACGGACTTCTACCTAGGTCCACGATGTGTAAACAAATATACTTGATCAAATATAACTGAACATATGTACTATGATATTTAGATTATCTCTTCCGAGAATCGGAACAAATATCGATTAATCTGCATGACTACCTCGAACAGCATAATCGATGATTATTACTCGTGTTACTATCTTTGGCAATTTTGGAATGTGTTGTCATTTATGAAAATCTTCAATTACACTTAATGGTACGGACTCCTACTTAGGTGCACGATGTGTAAACAAATATACTTGATCAAATATACCTGAACATATGTACCTCGTACTATGATATTTAGAGTATTTCTTCCGAGAATCTGGACAAATATCGATTAATCTGCATGACTACCTCGACCTTTGGTAAAATAACTCCCTGGGTCATTTTACCAAAGGACTGTTGAATGTGTTTTCCTCAGACTGTTTTGACATTACCTCTCTTCTGATGCATATCCTACTTTGAATGCGCAGAGCCCGTGTTCTTCAATATGTCTCTCTGAGACCAAGAAACCAAAGCCTCATAAACAATGAGTGATATTAGGTTTCGATAGCATGTTTTCGAAGCTATTCCCACAAAGTAGTGCACAGAACTTCTTTACACATAGAGCCTGTGTTCTTCAATATGTCTCTCTCAGACCAAGAAACCAAAGCCTCATAAACAATGAGTGATATTAGGTTTCAATAGCATGTTTTCGAAGCTATTCCCACAAAGTAGTGCACAGAACTTCTTTACACATAGAGCCTGTGTTCTTCAATATGTCTCTCTCAGACCAAGAAACCAAAACCTCATAACACAATGAGTCATATTAGGTTTCGATAGTATGTTTTCGAAGCTATTCCCACAAAGTATTGCACAGAACTTATTTACACATAGAGCCTGTGTTCTTCAATATGTCTCTCTCAGACCAAGAAACCAAAGCCTCATAAACAATGAGTGATATTAGGTTTCGATAGCATGTTTTCGAAGCTATTCCCACAAAGTAGTGCACAGAACTTCTTTACACATAGAGCCTGTGTTCTTCAATATGTCTCTCTGAGACCAAGAAACCAAAACCTCATAACACAATGAGTCATATTAGGTTTCGATAGTATGTTTTCGAAGCTATTCGCACAAAGTAGTGCACAGAACTTCTTTACACATAGAAAAGCTATTCGCTCGGGAATATTACCTTGCGCAACTTCCGATCGTTCCAGTCTCGATGGCCATTACCACTGTCATGAAGAATGTCAACAGCAGAATGATAAAAATTTATGCAGATGGATTTACGAGCATGAACTCCGACTTCGTTCAGTTAGCAAGATATGGTTCAGGAGGAAAAACATCCATTTCTGTAGCACAAGCAGGGTATGGGCCTGTTCACATAGGAGTCCGTTGCTTTGCGTTAAGGAAAAGATGATATTGAGACGAAAATAAACCAATCATAGGCGTTAAAAATTTCATTGCTAATCGTTTGGAGGCCTATGATTGGTTTATTTTCATCTCAACATCATCTTTTCCTTAACGCAACGCCACAGACTCCTATGTGAACAGGCCCTAAATCACTAATTCTACAAGTGGTACGATTCCTCCACGACTTGGTCTCCAGTGTTTGGAGCTTACTGCAGGAGGTGTAATATTTTGAAGCTCTTGTCATCCATAGTACACTTCATTTAAGAATTATATGGGTTACATGAAAATTTCACTGAGAAATAATTGTACATAATTACTTTTACAGAAATTCAATTTCTCTAAAATTCGTCAAATCATTTGAGAAAACTCTATTTTCTTCTTTCTGAATAATGAAATTAATTTCATAGTTTTTTGAGGTGACTATATCAGAATTTAAGTGGGCCCATAAAAAAAGTGTCGATTTATGTTGGTATGAGGCTCGAAATTCTCTGATCATGGTACAGGTTATACTTTTTATTTGGAATACAGTATTTCGACAAAAACAAAAGCCAAGATATAAAAAAATCGAAAAATTTAATAACAATCTTTAGAACTGAATTCATAGGCAGAAGAAAAAAAATATTCAAAGAAAATTGTATGGAAAATAGAAAAATGCAACATAGACAATCCTAGAAATGGAGAAGAGATAATTGTGTGGAAAGCGTTCAGGTTGCATATTTTTATTTTTCAGGACTATTTACTGAGTAAATGGCATGGAAATGAAATAGTGTCAGGAAAAAACCTTATTTTTTTCTAATTCTTTTGCTTCGAACTACGCAATGTTACTACACTTCGCCTAGAAAGTGTTAAAGCGTTTAATTTTTAGATCAGTTCAAGCTTTTCTTTCACTCTTACGAAGGTCTCTCTTTTTATGAAGATTCCACTTTACCTCTCTTTTGTACTTATTCAATTTGTTTTGTAAAAATTACAAATAAATAGATATGATATTGGGGACTGACAATAGATAAATTCAATACAACTTGATTCAAATTACTGTATAATCTGATGTCTTTATCTTGCCCTTTATAATATATAAAAGCGTTTTTATACGAATCGAATACTTTCAAGCAGTACGAAACTTCTCACGACTGATTATTATTTTAATATTCCACAGTGCAAATCTGTATATCTAAAAATTTTGGCCCGAGGTAGCCTAGTAGTAGCGCGTCGGCTCTCGGTACTGAGGATGCTCGGATCGAATCCCGACAAGCACCATTCAATACTTCCGTGTTTAGGCCGGACACGGGCACGTTCAGTCCGTAGATCGGAAAGTCCTTCTATGAGGTCAGTGGGTGGGGAAGGTACGATACCTTCAGATATCGCCCCTGGGGGTGTGTCTGTCAAAATGGTTGTGGCACCTAGACATATCCGACTCCGATCCTTGTGGTGCTGTTCTAAACCAGAGCCGCATTCCTCAGCCCTCAAAGCCTATATACATCTGGTCTGGGACTTCCGTCCATAAGGCATTAGGCATAATTTCAACAATTTTAATCGATTGGTTTTCTTTAGCATGAAATAGGCAATACCTATTTTCATTTCAGTATTAAATCTCCGGGGAAATTATTTCTAATTTATTCAGAATTTTATACAAAGTACATGTGCAGTTTTAGACCTGCTCTTCATTACAACCTTGAATTTTACTTTCATCTATGAAGTTAACTTCGTTCTGTTACTTCCTTTTTAACGCGTATAATACGAATAAACGTTGTTCTGGAGGAAAATGTCTTCTGCAAAACAAGTAACAATTTCAAATGAATACGAGTGCAAGTATTACCTTTTTTGGAAAAAATGAAAACCTCGAAAGTGATTTAATCCTTCAAAATTTGAATTAGAAATGGGATCAGCACAATTTAAAAGCTTTAGTGACGCTTATGTGCATCTGTATGGTAATGATTAAAATCATGCGACATAATATCTGTCTATAGATGTCTATCCAATGAATTTTTTGACAGAGTAATTTACTTTCTTGTTTTGCTTCTCCATAACTGAGTTACGTTTCCATGCCTGTGTCATGTCCAAGGGCGGCTCCAAGGGTCGGGGGTAGTAGGGGCAATTTCCCTCCCCTAATAAAAGGCTGACGTATTATTTTTCATACCACAAAATTATATAATAGTAGATCCAATACTAAATGAGTTTAAATATAAAATGAGGAAATGTTTATTTCTTATATAAATAAATAAATAAATAAATAATATATATATATATATATATATATATATATATATATATATATATATATATATATATATATATATATATGTATATGTATATATGTATATATGTATATATATATATGTATATGTATATATGTATATGTATATGTATATATGTATATATATATGTATATGTATATGTATATGTATATGTATATATATATATATATATATATATATATATGTATATATATATATGTATATGTATATATGTATATATAAATGTATATATATATGTATATGTATATATATATATATATATATATATATATATATATATATATATATATATATATATATATATATATATATATATATGCATATGTATATATGTATATATGTATATGTATATATATATATATATATATATATATATATATATATATATATATATATATATATATATATATATGCATATGTATATATGTATATATGTATATGTATATATGTATATATATATATATATATATATATATATATATATATATGTATATATGTATGTATATGTATATATGTATGTATATGTATATATGTATATATATATGTATATATATATATGTATATATGTATATATATATATATATATATATATATATGCATATATGTATATATATATATGTATATATGTATATATATATATATATATATATGCATATATGTATATATATATATATGTATATATATATATATATATGTATATATATATATATATATATATATATATATATATATATATATATATATATATATATATATGTCACGGCGCTTTCACCGCGCACCCTCTAAAACAAACTACTTACACTAAATGCAGTCATCAAACAGTAGGCCAGGGAAAGAACTAATACTTAAATAACATTTAAAGACTTCTGTATTAATTAACATTAATCAAATACCCAATTAACCCAACTAAATCGCCATTTCCAATCATCTCGCAGCTCACGCGACAGACGCGCGTCCTGACTCTATCAAAGATTTCCCTAAACTGCTTAATTTCTTTCTCTTGGTTATATAAAGGCGTAGGCCCTCATCCAGAGCCCCTTTCTCGAACATCCGATGGGTTATGTAAGATAACGCGCGTGTGAGCAATTCGTATATGTATATGTATATGTATATGTATATATGTATATGTATATATATATATGTATATGTATATGTATATATATATATATATATGTATATGTATATATATATATATATGTATATGTATATATATATATATATATATATATGTATATTTATATATATATATATTTATATATATATATATATATATATATATATATATATATATATATATATATATATATATATATATATATATATATATATATATGTAATAAATTAAATATTATGCCTTCCATTATAGCATTTAAATTCCCTTTCCTAAATCCAATCGCCAGTAACATTACTTTATCAGTTAAAAACCCATAGCTACAGAACTTCCCATGAAAATGCATGCTTTGCATATCTACACGTGTATACGTCTGGAGACAGGCGTGGGTTCGCATCGCCAGCCTCAATTTTTTTATGACACTTCAAAATAACAGTCACATGTACCTCGCTTCTAGCGCGTAAGGTTGAAAGGTGATAATACACTTCGCTCCGAGCATCTGTCACGGATGGACGTACTATTTATCGCTCTAAATAAAACGATTCGACCCGACTGCTTCAAAATTTTAATTCCTTTCAGGCAGAGTCTAGCTCCAGCCAAGTAAATATGAGCTTGATTTCCTTTTCAGGTTACATTTTAAGAACGAGATGTAATGGATATGATACATTAGAGCCGAAAGCGATTCTTCATGTGCGAATCAACCTCACGGACTTCGAATCCATCTCCTAGGACTATATGTGTGCGCGTGAAATACCGACCTTGAGAGGAACGCAATAGGAGTTAGCCAGGGTAATACTTGAAAATGAGATGACCTAGTCTTGATTTCGCTTTTCGAAACGAACAAAGGAAAATGACATCGAAAGATTTAAATAAAAAATTGGCTGATCATCGTGACTCTGACCAACCTGAAGAAAAACAAGTGGATAATTCTGGAGTTTACGACAAACAATTATTGGAAAAGTGCTATATCTTCGCCAAATCAATTAAGTAATCTCCCGAAATTTAATCCTAATGGGAAGGTCAAAATTAATAACTGGTTAAAATTCTTCGAGAAAAAAGACTATTGAATTGACTGAAGAAGAAAAACTACAAATATTTCCCGATTTTCTATCAGACGAAGCTTTGGAATTTTGCATCGAAAACCTAATACAATCACAAAAGTGGGATGAAGATAAAATAAAAATCAGTGACTATTTCTCAGAAGAAAAACAGTTTTCATTCCAAGATTTCAGCAGGTTGAGCCTTTCTGGAAGTAAAAATATAAATGATTATTTTAAAAAGAAAATGAATATCGGAAAAACATTAAAACTTGAAGAAGAAATTATAATTCAAGACCTGAGAGACGGATTGCCGGCAAGATACAGGGATTTATTTTTAATAAGTAACGTTGGTACAACTACTGAGTGGATTTCCCTTGCGAGGAAAATGATCAACAGCTACGAAGATAACAAGAGTAAAGAACAACATCATAATAGAGAATTGTAACTGTCCAGTTTTCGCAGACCGCTCGATCGGCGAGATGACTATGACAGATTTCCACATCATGAGTGACCTAGATTCCGGCACCAACAACCGCGACCATGGCATAGATGGCCCCAGAATTTTCGAGAAGAGGAAAGCCCCAGGACTCGGTTCCAACCTCCACAACATGCAAACAACTATAACAGCAACATGACAGAACAGCGACAATGACGGATGTTCACCGTAGACCTAGAAATCGGTAAGGAACTAATAACCGGCCTGATAGATACAGGTAGCACCATTAACATTATCTCAAGAACTGTATATGATAAAATAAAATATTATGTGAACATTCGCCCACAAGACAATTCCCAGGTTAATACCCTTGCAGGTAAAATCAAAACTGATAAAATGATTTCTACGAAGTGCCGAATCGGTAAGTTGAATAGATTTGTTAATTTGTATGTTATTGAAACGAATTTAAAGTATGCAATTTTATCGTCGGAAATTATTAATCTGTTTAAAATTAATTTGGATTTTAAAAATTTTTGTGTTTATCAAGGAAAAAATAATATCTCATCTACTTTGTCATTGGAAAATGTTACTAACAATTGCTATATATTTTTAACATATGATAATCCTAATGTGCCACATATTTGTTCTCATAATACTAGAAATCTTGATACTAAATATAATAGAAATTGTGACACTCGTTTTTTTAAAATTGAAAATGGAAATAATGTTGCTCATGATGAAAGTGTTGAATTGAAGGAAATATTGAATGTGTATAATAATATTTTCGCGAAAAATAAATATGATGTTGGATGTATACGTCTTGAACCACAAAGGGTAATTTTGAATTCTGAACTACCAATTTCCCTTCGTCCATACAGGGTGTCGCCGAAAGATAATGCCGAAATTAAGAAGCAAATAGACGAGCTTTTAGCTGCAGGTTTAATAAAAACATCTCATTCACCCTATGCTTCCCCAAATACTTTGGTTTACAAGAAAGA
Source organism: Dolomedes plantarius (assembly GCA_907164885.2). Lineage (NCBI taxonomy): Eukaryota > Metazoa > Arthropoda > Arachnida > Araneae > Dolomedidae > Dolomedes > Dolomedes plantarius. The sequence goes on from OU015493.1 coordinate 207,003,845, forward strand.
TGAAAATTCAAAATCCAGAATGTGTATCGATTACCGAAAACTAAATAGTATTACAAAAACGTACTCGGAACCAATTCCCCTAATCGACGCAGTTTTAGATCAACTAACCAATGCTAAGTTTTTCTCTACTCTTGATCTCGCGAGTGGCTACTGGCATATTAAATTAAATGAAAAAGATACAGAAAAATTAGCTTTCACCTAAAACTTTGGCTTATATGAATGGAAAAGACTACCTTTTGGCTGGAAAAACGCTCCTGCCATATTCCAAAGAACACTCCGACAAATTTTAAATAGATACCAAATTAAATTTGCGCTCAACTATTTTGACTATATAATTATATTTTCAGACTCTTTCGAAGAACACTTACAGCATTTAAAAACTATTTTCTCGATTTGTGAAAAAGAAAACATGAAATTGAAATTTTCAAAATGTCAATTTGCCCAAACAAAAATAAAATTTTTAGGATATGAAGTGGAAAAGGGATGTTATCACCCGAGTAACGCCAATATAGAAATTATTAAGAAACTTCAACCTGCCAGGAATGTTAAAAACTTACAAAGATTCTTAGGCAGCGTAAATGTTTATAATAAATTCATTCCCAACTATGCTAAATTACGAGTACTATTGAATAAATTGTCAAAGAAAGACACTAAATTTGAATGGACAGATGATTGCCAAAATGCTTTTCAGGATTTAAAAGACGCTCTAATTTCTAAACCTGTTTTATCTATTTATAATCCCAATTACCCATGCCATATTTTCGTGGATGCGTCCGGACAAGCGGTAAGCGCAATTTTAGAACGACAACACTCTGATGGAAGTTTGCATCCCATAGCCTATCATTCTCGAAAACTTAGAACTTATCAACAAAATTATGCCATTACCGAGTTGGAATGCTTATCAATTGTTGATGCTGTCGATAAATATTATTGTTATTTACATGGGACTCATTTTACCGTTCATACGGATCCTGCTGCATTTGTTTGGTTAAAAAGTATTAAACTTCCAACTGGACGATTATTTCGATGGTCACTTAAACTTTACGATTTTGACATTAAATATAAAAAATGTTCTACGAATTATGTAGCCTATATGTTAACTAGAAACCCAATTTCTCACCATGTAATTTTGCGTGAATGTGACCCATTGTTGACATCGCAAGAAATCGAGCATTATCAAAATTTAGATAATGTAAACGGCAAGAAGTTTAATTAAGTAAATGATGTATGGACAATTAAAAAACAAGATTTAATGAAAATTATTGTGCCCTTCTCTTTACGATTAAAATTATTAGAAAAAGCCCATGTTAATTATGGACATTTAGGAGTTTCGGCAATGTTAATTCTGATACCCCCTCAATATTATTGGATTGGAATAACTAAAGATGTTAGTAACTATGTGAAACATTGTGAAGTATGTCAATTAAATAAGAAGTCTGGACAAAAAAGATTTGGTCTCTTACAAATGTTACCCCCTACCAGTGAACCCTTTGAAATTCTTGCCATAGACACTGTTGGGGGTTTAAATTATTATGGGTCTACAAAGAAATATTTACACATAGTTATAGATCATGCCACCAGGTATATTTGGACCTTTGCTTCTAAAAATGAAAATACAGATACTTATATTAATTGTTTAACACAAATTTTTCAACACCAAGTACCTAAGAAAATTTTAAGTGATAGAAATAGTGCTTTTACTTCCTCCAGATTTAAACATTTTTTGAGAAACAATAAGATAACACAAGTGCTAACTACTTCGCATAGACCACAAACAAACGGAAAAAATGAAAGAGTAAATCAGACCCTCATTACTAGGTTTAAATGTAAATTAAATTCACACCCTGGTAAAGTCTCCTGGACAAAATTTTTACGTGAAATAACGAATGAATATAACGACACACCCCATACCGTAACAAAATTTCCCCCTTCTTATTCAATGCACGGAAAACCACCCTACAAAAATTTACTTGATGATCAAGACATGTACCCACCAATTGAAGAAGCTAGGAAGATTGCTAAACAGAGAACTATAAAAAATTATGAAGTAAAGAAAGAAAGATATGACACTCGTTTTGAGGAAACTAAATTTAAGGTAGGTGATATAGTGATGTACGAAGAGTTTCGTTACCCAAATACTCCTAAACTTACTCCCCCTTATTCTGGTCCATATAAAATTTTGAAGCAAATTTCTAGAGTAAATTTTGAAATTAACAGACCCAATTCCCTTAATAAGAAATCCTCGGAAATTGTACATTGTACCAGATTAAGACCTTTCAACCCTGCAGATAATTTTCGATTAGCAACTAGAAAAAGTAAAATTCCTATTTTAATAACAGTAAACCCCAAATCGCCCAAGATCCAAAGTAAAAATTAATAGTGTTAAAGAAAAAAGAACTATCTGTGATGATTAAGACTACCCAACTGTGAGTCAAATAACTACCTGACTATGACTCCGATAATCCCACAATATTTTGATAACCTAATGAAGATTGTTGTTGGAACATGATGAAGATAACCTAACTTTGTTGGATTTAGATACCTACGTAAATTTCGTAGTTAATTATATTTATTTAGAGAACTTTTGATGCGAGTTTGACTTCCACAAATTACCATCTGAATTATTTTAAAAGAATATTTATTAAAAGAAAATGTTGATGTGCTAAGTTAAAGAAAAATTTTGTCAATGTTAGTGCTAATATGACATGTCACAGGTTACCCCTAATTTTGCCAAGTGTGTTGATGATCTGAGCTTTATTATTTTTGTTGACACCGGAGAACCCTTTTGCTAGCACAAGGGGTAGTTCCTCCTGCAGAGGGATGAGCCTCTTGCTGTCTTTGCATCACAGCACCCTCGTGATCACTGACAATCTTTCACGCTAGACATCACAGAGGATAGCCCATTTCACCTCCAGGTTTGTCACTTATGGCATGATTGGTACCAATGATTTTATAAATTGAAAATTTTGAGATGAAACTAGTGACGATGTTAAAGCACATAATGTTTTTGAAAATTACCTAATATGAAAATGATGCCCATTTACTTAATTAAAGATTTATAACAAGTTATTTTGAGTTGTTTAATTTATGATCTCATATATTGTTAAAAAATTTGACAGGTATCTAAATTCTATGTTGTAATTGAAGTGAAACTTTCAGAATACTATATGAAATCAATTTTGTAATAATATTGTCTAAAGTAATGTTGTCTTGAACTTATTGAAATATCTTCTGAATTATACATTGTGAATTATTTTAAAATTTATGTAAGTACAAGAGATTAGGAATATGAAATATGGACATCGATGAATGATTATTGATGTAAAACCATGCAGTTTTGAAATCATGTGAAATCATGTGTAAAATGGAGACATTGAACATAAACTAAATACAATAAGGACTTATTTGATAAACCATGTATAACGACTTGAATTTGAACTGAATTTAAGGACTACACGAATTATACGTTATGCTAGGACTCATTATTGAATGAAGAATTTTGATCTGCTTAAAATGTTATTTAGATTATATTAGCCAATATTATTTCAGTTATTTGAATTTCATTGCATATTGTATTAATAAGTATAAATTTTATTGCATATTATTTTGATTCCATATATTTTAAGTGTTCATTATAGATTTCTTTGTATATTATCTTTAATTTCATATATTTTGTGTGATGGTGCAACGAAGTCATAAGAGTGAGCTTAGTTTTATAGTAAAGATTCAAAGATTTAACTTTGGTTTTGATTCGGTGAAGTTAATTTATGATGGGTTATGGACAAAGCTCTTGACTGTAACCCTGATGTGTTCTAATTCTCACCCACCTTGCTGTTTGTCGTGACTTCTTTCCACCAATGTTGCATTCAGAGCAATGCAATTTTATGATGTAGGGTAGGTGGGGGCAAAGGTTCTCATGGGGCAAAGGTTCTCACATAAATTTTAAAATGATTGGGAAGAATTTAGGGGGGGGAAATCTGGTAGGCAATGCATTTCTCTACTTCCAGTCAGTTGTCTCATAAAAAATGTTGGAGTTAAGACCTCCTCTTGCAGAGAAAATGAGGTAAGTTTATTTTCGTTTCTTTTAATGTAATTTTTTGCAACTTTTGAGTAATTTTGAGCATCACTCAAACTCACGAACTGTTTTGGGCTTATTTTCGCATGTTAGGGTGGTAAATAACCTTTCAAATCCTACCTTAAGTTTGGATTAACTCAAATACAATGGCGTCAATTCTGCAGAAACAGAACCTGCACGAAATGGGGTAATGATTTGCGGGAGTCATGGGGTAAAGGTTCGCAGTGCAAACCTTTGCCCCTCTAAATAGTAACATTTGTTTTATGTCCTCTTTTCATTAGGAATCCTTATTAACAACGTCATTTATTATTAATGGGAATTTACATTTTTGTAATTTGAAAATAAATTAAGGTTTTGATAAAAACAGCCTGTTTTTAATCAGAAACATTTTTGTAAAATACTTGAAAATCCATAAATTAAAAATAAAATAAATTAGTACAACACAAAAAATAAAATAGCTCTGAACAAAGACCTACTTTACAAGATAAAAGAATTAAATGTTGTTACAAGACATTATAAGCTTCGAAGGTCTGGTTAGGGAAATTAGTTCTAAATGAGTAATTTCCAGATTTGCAAGTCTTTGAAATGCTCCTTGTGTCACAATTTTTGACGAAATTTTATAAAATTTATTACAAAGACTCCTCTAATACATTAAATTAAAGTTATGTATCCATTTCAGGTTTCGACATCATTCAGATTATCAAAGTTTAACTTAAGTGTGGAAAAGTACAAAAATTTCACGAGAATTCAGAGTACAAGCATAAAAATATTTCCTAAAAATTAATTATCCAACGAAAGTACAAAATAAAACATAACTCTGATCAAAATGTATAAGCAATATAAATGCAAAATTAACGATGAAAGTTAAAAATTGGATCGCAAGGAGCATTTTAAAAAAACATAATAAAAATTTAAATTTTTAAAGTATAAAAAATAAAATTTTAAATATTTATAAAATTTTATAAGGTGTTTGATATAGTTTTACTTTAATGAATATTTATGCCAAATTTCATATCTCTGAGGTAAAAATTTCAAAAATTGCTTTGTAATGTCCCCCATCCCCTTAATTTGCTTAATTTTTACGGGTTTTAAAAGAATGAGTAAAGCCTAAGATATGATATAACGATTATATTAATAGTTGATATTTTAGTTGGAAGTTCTTTAGTTTATGAAAAAAATTATTGAGATTAACCCCGTTCAATTTGTGAATTTCTTCGTTAGATTCAACTTTCTGTGTTAATAGTTGATATTTCAGTTTGAAGTCATTTAGTTTAAGAAAAAATTTATTGAGATTAACCTGTTCAATTTGTGATTTTCTATATATGTAACACCTTTAAAAAGATTACAAAATGTGAAATAAAATTATTTAGACAACTCTATTTGTGATTTTCGATGCCTATCCAGTAAGAAACCAACAAGTGGGGCAAAGGTTTGCACTGCAAACCTTTACCCCACCGATTAGGGCAAAGGTTCGCAAACATGTGTTTTGGTAAAATTAAAAATTCGGTGACTAAATCTTTCGGTAAAAAATTCATTATTTTATAGAATGTTGAGGAGATACCCAACTACAATACAAGTTACTTTTTGGGGCGATAGGATCTAAAGGAGGCCCGTAAAAAATCAAAAAATCAAAACTGCAAACCTTTCCCTCCACCTACCCTAATTAATTTTGATTATGTTGCATTGTAATTGTACTCATTTTTATTACATAAGAGTTCTTTTGTATTATGTTGTGAAAATGTCACCTTTCAACGTGACGATTTTCCCTTTTTTGGGGGGATTTGTAATAAATTAAATATTATGCCCTCCATTATAGCATTTAAATTCCCTTTCCAAAATCCAATCCCCAGTAACATTACTTTATCGGTTAAAAACCCATAGCAACAGAACTTCCCATGAAAATGCATGCCTTGCATATCTACACGTCTACACGTCTGGAGACAGGCGTGGGTTCGCATCGCCAGCCCCAATTTTTTGATGACACTTCAAAATAACAGTCACATGTACCTCGCTTCTAGCCCGTAAGGTTGAAAGGTGATATTACACTTCGCTCCGCGCATCTCACATGGATGGACGTACTATTTATCGCTCTAAATTAAACGATTCGACCCGACTGCTTCAAAATTTTAATTCCTTTCAGGCTCAGTCTAGCTCCAGCCAAGTAAATATGAGCTAGTTTTCCTTTTCAGGTTGCATTTTAAGAACGAGATGTAATGGATATATTACACACACACACACACACACACATATATATATATATATATATATATATATATATATATATATATATATATATATATATGTGTGTGTGTGTACATATATATATATTTATATATATATATATATATATATATATATATATATATATATATATATATATATATATATATATATATATATATATATATATGTGTGTGTGTGTGTGTATATATATATTTATATATATATATGTATATGTATATATATATATATATATAAGACTATATAGAATCCATAGGGCCGACGTTGCAGCTCCCCCCCCCTCTACATCTCTGGCCTGGAGCCGCCACTGGTCATGTCAGCTTTCAAATGAGCCGATTCAGTGCGCATGGAAATACAAATAAAAGTGAATGCGAAAACGTAATTGTCATTGTAAGGAAAATAGTCTCATTATTAACATGTCTATTCGTTACGCAATTAAAACTTCGACAGCATGATTTAAATACTGTCACTCTTTTCTCCTTAAATCTTATTGCTTTTGTGTAACATATTTAGAGACATTTTCAGGCCTGCATGATGTTAGCATCCAATACAGTTGACCTAGTAAGCACGTAAAAGCACACAAATGTAATACAGATGTTATTATTTTTTTTAAGACAGCTGAATTATTTACTTCGACAGCTGAATTATTTACTGAATTAATTACTTCGACAGCTGAATTATTTACTGAATTAATTACTTCGACAGCTGAATTATTTTTTATTTTTCTGTATCCGATGGTACAATGCATTTTTTTATGGAAGAGAAATTCCTGCTCATAAATTGAAAAAAATGAAATGGATCGTGGTTATTTTAAATAAACGTACGTAATCCATTGACTTCATCGGAATTTCATTTGCTTTTTATATTATACTTTGATTCTGCATACCATCTCTTCTGTCTTGTGTCGACTTATAAAAATATTTGAATCCCATCTATCATGATGTACAAACAAAGCACTTTCTGACTTTCTGAAAATTTTACATATTTTATTTTTTATATGAAATATTCATAAGCAAATGCGCTCATCAGCACCAGTTTATGGACTTTTTTTTTGGTGTTTGTTCCCTCGTGCTTTTGGAAAAATCCAGCCCGAAAAAAACAGTGTACGCATTTATATTCCTCGCGTCAATTCCTGGCTACACTTAAAATTTTTCGCTCCGCTTGGGTTTAAAATCGCATCAAAATGCAAATTTTGGATGGTTCAAATCTTAAAAATTCTTTCTCTAAAAAAGAATTATGCTAAGTACCGTCCCAGATTCTGCGATGATTTTTACTGATATATAATATCAAATACGCTATCTGTCTCTATGACTCTAGCATATTATTACAATAAACGCCTTAAAAACGTAATACAGTTATTCACCCCGAATCACGGCTCTAACTTTTATTTTCTATAAACTGCAGATTATTGGCAACTCCCCTATCCGTCCTCCCCCCCCCCAAAAAAAAAGAAATATATATATATATATATATAAGGACTATACGAGTAGAATTTCATAATACACACACACACACATCTATATATATAAAACAGTTCCGAAACTGACTCACTGACTGACATACAGCGCACAGACCAAACCGCTGGACCTAAAAGGCTGAAATTTTGCATGGCGATTCTTCTAATAGTGTAGGGGTGCACTAAGATAGATTTTTGAAAAATTCTTCTTAGATTTTTTAAAATTAAATTTTTAAGCTGTTTTAGTAACTTTTTTTAAGTTTGCATTTAACATAATAATTTGAGGGTTATAAAATTTATATCACAAGAAAGGTCGTAAAAATTCCTTTAAAATGAAATCTTTGTCGAATCTTTGCCTCCATTTTCTAATTTTTGGTGAATTTTTAAAAGATTAATTTTTAGAATTTAATTTATTAAATGCCGATCACGTGATTTCTTTTTCTGGTAATTTAAATAAATTTATCGTCACGTGCATAACAACTAAATAGACAAAAAAAATAATTTTTTTTCTTGCTAATGCGGCAGACGATTGGACATACTAAAATACAGTAAAAGATATATTCCTCAAACTGTACTATATTAACTGTACTATATTCTTTAGTATTCTATTAGATTTAGTTTGAATATTTTCTTCTACATTATTTTGTCTATAAAAATGTCCGTTCCGATTATTTTATAAATATATTTTTTTGTTTTTTTTTACATCAATTGTATACATTGATCATCATATTTATTGTAAATATGTATATATATATATATTTTGGGCATTAGTTGCATACATTGACCATTGTATTTAATTTGAATGTACTCCGTAGCGAAGTGCGGGTTTTCAGCTAGTATATATATATATATATATATAATAAAGAGAGTTTAAAATGCAAATTTTTATAACGTGAATTTTTTATCCGTTCTCCATGTTCTCACATGGTAGACTGAATGATATGTAGCCTAATTAAGCATAGTGTAAAGTGCTGCAATAAGAAACATAGTCAAAACATTATAAAAATTACAAGCTGTCAACAATCCTCCTCTCCCCCCAGAATAAAAAATAGTGTGCACTTATAGATATACTTGTATATGATTAATTTTTCTTTTAAAGTCATTGAACTCTTCCTTGCATAGCAGAATAAATTATGTGTTTTATTGAATATTTAGACCATGTAAAATATTTGACAAAAGAGTAAAATTTTTTAAAATTTCCTCGCCTGGTATTTTAAAAGAGATGGTAGAGGTTATAAATTTCTGGAAATTTATTTTTCCCCACAACATATGATGAATGACAATAGCTAAATAACATGTTTCGCTTAAAATCAAAATAATGCACAATAAACTACACGACTATGGTATCGATTTTTGATGAACTGTCAGATAATGATCATCGAGCTGCAGCAAAGCTTTTTTAGTATTTTGAAATGTAGTTGGGGATTATTAAAATATTGCGCTATTGTAATGCTTGATAACTGCAGAAAAAATAATTATTTGTGTGTATTTGCCTAAAGAATAATGGCTTATGTGACTCGAACAGGTCATTAAAATAATTTTTTTTTCTGTTAAAGAACCTGAAATTACATATAACATCTTAATTTAGTGAGCTTTAGGATATTCTCTTTTATGAATTTAATTTATTGAAATTAAACATTAAAATTTAATGTTTCTAATGCCCCCTGCTATTCCAGACCAAGTCCATATAAAGCTAGCGGTCTGAGGGTTGCGGATCTGGTTTATTAATGTAAAATTTAATGTAAGTCCTTAAAAAGAAAGGAAAAAATGAAATTAAATTGCTTTTGGAGAAAATGCGGAACCCCTTTTTTTGGGTAATCTTGAACAAAGAATGTGTCCACGTGATCTGGGGAATTGTGTAATATGATGTCGGCTAAGATTCAAACTAAGTACAAAAAAGCTAAGTAAAACATCATTGCTTTTTGTCAGACTCGCGGCTGACATTCGTAACTAGAACAGATGTGACTAAGTCAAGTTTAATCGGCAAGATCATTAATAAACTCAAAGGAGCCCTCACAGGTGGCGAGGTCTGAATGAGCCTTTTAAAATGACCATTGCTAAGTGAAAGAGACACAAAATTTAGAATAGTTAAGCAAAATACCTTCAGCGTAGGAAGGGAGATGAGGTGAGAATGGGAGAACCTAGCTGACGTGGCCGACAAAAGACTGCGAATACTTAACCGCAGAAAAAGGGACCGCCGACAAAACATTGAAAAGGTGACTCCCGGTAAGCGTGGAGAATGCTACAAGCGGTGCGGTAGAACTTACGAGAATTTTCCAAGGAGAGGAAATATGAACGAGACAGCACGAGGCGGGGAGCATTATAGAATGGACCGTGATGATGTATTGACGTACTATATGTATTGACGTAAATTTATTTGACGTAATAGAGAGTTGGCGATCTCGATAAGACTGTGATGAGTCCGCTTCTTCTAATTTATGTATGATGGTTCTGCGAAACGAAACGACTGTATATAGTGATCAATGTAAATATTCCATATTAAACTAGATGTAAATAATCCCCTTCTCCATTTGTTCCCTCTTCTCTAGCGCTTGGCGCCATTATTGTTCCCCCTTCTGTAGCTCGTTGGTGCTAGTTTTGCTTTGTACGGCAACCATATGGATGCCGAAGTTCATTCACCTCGAAGTTTGTTCGGAGGTATGTCTCGTCGTTGCGTTGTTTGCACATTTAAAACTCTCGTTGTTTGTTGAAAATAAAAACATTTCGAACCAATTTACAGTCCATCAATTAAAATGTTAACGAACCAGCAAAGTTTAAGTGGTAAATCGTACCACCATTCATGATTAACTTTACGAGAAACGGATACATCGGGTCCGGACGATCCGTTTTGCAATTTTGTTAATAGGACATTCATTTCACGTATTTGTAATTGTCTTATAACATCTAGCTTTAGGTTCCGCATTTCCCTGCGGTTCAGTGATTTATAATGGTTGCAAGAAGGGTTTTCACGACATGGATATAAATGAAAATAAAAAACAGAAAAATTGAAACCATGTTCATTAATTTTGAGCTCAAAAAACCGTCCTCAAATTCTGATTTTAATGTAGAAAATTCGGGAGGTAGACAGACACTTTCATGTTTGGAGAAAATTCGAGAGCAGAGTTGAGAGCTCGTTTTTGAACGATTTTTCCGTATGCACTCGCTTTTGTATGAAATAAACAACTCAAATTTTTTTTTCACGTATAAGAAAATGTAAATGAAATATCCAGGTAGTGAAGGTGAGTTGCTATTACCACCAAGAAAATTGTTTTCAAACCAATTTTTGACAGCACCCTGTGGCTTTTCGCGTATGTTAGAGAAAGAGGTCGGTTTCCGGATCTCGATTCAGTATTGCTTTGATAACGTAACCTCTATTAAGCATCCTAACTCGGCAAAGCAGAATAGATTATTGCTCTGCAAATAAAGTTTATCGAGAAAGGCTCACGTGCTTTGAAGCAGAGTTTATTATCTCTACTTCGGAGCACGTGAGTGAGTGCTTTTCATAGTTTAAACTACTACGTTCGTAGCTCGTTGAATACTACCCTTTCTAGTACTAAGGTGACTCCCGAAAAGTCATTAAAACAGTGACTTCAGTTTAGCTTGAATGAGAACAACTAATCATTTGCCGCTAGGGAAAGCGGCCAAAAAAGATAGATAGCAAGCGTTCATACTGGACAGAGAGAAATTACATTTCTAAGTTCATTTCTTGAGATTACTATTAAGGTTGCTGTGTACTAACCCTATTGCATTCTCTCACCTCCATGTTAACCTATGGAAACAATGTGTCAACTATTGGCAGCTATATAAATGTCAATAATCCAAGAAAAAAAGTATTTTCAGATGGCCTGAACACGATTAATTCTATAAATGGCGTCCACCAAAGGAATGGAGGAGCGTTTAAAACAGAAATGGACCCGTTGGAGGTCGATGGAAGTTTTAACCTTTTCCTTACGGGGTGAGATAGCATTTACGCAAGAATACGGGTTCAAGAATGAATATATATATATATATATATATATATATATATATATATATATATATATATATATATATATATATATATTTATATATATATTTATTTATATATTTATTTATATATATATATATATATATATATATATATATATATATATATATATATATATATATATATATTTATATATATATTTATTTATATATTTATTTATATATATATATATATATATATATATATATATATATATATATATATATATATATATATATATATATATATATATATATATTTATATATATATATATATATATATATATATATATATATATATATATATATATATATATATATATTTATATATATATATATATATATATATATATATATATATATATATATATATATATATATATATATATATATATATAAACTCCCTTAATGGCCGCTCTTACAAAGGGGGTATGAAATTTCCCGTTCTGAAAAGGAAATTGGAAAAATGGACCCCATAAGGTAAAGGTTAGAAGGGTCTATAGTATTCACGGGTCTATTGGGGGTCGATGATAAATTCTCCTGTTTTAACATTTAATTTATTTTTCAGGAATATAATAGATAATAATATCAGTTTTAATAATATAGATAAATACAGATTTGCATAGGGTGGAATGATCCGCGAATGCCGCAATCGTCTTTTATTTGTGCATCAACACTAGGCAGAACTGAGAAAACCTTCAAAAAACTCAATTTTTTTATTATGATTTAATCTTAAATAATGTAATGTAAGGAATGTTTTAAAAAATGAAATTGGTAAAATTGTTTACTAAAATATATATTTATATTGCTTATGTTAGTTATTGTGACTATACGATGATAAGCAGTTTCAGGCTAAACATTGAAAATATTATACCAATGCATCTAGCATAACACCACTTTTATTTAAATTTTTTTGTACAATTACAATCTGTGTTTCTGAAATCTTGTTTATATTTGTGAAATTAAAAATGAAAACGGTATAAAAATAATAAAACACAAACCTAATGAACGACTTTTTCTATTTTTTTTGTTCATATTCTAAACCTTTTCAGGGGTAATAACCTCCACCGTTTGGACGGTGCAGATTTTTTTCCCCGATTTTTTTAACCCAAAAAATCTTGAATTTTTTACCAATTAAAGGTTGAAAAATGTTTCTACCTCTTTAAACCGATAACAGATGGCAGGACTATCCATTTGCTGCTCATTTAACTGGAATACATTGAATGTAAGTAAAAAAAAAGACTAGATTTAGGCTTTTGCACTGTGCAAACGGCGCCCCTGAAAGGGTTAATTAAATTGTTATCTTAAGTGTTTTATGTGCAGTTAATTATTAGTATTATAATTATGTTGTATGCTGTATATTATAGAGAAAAATGTGAGGTGGTGGGGTCGAGGAAGATAATCATTCTTTTAAAAGGGGTCGATGTAGGAAAAAGGTTGGGAACCCCTGGTTTAAAACATATTCTACCAGATTTTTTTTTCCCCGAATAATTTAAATTAAAAAATATTATTTGAGGTTTCTTAAAAAAAAAACGAAAATTATCCCAAAGAGTCAAATTTCTTTCTCTACGACGGAGTATACTTTTTTTAAGGGGATCCGGGTCACATTTAAAAAAATTTACTTATTGAGTTAAAATTATGAAATTTTTTGTGATGGTCAACCATATAATTTGTAAACAAAATCACATCATAAAATTTCTCAAAAAAGTTTTAAAAAATTTTTAAATTAAAATTTTTTTTTTAAAGTTGGGAAATTTAAAATCTTGATAACTCGAAATATTATTTCTCGAAATTCAAAATTTTTTCATTTAATTAAACAAAAATATATAAGTTTTAATTTCAATTCAGCAATTTTTTAAATATTAATTTTGAAAGAAATTAAAAATATTTAGATTTTAAAAAAATTATGTAACTTATTTTTAAAAAATCTTATTTTCAAAAGTAAATATTTTTTTCGAATTTCCTGAATCAAAATTAAAGTAAAATAGTTGGAAAAGACATGTTCCAAGTTTCAACCATTTATCTTTAACGGTTCTTGACTTAAACAATTTAAAGACGAGAAATGGGGAAAAAACCCATCATGCCGAAAAACGCACTTACAGGTTTAAACAGCGATTGGCTACTATTAGAATGTTGCCCCCCCCCCCCAAAAAAAAAAATAAATAAATAAATAAATAAAAATAAATAAATAATAAAAAAATCCTGTTCTAATTAAGATAGAAACACGATTTAAACGTCATTTTAAGCGTAAAATAACAAAAAAAAATTTAATGCAGTAACATTTTTTTCGAAAATTGGAACAATTTTGTGTCCTGGACCCCCTTAAAAAATGTTGAAATTTAAGTCAGCAATCCTTGGACACATTTTCTCCTTGGTTAATATGTCAGCAATCCTTGGACACATTTTCTCCATAGGTTAATACCGAGGTGAGTGAATCCAATAAGGTTAGTGCACCACAGCCTTAAGTGGTGAGCATAATGTTCAATTCTTCATAATGGTTAATAAGTACTAAATATAATAAATGACTGGTATAATAATTCTTAAAAAATATTTCGTTATTTTGCAATTTATAATACATAAATTTTAAATTCATACCATAAAAATTGAGCACGGAATTGAGCATAAGAATTCACGGTAGATTATAGGGATATATTATAGCAAGTCACTCTTATCTCATAAAAATGACATGTCCGTGTAATAATTCTAAGCTAAATTACTCGACTGTAACTGGCTAAGTCCCTTAATAACTAGATATAAAGGCGCCAATAAATCGGAGATGTTTTATCACTAAGCTGACCATTATAACGCAATTACCTTCTTGATACGATCAGAACTTGATTTTATGGCACCTCATTTATAGAAGATCCCTTCTTTCACTCCTTAATATCTTGTATAACGGGGATTGTGAAACACAGTTCGACATGGTACGTATTTATAAGTCGTAATAGTAAAAGGTACGTTAAAACAGTGGATGTTTTACATTATGAAAGTATTAGGATGGTAAATAGCGAATAATTTTCCGTCATTTTTAGGCTATAAAGATGTATTATGTTTAAATAATAGAATTAATATATTTTAAATAAACAGAATAGTGAAAATTATTGTATACATAATGAACCTTAAGGTGTAGAAATCATTAAATGTATATGAATTATGTTATTAGCATAATCACATTGGAACACATATTTTCATATAACCTACAAAAATAGTTTTAAAATCGTGAAGAATTGATTTTCTCCGTTTTTCGTTCTTTTCCACACAATATGTCGCTCCTGTAAAATCAGCAGTTACCATGGATTTTCAATTTCAGTATTTTTTTTTACTTCCATTTTTACAATTTTTCATAGTTATTTAATTTAATAAAGAAATATGATGTTCGTGTTCTTGAGCATCAAATGAAGGTGGAAGCGCGCTAGAAAGAAGTTATCATAAGAAATTAAATGTGAAGAAGTTTACAAGTCATTAAATATTCTTTTAAAGAGTGAATTTAGGATGCTATTATTAAATATTTAAATTCAACTCAAAACATTTTTAAATTTATGCATAAATTAAAATAAATTAAATTTTTTAAAATTTATGCTTAATAACGTGCTGTGGCACGTTATAGTCTAATATTTATATAAATATTTTAGCATAAAACATACATGGACTTTATATTTATAAAGTTTCTGTATGGAAAGTATTTCTATTCCAAATATCAATATTTTCTATTTTGTCGAAAGTGGTTGACAACAACTTTTGTTTAATTTTGCATGACTTTTTTAAAATAGTCCTCTATTGCTATGTTACAAACTGTAATTAATAGAAATAAATGATAAAAAATAAGTGATTTTTCCTGTATTTTTTAAATAGTTTCAAATGCTATGTATGTAATAAATTGTTCGTTAATCGTTTCATTTTCCAAACACAAATAGTCCAATATCCAAATTTCATTACATTCAGGATAATCCTGTTTAAAACTTTTTTTTAAAAGTAGCGTGCATACGGAAATATGTGAAGGCATTATTGCAGAAACCCAGCTTTAAATTAAAAACAATAAGGCAGAAACATTATGTTGAAAAAATTGCATTAAAAAATATTTAAGGTAGTCTCTTCTAATGAACGGGTTATTAACGTAGGTTTACTTATCGTTGCTTACCTCTCTTTGTCGCTCACTCTCTCTCTCTTTCTCTCTTTTTTAATGTATTTTGGTACTTTTCTGTTTAACTGCTACTGGGGTTTGGTAAGCTGCCAAAATTATAACTCGCGACACAGGACAATTTTTTCCTCTCCGAAGGGCCGTTATTGAGGACCGTAATCCTCCGTTTAAAAATAACCTAAATGAGACAGCATTTTTGTGGTACGCTAGCAACCAAACCGTGGGAAATGAGACTCGAAAGACAAGAATTCCTCACATGATAGAATAATTCAGTCTGCTGATTATGAGAGACTAGCTGAAAACCCGCGCTTCGCTACGGAGTACATTCAAATTAAATACAACGGTCAACGTATGCAATTTATGCCAAAAAATAAATATATATATTAATAATAAATTCGATGATCAATGTATACAATTGATGTAAAATATATATCTATCTATATATATATATTTATAAAAAAATCGCAAGGGATATGCATTTTTTGGGGATAATATCCAATAGTCTGCTGCATTAGAAAGAGAAAAAAATACATTTTTTGTCTATTTAGTTGTTACGCACGTGACGATAAATTTATTGAAAGTACCAGAAAAAGAAATCACGTGATCAGCATTTAATAAATTAAATTCTAAAAATTAATCTTTAAAAATTCACTAGAAATCAGGAAATGGAGGTAAAAATTCGAAAAAAATTTCATTTTGAAGGAATTTTTATGATCTTTCTCGTGATTTAAATTTTATAACCCTTAATGTATTATTTTAAATGCAAACGTAAAAAAAGTTTAAAAAACAGCTTAAAAATTTAATTTAAAAAAAATCTAAGAAGAATTTTTGAAAATCTTTCTTAGTGCACCCCTACACTATTAGAAGAATCGCCATGCAAAATTTCAGCGGTTTGGTCTGTGCGTTGTATGTCAGTCAGTCAGTCAGTGAATGAATGAGTCAGTTACGGAACTGTTTTATATATATAGATTATAGAGAAGTGTTCGCATAATGGTTGCAGAAACCATCTAGAAATCGATCTACCTGTTAATTCCCGTGATTATTGTTCAGTAGTCAAGGTGGAGTCTTCATTTTAAAGCAGATAGTTGTGAAAGGATGCAGCACCTTTTAACTACACCAGAGTCATTTTTCTGCGTAAATATTACTGAATGCATAAAAAAATACAGTATACATCCAAAAATGCACTCTAAATGTACACAGGAAAGCACTCCGAATTTCATAAACTAAAATGTTATGCCTAGGGTGGCAGAACTTCATCGAAGATTTTTCCGTTGATAAATTGTGTTTATGTAAATGACAATGAAAACCTTTAGAAACCCGAGTAAGTTTTTACCAAGCTGACATTTCCCAGTCTATATACATAAAATAGTTCCGTAACTGACTGACTGACTGACTGACAGATAACGCACAGACCAAACCCCTGGACCTAAAGGGCCGAAATATTGCATGGCGATTCTTCTTATAATGTAGGGGTCCACTAAGAGAGATTTTTGAAAAATTCTTCTTAGAATTTTTTTAAATTAAATTTTTAAGCTGTTTTTGTAACATTCTTTAATGTTTGCATTTAAAATAATAATCTGAGGGTGATAAAATTTATATCACGAGAAATATCCTAAACATCCCTTTAAAATGAAATCTTTTTCGAATCTTTACCTCCCTTTTCTCACTTTTGGTAAATTTTTAGAGATTAATTTTTAGAATTTAATTTATTAAATGACGATCACGTGGTTTCTTTTGTTTTTGTGATACTTGGTAGAACTATCGAAAAGCACACTTTTTATATGGCCACAACGAAGACGAGCCAGGACTCCCTGTGTTGGTCTCGGACTTCTAAAGTGCAAGGCCAGACCAGGTCTCCTGGCCGGATACCAGTGATATTTTCTCATGCAGAAAGAAATACACAAATATAGTTCGTCCAAGGAAGTTTCAAAGTTAACACAAAGCAGTGACGGCTCCAGTACAGAGATTTGAGGGGGGAGGGGCGTCGGCTCTTAGGGTTATATATACAAGGTTTGTATAAAAAGTATCGGGAAAAGTTTCGGAAAAGTAAATTTATTTGAGATATTGCTACAATTCCTCAAAAGTCTCCCTTGAGTGTCGAAACACTTTTGCCAACGGCTTTTCCACGACTCGAAGGCTCACTGGTAGGCGAATTCCGGAACGTCCTTAAAGGTACTCGTGCAAGCTTCTTTGACGGCACTTAGGGTCCTATGATGGTGTCCGTTGAGGGAGGATTTCACTTTCGGGAATAGGAAATAGTCTGCTGGTGCCAAGTCGCGACTGAAAGGGAGTTGGGAAATCGTCCCGATGCCGTTTATCGTCAGCTACTCCTTTTCCTTGGAGCAGATGTGGCAGGGTGCACTGGGACGAGTTTAGTGCAGATCTTCCTAATCGCCAAATTTTCAGTGATAATGCTGCGCACTGCCATCTTATCAATGGCAATTTTATTTGTGACCATGCGCACACTTAACCGACGTTCTGAATTCAGCACTTCACGCACTCGTTGCTCGTTGTCGTCGGTTCTTGAGGTAGACGGCCGTCCAGCCTCCACACTTTCTCGGCCGTCTTTGAAGAGCTTGTGCCACTTAAAAACTGCGATTTGTGACATGCTTTCATCCTTGGACACTTGGCGAATCATGCCCAAAGTCTCCGTGCCCGATTTCCCCAGTCCAACACAAAATTTGATGGCGTACCGCTGTTCAATCGTTGCGTTGCATTTTGCACTTGCACCTAGTCACTCGACAGGGGTCCACTAAAAACACGATCTAGCCTGAACGAACGCTCGCAGGCGACTGTCGCTTGGTGCGTCTTGTAGGTCACATCCCCCAACCACCGAGCATTCATGGTACGAGCACGCTCCGATGTACAGTCACGTCGGTAAAAAATTGTTCCCGATATTTTTTTTATACAAACCCTGTATATATATAATCCTAAGAGCCTATTATATATATGTATAAAAGAAATAAACATCCTCTCTTTTATACATATATATAATAGGCTCTAAATTTATCATGAAGACACCTGTTGACTGGGAACATGAAGACACCTGTGACCTGTGAAGACTCATAAATTTATCATGAAGACACCTGTTGTCTTCATGATAAATTTAAACTCATTTAGTATTAGGTCTAGGATTATATAATTTAGAGTATTAAAAAAATTAGCCAGGCTTTTTTCCGGGGGTGGGGGGAAATTGCCCCAATGCCCTGCCCCCCGTTGGAGCCACCCTTGACACAAAGGAAAACAGTCAATACAGTGCAACTGTAAAAGTAAAAGATGGAAGAAATCTGTGTCAATAGGAAAGAGAAAAGAGGCAGGTTTGAATTGGGTTGTACAAAATAAAACATTAAAATTAATAATTATAGTCATATTTAGATAGTCCAAACGTTAAAAGTTTTAGTCTTTCCCGTATTTTATAAGAGATTTTAAAATAAGTGCATACCACAGAGCAAAAATACAATTTCTAAGAAAGATTGCATTTCAATTCCTTCCATTTCAAAGCGAGAAAACTGATCATGAATTACTTTTTTCATGATAAATTTTCGCAATGTTTTTTTAAATATTTGTCCACATTTATGGTCGCACCCATAAAAGTGGGTCAAGTGATGGCCGAATGGCTAGAGCGCTGGCATTCGGTTCCGATCCTGTGGGTTCGAGTCCCACTGTTGGCATGGATGTTTGTAGCCGTTCGGAATCGGCTTTAAACTGTAGGTCCCGGTCTAATTAGCTCTCGTGTAGCAAAAAGTTGACCTTAACGCTCCAAAACAAGCCATTAAAATGTATTTCGTTTCTAACATCTGCAGAGCGGAATCGTCATTATGAATCGATCAGGTATATGAGTGTTTGTTTGTTTGTTTGTGTGTGTGAGTGTGTGGCTAAGTTGGGATGGCAATAACAAGCTTTCGGCAGAAGCAAACAATTCCCCATGAAAGAAATCTTTCAAAGAGTTCATTGCATTATATCTCCATAACTATTTCATTCCATACTTATTTGCTGAATTAATACAGGAAGGTATCAACACACTTTAGCACCATGCATTTGTGAATCTC
Source organism: Dolomedes plantarius (assembly GCA_907164885.2). Lineage (NCBI taxonomy): Eukaryota > Metazoa > Arthropoda > Arachnida > Araneae > Dolomedidae > Dolomedes > Dolomedes plantarius. The sequence continues at coordinate 207,023,810 of OU015493.1, forward strand.
CATATTAAACAAAGGAACGAAAATGTTTTAACGTCATTAGCGTATTTAATTATGAAAATTGAGTAGGTTTAAACGTACTTAAATTCCTATTAATATATTCATGATGTGTAGTTGCACTGGTATTTTGATTTCGTGACGAGATGAAAGGTATAATATTATCTGACTAATTAGAAACAAATGAATCCTGAAACGGAATGACATGAAAATCTCGTGTAATAGAATCTTTTCTTGCATGTTCTTTCATTCATAATGCATCGGAAATTATATTTTGTTAATTAGGAGTCTTTCCAATTTATAAAATCCTTATTTAAGACGTACTCTGCTTCTAAGATATACATAACGATTCAAGAAAGGATTATTTTACGCTATCAAAATATTTAATCTTTTTAATAATGATCTAGGAAAGTATTTTATATACCAGCTTTGTGTACAATTAGTAAATAATGCATAGAAGGCAGGGGTAGTAGATTAAGGATGGTATCCGCCTTACGACTATTTTATGCTTTACATGTCACGTAAGCAAAATTGTTAGCGCATGCTAAGTTAGCATAAAGAAAAAAATTATCGTATTTTTCGGACGATATGACGCACTTAAAATTTATGGGAGGAATTTTGGAAAAAAATATTTTGTATTTTGTTAGCTATAGAAAGATAGTTTCAATTTCTTACTTAATAAAGATAAAATACATATATAATAAATAATATATATAAATTTGTATGTACATATATATATGTATATATAAATTTATATATATATATATATATATATATATATGAATATATAAATTTATATATATATATATATATATATATATATATATATATATATATATATATATATATATATATATATATATATACACTGAAGAGCCAGAAAAACTGGTACATTTGCCAAATATCGTGTAGGGCCTCCACGAGCTCGCAGAAGTGCCGTAAAAACACGTGGCATGGACTCGATTAATGTTTGAATGTATCCTGGAGGCAGTTCACACTAGAATCCTGCAGGGAAGTCCACAAATCCATAGGAGTCCGAAGGAGTGGATATCTCTTCTGAACAGCCCGTTGCAAGGCATCCCAGATATGCTCAATAATAGTGTAGGGATTTAGGTCACCAATGGAAGTGTCTAAAGTCAGATGTCTGATCCTGGAGCCATTCAGCAACAACACTCGACGTGTGAGGTATCGCATTGTCCTGCTGGAATTGTCTAAGTCTGTAGGAATGCACAATGGACATGAATGGGTGTAGATGATCGGACAGGATGATTATGTACCCGTCACCTGTCAAAGTCGCTTATAGACGTATCAGGGGTCCCGTATTGCGTGAACTGCACAAACCCCATTCCATCACAGAGGATCCATAAGCTTGAACAGTCTCCTGTTGACATGTACGGTTCATGGATTCCCGAGGTTGTCTCCATATTCGCACACGTTCATCCGTTCTATACCATTGAAAACGAGACTCAGTCATCAACAGTCCAATGGAGGTGTTGGTGGGCTCAGGCAAGGCGTAAAGCTTTGTGTAGTACAGTCAACAATGGTACACGAGTGGACCTGCGGCTCCGCAAGCCTACATCAATGACCCGTCGGTTGAACCGTTCGCACGCTGACACTTATTGATGCCCCAGCACTGAAATCCGCAGCAATTTGAGGAAGTGTTTCAAGTCAATCTCGCTCAAGGATTCTCGTCAGTTGACGACGGTTCCGTTCTTTCAAGGTCTTTTTCCGGCCACACCACTGTCAGAGGTTTGACGTTTTACGGGATACCTGATATTTGCTGTACACTCGTGAAATGGTCGTACGCGAAAATTCCAACTGCATCGCTTCTTCGAAGATGCCGGGTCCCATCTTTCGTGCGCAGACTATAACGCCAGGTACAAAGTTACATAAATCGTGATAACCTGCCATTCTAGCAGCAAGAACCGATCTAACAGCTTTGCTAGACAACTGTTGTCTTCTATATGCTCTGTCGACTGCATCGCGTTACTCTGATTGGAAGCATATCTCCGTTATATGCACACGGACGCCTGTACCAATTTTTTTGGCTTTTCAGTGTATAATATATATAAGTAAATATTCATTTTATTTTGATGTTACCTTCGGACCATAAGACGCCCCCTAATTTTAAGTCGGTTTGTTTTATGTCAAAAGGTGCGTCTTATGGTCCGAAATACACGGTAACTACAAATTAAATTTATAATATTTTGTTGGTTTTTAACTGGTTTTTAAATTCTAATTGAAAATTTTCCTCGGACATAAAGATGTCTGTGTCATGAGATTTTATTTTGATCTTTTTTTAATGTGCCGAACGATTCATTTCAATATCATGAGTTTCATGAAATAAAATAACGAAATTTCAAGATGCTTCACAATTATTTTGATACATAGTGCACTGATTGATAAATGAAAATAATATTTTATCAATAGCATCTTTGATAATAATGTAACAAAAATAATTGGGCTTTACACAAACATAAATTTATCTCATTGAACAACATGATGAAGGGGAAAAGTATTGGGGCTGGTTGGAATTTTGATAAATTAACACTAGACCTCAAATTATTAAAGTTGGTAACTTATTTCGCTTGCAGAACAGTAATTTTTTTCTTTATTTTAGAAAAAAAAATTTGCATCTTGTAACAATCATAATTTCAGAAATATCTTAGTTAAATCCCCTTATACTGATTTATATGCAATTTTTCTCGACAATTCCTGCCATTTACCGAAACTCAAAATCACGTTTTAGGCAAAATTTCAGTTTTATAGTACGGTATTTAAAACGCGATTGTTCGACAGCTCATAGTTGCCATAAAAATACAACGGCGTCCATACTTTGAAATAATTTGTAATACTTGCAGTACGGATATCTTTTATGGAGGAAAGGCAGAATGGGATGGAAAATGTTTGCTATAAACAAATTGAGTTCAATAAAGTTTTTGCATAACTGTTTTCACGTCGCTTTCGCAGTTTAATGCATTCCCTGCTATTCAAGAAACTATAAAATATTTATTCATCGTAAAATTCCGAGTAACTCTCGGCAGAAATTTCTGACAGAGAGAATATTGGGTATTACTCTCGTTTGCTGTTTATGTTTTCACACAACATGGAATTCTTACTTTCTAAATAAAGCTCTAAATCATATCATAAATTTTCATATATCAGAAAACTCGAAAACGCCTCTGCTTTTATGAAGATTATATATAAAAATCCATTTCCTTCTGCCACCTAAAATAAAGAGTCGCACGATAAGGAAAATAGCATTGATATCATTAGAAATCGATTTTTATTTTTTCTACTCAAAACTGAATTCTGAATTATGTCAAGAAACATAGTTTAAATTATCCATATTATACAGACTTTATTAATAATGTTGTTTGCAAAAAACAGTATTATCAGTGTTACATAATTTTTGTTACCTGATAAATAAAATTCCATTTTTATCGCTAACAGAATTGATATCGAAGTTCTAAAGACCGCATTAATTGTGTGTGGGGCATGTTTTAAAGTTGTTCCCTTTGTCTTTTTCTAAAGGTATACCATAATACAACGCAGTTGTATGATAGTTCTGAATTTCTCTCAATTGTATTAGAGTATTTAATTATTCTGTGTACTCTTAAAGCTCTCATGAAATAAAGAAAAAAGTTTATATATATATATATATATTTATATATATATATATATATATATATATATATATATATATATATATATATCCCCAAGGGCATTCAATTCTATTATTAACTCCTATAGCTTATTCATTCGTAGACCTGCTTAATCTTATTGAATATGAATAATCATGGCGTTTACCATTTTAATTCCGATTTTCTATAGAAGAACTCATTTTTTTAACCCTTTAAAATCTACCCCCTAAAAAATCTCTGATATATATATATATATATATATATATATATATATATATATATATATATATTGCGGGGAAAATATGGGTCGAAGTTAAGGATTTAAATAAAAAAGGTAAAAATTAAGTTGGTTAAGAGAGTCAAAAAAAGGGAGAAAATTTCTTTAATTTCCTTTGCTTTATGCAGGATCATAGGGAACTTTCCCCCACTCTGCTGTGTTTGGGTGTTAGAAATTCCTTCCTTCGTTTACGATTTTAGTTTCCACTACGGATTTCCTTTATTCTGCTGCTGTTATTGCCAACATTTCTATTTGTTCTGGTATTTTCCGATTGCATACTTTAATATTTTCCCTATGAATTCGTGTCTCCCCTTTGTTTACTTACAAAAAAAAACCCGTTTAAGTATTCTAAACATCTGTTCAATGAAATATTTTACAGTGCGACTGGATATTATTTTTATCACTGTTTCAACCACGACAAGGGGTTTGAATTAATTTATTTGCAATGTTCCAAATTTTTATGATGGAAAAATATTAGGTGTTGTTAAGAAATAGTTAAGCTTAACACCCAGAAAATAGCATTTTCCTTTATTCAACATTTGGAAACTTAAGTATTATTATATTTATTGTTTTGTAAGAATGTTGCGTTTATCATGCACGGTGCTAGATATTTATAGAAAAAATTTATAGCATTGGTATTTGAAAGATTCAACTGTCAGCAACGTTAAAGGCTTTGTTTAAATATCATATATATTATTTCTAGAGAGTTATTTTATCTGACGATTCCTTTTTCTCCCTTCATACTTAACCAAAATCGATCAATGAGGCGTACAGATGTGTTCTAAGCACCTCCCTGCCAAGTTTGGCGATTTTGTGTTTCGCGTGGTAACCATGCGATTTTGGTAAGATTTTATTTTGTGGCAACCCAGTTTGAATGGCTAGTCGTGTGCGTTTATTTACGTGATATAATATGGAGGCCATGTTGTTGCAAAATATTAATGACGTATTTTGGATAGTATTAGTTTGGATAGTATTAGTTATTTTTGTGCTTTTATTCATTATGCCTGCAGTATTTAGTGTAATTGGAAATATCAGGGTATTTTTGTGTCTAACATAGAGGCGATATAATGTAAATAGATACTTTTTAATATTTTATCCTTTTTTAATGTAGGTTTGTTTTCCAATTTATTACGTTTACTACATATGTTCCATATTTTGTTTACATTTCGCACTTTAAGCCTAACATGTCTGCGAAAAACCCCTTGGCGACAAAAACTTTTGTCGCCAACTTGTCGCCAAGGGAAGTGCGTCTGACACATATGCACCCAATGAGGTACCATTTTATAGATTGAGTTCTCCGCTTATGACGAATTGTTAATTTAGGATAACTCAATGTATTGTTTGTTTAAAAATGGAAGTTAAAAATTGACTTTTGGCTCTAGAGTTGTTTCCCTAAATGCCTCGATACGGCAAGGTCAAATAGTGTGGGCAAAGAAGTTTTTAATTCAAATATCCCCTTTTCCACGAGTTTGTGTCACTCTTAGCTTTTAATATTGTCTACAAATGGGTTTTGACGTGTACATTTCTCCTGTTCCTCCGTTTTGTGTTATGCCTCTCCATCAAAAGTGTGTCCATAGGTTTCTGTAATCGGTTTTGTATTATCCTTATGAACCATTGTTGTTTGACGACTAAACAATGGCTACAAATGAAACGGTTCTTCTTTCATCCTACAACAAAAACAACCAACCTCGCTTTAAAATGAACCCTTTTTTTTATTCACATGCGAAATGTTAGGAACGGGACCACTTAGTGAATCATATTGAGATAACACATAATATAGGATATTTTTCCCCATTGACACACCCCCTTTCAAACTTTTAAAAACTATTTCTGTTATTTAACTATTCTTTAACTTTATTTAACTATTCCTCTCTTCTTTATCACGCTAAGCCCAGTCATTATCCACTTCAGTGTTGCACTTCTTTACAATAGCGTTCATTCAATAATGGTCTGATTATTATGATAACATAATTCAGTTTATGCGAAAGTCTCTTCTATGGTTAATTCTACGACGTCAAACAATTTAATGACTCATTCCCCACGTACATGTATCAGCTACTTATTATTACATACCCTAAATGGATAGGCACTTACAAGAAAAATTGAAAATGTCAAGCACAGAATGTCGCGTACCAGCGAAGATTCATAACGACGTCATTATGTTCTGAATCTGTTACCATTATTGATCTTTTCCTGATAGTTAACTCCTTTGTTCGATTCCTGAAATTGGAGGGTCAAAACTGTGAAGAAAATGAATTGCATAAATTCTAGAACCTTTGAGCGTCATTATTTTATGCAGTTTGTTTTACAGTGAATATAAACGCGCATTTCTTTTAAATGAACATATCCCACACAATTCCAATGATTACCTTTACTGTTTAACAGGTGGATGGCCGAATGGCTAGGACGCCAGCTTTCGTTTCAGATCATGTGGGTTCGAGTCCCGCTGTTGTCATGGATGATTGTAGCCGTTCGGAATCTGCTTTAAACTGTAGTTTCCGATCTAATAAGTCCTCGAGTTACAAAAAGTTGGCCTTAGCGCTCCAAATCATATAACGCACAGACCAAACCGCTGGAACTAAAGGGATGACATTTTGGATAGCGATTCTTCTTATAGTGTAGGGGTGCACTAAGAAAGGTTTTTTAAAAATTCTTCTTAGATTTTTTAAAATTAAATTTTTAAGCTACTTTTGTAACTTTTTAAAGTTTGCATTTAAAATAATCCGAGGGTAATAAAATTTAGATCACGAGAAAGATCATAAAAATTCCTTTAAAATGAAAACGTTTTCGAATCTTTACCTCCATTTTCTGATTTTTGGTGAATTTTTAAAATGAATTTTTACAATTTAATTTATTAAATGCTGATAAGTGGTTTCTTTTCTTTTTGTGATAATTTAAATTGATTTTGCGTCACTTGCATAACAATAAAACAAACAGACAAAAAAAGTTTTTTTTCCTTCTTTCTAATGCGGCAGACGATTGAACATTATCCAAAAAATATTAAAATACAGTAAAAGAAATGTTCCTCAATCTGTACTATATTCTTTAGTATGTTCTATTAGATTTAATTTGAATATTTTCCTCTACATTATTTTGTCTATAAAAGCATCCGTTACGATTATTTTATGAATACATTTTTTTTTTTCCTCAATTGCATACATTGACCGTTGTATTTAATTTGAATGTACTACGTAGCGAAGTACAGGTTTTCAGGTAGTTGTTCATAAATTGAGCAAATTTTATGTTTCACAATCATTTCAAAAGACCCAAAACTGCGAATAGCGGCCTTATACAACCCATAGTCTCTAGTTTACGGTGAGATATTGACTACAATTTCAACTAGATATGTGCATTCCTAACAACTAGTTTTCAAACAACATTTTTATGATATCTTACAGAAAAGGAAAAACGCCATTAAGGCTACAATGTACTAACCCCATAGGATCCGCTCACCTCAATGTCAACCTATGGGGAAAATTTGTCCAAGGATTGCCGATTTGGATTTGAAGATTTTCCTTTAAAATTTGTTCTCCGAAATAGAGAAAAAAATGTGACACCTCGGGGCATTTTTCGATTAAAAGAAATTAAAACAATATTTTTTTAATTTAAATTATTCGGGGAAAAATCGGGTAGAGTGTGTTTTACACGCTCCCCAATTCCTTTAATGGACGAAATTTATAAAATGAATCCTGTTGCAAGGTGAAAAAAAGTTGAGGCTATCTAAACATACCATTTTTATTGGATGACTAGCTGAAAACCCGCACTTCGCTACGGAGTACACTCAAATTAAATACAACGGTCAATGTATGCAATTAACGCCAAAATAAATAAATAAATAAATAAATAAATAAATATATATATATATATATATATATATATATATATATAATAAATACGACGATCAATATATACAATTGATGTAGAAAAAAAAAATATTTTTAAAGAAATCGTAAGGGATATTTTTATAGACAAAATAATGTCCAATCGTCTGCCGCATTAGCAAGAAAAAATTTATTTTGTTTATTTAGTTGTTATGCACGTGACGATAAATTTATTTAAAGTACCAGAAAAAGAAATCACGTGATCGGCATTTAATAAATTAAATTCTAAAATTAATCTTTGAAAATTCACCAAAATTCAGAAAATAGAGGTAAAGATTCGAAAAAGATTTCATTTTAAAGGAATTTTTATGATCTTTCTTGTGATATAAATTTTATAACCCTCACATTATTATTTTAAATGCAAACTTAATAAAAGTTACTGAAAAAGCTTAAAAATTTAATTTAAAAAAATCTAAGAATAATTTTTCAAAAATCTCTCTTAGTGCACCCCTACACTATAAGAAGAATCGCCATGCAAAATTTCAGCCCTTGAGGTCCAGCGGTTTGGCCTGTGCGTTGTATGTCAGTCAGTGAGTCAGTTACGGAACCGTTTTATATACATAGATCAGCATTTATGGAGCTGTCAATAGTAGGCACATTTTCTACATAGGTTAACAATAAGGTGAGAGGATCCAGTAGGGTTAGTACACATCAGCCTTAACAATTGATTATCAGTGAATAGAAAGCACTTTGTTTATTTAAAGGTCAATAAATCCAATTTTCATTATTCATTTTAATTTTTATGTGGTACCCTTAGTTTTAAAACTTGATAAACTAAGAATTTTTAATTCCCCCTGGGCAAAAAAAGGGTAAATGAAATGAAGGTTAAAATTAGGAATATTATATTCAATATACAACTAAAATTATAAAACTCGTGCTTATAATAAAATATTTGTGAAATTATGGTGAATACTCATTTGGGGGGACAATTCTTTTTGATTGGATTAGTGTGTTTATTTCGTGGCATTAATTCATTCACATACGATGGTATCTGAAAAATAACTTAAATTCCTCTGCCTATAAAAATATCATGTACTGACCATCGACTTTGAACGGAAATATTCCTAACACCTCATTATATATATAATAGCCGTTGTCTCTGTATAACACTTCCGGGCTGTACTCATCTTTTAATTGAAGCCCTCAGTAAACAAACGGCCGGTTAGGCCTAATTTCAATTTCAGATGTGGATCAGAATTTTTTCTTACCTATAAACTAATATTTTCTCCATCAAATCAGGTTTGTTCTACCTATTTTTCTATAAAACATTCAGAACTGAAAAAAAATTGGATGCTTTTAGCTATATATTTTAAAGTTTTTAAAAACCTGTTTACTTTTGCGATGAATTCTGAAAGTAAACAAACTTGAATGTGAATGAATCAAGTAGCTCAAGTATTCATACCGCGTAGTGAGCTGTAAATAACTGGATGACAGTCTACTACTCCAATCGCATTAAAAACTAAATAAATAAAAAATAATGAAAGGGTTTGCTTTTACAAGGTGTGGATTAAATGCAATATTGTTAGATAATTCGGGATATTTTTTAAGTTTCATATACTTTTTCCATTATGACGTCATTATTAGTATTATGACGTCAAAATGACAGGTTGGATGGCAGTCTACTACTCCAATCGCATGAAAAACTAAATAAATAAGAAATAATGAAAGGGTTTGCTTTTACAAGGTGTGGATTAAATGCAATATTGTTAGATAATTCGGGATATTTTTCAACTTTCATATACTTTTTCCATTATGACGTCATTATTAGTATTATGACGTCAAAATGACGGGTTACCTTCTAGTGTAAAAGATCGATGAATCACCTCGAAAGGGACCGAACCAGGTCATTCTAGCTTATCCTTGGATGCCCTGAGATTTCTTCTTCAATCATCCTATTCACATGAAACAACAGCAATTTTAATTACCTTTTTACTTCTCTCCCTTTCATTTCCATGTGATTCAAAATTCCATGCAATTGCTATTATCGTTTTACATGCATTGCGACATTTTTTCTTGAAATTTTATACTGTTTTCAAGTTTTAAATAATCATTCTTCTCTTTCAATCTGGTTGGGGACTTTTCTCTCGATCCCTAAAATAACGCAAAGATTTTTTTAGCATATTTTATCCCGTACGACGTGAAAAGATACTTCTATTCAAGAAAAATCTTACTCGTACACTCTCCACTTTCGGGAATCACTCTGAGTTTACGGGATACTGAAAATATTTGTATTGGAGCTGAAGTATAGAAATATATGAATCTGTGTGTATTTTACATATTTGCAAACACATAGCAGTACGCGGGCTAGACGGGTCATTTTGGACTGAATACGAAAATTTAAAATCGGTAGGAGAGTTGTAAGGTATATATAAGATTCGATTCACAATAATCGAACTTTTGAGTGAATAAATTAAAGAAGCTGCTTGAGATATGCTAATTTTGGCATATGCGCTTGGTATAAATACGAAGCAGCTTGATTAAAAGAGAAGGTTGTTAAAGTTGATAGATAAGCGTATGGGAGCTACGAGGAAAGCAGCTCTAGATGTTATCCTGCGCCAGTGCTTAGGGGGCCCAAAGTTTATGTGGCAGTACTGCTGGGTTGACTCTCTGCTGGTTTGTGAGTATTTGCAATGTGTATTTTTATTGAATGATAATATATATTCCGTACAAGTAGTACGTATGCTTATTTCTGTAAAAGCAAATTCTATATGTGCAACGAATTCAATAAACATTGTTTCATGTATAAACTGTGTTTGTATCAAATTCCTTTAGAGTGCCACAGCAAATTATATACACCCAAGTCTGGGTAGAAGTGAGCTATTCTCTATACAGTAATACGCCTAAGATATAGAATCCTACCAAAATTAGTTTTATACCAAGTAGAGAAACGGATAGTTTTAAAAGACAGAAAAAATTTTTTGATTTTACCTGAAATTTCATTTTAAATTAAAAGGATTTATTATATATATATATATATATATATATATATATATATATATATATATATATATATTTTAGTATATCATAGATCGATAAAATCTGAACGAATATTTTACGGTCCCTCTTCTTCGAAAGCTCCCATCTAGTACGGTTATTTATTTCTTTTAAATACTTTATATCTGTAGACAAATCATGCTACTTACATAGCCTTTAAAACCTAACGCCAGAGTTCAATCTAGGCTTTGCATAGCCATGACCGGCACAGGTTTATGCTAAATATCTTATTTTTCGATAACATGTGTCAACAATAAATGACAATCACTTTTGCAGCTCTTACGGTTCCTGTCATTTACTTAACCCTTCAGAGGGCGCGCTAATTTTTGGAACACCAGCAGGCTCGCGTGGTACAAAGTGCAAGTCTCTTTAAACCTTTATCTGTATATATAAAACAGTTCCGTAACTGACTCATTCATTCATTCATTCACTGACTGACTGACATACAACGCACAGACCAAACCGCTGGACCTAAAGGGCTGAAATTTTGCATGGCGATTCTTCTAATAGTGTAGGGGTGCACTAAGAAAGATTTTTCAAAAATTCTTATGAGATTTTTTTTAATTAAATTTTTAAGCTGTTTTTTAAACTTTTTTTACGTTTGCATTTAAAATAATACATTGAGGGTTATAAAATTTATATCACGAGAAAGATCATAAAACTTCCTTCAAAATGAAATTTTTTTCGAATTTTTACCTCCATTTCCTGATTTTTGGTGAATTTTTAAAGATTAATTTTTAGAATTTAATTTATTAAATGCTGATCACGTGATTTCTTTTTCTGGTACTTTCAATAAATTTATCGTCACGTGCGTAACAACTAAATAGACAAAAAAAATATTTTTTTCTCTTTCTAATGCAGCAGACGATTGGATATTATCCAAAAAATGCATATCCCTTACGATTTTTTTATAAATATATATATAGATAGATAGATATATATTTTTCATCAATTGTATACATTGATCATCGCATTTATTATAAATATATATATATATATATATATATATATATATATATTATAAATATATATATATATTATAAATATATATATATTATAAATATATATACATCGCATTTATTATAAATATATATACAAACTCGTCGGACGAGTTTGTAACCAGTTGCGCCGTGTGCGTAGCTCCATTCATTTACATAGGTTACCACTCATCACGGTATGGTTTGTGACTGGAGTCAGTTATCAGTTTCTTTTGAGTTGCTCCGTGTGACCAGTTTGTAACCAGTGGCGCCGTGTGCGTGGCTCCATTCAATTACATAGGTTACGACTTATCACGGACTGGTTTGTGACTGGAGTCAGTTATCAGTTTCTTTTGAGTTGCTCCGCGTGACCAGTTTGTAACCAGTTGCGCCGTGTGCGTGGCTCCATTCATTTACATAGGTTACGACTCATCACGGACTGGTTTGTGACTGGAGTCAGTTATCAGTTTCTTTTGAGTTGCTCCGTGTGCAGACGGCCTAAGTTCTACACGTCGTGCACCCGAGCCACGTGGGGTGTTCATAAAATGTAAGTTTCCTTCCTTAAACTTAAATTAAGTCAGACATATATCTTGGTAACTCCTCAGTGAGACTTAACTCTGGGTTTATTCTATAAAATTACTATCTTAACGTGCTGCTAATTTTTAATAAGTTAACTCTAATTATTAGTCTTAACGCAATGTACTAAGGACCACTATGGTCACTATAAGAACCTCAATGTTAACCTATGGTGAAAATGTGTCTACAGTTAACAGCTTCATCCCATAAAAATGGTATTTTCAGACAGCCCGGACTTTTGTGCTGCTTGAAACGGGATTCATTTTATAAATGGCGTCCACCAAAGGAATTTAAGAGCGTTTAAAACACACTACACCTGATTTTTCCACGAATAACGTAAATTTAAAAAAATATTATTTGCATTATTTCTTAAAAAAACGAAAAACGTCCCCAGGTGTTAATTTTTTTCCTCTATTACGTAGAACAAATTTATCAAAAATATTCTTTTGATCCAAGTCGACAGTCCTTGGACACATTATCTGCATAGGTTAATATTGAGGGGAACTAATCCAACAGGGTTAGTACTCAGCAGCCCGAACTCGTATAAATGGAAATATAGGACCTACAAAACGGTCAAAATTATACATACTCGTATATTGACTAAAAATTGATCACACGTTCCTCCCTTCCAAAAAAATAAATACTCTCAAAATTTAGATTTTTCTACTTGAGTGCAATGAAGAAAACTAATATTTAGGACACTGATAATTATTCTACTTTATTCCTCCCACAGGGAAAAACGGTCATGATTTAGACCAGGGGTGGCCAAATAGCGGCCCGCTACAGATTTCTTTGTGGACCGCCAAGACACCCAGGAAAATCCGGACAGGCAGGAAAACTGCCAAAGACAGCCAGAAAAACTGCCAATATTTAATTTAATTTATATTTATTGATTTTTATGATACAATTTATACCATTTCTGAAATGCAAAGTTAACTAATAAATGCAATAATTTTAAAAGGTGCGGCCCTCCGCTAACTTCCTCTTACACAAAGTGGCTCCCGGGCCAAAGCAATTGCCCTACCCTGATTTACCCCGTTACTAAAATCATGATCAAAAGTGTGAAATTCTCGAATTTCAAAGCAATTGCCCTCCCCTGATTTACCCCATTACTAAAATCATGATTGAAAGTGTGAAATTCCCGAATTTCAATTTCTAAGGTAACAAAAGAATAATGCAGACTAAAGATTAAAAACAGACGTTATCATGTAACTAACTTGAAATATTATTACAATATAAATTCAATGACTCTTTTTAACTGAGTTATTTTTCCGTGAAATCCTTACCTTCCAGAGAAATCGTTTCATTTCCTTCATTTTATTCATAAATTCAAATTTTCGTGTAGTTAAAAATATGGTTTTTTTTGACGAGGAACCGCAAAATATAAAGGGATTGTTCATTGGAAAAATGAATGCATAAGGTAATTATTTCCGTTCTTCCAATGCATAGAGAACATCTGGGTTTAGAGCTCATTATCAAAATCTGAGATAATTGCATTCAAAATGAGTGGCTGAAAAGGATCATTGACTGCATTTGTAATTCCGAATTTTTCAAAATTAGTTACATAACTGTTATTATTATATCCTTCCCCGATTTTAAAATACTAGCCGCTGCGCGACCAGCATGGCCGCTTTTAGTTTTATATTTTCGTTTGCAAAAGAAAACTCAACTGAAAGAAATGTCTATAAGGAATGTTACTATTACCTGTCATCATAAATATACGTTGTTAAGTGTAGTGCAATCTCAGCCAAAAAATTTATAATCATTGCAAAATTCTTTATAAGGATATCCATAGAATCATATGATTCTAAAACAACGTGATTAAAAAAATATGAATTTCCATTACTTCAGATCAGAGTTAAAGATAAGACTGAGAAACGCAACAACAAAGATTTTAAAAATGACATTCCTCTCTGTATGTAATATTTTTAAAAATTAAGATATCTAGACTTTATCATGACAACTGTTGGGAAAATTTCTTCACTTATAAAATGGAGTAAAAATTCAGCAAGTACAACTAAAAATGTGTAGACAATTAACTCTTACTTACTATTAAGATATTATAATGCAATTATTAATATTTTATTATGATATTCCTCAAACTTCTTGATATACACAGTTGAGTATTTCAGAAATAGGAGATACTACAGTGACAGAATCAAAAGAACGGACTCTAGATAACCTACATACAACTAACTGTCCATGACTAAACACTGGATTTCATAGATCTAAACATGTTTTGTCAAAAGTTTGTCCTCTAACATACATTTAGAAAAAACGATGGAACAAAAGAATAAATTATATAGTAAAAGAATAAACCACTACACACACGCGGTCGGCCGCTAATGTTTACATCTGGTAGTTGCAGCCGTTGCCATTCGGAATGTAGAAATATCGCCGATTTTTGTGCCGCATACTTACGCGTTTTATATATACAGATGGCGTTTAAAACATGAAAGGAGAGA
>OU015493.1:207043617-207076117 GCA_907164885.2 Dolomedes plantarius
CGATCGCGCATTCACTTCAAAGTTTTTTAAAAAAATTAGAAAATAAAGGTTTTTTTCCAATTTTTTGAAACCCTCAAACGTTTGAAATTTGAAAAGCGCTAGTTTAGGTTGTGTAGTGTAAACCTAATACTACGGGGAAAAAATTAAAGCCCTTGATTATTCAATATTAACTATTCACGCTTTGCCTTAAAAACTAGCGTAAAAGCTGTATTTTGCAGGATTGCAATAAGGCGTTTTTCCACGTTTCTTTCTGATGTAACCGCCTGTAAATGCCCTATTTTTTTTGGTTGCACTTGTAAGAAAATCCCGGATATGTTTGTGTCCAATAAGTATAAAGTGTCAATACGAAAAAGCCGAAAAGATACCAGTTCTTGAACTGAGATTCATATATAGTAAAAAAAAGTACAATTTGGGCAAAATAGGGTCTGTAGACGTACTGGAAACACAAAAATTGCAGAAAAGTCAACGTAGAAATACCTTGTTGTCTTATTACTATAAAATAAACCAAGGTGCAAGTACTTCGAGCGAAAGTGGGTATAAATGTAAACAAACCACTGAGCATGAGCTGCCCGAAAATGACCAGGAAGAAGAAAACAATAAGAGTGACGCTGAAAGAAATGAGCTTTTCGAACCAGATGAGAGAAAACTGTAAACATCTAAGCTCTGGCAAATAAGGATAAAACTTAAAGCAACTGCTCTAGCAAGTGATCGGTATGTGGTACATGACCGCACTACAGCGGTGATTACGTATAGTGTGCTCCAAGACTTCGGCATCATAAACGAGGAAGACTTGTCTCATGTTGTCGACAAGAACAAAGTGAGAAGAGAAAAAATTAGTAACAGACATCATTTGCAGTCCAAAGCTATTAATGAACCTTTACGGGGTCTTTACTTTGGTGGCAGGAAGGATGAGACTGTGGTGATTGAAATGGTTGATTCTAAACGTTGTCGTCGGACCCAAAAAGAAAAGCATTATTCCTTGGTTCAAGAACCAAACTCAAAATACCTTTGCCATGTTTCACCCACTACTGGGCTTTCTAAAGACATTGCTGTGGCAATTGTTACACATTTGGCTAAACTGAATATTTTTCTGGAGGAGCTTGATTTAATTGGAAGTGACGGAACGGGCATTAACACTGGATTGAAAAATGGTGTCATTCGTCAAATCGAACTAAAAGTTGGTAAACCACTGCGATGGTGTTTTTGCCTCCTACATTTCAACGAGCTACTATTAGGCATCTATTACATCACTTGGACGGAGCTACTGCAGGACCATCATCCTTTAGTGGTAAAGTTGGTCAATAAAGGAAATTCTGTGAAAATCTTCCTGTGCCAGATTTTTTACCTATTGACAGCACTATTCCTAATGCTGACAAGAAAGAGCTGAGCAAAGACCAGTTGTATCTCCTAGATATTTCTGCAGCAAACATATTTGGTCAATGCCCAGCGGATTTCGCAGCTCGAGAACCAGGTCCATTAGCACATTCACGATGGGTAACATCAGAAAATAGAGTACTCAGACTATATGTCAGTGAAGAAACCCCTCAGATGAACTGAAGCAGCTGGTGTACTTCATTTTGCACTGTTACGTGCCACTGTGGTTCCGTATGAAAGCAAGTCGTTATTTTTTTGAAGATTCTAAGATTATGTTTGAGGCAATCAGATTAAAACGATACCTCTCTGAACATTTGCGAAAAATAATCGACCCAGTAATAGAGCGAAACTCATATTTTGCACATCCCGAAAATTTAATTGTGGTTATGGTTATGGACGAAAGACAGCATGGGAGAGAACTGGGATTATATCGAGTTCTCAAAGCTCGGGTAAATTGCAAGGGGAAAACAATTAGAGACTTTAGAGTGCCAACACTTGACTTCAACGCGATCGATTACGTTGACATGATTAAGTAGAAGGTTTGTAATGTCACTCCGCCACCTTTGCTAAGGAATGTACCCGATGAAGAAATAGAAAAAATGATCAAAAATGGCAGAGCATTGATTTCAGACTTCAATAGATTTCCCTGTCAAACCCAAGCTGTGGAGCGTTGCGTCAAACTTGTTACCGAAGCTAGCCAAAGTGTGAGCGGTACTGAAGCTAGAGATGGCTACATAAGAAGCACCCTGTTGTGAAGGTCAGTTATGCTGGAATTTTTTTTAAAAGCTGCCTTCAATGTGTCTGAGTTCAACAATCAATAATGTGGCATAATAGGAACGATGGAAGTAAAAATTGCAGAAAAAACAGCATGTGCAACAATCTTATGGAAATACGTTTTTTTTTTAAATGGTACTTTTGAATGTTTTGTTCGTACAAAAATTTTTTTAAACATACATATAAAAATGTTTCCCTGTCTTTTAACACCCTTTTACTATACATTGCGAACTATTGCATTTGAAATGTATTATATCAGAGGTTTTGAAAAAACCACTGAAAGAAATTTATTTTCTTATTTTTTTCAATATTTCAAAGTGAATGCGCGACCGGAAGATATATTTTTTTACAAAATTTTTTTTCTTATCTATAAGTGTAATGACTGTTTTCAACTAGCCGATTCCGTAAAAGAAAAAAAAAAGTTTTTTTAAGCCCACCTCTACGTCCAGTCGTAGCGTTGATTAGCAACTTATTGTTGCATTACCCCTCTAACTCCCTGCTTGAAAAGTCCTCCGCGTTACCGAGGCAAACTCCGGTTTCCTTAAGCATTATTTGATATAATTTTAGATCCGTAAAGCGTCTTCAAAAGGTTCATTCTTTCATCTCGGTCAAAAGTAGTTGTCTCCAGTCTCTTTTTTTCTATTAAGCGGAGTTCATAGTTTAACTTTTTCCTTACGGGGTGGGATAGCATGTATCCCAAGTATATATATATATATATATATATGTGTGTGTGTGTGTGTGTGTATGTGTGTACATATATATTTATATATATATATATATATGCATACATATATATATATATATATATATATATATATATATATATATATATATATATATATATATATATATATATATATATATATATATATATATGCATACATATATATATATATATATATGTATATATATGCATATACATATATATATGGCCATTTTTACAAAGGGGGTATGAAATTTCTTGTTCTAAAGAGGGAATCTGAAAAGCGGGCCCCGTACGCTAAAAGTTAACAGTGATCGATATTTCAAAGATAGAATTAAATTTGTACACGTATTTAAATAATATTAAATAAGCCAATTGGAACTTATTTAATACTTATTTTTTCTTTACGAAATATTATAAAATGCATTTTATCAGATCACTATAATTTGATTATTTTTTAATTATTCTCTATTTGAATAACTTTTGAATGAATTCAAACTTTGACCATGAAAAAAAAAGGCTACTTTAAATAACCAAAACTGTTACAACTCGTTGCGGGTGCAATTTTTTTAGTTTAAAGTCATCATAAACTTTTATCGCCCCCCAAATTTGTGCACAATTCATTGGTGCGTAAAATTAGTGCTGAGAAACGAGCGCGCTGATTTTCATCCCAAAGGAAATAACCAAAAGGAGTAAACTTTTCTCTCATAAGAAAACATATAATCTTTAAATAACATACGAAGTGACATTTTCGGAATATTTTTAAAACAGATAATCAATACACCCATTCCCATTGAGTATACATTTTCATTTTTGGCAGGGGAGCTGCTTTAAAATATTATTCTTTAAAGGAAAACTTCAGAAGTGCTTATGCATATATTATAACATTCAAAAGATACTGAAAAGAAGTTCTCCAGATGAGATATTGAACAATTCATCACACAATGCTAGATAAAGTTTAGGATTTCTGAGAAAAAAAAATCAAAATCTAATTTTCTGTACATTTTCTCACCTCACGGATCTAGGTCTTAGATTCATCGCGGCAATATGCTCAGGAAGAACAGTTCTCAAAATCCACTGAATGGAATGTTTTGGTCTTCTTGCCTCTAGAATTCTGAATAAAATAATTCAAAGTAATTTCTGTTTACGTTTTAGCTAATGGGATTTTGGCTGGTGATGCCGGCATATTGCACCGCTGACTCCATCTATATATTTAAGCTGCTAAGCCGACATTTTGGGCAGTCCGTGAGAGAAAACTACTGCATCAATTTACTTCACTTTGGTCGTAAACGAAAGATTGTAATCTGTAGGCCGCCCGCACACGGAGCAACTCAAAAGAAACTGATAACCGACTCCAATCACAAACCAGTCCGTGATGAGTCGTAACCTATGCAATTGAATGGAGCCACGCACACTGCGCAACTGGTTACAAACCCGTCAGCAACGCGTTTGTAATCAGTCGCAGGCAACTTAACGTGTCGAGTCGCTAGCAACTTCAGTCGCCAGTTTCTCTTGCGTTGTGCGTGTTATTACACAATCTATGTTACAGACGCTCTTTTGGCAAGGTGCCAAATGACGTACACGAGTCACGTGACTTCTGCCTAGCGATGAAATGGAATTCTAACGTTTTTTGTTGTATGGAATATGTGCGCCCATATATACCGTCCGTTTTTAAACGATTGATCAAAGACAATCTATTGTAACGATTTTTTAAAATAAATTAATTTCTGATAATAATTTAACTAAAAATAATGCCAGGAATAATGATGTTCTTCCTTTCATGACAGGTCGCAAACTGTTGATTTGAATCACTTTTGAGTCGGCCCGTGTGCATCACTAACGAGTTTGCAACCGATAAGCAATTTCAGTCGCTAACTAGTTGAGTTTCCTTTGAGTCGCCTCGTGTGCGGACGGCCGTAGATTTGTCGAATATGGTTTTTGTAAACGCAATTTCTATTATTGAGCGATAATTTACAATTAAAAATTGATTTCTGCGCATGCTCAGTGGCATGTTTAAATCTGGCTTTAGATAATCACTGTTTCTGCGTATGCTCAGTGACATGTTTTAATGATAAATACGTTTATTCCGAAGAGTATCTCTCTCTCTCTATCTCTCTGCCATTTTTAATTTTATGATAATTATGTTTATGAAATATAAGATTAAACCTGATTAAATTGTTTATTTCGCTCTGTTTAATTAGCGATAATTCACAATTAAAAAAAAATTGCTTTCTGCACATGCTCAGTGACATTTTTAAATGTGGCTTTAGATAATCACTAAGGCCGCTTAAACACATCAATTTGCTTCTGCGCATTATTATCCTGCGCAGTTGGCAAGGGCAGCGGGACAGGGATCTGAACGTCAATGGTTCGATTCCCGTCGCTGCAAATCCACCGCTGTGTACATAAATGGCGGCTGATGCACGTCAAATCTGTCACGTCTGCAATGTCCTCCAACTTCTCAAATTTAAACCTGGGCGTGCGGGGTCAAGTGTTCTGGTCTCGTCACTTGACTCGGTTCTAAAATTACGGGACCGGCTTGTAGGAGGTAATGCTGGCCACCTATACGGTGCCCCCTTAAATAAATAGCCAGCAGTCTCAGCAGTGTATAAATTGTATGGATTAAGTTCCAAAAACAATTGTCATATGTAGAACAACATATACACAATTATATCTATATATGGTGTATCCGTATGATGTGTTTCTCTTTCAAGTAATTCAATGACATATTTTTTAAGTTACAATAACGTATGTATTTTTTACACTTTAACGTTACAGCTTTCAGAGAACTCATTTTTTTCATACTAAATTCTTTCATTTATACTACAAAAACAATTCGACTGTACTAAAAGGAAATATGTCCCGAAGCAGGTAAAACAATCTTATAAATAACTTATATTATACAATCGGTTGTAAATTGGATTTTACGATGGATTTTCGAAAATATTTGAACAGCGATAAATTCTCTAATCTTAAAACGAAACACATTCAAAATTAAATTTACCTTTCCCCATTCTTCATATAAAAGACATGAAAACGGTTTCATATAAACCCTACTTTTAATACATAGTTCTCTCATATTTTTCGATACTTTTAAACATTTCGTTCGCAGCCAATGTATTGTGTTTATGGACATTTTAATCAATGAGCACCGTGTTTAAGGCTGCTGTATACTAACACTATTGGATTCGCTCATCTCCATGTTAACCTATGGGGAAAATGTGTCCAAGGATGGCCGACTTGGATTGAAAGATTTTTTTTTAACTGTACTCCGTCATAGAGAAAGGCATCTTGCATCTGAGGAGATTTTTCTCTTTTTTCAAAAAATGCAAATAACATTTTAAAATTTAAATGATTCGGGGGAAAACTGGTCTATACAATGCTTTTTGCTTTTATTTTGTGCCTAATGTTTTATGTCCTTACCATTTTTCTTTGAAGATGCCACAACCTCTCAGAATTTTTTTGTCTTCAATACAGCGCTAATCTACATTGAAAATTACATTGATGGATGGATTGGACCTAAAAAGAAACAAAATTTCAGTCCATTAATTACATAATAATTAGATATTATACCTAAAATCTATATCTTGAAACTAATTGATAGAATGCGCAATAAAACTGACTGGTCTTTTCGAATCTTTTTGGTCTAAAATGAAAATATTTTGGAGACAGAAATAATTTGCAATTTTTTCAGTTACATGAAAAACTTTTTCATTGCTTGAAAAACTATATCCCTTTCGTTTAACTTTTCGTTTCGGCATATAATATATATATATATATATATATATATATATATATATATATATATATATATATATATATATATATATATATATATATATATATATATATATATATATATATATATATATATATATATATATATATATATACAGTGGAATCTCGATCGATCGTTTTCCGAATCTTCGTTTTCCCGTATGTGTCGTTTATTTCACCCAGTCCCGACGATCATATTGCTTTGCTATGTTCCCGGATCTATCGTTTTCCCGCATTTATCGTTCAGTTCAGTCGGTCCCTTGAAAAACGATAGATCGAGATTCCACTGTAAATATATATATATA
The DNA here is from genome assembly GCA_907164885.2 of Dolomedes plantarius. NCBI lineage: Eukaryota > Metazoa > Arthropoda > Arachnida > Araneae > Dolomedidae > Dolomedes > Dolomedes plantarius. Next base: position 207,050,551 of record OU015493.1, read on the forward strand.
CATATATATATATATATATATATATATATATATATATATATATATATATATATATATATATATATATATATATATATATATATGTATGTATATATATATATATATGTATGTATATATATATATATATATGTATATATATATATATATATATATATATATATGTATGTATATATATATATATATATATATATATATATATATATATATATATATATATATATATATATATATATATATATATTATTTATTTATTTTTTTGTGGAAAATCTGGTCTAGTGCATTTTAAACGCTCCTCCATTCCTTTGGTGGACGACATTTATAAAATGAATCCCATTGCAAGATGCGGAACAGTTTGTGCTATCAATAAATACCAATTTTATTGTATTATCAGCATTTATTTAGCTATCAATAGTAGAGACATTTTATCCATAGGTTACAATTGAGGTGAACGATTCCAATAGGATTAGTACATAGCAGCCTTCAGTCACTGAGTCTCTCCATGCTTGCAAGACCGTCTAGCCCTCACGCAGCAAGAGATGAACCTACCCAAAACCTTCCAATAAACTAACTGTTCAGGTCTATTATTTCCTTCTGTTGAGTTTTATTGAGGATCTTGAACATTAAAAGAGGTTTCAATCGTCAGAAGAAATAGAGCACGATAAGTTTTAAAAATGGCTTTCGATCATTATTATACTTCGACTAGAAGGTAACCCGTCATTTTGACGTCATAATACTGATAATGACGTCATAATGGAAAAAGTATATGAAAGTTAAAAAATATCTCGAATTATCTAACAATATTGCATTTAATCCACACCTTGTAAAAGCAAACACTTTCATTATTTTCTATTTATTTAGTTTTTCATGCGATTGGAGTAGTAGACTGCAATCCGGTTTTTTACAGCTCTGTACGCGATATGAATACTTGAGCTACTTGATTCATTCACATTCCAGTTTGTTTACTTTCAGAATTCATCGCAAAAGTAAACAGATTTTTAAAAACTGTTAAATATACAGCTAAAAGCATCCATTTTTTTTAGTTCTGAATGTTTTATAGAAAAATAGGCTGAACAAACGTAATTTGATGGAGAAGATATTAGTTTTTAGGTAAGAAAAAATTCTGATCCACATCTGAAATTGAAATTAAGCCTAACCGGCTGTTTGTTTACTGAGGGCTTCAATTGAAAGATGAGTACAGCCCGGAAGTGTTAAACAGAGACAACGGCTATTATATACATAATATAAATTAATAGATTAAAATTTGAAACTGGTTAACTTATATACAACGGTCCATGTAAGCAATTAATGCCCCCCCCCAAAAAAAAAGTATATATATATATATATATATATATATATATATATATATATATATATATATATATATATATATATTTATAAAAAAATCGTAACTAATATTTTTATAGAAAAAATAATGTAGAAGAAAATATTCAAATTTAATACAACGTCAATGTATGCAGTAAATTTGTATGTTTAATATCCAAAAAACATAGTATTTTGAATTAAATTCTTAAAAAACTTCCATCTCAATGAGTCGAGTGGTTAAATTTTATCTTTTACCGTACTCTAATATTCTTTTTTGTCCATTTATTTCGTTGTTATGCACGTGACGCAAAATTAATTTAAAGTGTCAGAAAAAGAAACCACGTGATCGGCATTTAATAAATTAAATTCTAAAAATGAATTTTTAAAAATTCACCATAAATCAGAAAATGGAGGTAAAGATTCGAAAAAGATTTCACTTTAAAGGACTTTTTACGATCTTTCTCGTGATATAAATTTTCGTGATATAAACTCAGATTATTATTTTAAATGCAAATTTTAAAGAATGTTAGAAAAACAGCTTAAAAATTTAATTTAATAAAATTCTAAGAAGAATGTTTCAAAAATCTCTTTTAGTGCACCCCTACACTATAAGAAGAATCGCCATGTAAAAAGACGTTTAGGCCCAGCGGTTTGGTCTGTGCGTTATATGTCAGTCAGTCAGTTACGGAACCGTTTTATATATATAGATGAATTCCCTTTGATGCGTACTATGAAAACAAAATTAAAATGATCTACTTAAACTATGTAAATATGTTGTTGTTGTTGTTCCTAACGCCCCCTGGCCGTAAGTTTCAGTTGAGGTCCATAGAGGCTGCGAACTAAGTATAGCGGCTCCGGTTTATAGTAGCATCACAAGAGTCCGACTTTGCTTGGTGCCACCACGATTTTGACCGACATATCCCTGGAGACGACATCTGGGGAGATCGTACCTCCCCCACCCACTGACCTCATAGAAAGACTTTCCGGTCTACGGATTGAACGTATCCATATCCGGCCTAGACACGGAGGTATTGAACGCCGCTTGTCGGGATTCGATCCGAGCATCTTCAGTACCGAAAGCCGGCGCGCTACCGATAAGCTACCACTGGCCTATGTAAATATTTATGATATAAATGAGTAATTTATTCGCATATCTAAGCGGGAAATGAGTCAAATAAAAAATAAAATTTAAGCCGATCCATTTCAAATTTAAATCGTGCCACATGACGTCTGTCAATATTCCTGGGTCTCATAAGTACGTCCTATGATGCATTTTACAATAGCACATATTATAATCATTTCGAATAATCTCGTTTAGCATCATTATATCCAAGAATAAAACTCAGACCATGTTTGGGCTGAAGAGTAAAACTCTGGCCAACGTCCAATAGTTTTGCGAATTTTTTTTTTCAGCTATAAAAGGTACTTATAGAGCTATCATAATATATTATTCTGCTCGCATTCTTGTTACGTTTATGATGAGAATTGTATCAGCGTTATTAAGCGTTGACCATTTCGGATAAAGAAAGCATACGATGTATTATGGAATAATTTATGTAAGCTCTTTTATTCTCTCTGAGCTATGTCGCTCTTAATAAAAGGTCTGAAACTGCATTCAACTGTTCCATTAGGGACATCTGAAAATGCCTGAAATTCATGTAGAAAAAAAAATTCCTGTTTTTATAAAGACGGCCATTATAATAATTTCATGTATAATAGCTTTGTATTTATTTAGCTTGACGTAATAAGTTTGAACGTTCTGTGAAAACAAATCTTTACTAGCGTTTACAAAGGTCTTAAACGTTTTATTAAAATGTAAATCTCTACAAGATATACACAGGATTTTACTTCTAATCCAGACCTCCATGTCAGAAAACTGTTTAACAAATTTAGTACAAACGTGAATGAAATTTATTTAGTGGAGAAAATTCTAAAAGATTGGGAATGGCTGGCTTTAAAGTTTGTTCTAACTAATCGCCTCTGCTGGAAAAGAATTAGATTGTGTAAATATGATATAATATGTTTAACTAACGAAGGTGTTCATACGTTCCTATATTTAACTCATCAAAGGTGTTTAGTGCAAGTTGTTTTAATAGGAATTAAAATGGTAAAGATAAAAGTTTAACGGTTTACGGGTATGCCACAAATTTTTTGTGAACATTAAACCCTTGGAAAATAACGGTATATAGATATACATAATAATAACGCACTAACAGCAGAAGCTAAGCAGTATACTCAGTGTAAACATAATTTTAAGATAATATACAGAGGCTGTTCGCTACATTTTTTAGACGATTTTGGTAAGCGGTAATAAAAAATCGTTTGCTGCAAAAGAAATAATTGCAATTGTACTATGTTTTTAAAATTCAAAATTATCGTATGCGGCTTGAAAGTTTTGTTTTTTTCAAAATAGCGTTTTTAACAAAGCAGTGGTTCGAAGGCTACATTTATGCTCTTTCCGAAGAGAAATATGCATACTCCGTTATCCAAAAACGATGTGAGAGTCATGGTTTTGTGATATCTAAATCGTCGATAGGTAATATCGTCAACAAGAAAGGAAAAAAAAGTCAAATTGGAGCCTCAAGTGGGACAAACAAGTATCCAAGGAAAATTGCAAAGGTACGTTGTTTAGTATTAAAAGAAAATCCCTCTAGTCAAAGGACAGTTGCAAAATCATTAAAATGCTCGGTGTCCACTGTGAACAAAATGATAAACGTTGATTTAAATCTTAAGAAAGCGAAAAAACGTAATGTGCATCGTCTTCTTCCAAAATATATCGCTGAACGCAGGACACGCTGCAGAATTCTATATGAGAAACACTTTTCCAAAGAAAAATGGAAAACAATTGTCACAATAGATGAATCATGGGTGTATTTAAATGATTTCAACAAAAAAAGAGCCATTTATTATCATAAAAGGGGAGAAAAAAATTTAAGTACATGGTTCAAAGAATCGAAAGAAAGTTTTTCTAAGGGATTCATGATTGTTGCTGGTTTTTCTTATAATGGCAAGTTAAAAATAAAGAGATTGGAAAAAATGTCAAGATTAACTCCAAATACTATCAGGAACATATTTTATCGCCAATTTTTCTGAATGAAATACCATCGCTTTACCCACAATGCCATCAATCTGTTAGACTCCATCAGGACAAAGCTAGCAGTCACACATCAAAATCCACTGTAAATTTCCTAAAAGAAATGGAACAAAAATCTGGTATCAAGGCCATACCCTTCACTGATATCCCTACTAAATCTCCCGATGTATCACCTATGGGTTTTTGTGCTTTCGGACTTTTAAAATCTGCATTATCCAAACGTCGTCCCAAAACCCTTCCAGGACTCTGGAAAGCTGTTCAGGAGGAATGGGATAGAATACCTCTTCTGACACTTCAAAAGGCATTATTATCCTGGAAATTGCGGTGTCGAAAGATAGTTCAGAATAAGGGATGTCAAATAGAACATTTAAAACACAAGAATTTTATGTAATTTAGTTTTGTGAATACAATATACATCGTCTAAAAATGTGTGAACAGCCTCTGTATAACATTTATCTTAATTTGTCACGGCTAAATTTCGTTGACTTGTTGGATTCGTATTTAAATATTTTCAGGTAAAGCATATCTGTGCTCTAAATACATTTTTGCGAAAAGCAGTAAAAATCAACTAAAGTAGTTTAACTATCGCATACTAGATTTGAATAATTGAATTTTTTTTAATGTTCAAAAAACTTTTTTAGAACTCGTAAACAGGAAACAGGATTATCAGACGGAAAGTATTTCAAATTAAAGCTCCGTTTTTGTTCACCGCACGAAGATCACGTGTCTCGTGAAAAGGTGGAAAAAAAACTATCGAATTCCGATATAATTGTCTTTCATTTCTAAAGATTTATCGGTGTTTTTCCCTAATGTAAATATACATTTTAAAGTTATCACCCTGCAATCCACTTGATCTGCATATTATGGCACTGGTTTATCACGACACTTATTCGTGGGGAATGTGTTTTTCAGGAATAAAATATTGACAATCTCCGCCATTTTATTGAGTTCATTTTCAATCTGCATGAATAATAGACAATCAAGCAAACAAACTAAAGTAGCATATCGTTTTTTAATCTGTATTGCTAAAGCAACTTGCATAGCATGGCAGGCAGCTTATCAGACTTCCATCGCGTGTCGGACTGGGTTCAAATCCCGGCTACGATTTCCTGTGTTGTATTGTTATAGGGTATAATGCCTATTGAACTTCCTTGGGTGCTCCCATAATAGGGTTGGTTGCCCACTATTTTTTGGATTGTTGGGTTCACTCGAAATTGTCTTACGCATTGGGAAAAAATCCTGTCGTTGGAAAGTTTATAAGATGCTGTCTTATGGTAGACGATGATAAACAGATTATAATATATATATGTATATATATATATATATATATATATATATATATATATACACACACATATATATATATATATATATATATACACACACATATATATATATACACACACACACATATATATATATATATATATATATATATAATAACCTTGACGGGGTGATGATCAACAGGCCGGTGAACTCGAACTAATCCAGGTATCAGGTAGGAGACCTCAATTCACATTATGAAGCATAGTATTTGTAGTCGTCGGAGCATTAAACAATATAAGTGGTCGACGAGTGGAGGCAATCATAATGTAGTGTCAAATAAAATCCGACGCCAGAAAGGAAGATTCGGTTTGGTCATAGTACAGTTTTTTGTTCTTGAAACGTTACTTGATTTCTTTTACTCGAAATTACAACACCGCAGATTTACACATCTCAACACATCGTACAGAAATCTCCAGACATACGGGAAAATCCCGCAGCGTTAAACTACATGCTTGTTGGACTAGAGCCGAACACAGAAGACAGCCAAAACCCTAGGTTCACGCCCTGAGTACGGGCGCGCTGACTTTTAATTCGTTAAAATTTGACACCTGACTTCAACGCGTCCTATGGGGTGATGGTTTTCGAATGTTCCACGACATTCGATCTTATATTACTGTTGTCTGCACGTGGCTTTTAGGGGGACAACTAATAGTTTAATTTGTAATATCTAGATAAATATCAAATTGAGGGATAATGTTCTGTTGCGGCAAGACAAAGTTAATGAAGGGTAAGGTTTATCGTTTAATATATATGTATACAGTTGGTTCTCTGTTTAACGACGCTCTACTTAACGACGATCTCTATTTAAAGACGATATTTCCTGGTCCCGGTCCCTCCGGAGTAAAAAAATTCTATTTTAAGACGATTTTGTTTCTATTTAACGACGATTTTTTCTTACATGGTAAACTTTTTCTTCAACATTTTATCTACAGGAGGGTTACTTTCTGTGGGGGAGTTTGGTTTCAATAACAGACCCGGAATTTCCTTTATGTTTGTTGCAATCATAGACATATTGCAGTGGAAAAAACCGGGGGAGGGAGGGGATTACTGTTTCTCGGAATATCGAACATTCTTTCCTGATGGATCGAATTTCTTGTGCGGGTGTGGAATCACTCTATTGTACCTACCATGTTATCATGTGATTTACGAACTGTCCAAAAGCACCCCTCTCTCACTCCTTCTGGGAAGCACGTGTTCATGTTTAGAGAATTCATGGTTGTGTGTAGGAGCTCATTCCAGTACGAATACGAGGTGAGCAGAGCAAAATGGCATTAAAGCGAAAGCATCTTACGCTACACGAAAAAGTGAAAATTATTTAAAACTGGGAAGAAAGTGTTGGAATAACAAAAGTCCAATTCGCAAGACAATTTCAGCTACCCGAGTCTACTCTCAAAGGCATTTTAGCAAGCAAAGAGAAAATTCTTGATGCAGCACAAAAATTTGGTTTGGGATCCAAATCCAAACGGAAGAAAATTCAATGTGGCCGATCAGAAGAGTTTGAGAAGGCAGTCCTGCAATGGTTTCATCAAGCAAGAGCATCTAACATTCCAATTTCCGGAGTGATATTTAAAGAAAATGCTATTATTCTGGCAGAAAAGTTTGGAATGCAAAATTTTCAGGCTGCGGCTGGTTGTCTAACAAATTTCAAAGAAAGATACGGGCTTGTATTTAAAAGCATATCTGGCGAAAGTGGCTCAGTAGATGAAAAAATAGTGGATGAATGGAAAATAGTGCTGTAGGGGATATTAGATGGATATGATGAGAAGAACATATTCAATGCAGATGAGACGGGCCTATTCTACAATATGGTGCCTAATAAAACCTTAACGTATATGGGCGAAAAGTGTTTTGGTGGAAAATACAGTAAGGAACGATTGATTGTTTTACTGTGCACTAATTCGGATGGGTCTGAGAAATTTCCACCACTAGTTATAGGCAAATCAAAGCAACCAAGGTGATTTAAGAATATCACCAGGAAACCTTGTGAGTACCGCAATAACAATAAAGCGTGGATGACATCACAAATTTTTATTGACTGGATTAGAAAATTTGATGCAAAAATGCATCGAGAAAAGTGAAAAGTTTTACTTTTAATCGACCGATGCACTGCACATATTCCAAATATCCCCGAACTTACAAATTTTACTATCCATTTCTTATCAGCTAATTGCACTAGCAAGTTGCAGCCATTAGACCTGGGTATCATTCGCAGTGTGAAAGCACACTACAGAAAGTCTTTAATTAGGAAATTAATAAACAATTCGGCTGACAGTATAAAAATTAGAAAATTTACAATCTTGGAAGCAATGCACATGATAACATCAGCATGGAAAGAAGTTTCTTCATCCACAATAAAAAATTGCTTTCGAGTTGCTGGAATTCACAAAGTACTTGTAGTGGAACTGCAAAGTACGAATGTAGAAATCAACGAAGATGACATTACCCCTGAAGAATGGAGAAGTCTGTTGAAGTCTGTTGTCCTCAACTGTTGAAAATGAGGATGATCCAATTCAAGATTTCTACAATTGTGATAAATATGTTTTAACAACAGATTTCAGAAATGTAGAACAAATTTATGAAGATATTGTAAACGAAAACACAGTGTCAGACGAAGAAGGTGAAGTTGAAGACACGGAAAACGAGACACTGCCACCGTCTTACACAGATGCAATTTCTGCTCTAGATGTTCTCCGACGCTATATTACATAGAAAATGGAAGGTGACTCATTTAACATTTTAGAAAATCTGGAAAAGAGAATAACGAAAACAAGGTGAATGAAGCAATCAACACTTTTTGAATTTTTTAAAACGTAATTTATTGTATTGTATGTACTCTTTTTTTTTCAATGTAATTTAAAATAACTTTTTGTGAATAAAATAATGATGCTAATAAAAATAACATTTTTAAACATGCCAATATATTAAGAAATATATTGGCAGTCCTAAGCCTGTAAAGTGTCAAGGGAAATGTTATTTTTTCACAAATTCTATTTAAGGACGATCTCTACTTAAGGACGATTTTTCACGGTCCCTTGAAAGTCTTTAAACAGAGAACCAACTGTATATATATATATATACATACAGAGAGAGAGTAATCGAATTATGTTGCGTAAATACCCAAAACAACGCATTTGTATATGTAAAACAATTTTGTGATAATACTTAAGAATTTCCCAATTTAAAAAATTCCAGTTTTTTCAAGAAAATTTGCCGCACTTTTCTTTACTATTAAGAAATTTATTTGAATACCACATATAAACACTCAAAATTGTTGAAAAATTATAGTCCAATTTTCTAAAATGTGTCCCATTCAATATTTTTACTGCTATTTTCTTCAGAAATGAGTTCTTTTCATCGGGACATTACGGGGTGTCAGTTTGATACTGAATAAGTGGTAATCACTTTTCTCCTAATTGAAGAGTCAAAAAGTGGGGTTTAGTAAATCTCGCATTGAGAAAAGTTTCACTTTGTACTCTTCAAGCATACATCTTCGGACTCGAAAAAATTACGATGTATTAGTTTAAGTAAAAAACACTTGGAAATGTTTTATGCCCACTCAGCGCGTTTGTAAACTAACTTTGACCTAATTTTTTAACCAACATGACGTAAAAGACCTTAGTAAATTTGCACCAGTGATATAAGTGGACAATATTCTAATACTTGAAAGATGTTTGTCGACCATATGAAGAATAAACTGAACCAAAAGACGAGTAGACCAAGATGTGTGCACGCTTTACAGTTATTGTTGGAAATGAATAAAATAAAAATGGCTCATTCCAGTCAATTGGCAAAGCATTTGTGATTGGAAAACTGTCTGAAATATATAAATTCCAAAATGTCGGTAGTCTATTCACAATATTTCATCTCGGATCCATTTTAATTAAATGAAAACATTATTAAGAGTCCATGCATTAAAACGGGAGCAATATAATTACATTTTCAAAGATAGTCTATTTTGTTAAATTATTCCAAGCCGAATCTTCCGCATCTCGCCACTTCAAACAAATCAATAGTCATTATTTTCGCAACCGACTCCCTGAATCATAAAGAATCAATATAATACTGTGTAGCCGAATATTCAAGGTAATATAATTATTCAATTATCTTCGAATAAGTTTTTTTTCATTGCAATAAATTGCTCTTAAAATGAAGTAGAAGGTTGGAGATGCTATATTTATGTCCGGTATAAATTAATATTTATAAAGATCATTTTTCTCACTGACGTACTGAAATGCACGGAATTCTCGCGTTTAATCATAAAGATGTAATCACAAATCATAGATGATACTTAGAAAATTGAAAGTTTCCCGATGTGAAGGCAAATAGTTTTACTGTGATCTCTAAGCTAGAGATTCAAATCTTGTTTTTTTTTTCACTGCTTTGATTTAATCTTGTCTTTAAAGCTTTCTCAACAATTTGAAAGACATTTTTCAATTCCTACTATTAGTTCACACTCTCTCTATATATATCTTCTTCAAATTTTCAATCGTTAATAAAAGTACTTTTTATTCATCCACTCAAGTTCAAATACATTTTTTTAAACTTGTAATGGATGACACTTGATGTTAATACAGTTTTTTCAAATATTAATTCATTAATTAAATTTAATTAATCAATTTTAGTTTTAGACCATGTTCAAATTTTCAATCGTTAATAAAAGTACTTTTTATTCATCCACTCAAGTTCAAATACATTTTATTAAACTTGTAGTGGATGACACTTGATGTTAATACAGTTTTTTTCAAATATTAATTCATTAATTAAATTTAATTAATCAATTTTAGTTTTAGACCTAGAGCGTCTCTTGCTCTTGAATAGTAATTTCCCTCTTGTTATTGTGTAAACGGTAGCGCTGCGGTATCGCAGGCTTCTACCGTCCTGTAGGTTGCGAGATCGAATCCCCAACCTGGCAACCTTTTTCTTTCTCTTCCCCCCCACTCCTCCTAATCTCGCACAGTAGGCAAGGTTCTGGCAGGCAATCCTTTTTTTCAATTCCTACTATTAGTTCACACTCAAATTTTTCTTTGTTGACCTAAGTAGGAATTGACTTAAAAAAAACTTTTTTTATATTACTTGTTCTCCTAAAATCAGGATTTCTAATTCTCATGAAATCAGGATACGATACATTTTCCCAGCATGCTGAATGTTCAGCCAATTTGGACATATTTACATTTTCTTCTAAATAATTCACACGTCTGGAAAATGGAGGTAAATACTATCATGCCTGCAGTTAGACTAAATATAAGTGACAGCAAAATCATTGTTTCGGGGGTATTTAATTGCACTATGTACATTCGAAAAAGGTCTTATTTAGATGACCCATTTAGTTTCTGCGTTTACTTGTTTTTCAAAATAAATACAAGTTACTGAACTATTATCCGAATCCCCAGAAATAGCTTAAAGATGGAAGTAACTATTTTTACTTCTTTCCTTATATATTAAAGATCAACTAAAGCTAGAATAAGATTAATTCATTCTAGCTTTCTAGCAGTAAATTCATTCTTCTCTGGTTATTTAAAGGTATTAATCTATACTATGTACTTTTTCGAGGTCCGTTACCTAGATTTCCCGTACACATTTTTTCATCAGCCTGTATTTCGAAATAAATATGCATTACTAAGGATTTATATTATCCGAATTACCAATGATACTTAAAAAATGGTTCAACATTGTAATACTCCCCCCAAATGGTTCGTAAGTACCAATTAATGTTGTGTGAGAAAATATATATCAGTTGAGAATTAAAGTACAGTCGATTCCGGTTAATTGAACCACCGGTTAATCGGACTAGCCGCTTATTCGGACCGAATCCCGTCTTGTAACATAAGGCATGTTCATTTAATCGGACCAGCTGGTTATTAGGACCAAAATGATCGCGTCCCGATGTAGTCTGATTAACCGGAATCGACTGTATTTCGGCGTAGAGGTATTTTCTTAGGTAAAAATGTGTAACGTTCTACTATCCGATTTTGGAGTCAATTCATATGTTATTTCTCCTTACGTAGATATGGCTCTTTTGTTTGACAAATGACTTATTGAGAAGCATTCACAACCCATTACTTTAACAAAATAATCAGAAAAACATAAAAATACTCGATAACATATTAGTTTCTGAGCATGTTCTAAGTACAGGTGACCCTCCTACAACACAATAGATAGGTTCCTAGAAAATGCCGTGTTGTGTGAAACCGTGTTATATGAGACCCAGAGACAGTACAAAAAAAGGGGGTTACGTTCCAAAAACTTATTAAAATTTTTTTTTTAATTCCATATAAGCAAGTTAATTTTTATTAAAAATATAAATGTATGTATAACACAAAATGAAAAGAAACAAAATATATTATTTTCATTTAATGTGACATTAATTTAATAAATTTCTTCCTCATCACTGCTAAGTACAATCAAACGAGAACATGTTTTCGATTGAACAATGCCACCTTTACTTTCAGAACCTTTTTCTTCATTTAGATTTTTTTCACCTTCTATTCCCTTTAAAAAATGTGTAATTTCGGTTTGTTTGCTGGTTCTTACATGGTCATTGTAGATTTCACAGGTATGGAGATAAACAATTTTGCAGCTCCATTTTGAATTTTCGGCTTCTTTCAGCGGAAGGGTCTGCATTCAGGAAATATTATTCAAGATTTTCAGCTAAGCTTAGGCCTTCTTGCAATTTTTTAGAGCTATAAATGAATAAATTATAATTTTTTTATACATTTTCATGTAAAGCCTTTATAGTTCATTGTTCCTTCCCGTCATTATGTTAAGGTAATGCAGTTTTTAAATGTGTTAAACAAAAATCATATGTAGTGTTGTAGAAGTACAGTGTTGTACAAAGGTTTTCGCAATTTTTAATCGTGTTAGAGCGAAACCGTGTTGTAAGATGCCATGCTGTAGGAGGGCTACCTGTAATAAATAGTTTTTAACGTCGAGAATCGTTTCCATTTTTCGTCCTGATTAAAAACTGTGCTTTCATTAAAAACTTATCATCGAGTAAAAAATAATTTTACGAGGTAACTATCTCATTAAATACTTCAACATAACTTCGAGGAACGGGCTTGTGGCGGCCCTGTGGTACAGCGCGCTGGTTTTCGGTACTGAGGGTGCTCAGATCGAATCTCGGCGTTACGCCACGAAAAATGCCTCCGTTCGTATCGTCCCTTCATAGGGGGTAATGCTGTCCGCCTATATGGTGCCCTCACGATAAAATGGACAGTTAGGGCCTGTTCACATAAGAGTCCGTTGCGTTGCGTTAAGGAAAAGATGACGTTGAGACGAAAATAAACCAATCATAGGCGTTAAAAATTTCATTGCTAATCGTTTGGAGGCATATGATTGGTTTATTTTCGTCTCAACGTCATCTTTTCCTTAACGCAACGCAACGGACTCCTATATGAACAGGCCATAAAACTGCGGCGTAGTAAGGGCGAATGTTTGATTACAAGTGCCTCCGCATTGGTTTTTTTAAAAAAAATTTTGAGGAACAGTATGGTTGAATTTCCAACTGTTGAACAGAAAATTTTCGAGGTTCCAACGAACTAAGCAAACTACTACTGTACCGGTGACAGCCAAATATGGCCTTAACTAAAAACAAATATATTTATTAAGAATCGAGTCTTCCAATTAAAATATATTACGATGAATACAGAGCCTATTCGGGGACTCATCTAAATACGAAGCCAGAGGCTCGCCAAATTTTATTTCTAATTGATCCGCACGGGGATGTCGGCAAGCTTAGTGGGCGATATTGTCTTAATGACTTGCAGCCACCGAGAATCTACCTTTCATTTCCTAAACTGCCTTCTTTTATGGATCGCTGCGTGAAATTACTATCAGCCAAAGCTTTCCTAGTAACTATAAAAAGGCAATCTTTTTGACGCTTCCAAGGGATAGCGACCGAAAAATATTCTAAAGGGGTTGTGACAGAACAGTGAATTAAGGTGACTGCCTACATTCGGAACGAATTTTTTTAAAAATAAAAGGATCTTTTGGTCTTTTATGGTAAAGTAGCTCTTAAAAATTAAAAAAATGAACAAAAAATTACCTATGAATACCATACTTTTTTTTTAAATTTGTCAATTTGAAGAAATTTTTAATGAAATTTAGCTAATACGCCTACCACTCTGCACAACATTCTAATGCTACTATTTTAATTTCCTTATCACACATAATACATATGACAGTTATAGAGAAAATAGCTCACTTCTACCCAGACTTGGGTGTATATAATTTGAAGTGGCACTCTAAATGAATTTGATACAAACACAGTTTATACATGAAACAATGTTTATTGAATATTCTTGCACATGTAGGCTTTTCTTTTAACAACAAGATTCATACGTACTACTTGTACAGATATATAAATACAGCTTTCAAGAACAATATATTTTTCAATACTCACGAAAAGTAAGTCAACCAGCAATTCTGCCACGTAAACTTTGGGCCTCTAAGCACTAGCGCAGGATAGCACTCGAGCTGCATACCTCGTAGCTCCCTCTCGCTTATCTATCAACCTTAACAGCCCTTTTTTATTAATGACGCTGCATGGTATTTATACTAAGCGCGTATGCCGAAATTAGCATATCTCAAGCAGCTTCTTCAATTCATTCACTCAAAAGTTCGATTCTTGTGAATCGAATCTTGTGTATACCTTACACAGTTATCTTCAAAATGACCTATAATCTAAGACAAATTTTAAAATGCAAAAATAATACAGACAATTTTATGATCCAGTATGAAAATTTTCCCTGATTTATCATTCCTTTCCATATAAAAAACAGCCCCAAATAAGAAACTATTTATTATGCATCAATTACTGTTCGTCATTTCATTAACAATAGCATCTAAAACATTTCCTGAAAATTTTATCAAATTATATGCACTATTATGTGAGATATCATGATAACGGCAGAGACTTCTGCTAAAAAACATAATTCTGAGAAAATCGCATTTAAAGTTGTTTGTCACTTTAATTTTGTCGCAGACGATGTTTTTTTTTAAATAGCTATAACTCTGCTTCTAATTAATGTAGAATGAAAATCAAAATGGTTTTGAAAAGAGAAAAGATTGCATTGCACGATTCTTACAAAAAATAAAAATGACCAAATTAGTCAAAAAATTATATTTTCAAGTGCCTACCTTGAAAAGCATTTCGAGAAACCCCAAGAATAAAACAGGGCAAAACTCCTCATGGTGTATTCAACACATGATATTTAAAAAAAAATATTAGAGAAAGGCTATGAAATATTTAATATGAAATAGAGAAATTTTGCATAGATATTTCTCCTTTAACGAAGTGTGTGAAGTAATGAGATTGGCAGAATTCGTTAAGTCTTAAAAAATTTTACTTAAATTTTAAAATCAGTCTTCTATGAAAAGGCGTTTCGTTTCTAAATAAATTAACTACCGAGTTGCTGAGTGCATTATTTTTAACATGGTGAAAAAAATAAAAATTAAAACAAGGCAATAAAAAATAGGATTTATAGCATAAAAGATTAATGTTAAGCGTTAAGAAAGACACGATTCTAATAATAGCGATATTTTATGAACGTGCAGTGAAGAATTCATAGCATAAGATAAAACATAGAAATAAATGCAAACTGGATAATATTTTGTTTTTTGAAAAGTACGTCAACAATTAAACCCTTAAATTTATGCTAAATTTTCTTCCTTCTATTTTTCAATTCCTTCAAAATGGAGAGGGGTAATATTGCAGATTAACGATAATAAATGTACTGTAAAAACACGTTTATCCCGCCCAGGTTGATCCGGATTTCCCGATAATCCGGGTCAGATTTGTAGACCTTTTTATTATTATTTAATGTTCCCATTACTGTCCGACCACAGTACGAAAAACCACGGTTGGCATAGTGCCAAGACGATTCTATTCACGCTGTAGGTAAGGCTGCTGAGGAAGGAGGGGGAAAAGTCTCGTATTCTCTCGACATTCTTTAGAATCGGTTACTAACTGCGCTTGCTTGCTTTTTCCTCGTCTGTTATTTTGATTATTATATTAAAATTAATGGATCCTTTACCCAACACGACTGCTCGGAATAAGCCGTTCCGTAGTGATTGTAAACGTATAATACCCAATGTAATTAAATTGTGTGAGAAAGAAGCACCAGAATGAAATGTTATTGTTCCACTTTCGCAATGTCTAAAGAGAGCTAGTGAAATGACCGGGATATCAATGTCCAGAGTAAAAAGAATACGCAGAGAAGCAAAGGGTGAAGAAACTCCAAAATTTGAATCTCCGAGAAAACGTCAGAAAAGAAGAACCACCGAAAACGTAGCTTTAGATAATTTTGATTTTGATGTAATCCGAAAATATCCACTCCTATAACACTCCTATTTTTTAAAATAGATTTGCTTCTTTGTTTTTATTATTTTGAAATTATTATTCACATATTCGATCAAAAATAAAGTTTTTAAAAAATAACTTTAAAATTGCGGACAAAAAGCAGTCTGAAATCCATTCCGTATTTCATAAACAAACACATCCGAAAATATGACGTTTTCCCCTATTTTCTAAGTAGACTAGCTTTTCTCGCGCATGCGTAACAGCTTCCAGGGACCTTGATTCCGTGGTCGGACAGTAGATAATAATTTTTAACTGTGATGGCAAGAACGTAACTACAAGTACGCCAAAATATCGCTTTTTAGTTTGCTTCAATGTACAGTTCCTGCATATGATTGCACCATAAATTATTGTAATAAAATGCTTTTTGTTCAGTTTAAGAAAGCTGTACTAGAGTGTCACAGGGCGTTGACGTGGATTGACTCAGAAAAGTTATTTATATATTTTTTAATGTCTTTCGAACAATACTATGTAATTTCGTTGCAAAACATGTAACAGCCAGTAACTACCTTATCTAGTTAGTTTGTTTGTTTTGTTTGACCAATAGATGGCGCTGTCGCCACCTTTGGCAAAATATCGATAGATATTTGCCAAAGAACAACAGTTCAGCAGTCTGAGTGAGTCGCAGTAGCAATGGCTCTCGGCTCTGTAAATAGTCTTAGGCTTATACATATACTAGCTGAAAACCCGCGCTTCGCTACGGAGTACATTCAGATTAAATACAACGGTCAATGTATGCAATTAATGCCAAAAAAAATAAATATATATATTTATAATAAATGCGACGATCAATGCATACAATTGATGTAATATATATATATCTATATATATTTATAAAAAAATCGTAAGGGATATTTATTTTTTTTTTGGATAATATCAAATCGTCTGCTGCATTAGAAAGAAAAAGAATATTCTTTTTGTCTATTAAATTGTTATGCACGTGACGATAAATTTATTTAAAGTACCAGAAAAAGAAATCACGTGATCGGCATTTAATAAATTAAATTCTAAAAATGAATTTTTAAAAATTCACCAAAAATCAGAAAATTGAGGTAAAGGTTCGAAACAGATTTCATTTTAAAGGCATTTTTATGATCTTTCTCATGATATAAATTTTGTAACCCTCAAATTATTATTTTTAATACAAACTTAAAAAATGTTACTAAACAAAATTAAAAATTTAATTTAAAAAAATCTAAGAAGAAGTTTTCAAAAATCTTTTTTAGTGGACCCCTACACCATAAGTAGAATCGACATGCAAAATTTCAGCCCTCTAGGTCCAGCGGTTTGGTCTGTGCGTTGTATGTGAGTCAGTTACGGAACTGTTTTATATATATAGATGTGTAAATGTTTTCGTTTGTGACTATGTATAAAACTTGTGCTCTTCATTAAAAGTTGTTTCCTGTGAACTGTGTTCTCATTATTGAGGAATAGAGGCCATTACAAACATAGTTTTTTTCGCAATAAACGATAAGTGTATTTAGTTAAGGATTTTGTTTTGTTTACTATCCGGATTGCCTACGGTTCCAGTTAGTCCGGATAAACAAAGTTTTTCTGTAATTTAAATACCCTTTATTCCAAGATTTCAGCGAATTATTCAAGAAATACTACGATTTCATACCTCTTACAGGAGCACATAAATAAGCTAATAATTTCATTTATTTATTGATTTTTATTACAATGAAATATGAATTACATAATATATAATTTCCTTTTACATATTTTGAATGATTGTGTTAGCAGACGAATTTTTTTTTTTCATTGCCTCATGGCATTAAAATTAAATTGAATTTTTGCAGAATATAAATGGAAATAAAAGGTTTTAAAAACTCGAAAACGATTTCAAGACTATTGTTACATTTTAAAATGCTTATAAACAGTAAATCTTACGTTAACAATCATACGTATCTTTACAAACCTCCTAACATTTAGCGAGCTTTTAAAAAAAATTACTATTTTACTTCTCTTAAATATATTGTGTACATACACTCAAACACGTTTCTATGTCAGGTATTTAGAAATTCTCCGCTAACTTCATATTTAGCGTCATGCCTGTCACTCCATTCTTATGGAGATGATGAATAGTAGGTTTCATTCTCTTAATATAATCTTTCCCTTCACAAAGTTTGAAAATTTTCTTTAAGGTAAAACCCGAACGATTACGTCTCGTGAGAGCCCATAAACCTTTTTCATAAAGCCTCATAAATCTCTAAAGCTCAAAGAAATGCTTGTTAGTATGCTGAGAAAATGGAAGATAAAAAAATTGTTTGCCTGTTAATATAAAAAAATAATAATCAGAGAAATATCTGTATATGAACTGTCTAAATTAATATTTATCTGTAATGGTCTAGGTTTTATTTGTTTTAATTCTTAGGAATAATGATATGACATGTACGTTAAAAAGATTACCAATATCAAATAGTATGTATGTATGTATATATATATATATATATATATATATATATATATATATATATATATATATATATATATATATATGTGGTTGTTTTTGTTTTAATGAATAGTTTGTTCTGTTGCATTTAATAAGTTAAACATAACAATAAGATAAAATAGAAAAAATAACTACTTAAAATAAAAAATAAAATAAAAATCATAAGAAAAATTAAAAATAATAATAAAAATAATTCTCAGTAATAATAATTAAAAACTAAATTAATAAGGGTATAATAGTCCTAAAATTTGGTAACCATAGTAAGTCTGTAGCTGAGAATCCACTACATCCATGGTTGCAAGTTTTGTGACGTCAGTCATCTTGCGGTTACATGTTCTTAACTTCCACTCTGTCTAGCGCCAGGCTTGGTGTTCTTTGGTTAAGTACTATTATTCAATTTTTAATCAATTCTTCTGTTTTTCATGGATTTTACGGTGTCTGAGTGTGTTTATTGTATAGATCATACTCATCGGAAACAATCCATTGGTTTTTAGACAGCATTGACACCGCTGATGAAGATATGCTGTCTAAAACCTCTTTCATACTTTTCTTTTCATGTTATTTGTTTCTGGCTGCAAGTAGCTTTAGAGCTATTACTGGTTTTCTCTATCATCTATTTCTTATTTATATATATATATATGTGTGTGTGTGAAATGATCCAAAGCTTAGGATGGTCATCAGGTAAGGACATCCGTAGAATTTCAGGCAGCCATTGAGGCCACACACATTGAGAGTCCTGGACGAGTGAAAAACGATTCATTCAATCATAAAACTGGTTTATTTCCTGGAACAACCGCTGGGCAGCTTACATTTTTTGAACTTGGACTACACGTAGGGATTTCGTCGTACAATATCACAGTTTCACAATATCTTATTCCGGAACCTGCCGGATCAGCTCAAGACAAAGGGACGTAGCGCGCTAAAAGGACATCTTAACAGGTCAACGGCAGACACACATAAAGCCACAGAAAACGCTGTCTGCGTAGGAAGTGCTGACGCGCTAAAATTTTTAATTGGTTAGTTGGGATCATCTGACCTCGCACGTCAGATGAGGTGATCCTCGTGGAACTCATCGGACGATCTCTCGAAATTTCTAGAACATTGCGTCACACTGTTCTTAATAACAACATTATTCTTTATACATGTATTAAGGGATAATATAATTGATTATTTTGGTTATCTCTAGATCATTATTTGGATTAAGGGTCGACACTTTATCGAGATAAAACGAGAAAATTTCGAATAGGCGTTTAATTAATGAAAGTAAAATGATATTGTTTCATATATATATATATATATATATATATATATATATATATACACCAATTTATGCTATCTATAGCGTAGTTAATTGAATTTATTCATAATGTGACAATTTAAAGTTACTCTTAAATGTTTTTAGACATATTACTGTCATAGATAGTAATTCTTCTTTAGTTGAATCAGCAACGAAAATTATTTTTATTTGTTACAATAATTAGTCACCTATGGATGGCTATACAATCCGCTTACATGGCTATACTTCCCGCTGTGACTTACATAATCAAAAACTTCGTTGCAATTTATGTTACGTGAACTTCCTTATTATAAATAAATGCCCTACCGCAGCGTAAGATTAAATTTTACTGAGCGTCAAAGAGTTTAACGAGGCAATATATAATTATTATACTCCCAACGGCTCGTTTACGCCTAGAAAAATATTACATTTTGTACAGAAATTGACAAATGATTGCTTATAGAGCTAAGCATGTTTTACATGACAGGAAAAAGCCTACCACAGGTATAAATATATAGTAACAGGAATAAGATGCATTTTCCCGCCAATTTCAAGGCCAAATGTACCCGAATATTTTTTTCCTCCATTATATGCTTCAATATTTTGTTTCAGTATGAAATGTTAAGAAGATCCTTTGAAGTTATTTTTTTTAAAATCACGCTTTTAGGCTTTGTTAAATTTTGAAAATTCGTTTTTAAAAAATATACTTCTGCAAATGCATTTAACCCTGAATACTTTAAAAAAGATTTTACATGTAAAATATCATTCTCGAGGTTGTTATAAAACTTTCGTCCAAAACCATTTGGATAAATGTGATTTATTTCCCATTTCGCTACACATTTTTTATACATTGTGCGCATTTTTTTTTTCACATTCTATGAACAGAACTATTTTTAAATTACGGCATTGTACTACTGTTTGAATTATTTAATACTTTGCATTTATAAACTTTTATAAACTAATGGCATGTTCTAATATATGTGTTTACTAGCTGAAAACCCGCGCTTCGCTACGGAGTACATTCAAATTAAATACAACGGTCAATGTATGCAATTAATGCCAGAAAAAATAAATATATATATTTATAATAAATGCGACGATCAATGCAAACAATTGATGTAAAATATATATATATATATATATATATATATATATATATATATATATATATATATACAGTGGCTCCCAAAAGTGTTCGTACACTTACGAATTTCAATGAAATAGGGGTCTATCCATTAATTAAAATGAATATTTCAGAATGGGTATTTAATAATAAGATCTATAATCTATTCTTAACAAAACTACAGGAAATATTTTGAAAACATAGTAAAACTTTATTTTTAAGAAACCAGTAATCAAAAAGTAACAAAAACTTTATCTCACAAAAGTCATCGTACACTGAAATATTTTCGGATAAATTCATAATTAGAATTATCGTCTGGCACTTTATTTTTATTTTTGAACTGTGGTGGCATTTAAAATATCGTTTGGCTTTAATTTTTGCTTGCCTACTCCGTAATATTCTATTTATTATTTAAAAATGGCTCGTAGTCGTAAAGAAACAACAAACAGCATTCGAAAATTGATTATTTTTCATCATAGTAGAGGTAAATCAGTTTGGAATATTGCTAAATTACTTAATTTATCCCATTCTACTGTGCAGTATGTGAAAAAACGCTTTAAAGAAGAAAATTGGATCAAAAACAAGGTAAGAAAAGGCCGTCCGGCAAAGTTAACAAAACGTAATCAGACATTTATAATTAGAAAATTTGTGAAAAATTCACGTTTGAGTGCTGTAAAAGTTTTTGCAGAATTCAACGAAACATTTTCTACTTCAATTTCACCTGAAATTTTTTGACGAGTTCTCAGAACAGCTGGATTACATGGGCGTTCTGCCCATAGAAAAATTTTTGTGAGTGAGAAAAACAAAGTTTAGGCTTCCCTTCGCACTATCAATGATAAATAAGCCCCAAACCTATTGGAATAATGTCTTATTTGCCGATGAACATTTTTGGTGCTGATGGGCGTATAATTATATGGAGAAGAAAAAATGAGGAACTTAATCCCAAGAACTTAGTAGGAACAGTTAAGCATGCCGGTGGAGGTATCCTTCTGTGGGGGTGCATGTCAGCATCAGGACTAGGAAATTTGGTAGTTATTGATGGCATAATGAATCATGCTGCTTTTATAAATATTTTAAGAGACAATTTAAAATTATCAGCTCAAAATTTGGGTATTGGAAACAACTTTGTTTTTTATCAAGATAACGATCCTAAGCACACGGCTCTCAACGTTCGCATCTGGTGTCTCTATAATTGTCCACAAGTTTTGAAAACACCACCTCAATCGCCAGATTTAAACCCAATAGAACATATTTGGAGAGAACTGGAGGTTCAAGTACGAAAACACGACATTCACAAGAAAAGCGAAGTAAAACAATTATGATGGAAGAATGGATGAACATTGATGCAAAAATTACAAAAGAACTAAAGCAATCTATTCCCAGGCGTTTAAAAGCTGTTGTGGATGCTAAAGGATATCCTACTAAATATTAATTTAACGAAAAATTAGAATATTTACTAATATGTAGAGATTTTTTACAAGTGTACGATGACTTTTGTGAGATAAAGTTTTTGTTACTTTTGGATTATTGGTTTCTTAAAAATAAAGTTTTACTATGTTTTGAAAATATTTCATGTAGTTTTGTTAAGAATAGATTATAGATCTTATTGTTAAATACCCATTCTGAAATATTCATTTTAATCAATGGATAGACCCCTATTTCATTGAAAATCGTAAGTGTACGAACACTTTTGGGAGCCACTGTATATATATACAGGTATATATATATTTATAAAAAAATCGAAAGGTATATTTATTTTTTTTTGATAATATCCAATCGTCTGCTGCATTAGAAAGAAAAAGAATATTTTTTTTGTCTATTTAGTTGTTTGCACGTGACGATAAATTTATTTAAAGTACCAGATAAAGAAATCACGTTATCAGCAATTAATAAATTAAATCCTAAAAATTTATCTTTAAAAATTCACCAAAAATCAGGGAATGGAGGTAAAAATTCGAAAAAAATTTCATTTTGAAGGAATTTTTATGATCTTTCTCGTGATATAAATTTTATAACCCTCAATGTATTATTTTAAATGCAAACGTAAAAAAAGTTTAAAAAACAGCTTAAAAATTTAATTTAAAAAAATCTAAGAAGAAATTTTAAAAAATCTTTCTTAGTGCACCCCTACACTATTAGAAGAATCGCCATGCAAAATTTGAGCCCTTTAGGTCCAGCGGTTTGGTCTGTGCGTTGTATGTCAGTCAGTCAGTGAATGAATGAATGAGTCAGTTACGGAACTGTTTTATATATATAGATAATATATGTCAGAATTTTCATCCAACAACAGAACGAAAATTAAGTTTATTTGATTAAGGACAAAAAATCTCCTTAAGATGAACTGTTCATTTATAAATATTGTAAAACTCCCTCAACAAAGATATTTATTTTAAGTGTTAGAAAAAAAAAACTGTCTTTCAATGTTTCGAATTTCAGCTTCCGACTTAGCCTTCTTCGATCGAGTAACGCTTCATATATTGAATTATTATAGCAATATTGTTTCTTTCCCTAATATGTACGAATGAATAATGCAGGAGAAAATTTTTCTTCCCCTGGAAGAAGCATGGGCAGCAGAAAATGCCACATCTGAAACTATCTTCAGACTCTTCGGTCAGCGTGGATTATAGGTAAACCCACATGGGGGAAGATAATCACAATTCATCCATCATCGGTACAAAGATGTCGTCCGAAAGGCTAGGGCTCAGCCAGCCGTATATGAAACAAACATTTTGTATCGTATTCTGTGATTTTGTTCCCGAATCAGACGATAAGATGACTTTGCAAGAAGAATAAACATTATGAAAGATCTCTGTCATACCACGAAACACAATGCACACTTTTAAAATAGCATTCAGAATTTTTAATAACTAGTGCTTCAGATGCGGAGTAATAAGGTGACAAATAAAGTGATATTAATATCTTTTGTATTAAAAAAAAATTTTTGAGAAATTTCAGAGTTCAGTTTTGTATTGTTTTATATTTCAAGCTGTTATAAAGATTAAGTTATCATAGATATTGTTATCCGAGAAAGGGATTCTTTATTCAATTTACCTAACGTTGCAAGTGTTTAAAGAAAATTGGTAATTTTTCTTATAAATCTTTTCTTTATTTTTAGCATTAATTCTTCAGTTTTCATTGTTTACTCATTACTTTTACAATGTAGGATGGATTGACTATGATATATTTTCTGATACATGTATTATATGCTAATCTATATATATAAAACAGTTCCGTAACTGACTCATTCATTCATTCATTCATTCACTGACTGACTGACATACAACGCACAGACCAAACCGCTGGACCTAAAGGGCTGAAATTTTGCATGGCGATTCTTCTAATAGTGTAGGGGTGCACTAAGAAAGATTTTTCAAAAATTCTTCTTAGGTTTTTTTTAAATTAAATTTTTAAGCTGTTTTTTAAACTTTTTTTACGTTTGCATTTAAAATAATACTTTGAGGGTTATAAAATTTATATCACGAGAAAGATCATAAAAATTCCTTTAAAATGAAATTTTTTTCGAATCTTTACCTCCATTTCCTGTCTTTTGGTGAATTTTCAAAGATTAATTTTTAGAATTTAATTTATTAAATGCTGATCACGTGATTTCTTTTTCTGGTACTTTAAATAAATTTATCGTCACGTGCATAACAACTAAAGAAACAAAAAATATTTTTTTCCTTGCTAATGCGGCAGACGATTGGACATTATCCATAAAAATATTAAAATACAGTAAAAGAAATGTTCTACAAACTACTATATTGACTGTACTATATTCTTTAGTATTCTTTATATTAGATTTAATTTGAATATTTTCTTCTACATTATTCTATCTATAAAATTATCCTTTACGATTTTCTTATAAATATATATATATATTTTTTACATCAATTGTATACATTGATCGTCGTATTTAACATATAATATATATATATATATATTTGGCATGAATTGCATACATTGACCGTTGTATTTAATTTGAATGTACTCCGTAGCGAAGTACGGGTTTTCAGCTAGTCTATATATATAAAACAATTCCGTAACTGACTGACTAACTGACAGATAACGCATAGACGAAACCACTGGACTTACAGGGCTGAAATTTTGCATGGCGATTTTTCTTATAGTGTAGGGCTGCACTAAGAAAAATTTTTAAAATATTCTTCTTAGATTTTTTTTAAATTAAATTTTTAAGCTGTTTTTGTAACATTCTTAAAAGTTTGCACTTAAAATAATAATCTGAGGGTTATAAAATTTATATTACGAGAAAGAACATAAAAATTCCTTTAAAATGAAATCTTTCTCGAATCTTTACGTCCATTTTCTGTTTTTTGGTGAATTTTTAGATTCATTTTTAGATTATTAAATGCCGATCACGTGGTTTGTTTTCGTTTTGTGATACTTCAAATTAATTTTGCGTCACGTTCTTAACAACGAAATAAATTGAGAAAAAATGTATTTAAATACGGTAAAAGATAAAATTTAACCACTAGACTCATTGACATGGAAGTTCTTTTTAGGATTTAATTCAAATGAGCCTGTTTTATGGATATTAAACATACAAATTAATTGCATACATTGACGTTGTATATAATTTGAATATTTCCTTCAATACTATT
>OU015493.1:207081117-207168617 GCA_907164885.2 Dolomedes plantarius
TGCAACGATGGCGGACGATGATGTAAATAATGCTCAAAACGTAACAAAAACAAACGATGATCTTAAAATAATGCTATCTAAATTTAAGAAAGAAAGAAAAATCGTTCGAACTGCCGTCACTAGAATTACTTCATTGATTGAAACTGCTATTGCTGAGAACAATGTTGAAAATGTCGAAGAGCAGCTAGAATTTCTAAGGTTAAAATCTAAAAATTTGTCTGATTTAGATAGTAAAATTTGTGAACTCATAGATGAAAATAAAATCGAAACCGAAATTGAAACAGTTCAAGAATACGAAGATACAATAATAAGATGGAAGTACCGAGGTTCTAAACTTCTGAAAGGGAAAAATAGTATTGACAATTCTACAGATTCTAGCGTTTCTTCACAGAAAGAAAGCAATGAACAAAATGTTTCCCCACAACTAAGTGTTCGCCTGCCCAAAATTGTAATGAACAAATTTTTCGGCAACCCATATGAATGGCAAACATTTTATAATTCGTATAACACGTCAATAGAACTAAACCAGAATTTATCGAAGATTGATAAGTTTAATTACTTGATAAGTTTACTTGGAGGTTCAGCTTTAAAAGTCGTTGAGGGATTTTCGTTGACCCCAGAGAATTACGATGAAGCAATCAAGGTCCTGAAAGCCAAATTTAATCGAAAAGATATTTTGATTAGCATGCATATGCAAAAACTCTTAAATCTAAAACCGGTTAAGAATTCGAGTGACATTTATGCATTAAGAGAATTATATGACACTGCTAACATACAAATACGTTCTTTAAACTCCCTGAATGTCAAAACAGAAACATTTGGAAATTTATTAGTTCCCTTATTGATGAAATCTATACCAAAAGATATAGCTTTGGAATATTCGCGCAAAAAAGGGTCTGACGATAATTTTGATGTAGAAGATTTAATTGATTTTTTGAGAATTGAAATCGAAAGCCGGGAACGTACAGAGTCTTTAAATTCTGCTTATTTAGACGCAGGAAAAAATGGCGGAAAATTTTCGCGTTGGAACGACAGTTGTTATACATATAAGGCGCCATTCAAGGCCAAACCGCATAGCATTGATGAGTCAAAGAGGGTGAATCGGGTATCTGTGGTTGATGCTCGAGAATCGGGTTGTTTATTTTGCAATAAATCACATGAGATTGAATGTTGCCCGCTGACTCCCACGGAAAAAAAAGAAAAGTTAAAAGAAGCGAAACGTTGTTTTGTCTGTTACAAATTGGGGTGTAGAACTAAAAACTGCAATTCGAAAGAACGATGTGGTTCATGTAAGTCAAAATATCATGGAACTTTGTTACACGTTAATTATGAAAGGGGTAAAGATAAAGATGTCAAAAATGGTAGTATTTTAACCGCTCGCATTTCGTCTGACAAGTACTTTAACGTAAGCCCGGAAAACGAAAACGAAAGAAGTTTTGTTGACACTTTGCCAATGATTAAGTTGAAAGTAGATTCTAATATTCTAATCGGTGTTGCAGATTCTGGAACGCAAATATCTGTCGTCAAAAGTAGTTTAGTACCCGAAAAGTATAAAACACCTCATGGCAGTGTAGAGTTAACATGTGCTTTCGGCCAGAGTTTAAGAGCACCATTAATTAATTTACCATTAACAAAGGTAGAAGATGATTTAAAATTTAAAGAACCCATTTATATAACATGTGCTATGGTACCTATGTTGTCAAATGATTTATTGTTGACTGTAAGTGCTTTAAATGAATTATATTGTAACGTCAAAGAAGTAAATTTAATTTTTAATGAAAACGGAAGTGGTAGAGAAAAGGTATTGCAGAATAATGAAATGAAATGTGATACTCCAGATAATGTTGCATTTTATTTGATAGAAGATAGTAATTTTAATCTACAAATGCTTTATGATGATAGAAGTGAGAACTTAAGTAATATTTCAGATGCTGGTAATGTGTATAAATGTAATGATTTAATCGAGAGTATTGTCGAGAGTACTATTGAATGTTGTGCAACTATGTCTAAAAACGTAAGTAAGGATGATTCCGTTAACAAGATTGATCAAAATGAAATATCTGATTCAGAAAAGTTTCGAAACGAACAAAAGGATGATAAAAGTTTACAGTCATGTTGGCAAGATGCCCAGAAAGGAATTAATCGATTCTATGTGGTTGACAATTTTTTGTACCACCGAGATAAAATTTTAGGTGAACGCGTAGATCAATTAGTAGTTCCAACGTCTCGTAGAAAACGGTTGTTAGAGCTTGCTCACTCTAGTTTATGGGGAGGCCATTTACGGAAAAAGAAAACGGCCGAACGTCTTAAGTACTCCTTTTACTGGCCTAGTATGAAGACGGACATAGAAGAATGGTGTAACTCGTGTGTTGCCTGTCAGCTTCAAGCCAAGAAACGCCCATTTGATGAAGTCCCAATCACACCAGTTTCACGTCCCGATGAACCGTTTCAATTGATAAATGTCGATTTAATAGGCCCCATGGAACCAAGTAGCCGAGGCTTCAAGTACGTTCTTTGTGCCGTGGATCAATGCACTAGATGGCCAGAGGCGATTCCGTTAAAGACTGTGACAGCAAAATCTACATGCGACGCCTTACTACAGATTTTTACACGTACAGGAATACCCAAAATGGTTGCGACGGACCAAGGAACCAACTTTACGTCAGCTTTGACGAAAGAATTTTTGAAGAGACTTGGGTCATGCCCTAGATTCTCGACCCCAGGTCACCCAAGCTCGAATGGACTTGTTGAACGTTTTAATGCTGTTCTAAAAGGGATGATTCATCATACGATGAGAGAATATTCGGAAGACTGGGACAAGCATATTCCTTTTTTATTATGGGCTTATCGTGAAGTTCCAAACGCCACCACTGGAGTTAGCCCGTTTCAAATGCTCTATGGTCGACGACCAACAGGACCTCTGTCCATTTTAAAGTCAAATTGGACCGATGAAACCTTGATTCCCCTTGGACAGTTGAAATCAGTTACTGATTACTTAAACAATTTAAAGACGAAATTAGAGAATTCTGCAGAACATGCTGGTCTGACTGCTGCAGGAAAACAGGAAGCCTATGCACACTATCGTAATAGGAAGACCCGTCATAAAGAATTCAAAGAAGGAGACAAGGTAATTGTCCTAATTCCAGATAGTGACAATAAAGTCTATGCACGATGGACCGGGCCGGCTACGATTGTGAAAAGGAAAAACACGTACAGTTATTTGGTGCAACTACCTGATAATGGCATTAGACATATCCATGCCAATAAGATAAGGGAATTCCAGGCATCAGCTAACATTGTCGGTGTTATTTATGATGCTGATGTTGACTTTGGAGAAATTGAAAACGTCCCCAGGATCACTCATTTAGACCCTGATCCAGAAGTGGACCTGACACACTTAGAACCTAGCAAGAGAATGGACGTTATAAAGATCCTTCGGAAACATTCCAGCCTTAGGTCAGGTGTTCCACGAATTGCTCACGTTGGAGAGCATAACATCAAATTGAAACCAGGAAGTGTACCGAAGAAGCAAAAGCCATTTCGAATCCCAGAAGCTTTGAAGGAAGAAGTCGATCGCCAGATTGAAGAATTATTACAACTGGGACTGATTGTACCTCCTGAAAGTGAATATGCACATCCAGTTGTATGTGTCTCGAAGAAAGACGGAACTGTTCGGTTATGTGTGGATTACAGATACTTGAATTCCCAGACTGAAACAGACTCATTTCCGATGAAAAATGCTACGGACTTAATTTATCAAGTGTCTAAAGCAAAGTACATCACTCTCATAGATTTACTGAAAGGTTACTGGCAAGTAAAGCTTAACCCTGATTGCCGGGACTTAACATCTTTCGTCACGCACCGAGGACAGTATGCATTTGTTGTCCTTCCCTTTGGATTACGTAACGCTGCCGCTACATTTCAAAGAACTATGAATAAGACACTTTCTAAGCACAAAGAGTACGCCGAGTCGTACATTGATGATGTTACGATTTATTCAGATGATTGGAATACGCATCTCAAACATCTTGACGCAGTTATGACGACCCTAGAAGAAGCTAACTTTACTATTAATTTTCAAAAGTGTGACTTTGCTAAAGGAAAGATCAAATTTCTTGGTCATATCGTAGGTTCCGGATCACACGAACCAGATCCTGAAAAAGTGCAGGCTATACAGAATTTAGAGCCGCCTAAAACCAAGAAAGATGTAAGAAGTATCCTAGGACTATTATCTTATTATAGAGCTTATGTTCCAAACTTTTCAGATATTGCTCGTCCTTTGACTACTTTAACTAAACGAAGAGCTCCAAACGATGTTGTGTGGCTAAACGAACATGATGTTGCTTTTGTTAATCTTAAGAAAGCAATATGTAACGCCCCTAAGTGTTATTCCCCGAATTTCAAGCTACCCTTCATAATATACGCCGATGCATCTTCTTATGCTGTAGGAGCATGTTTAGCTCAAAAAGATGAACAGGCCATCGAACATCCTATTGCATTTGCAAGCAAGAAACTGACTGAAGTGCAAGAAAAGTACGCTGTAATCGAAAAGGAAGCTTACGCCGTAATTTTTGCTTTAAAGAAGTTTGAGACTTATGTATTCGGCTCAGAAATTATAATCGTCAGTGATCATAATCCTTTGAAGTTCCTTACGAACTGTGCATCCCAAAGCCCCCGACTTCAAAGATGGTCTCTTGCTTTACAACGTTTTCATGCCACGATTACTTACCGTAAAGGAAAAGAACACTTGAATGCTGATTCCTTGTCACGTTTAAAAGCCGATCACTGGGAAGATAATTAATGACTTTTCATGAACTGAATGACTTTTAATGAACAATTTATTTTTCTTTATTATTAATCCTATATGTCTTGTCTTTTCCAGGAAATAGTAGATGTATCTCGCAGATGATGGAAAAGCTGTTTAATTTTTTTTTCTTATGTTTGATTGAAATGATTAGTATTGGTATATTCTTATTTTAAACCTTTATTTAGTTTGTTAGTTCTCAAAAGTTAAATATTTTAGCTCATTTTTTTAAAAAAAATTTAGTATGTTTAGTGCCTTGCATATGAAGCTTCATTATCAGTTAATGTCTAAAACCTTTTAAAGTATGGGTTTCATTTTTTTTTATTTGTTTATGTGTTATGCTTTTAATAATCTCATGTCTCATTTTTTTTTATTTCTCATACATGTTTGTTATCAAGGTGAATGTTGTTAATGTGATGATATATATATGTAAGAAGCAATTTGATTTGTCTTCAAGAAGACCCAATCAAATCTTTTAGAGGGGAGGTGTCAGAGACGAGGCTATGATAGCGCCCCTCCGCCTCTCATGCGCATAACCCTGTCGCCATTTATCGGCACAGCGCATCCTAAGTTCAGGTGAACGGAGAAACCCAATCACGCAGGTCATACCGACAAGCGGTAGCCTGACCCCTTACGAACGTCTCTGTTTTATTCCTATCCTGTTGTTTTGTGTGAGTGTTTTTGTTTGCGTCAATAAACGTTCGTCTTTGTGTTTACGAATGAAGATTTTATGTGTCCAGTTGTACATGACAAAAGAACCACGCCAGGTTACGACAAGGTTGAAACAGGGTTGTTAAAGTTGATAGATAAGCGAGTTGAGGGAGCTACGAGGAAAGCAGCTCCAGGTGCTATCCTGCGCTAATGCTTAGGGGGCCCAAAGTTTACTTGGCAGTACTGCTGGTTTGACTCTCTGCTGGTTTGTGAGTATGGCAATGTGTATTTCTATTGAATGTTAATATATATTCCGTACAAGTAGTACGTATGCTTATTGCTGTAAAAGCAAATTCTATATGTGCAACGAATTCAATAAACATTGTTTCATGTATAAACTGAGTATCATGTATAAACTTTGTATCAAATTCAAATAGAGTGCCCTTAAGTATACTCTATAACGTTAGAAAAAAATACAAATTTATTTTCTAAATAAAAACATTTATTTTCCAAATAAAATTTAATGAAAATTTTTAATATAGAAACATTTTAATACAACAACATTAGGCTCTGACAAAAATCTTATTTTCTTCGTGCATGAGCAAGTTTCCCCTAGTAGTTGTGGCAGAGGGTAATAAAGCGTCATATAGGAGACTTGTGTTGATACTAGGCTTATAACATTATTCGAGAATGAGAAGCACTTCTTATAGAGCATTGTGGAGCAATTATCTGAAAATTGAAAATTTCGGATATGTAACATTCTTCTAGATGCGATATTCTTGTGAATATCGCATAGATTCACAAGAATCTATGCGATATCTCACAAGAATCTATGTGAATTCTTGTGAATATTCACATCGGAATATTCACAAGAATATCTAGGTGCGATATTCTTGTGAATATTTCCTGAACCAAAATTCGGAGTGCAACGTCATTTGGTATGCTTTCGTAATAAAATAATCCAGGCACAATAACTGAAAAAAACAAAGAAATTAAATGATACAGGATTTTTGTGTTGTGAATTAGAAGATGCCAAAACAAGATTTCCGGGGAAAGAAAAGTAAATGGGAAACACTGATACAATGGAACTGGACGGTGTACTCTCTTCGCTGAACGCAAGAACGCTGTGCTGTGTTCTTTCAGCCCCACAAGCCTTCCATCAATTTTTTTTGTCAGTGTTAATTATGATGTTTTTCTGACTCCCATCCATATATTTTAAAGCATAGTAGTCTATTGGAAATGAAAGCTCAAAAATTTTCAGGGATACAAAAATTTTATTCATTTGAGAAGAGAAATAGAATTTCCACATAGTTTTCTATTGTTACAACTATCATCCATTTAGAAACACTTCTATGTGCATACATACCATTCGATATTTTACCTTAAGATATTTTACCTTCGACACTTTACACAAGGAACTTATTTAAGGGCGTACCTGTGTATGATTAATAATATGTTCCAAGACATGCACTTTTCGAATGAAATTTTATTCATTTGAGAAGAGAAATAGAATTTCCACATAGTTTTCTATTGTTAAAACTATCGTCCATTTAGAAACACTTCTATGTGCATACATACCTTTCTATATTTTACCTTAAGATATTTTACCTTCGATAATTTACACAAGGAACTTATTTAAGGGCGTACCTGTGTATGATTAATAATATGTTCCAAGAAATGCACTTTTCGAATGAAAGATAAATAAGTAAATAAAATGAAACGACTCTCATCAAAAATGCATCAAAATAAGAGCTTCTCGCTGAGAAAACTAATAGCTGTCAACACAACTTTATGTCTTCAGAATAATCACCTATTTTAAAAGCTGTAAAAAAAATACTTGCTCACTTTCTTCCAAAAAGAAAAGACAGAACATTTTTTCTCATATATCCACGTGAATATTTCATTCTCATAAGAAAGCAAACAATACGTCTGCATGTCTAAAAGTATGGATATATGTACAAGAATTCCATATTTTTATCATCAAAGTGTATTTCAAATTTCCTCTGTAATGCAATTTTTTAAAAAAAACTAAAATCGTTGAGATTCGTATTTTCCCCGTATATTTCCCCTTTTGATGATACGTGATCAAAAGACATGATTAAAGAAACTTCCGTAATCATGTTAGGGGGATTTCTTAGCAATAAAATCCTTTTGTCGGGTCTCAAAATAATATACATTCTGTATTTCACAAGTCTTACATGTTGTTTTTCTCTTATACATACATAGATGCAAACATGTACGCGAAGAAACATATACATGAACATATAATATATATATATATATATATATATATATATATATATATATATATATATATATATATATATATATATATATATATATATATATATATATATATTATTTTGCATTTGTTCTCTCTTGTATTATTAAATATGGAAAGTTTCTAACATAAGGTTGAATCAAAAGTTTATCTTACATGTAAAAATGTAAACTAAAAATTATTCTGATATAGTTGTTATACTGAATTTGAAACCTCACTCCCTTCTTCTGAAGCTTTTTTTGTAATTACTTCGAGAGCCATTCTTCACTTGTTCGGATTTTTTCCAGAGACCTGGATAGCTGTTGCTTCAGTATGTTTTCTAATTTTCGTTAACTATATATTTACAGCATTCTCTCTACCTCGAGAATGGGGTCAATGGTATTTCGAAACAAGAATCCATCCCAGGAGAGTGATTTTGGACTGATTGAAAAACCACTTTTATTGGGTTTGGGGTAATGTTTGAATCTATCTTAATCTCACAAGAGTCATTTGATTCACTTTTTAGTATTCTATTAAGGTATTAAGAATACTATTTATATCTATCTATCCGTCTATATATATACATACATCCTAAATTAGTTCTGACTTGTCTAAATATTGTGGAGAACGTCAATGGACTGCAGTATAAGTAACTCAAAGATTGCTTCTTTTTTAGACCCTTTACGTGATTCTAGGTTATTATTTTTTTAAACGAAATTATGAATTCGTTTTCTTTTATTACATGCTTTTTAGTTTTGAATTTCTTTTGAAATACGACACCGTGAATTAAAAAAATGTTTATCTTCGGGATTTTCGTAACTTATCGGAAATATTTGTAATGCAAAAATCCCTTGACTTTGTTTTAAAACAAAAATAATGAAAATCATTTAAATAAATAAATAATAATAATAATAATAATAATAATAAAAATAATAAAATTATTGTCGAACCCCTTCACTTCCACGGGTTCACTTTGGTTCGTTTGTCAAGACGTTTTCAATGATACACAAATAAATTTTCACAGCATAAAGTTCTGTACACACCCGTGAATATTCAAAGTTTTATTTCTTTCACAAACACACTCAGTTATCCACAGAACTTATTTTACACGACTATATACAATTAACTACTTCATCTCCCTATGACTGTTATCTAACAAAGACCTAGTGCGTCTTCGGGGTCTCAATACACCCACGCACCGTATTCGTCTGCCGGCCCTCTCTAGAGCCAACAACCGCAGACTAAAACAAAACCACACGCCTTCTCTCTCGCGTTGGCACAAGCACTCACTCCGACGTCCCCCTGACTTCTGCTCGGGGCCCCGTCTCCGAACACCACACGAATCCCTTATCAAGCCGGGGTCATTGCCCTACCCCCCTGCTTTCTTGAGAGGAAAGTACAAGGACAAAACACAAGGGGTTGATGCGGCAGACACGACAATAATAATATTTATAATGAACCTTATTTACAACATAACAAGGCGAAGCTCGTATGACGCATAATCTGATTAGTTTGTAAAGGAAATTTAACAGAAAAATCTAACGAGCTCCTCTCAACGTCTAAATCTGCATGTGTATTGCTTTAAAATAAAACGAAAATAGACTATCAAAACACTTCAACAAATGTCTTCAGGTAAACGCTAAATGTACAAGATGAGTGGTTCTCACGAAGATGGTAAAAATTTATACTTTTCTTACTACCTTCAAATGATTCGGAGGGAGGAGGGCCCCAAAAGGAATTCGGCGTAGGGCTGCCAAACTTCTAAATCCAACACCGTGTACAGATTGCTGGCTGATGTCTCCTGTCCACTGGTACATTTGCAGTATGATTATGTACACAAAAATAATACAAAGCTTTATGGAGTCAAACTCTATATTTTAACAAGTTCTTATCCATTGACTGTATCATTTTTTCTCTCTTACATATCTTCATATAACTAATATTGTCTTTCATTAAAACTTTCAGGAAACTTGAGTAAAAATCCAAACAGAAACACACAGCATCTCAAAATCCACAAGAAAATGGGAGGAGTCGTTATTGAAGGAAGCGAGTTGTCTGTCTTCATTTTTTTATTGTTGATATCAAAATGCTGTATTGGTTCTCTTTGCACGACACAGTAAAGATACACACGACTGCCTATGTATCCATAGCTCGAACTCCTGTCGACTGGTACATTTCCAGTATGATTATGTACATAAAAATAATACGAAGCTTTGATGGAGTCAAACTCTATATTTTAACAAGTTCTTATCCATTGACTGTATCATTTTTTATCTCTTACATATCTTCATATAACTAATATTGTCTTTCATTAAAACTTTCAGGAAACTTGAGTAAAAATCCAAACAGAAACACACAGCATCTCAAAATCCACAAGAAAATGGGAGGAGTCGTTATTGAAGGAAGCGAGTTGTCTGTCTTCATTTTTTTTATTGTTGATATCAAAATGCTGTATTGGTTCTCTTTGTACGACACAGTAAAGATCCACACGACTGCCTATGCATCCATAGCTCGAGTTTTTCCGACAAAGACAAACATCAAATAAATGATATCCTTTGGTAATAGAGAAACTAACGTTGTTGCGCTGTATTGTATCAGGGAATTCAATTTTGTGTCGCCGATAGGATACCGAGCAGAATCTACACTTGTCCGACTATGAAAGGCTCCTTAATTTGAGTATACATTAAACTCACGGATTTGGACGAGTCCTAAAACTCTTTAGATTGGGTATCTCGGCACAGCAAGCATCATAAATTAATCTTCTAATATCAATACTTCTCATTTGTGCATTTCGAAGTCGGATTTTGCTGCGTTGAATCTTTTACGACTTCAAATATATATATATATATATATATATATATATATATATATATATACAGAGGCTGTTCGCACATTTTTTAGACGATTTTGGTAAGCGGTAATAAAAAGTCGTTTGCTGCAAAAGAAATAATTGCAATTGTACTATGTTTTTAAAAGTCAAAATTATCGTCTACGGCTTGAAAGTTTTGTTTTTATTCAAAATGGCGTTTTTAACAAAGCATTGGTTCAAAGGCTACATTTATGCTCTTTCCGAAGAGAAATATGCATACTCCGTTATCCAAAAACGATCTGAGAGTCATGGTTTTGTGATATCTAAAGCGTCGATAGGTAATATTGTGAACAAGAAAGGAAAAAAAAAACGTCAAATTGGAGCCTCAAGTGGGACAAAAATTTCAAACAAGTATCAAAGGAAAAAACGGACATCTTCGACTATTGCAAAGGTACGTTGTTTAGTGTTAAAAGAAAATCCCCCTAGTCAAAGGGCAGTTGCAAAATCATAAAAATGCTCGGTGTCCACTGTAAAAAAATGATAAACGTTGATTTAAATCTTAAGAAAGTGAAAAAACGCAATGTGCATCGTCTTCTTCCAAATCATATCGCTGAACGCAGGACACGCTGCAGAATACTATATGAGAAACACTTATCCAAAGAAAAATGGAAAACAATTGTCACAATAGATGAATCATGGGTGTATTTAAATGATTGCAACAAAAAAAGAGCCATTTATTATCATAAAATGGGAGAAAAAAATTTAAGTACATGGTTCAAAGAATCGATAGAAAGTTTTTCTAAGGGATTCATGATTGTTGCTGGTTTTTCTTATAATGGCGAGTTAAAAATAAAGAGAGTGGAAAAAAATGTCAAGATTAACTCCAAATACTTTCAGGAACATAATTTATCGCCAATTTTTCTGAATTAAATACCATTGCTTTACCCACAGTGCCATCAATTTGTGAGACTCCATCACGACAAAGCTAGCAGTCACACATCAAAATCCACTGTAAATTTCCTAAAAGAAATGGAACAAAAAACTGGTATCAAGACCATATCCTTCACTGATATCCCTACTAAATCTCCCTATGTATCAGCTATGGATTTTTGTGCTTTCGGACTTTTAAAATCTGCATTATCCAAACGTCGTCCCAAAACCCTTACAGGACTCTGGAAAGCTGTTCAGGAGGAATGGGATAGAATACCTCTTCTGACACTTCAAAAGGTATTATTATCCTGGAAATTGCGGTGTCGAAAGATAGTTCAGAATAAGGGATGTCAAATAGAACATTTTAAACACAAGAATTTTATGTAATTTAGTTTTTTGAATACAATATATATCGTCTAAAAAATGTGTGAACAGCCTCTGTATATATATATATATATATATATATAATGTGGCGTTGCTTGAAAACTTTTAGTATCTGCCAGTTGGTAGTTGCAGTAGTAGCGGATGCTATTGTTTAGGGAAGCATATTAAATGACTTCCTAACGCAGTTTGAACAATGATTATATAGAGTTACGTCCATAGTACTCATGACTAATGCTTTATTGCTCAAGATTCTGAACAAACTGACTGTATTTGTTTTTCATGATAGTCATTCGATGGGATAACCTAAAATTGATAATCTAGCAAAATTTCAGCTTGAAGGGACAACCCGTTCAAGGGATACAGATCAGATAATGCCTCAAAAAATGGTGCACTGAGCTGGTACAAAAACTTATGTAAAGAATTTCGAAAAAAAAGAAGGTCTGATCGTAAGGATTTTTGTCGAAATATAAATTAGCAGCTTAGAAAGAAAAAAGGAGTACAAGACACATTTGTCCCTTCAATTTTGCTGAACACAGAATTGGGCACTTGCTTTTGCCAATAAAATCATAGCTTATTATATTTTTTGTGTATCTGCAAGATACGAGAAACGAATTTTGCCTAGCTCATTATTTAATATTTAGAACTATTATTCAATATGTAAAATATTCTGCAAGTAAATATTCAATATGCAGTTTTGGAATGAAGTGATGATATTAATTTAGTGTTGGGATTAAAGTTAATAAATGACTTCATTTGCATAATAGTATATCTATGGAAAATATCAAAAAAGTTGTGCTCTCCGGATTTTTTTATCCTAACGTTACATCCTAGTTATGTCATGAAAAATTACATAGAATATTCTCTTAAACTTCCTGTCAGATTCGAACACGTTTCGACTGTTTCCAGGAATGTTGCTATGATATAGGGGAAAAATATTGGAAGCATAAAATTGAGCTGAATATTAAGAATGCGCTGTACTGAAACTTTCTGCAGGTTGCCACTTAAATATGGAAAGTCACCATGAATCACCCCATTGGAACTCTGATAATGTAATCACTCTGCTGCCAATAATAATGATAAATGAACTCGTTATTTTCTCCTACACCCTTTCTCCGCAATACGTTTTTTTCCTGCTTCCTTTCACGAACTTTCCGTCTGAAATTCACTAGATTATGTATATTTCACTAATGGCAACACCTGGGTAATTAAGAGTGTTTAGTGGGAAAGTATCACAGCTGCGAAATCTTATCTATCCAGTCATTTGTGAGTTTATCGGAAAATTTGAATGGAAAAATACTATAGAGAAAGAAAAGTCATATATTGATATAGGATTGGATCCTATCTCACTGATTTACAGCAAATCAGAACTCTACTCATTGTTACTTTGGGTTTAAAATCATTTCCTGAAATTAGGGATTGGCAGTGGGATTTAATATAAGTTTTTCTTATTATATATTTCCCCGATGAGGAAGTTTATATATATATATATATATATAAATATATATAACATTAAAAACCCCATACCATTTTAAATTCTAAAATTATTCTAAATTCCCTTGGGCGTACGAGCTAATTTTCGTTTTCAATTCTAAGTCCTAATAGGCCTCCGGTGGAAAATATTAAATGGCTTCCTTCTTCAAACATTGCGTGGCGTCACCCAAGATTTCATATAGGCTCTGCGCAGATTACATAAAACCACATGTGACTTATCGACAACAGCAAATCCCTAATCACTATTATGATCACATGACAAAGTTTATATAAGCCGTCCGAACAACGAACCTGTACGCTTTTTGGATTTTGCAACTGCCTTGAGAAGACGTATTCTCCGACAAAATAAATGTAATGCCGTAACTTGCTGCGTCGATTATTATTAGAGCCACGACTACACCATCAGCCCTTGTGATGTGCTGGACACCAGTCCTCTCCTTGGGTTGTCCAGGACATTACACACACACACACACACACACATATATATATATATATATATATAATGTGGCTTTTGCTTGAAAACTTTTAGCATCTGCCAGTTGGTAGTTGCAATAGTAGTGGATGCTATTGTTTAGGGAAGCATATTAAATGACTTCCTATTTAAAAAATAACAATTTTCTGTGTGTAAGTTAATATACCGGGTGGTCATAAAGATACTTTGCCGATATATGGACCTCTAGCGGCTGTTCCGTTCTACCGATTAAGATGAGATTTCAGATATAGTTATTCGGAGGTATGAGCTCGGGATTCTGTGAACGGCAACCAGGTGGCGCTCACGGTTACGGTTATAGGTACAGAAACTTGAAATTTTCAAATGGCAACACCCATTTTTTCCCATCGCAAAATGCTCAGCGCATGCGAAAACTCTAAAGGGTGTTAAAACGGTACGTGTCTCACAAAAAAACGCACGCGTTATGCACGCACAAAAAACAGCCCTGCGAACGCCCTACAAAAACGATATTAGGACCTCTAGCGGCTGTTCCGTCCAACCTATCGAGATGAGATTTCAGATATAGTTATTCAGATGTATGAGCTCGGGATTCTGAGAACGGCAATACAGTGACGCTTATGGTTACAGTTATAGGTATAGAAACTCGAAATTTTCAAATGGCAACACCCACTTTTTTACATCACAAAATGCTCAGCTTATGCTAAAACCTTAAAAATCGTTGGAACGGTACGTGTATCACAAAAAACGGACGCGTTATGCACGCACAATAAAACAGCTCTGCGAATGGCTATCAAAAGCACCATCAGAGAGCTTTTTATCGGTTTTCAACGCTGAATATCTGGCGAACGGCGTTCTGTGATTGGTTTCTAGCCTCTGTCATATGCAAATTTCCTCCGTGCGCCCCGATCGTGTCTTTGTCGGCCGTTCGCAGAGGTGTTTTTTTGTGTGTGCATAACGCGTCCGTTTTTTGTGATACATGTACCGTTCCAACGCTTTTTAGGGTTTTCGCATGCGCTGAGCATTTTGCGACGGGGATAAGTGGGCGTTGCTATTTGAAAATTTCAAGTTTCTATACCTATAACCGTAACCGTGAGCGTCATTGTGTTTCTGTTTTCAGAATCCCGAGCTCATGCCTCTGAATAACTATATCTGAAATCTCATCTCGATAGGTTGAACGGAACGGCCGCTAGAGGTTCATATATCGGCAAAGTATCATTATGACCACTCGGTACATAGAAGGCAAATTTATGATTAGGCTGGAGAACATATGAAACATTGTACAGCTCGAAGGAAGATTTCAATAAAGAGTATGTCTTATATTAAGCCTTAAAAAGTGGGTTAGTGAATAGCTGCAAAATTTAGCAGCAGAAGTCAACATGTATCAAGGAGAATTGAAAAGAAATGGTAGCTAATACGATTGCGCAAAAGTGATACGTACTGTCCGACCACAGTACGAAGAACCACGGTTGGCATAGTGCCAAGACGATTCTATTCACGCTGTAGGTAAGACTGCTGAGGAAGGAGGGGGAAAAGTCTCGTAGTCTCTCGACATTCTTTAGAATCGGTTACTAACTGCGCTTGCTTGCATTTTCCTCGTCTGTTATTTTGATTATTATATTAAAATTAATGGATCCTTTACCCAACACAACTGCTCGGAATAAGCAGTTCCGTAGTGATTGTAAACGTATAATACACAATGTAATTAAATTGTGTGATGAAGAAGCACTAGAAGGAAATGTTATTGTTCCACTTTCGCAATCCCTAGAGAGAGCTAGTGAAATGACCGGGATATCAATGTCCAGAGTAAAAAGAATACGCAGAGAAGCAAAGGGTGAAGAAACTCTAAAATTTGAATCTCCAAGGAAACGTCAGGAAAAAAGAACCACCGAAAACGTAGCTTTAGATAATTTTGATTTTGATGTAATCCGAAAATATCCACTCCTATAACACTCCCATTTTTTAAATAGATTTGCTTCTTTCTTTTTATTATTTTGAAATTATTATTCACATATTCGATCAAAAATAAAGTTCTGAAATACATTCCGTATTTCATAAACAAACACATCCGAAAATATGACGTTTTCCCCTATTTTCTAAGTAGACTAGCTTTTCTCGCGCATGCGTAACAGCTTCCAGGGACCTTGCTTCCGTGGTCGGACAGTAACTGTAAATGAGATCTAGCTTCCGATTGAGGATGAGTCATGATGTAAATTGCCTGTACAAAGGATTTTATGCTGTGGCCTTCTGTTCTTACTGTGGGACAATCACGAGACTTGTAACAGCGAGTGGCATGATTGTCTAACAATAAGATTGCATACATGTAAAGCTAAGTGTACCAGAATTCAGCAATGTATTCTGAAGAGTACATATATCTCGATGGCATGAAGATTGTAAAAATTTTGTTTGTTGTATATGTCTGGCCGAAACAGGATCGCTTACGGGAAATGTTTTAGGCCTTGGTCACATTGCTTCTGCAGCGTTCTTCGGTAAGCACTGAACCGGCGTCTACCGAACCATGAAACCAATTTCAGGTTCGTTTGACACGACCTGACATTGGTTTGACATATAATGTGTTCTTTTCGCCATCCGTCAGTGCTGAACTTGAGTGAACTTAGATGACGTCATGACACTGCGGCCCCTTGAAATTTTTATTGCTGACTCACCACTCACTGAAAGCAATATGAATAGTCGTTGTTAGATTTATGGTGACTTCTGCCCTTAATCGATAAAAGAATTTCAAAATAGGTCAAAGTAGCGTTGACTAAAAAAATTTCCACTAATGTAAAGCTAACAGATTTTTATTGTAAAAAAAAAGCCGAAATAGAAAATGGCGCATGTATTAAGCGATGCGTAAAGCTTCAGAGTTCACTATTGTTCAAGTCTAAATGTTAGACAATCTTGTTTAGATGTGATTTTGATAATACATCAGATAAAATGACAAGCTGTGATCCAAATTTTTTTCAACATTGCTTTGTTTTGATATGTTAGATTGCATCTACCAGTAAGATAAACTCTAACCTCTAAATCCCCATGAGTGGTTTAAAAATATACTAATACACATTTAGGTTTGAATTAAGATAAACATTAAATTACCTCATTACTCAACTTTTCCGTCGTGAATCAGCCACAAATGATATTGGCAGTCAGAAGGTGTTATTTTTTCTCTTTTGCATTCGATATTTGCTGATCAAGAATTTACTGCAGTCTTTTTTGCTTTCCTTTCAATATTTTTTTTTACGATTTTCTCCCATTAATTTGGTTTGTGTATTATAAACGGAAGCAAATAAATTGGACACTATATGAATATTCTTATACTAGCTGAAAACCCGCGCTTCGCTACGGAGTACATTCAAATTAAATACAACGGTCAACGTATGCAATTTATGCCAAAAAATAAATATATATATTTATAATAAATGCGATGATCAATGTATACAATTGATGTAAAATATATATCTATCTATATATATATATTTATAAAAAAATCGTAAGGGATATGCATTTTTTTTGGATAATATCCAATCGTCTGCTGCATTAGAAAGAGAAAAAATATTTTTTTTTGTCTATTTAGTTGTTACGCACGTGACGATAAATTTATTGAAAGTACCAGAAAAAGAAATCACGTGATCAGCATTTAATAAATTAAATTCTAAAAATTAATCTTTAAAAATTCACCGAAAATCAGGAAATGGAGGTAAAAATTCGAAAAATTTTTCATTTTGAAGGAATTGTTATGATCTTTCTCGTGATATAAATTTTATAACTCTCAATGTATTATTTTAAATGCAAACGTAAAAAAAGTTTAAAAAACAGCTTAAAAATTTAATTTAAAAAAATCTAAGAAGAATTTTTGAAAAATCTTTCTTAGTGCACCCCTACACTATTAGAAGAATCGCCATGCAAAATTTCAGCCCTTTAGGTCCAGCGGTTTGGTCTGTGCGTTGTATGTCAGTCAGTGAATCAATGAGTCAGTTACGGAACTGTTTTATATATATAGACTATACCTATATAAAGGAGTCATTGTTTTGCGTGTACATTATTGATCCATATAAATAATATTTTTCTTTTAGACAAGTAATGTAATCTTACGTTAAGAAACAAGGCAATGAAAACGTGCTAAAGTTTATATTATGTAAATGTCCATCGTGAATAAAATTTAACACTCTTGAAGCATGATGTAAAAAACAATCCTAATATGATTTTGATAATTAACTTTAAATATTTTGGCTGGACGCATTTTGTTTTAATGCAGCCCATTGAGTATTTATGTTGCATTGCCTGTAATATGAATGCCGAGACTTTGATATAATACAAGAGAGTAAAAGATAAAAGTAATAGAAAAAAATAAAAGTAACTTTCTGTATGACGAGAATTTTTCAAGCATTTGTAAAAATATATTCCCCGTTATTCATTCGGTCAAAATTTCTGCGGAAAACTTGGCCAGATAAAGTAAAAGATTCGCTTAAAAGAAAGATTCTCTTTTCTAAACTTATCCGAATTTTTGCAAACATCTGAGTTTCTGACAAGAATGAACAAAGATACAAGGTAGTGAAAGTTTTATTTCGCCGAAGTTTTTCCATCATGTTATGGTTTGTTCCCTAAGATTTTCTCATAAAGATTTTAGTGTTACAAAATTTTCGGTTGTTATTTATGAATTTTATGATAAATTTTGTTTTGGGATGGAATGACTTTGTTTTTTTGTCGTCAAAAAATATTTTA
Source organism: Dolomedes plantarius (assembly GCA_907164885.2). Taxonomy (NCBI): domain Eukaryota; kingdom Metazoa; phylum Arthropoda; class Arachnida; order Araneae; family Dolomedidae; genus Dolomedes; species Dolomedes plantarius. Next base: position 207,099,617 of record OU015493.1, read on the forward strand.
TGGTCTTTTTATTTATATTCTTGCTATGATTAATTCGCCTTTTAATATACGTAATTCTCGTAAATTTTGTATCCTAAAAACTATCCCTATTTTATATATTTTTTATATTTATATTTTTTTATATTTATATTTTTTATATTTATAAATATATATGAAATATTTTCTAAGATGTAGCCAAATGTAAACTCAGATTTGTTGTTGTCCTACCAATGGATTTTTTGAAAAAAAATCACAGAATTTTTACGGATAGTTGGAGTACAGTAAAATCCTGACTATAATACGCATGCATAATTTTCCGCGAAATTTTCGGAAAAAATGAAAATTCGACTAAAGTACGCATCCATAACTTTTCAATATTTATTTAAAAATTTCACAGATATTTATTAATAGAAGTCATTAAATATAACAACGACAACCGCTTAAAATACCATGAGATTCAGTTGTTTGGGGAGAAAGTGCCTGTTGGCTGTTTCAGAGCACAAATGAGTTTCCGACGTTTTTGTGAAGGATTTTTGAGAAGTGCTGTTTTGCAACATAATCTTTGGCTCTACTTGTTATATTACTGTTTTGCTACGGTTTACGGTGACATCTACAGAATGTCACTCGGATGTATTTCTTGTTTTTCAGAAGTGTTGCCATTAATTTATTTATTGTGTTGTGGAATTAAAGACGTTGCTATTTTTTAGGACATCACTGAACAATTTGACATGAGGCAGAAAATGTCTGTTGTTATATCTTTCTATGTGTTACATTTGACAGCATTGTAGGTCAGTGCTTAAAAGCAGTTTACCACCCTCTGCCTGAGTATCACATTTTTAGTCATCTAAACAACAATTTTAGACTAGTAAACAATATTTTAACTACCAAAAATACTTTATACGGACTCACAAGCCAGGGATCTGGTTCAAGTACTTCCCCTCCGTGAAATGATGGCTGTCTTATTAAAACCTACAACAGAATTCAATTGCACTGAGCATTTTTAGCTTATAGGTGTATGGTCCATTTATTTTATCAATACGAGATATCAAAAATAATAACAGTTTTGTGACTGTTTCTAAAATACACTGCTGGCCACGGTAAATGCAACACCCTGAAGGAAACATGCAAATAACATGAAATTTACAACATGCATTAGCGGAGGTGAGATATGCAAATGATTAGAATATCAGCGCAGACGCACATCACGCGCGCCTGTGGCGCCACTTCAAAGCGTTATTTAAGGCTTGGAGATTTCGACGATTTCATGTTCGGCAATTGTGTTTTTCTTGTGGTTTTTTCAAAAAAACGATCAATTATGCCTCGTCGAAAACAGCGATCATCTTTTGATCAAGTATCCGAGTTCGACAGAGGAAGGATAGTGGCCTACCGAGATTGTGGATTATCTTTCAGGGAAATCGGTAGTCGTGTCGGACGAAACCAAATAACTGTAATGCGGATATGTAATCGTTGGATGCAGGAGGGTACGACGGACCTGCGTGTCCGATCGCATCCACCTCAGCGCACCACTTCATGTGATGACAGGCAAATTGTGCACATGGCAGTGACGGATCGCTCACTCACATCACGAACCATAGCACAACACATGCAGTCTGTAACGCATCATCCAGTGTCTGCGCGTACCATTAGACGCCGTTTACAGCAGAGTGGTCTGTCCGCAAGACGTCCATTGCTTTGTCTACCCTTGACGCAGAACCACAGACGTCTCCGCCGCCAATGGTGCGATGACAGAAGGATGTGGACGGCAGAATGGAATGAAATTATCTTTATTGACGAGTCACGCTTCTGTCTGCAACACCACGATGGTCGCATTCGAGTCTGGAGACACCGTGAAGAGAGGATGCTGAACAGCTGCGTTATGCACCGCCACACTGGTCCTGCACCGGGTATTATGGTATGGGGCGGTATTGGATATCACTCTCCCACACCTCTAGTGCGCATTGCCGGTACTTTAAACAGCCAGCGCTACATCTCCGAGGTGTTGGAGCCAGTTGTCCTTCCTTACTTTCAGGGATTGCCCACAGCCATATTTCAACAGGATAATGCGCGACCACACGTGGCACCCATTGTCCAACGGTTGTTCGTCAATCGCCAGATTGAATTGCTTCCCTGGCCGCCTCGCTCTCCGGATCTTTCGCCGATAGAAAACATGTGGTCCATGGTTGCTCTACGATTGACCCAGATTCCATCCCCAGCTACCATAGCAGATCAACTTTGGCATCGTGTGGAAGCTGCTTGGTCTGCTGTACCCCAAGAACTCATCCAAAGTCTCTTTGAATCAATGCCGAGGCGTGTGGCAGCGGTGATCTCCAACAATGGCGGCTACTCTGGCTACTGATTTTGGCAGGAACCGCACTTCACAGAAGTCTATAAATTTAATCATTTGATACTTGGTCAACATGTTATGTACAAAATAAATTTTGTTGTGATATCTCTTGTCTTTCTTGGTGTTGCAATTTGGGTGGCCAGCAGTGTAATTCAAATTAAGGCCTTCTTTTAAGCACATTTCTTGTCGCAGACATCTTGCCACGGTTTGTCTGATCATTGAACCTCTAATTAAGTGGAACCGACTTGCAGTCTCAACTGCTATAGTGCATAAGTTTTGTTGTTATTACCAGAAATATTTCATCATTTTAACTTAGTGGGAGTGTATCATTTATCAAAGTCTTAAAAATAGCCCATTAGCCTGGGGCAGAATTCTTACATAATTCGGGGTGATATTTCAGGTTCTTAGTTATTACAGACACACTGCCTAAAGTTATCTAACTGATGTATATTCCTTCGCATAAATTACCAACCAATTTGATATAACTACTTTGATATCAGGCTTGAAAAAGTCTATTTTCATGACACATATTCTGCCCACTGCGCATCTCTTCTCAATCCTGTCATGATTTCCTTTAAAATGCCTCACTTTCTGCTCCAATTGAATGCGGCAGGAGGAATTCTGGCTGCCTATTCAAGACGTCTCATTTGTATTCCAGACACTTCAATGACCCTTTCTCAGCTGTCACTTTGATGAATTTCTATTTTATACCATAAAAAGGATTTAGGCGTCCGGTATTCGGATCCGATATCCCTGCTCTCCGGATGTGCAAGTCAAAATTGTAAACTCAAGTCCTAACCGATACAAACCTCACACTATGTAAGACCTTCTTCTCACTCACAAACAATTGAAGGGTGTGCTGCAAAAAGGAGGCAACTCCCATTTTTCAAGTTTTCGGAAAACGGTAAAAAAAACATTTGAAAATTCAAAATTCTAAGTTGTATGAAATTATTACTTTTCATAAATTTCCTTAATTGTTCTTGTATTAGGACAGTATTTTCACTCAAAAATATATCTTCTAGATGACGTGGCACATGCGTGATTGTTGGAGCTACCTTTTTCTAGCCACCAAACGGATGTTCTATCTACTTCTAGGAACAAAGATTTAGAAAAAATATTTTATATAAGGAATTAAAAAAATAATTTATGTAAGGAAATAATTTATATAAGGAAAAAGTAATTTATATAAGGAAAACTTCAATTGAAATCGTCACGTTTTTTGGAATCGTCACATTCCCCCCCCTCTGTAACGTCTGACTCATCTGGTGCGTTATCTGGTTGTAGTCCATCGTAAAACCACATATCATTTTGTGCGACGTATTTGCGGGCTATTTCCTTTCCATCTTTATATTTTTTAGTTAAACAATATACAGTATTATATTTATTGGAACCCAAAACTCCACTGTTGATAAGTGTTGTGTAACCTTCCTGTAAACAAACCCCATCAGTCGTTTGAGGAAAAAAAGAGGTCTGCCTTACGTGTCAGGCAGATCCATCTCTTGAGTAACACGAGATCTAACGATTGGATTCTTTCTGGCATCAAACTCATTGCCAATCTTCCGGGCTTTTGTAATAAATAAATTTTACCACAAGATAGTACATGTAACTCCAGACTTCCCCAGGGTGGAGCTACCTCCTTTTTGCAGTAAACCCTTCAATTCTAGATGTTTAAAAAACATCTGAAGGTTGTCATGACATTAGTTAAATATGATGTTTTTGAGTTTTAGTCATTTACGGTGATATCTTCTTTCAGATGTCGAAAAATTTGATCAACATGCCTGCAGAAGATACGATAGAAAAGTGGCAAATTTCTGTGAAAACTTCATCTTACTAAATTTGATGAAAATAGAAGCGGTAAAATAAGGAAGGCTGAATAAAAGGTGAATATAATTATAAATATAGTTAGATTGTTACTTATCTGAATAGCTATAGTTTTTACATGATATGTAAAATATTTTGGCATTGCAATATAATTAACTAAAAATAAATTTTGAAAAAAGATGAAGATTTTCTCCCGTGGAATTCAGGTGAATCACAAACTCGTAATCAGTCATAAAAAGGGCAATATTTTACATTTATTTATCACAAATAAAACGTCAAATGCCAAATTTCAAGAAAATTTTTTTAAGGGGACTCACGACCCTTAAGTCAAGGGAATCAGGCATATTTTCATACTTTTTGACTCTTTGTAACTATTTCAATTTACTCCCAATTTTTCCAAATTTAATGTATATGATAAAATGATATATTTATTTTAATAGACAAATTTTCAACTCTCAAAATAATTTTAAATATTTTTTTTAAATGCTTTAGGTATACCTCGTTTTTTAAGTATTTTTATTGTATACTGGCTAGCGCGCAGAACTATGAAATTAATTTTACACTTAAATGTATAATTTTTGTTTTATATTTAAAATAAATAATTCAAAATACAATTGAACATAAAGCATTCAAAATAAAAATATTTTTTCAATTTTTTTAAAACTGCTCAAAATATACTTAAAATTTCCTTAAATTTTTGCATTCATTTACCCCTGAAAAAATGACAAAATGTGCAGTGATTGCAATAATTCTAGTTCAGACGCAATAAAATAGCATGATTATGCAGTGATAAAAATTTCATGAAATTATATTTCATAGTTTTTGAGATATCAGTTGCGGAATGATAAAAAATTACATTTTGAAAAAAATGAGTTTAAAATTTTTCTTACCATAAACTTGATCAGTAATTAAATGTTTAGAATATCAATATCTCCGGAACAAAGCGGAATATTTTCATGCGGTTTGCTATATTTTGTTCAGAAATGATCAGGCTTTAAGATATATGTTTTTCAAAAAAATCGAATGTTTTAAAGATTTAAGGGTAGTAAGTCCCCTTAATATGCACTCAATTACTATGTTTCTTTCTTCCAGTATGCTGAACTAAAATATTGAACAATGCCGAACTGATTAGAAATTACATAGTGTTCTGATCAATTTAAGTGAGATACAAAGCATATTATTTTTATAGAATAAAATATATCAAGGTGTGTATTTTATATGTTTTAAACTAACTAACTTTAAACTAATATAAACAACAGAAAAACATAAAACTATGGGATGAATGAATAAGGTTTGAAATCACAACCTTTTTTCGATAGATGTAGTTTTTACAGGTTAAAAATAGATGGTAATTGTAAGCATATAGTAGGTTATTGGATAAATTGTATTGGATAATCTATATATATTAAACAGTTCCGTAACTGACTCATTCATTCTCTGACTGACTGACTGACTGACATACAACGCACAGACCAAACCGCTAGACCTAAAGGGCTGAAATTTTGCATGGCGATTCTTCTAATAGTGTAGGGGTGCACTAAGATAGATTTTTCAAAAATTCTTCTTAGATTTTTTTAAATTAAATTTTTAAGCTGTTTTTTAAACTTTTTTTACGTTTGCATTTAAAATAATACATTGAGGGTTATAAAATTTATATCACGAGAAAGATCATAAAAATTCCTTCAAAATGAAATTTTTTTTCGAATTTTTACCTCCATTTCCTGATTTTTGGTGAATTTTTAAAGATTCATTTTTAGAATTTAATTTATTAAATGCTGATCACGTGATTTCTTTTTCTGGTACTTTCAATAAATTTATCGTCACGTGTATAACAACTAAATAGACAAAAAAAAACTATTTTTTCTTGCTAATTCGGCAGACGATTGGACATTATCCAAAAAAATATTAAAATACAATAAAAGATATTATGTATAATTCTATACATTGATCGTCGTATTTATTATATATATATATATATATATATATATATAGGCATTAATTGCATACATTGACCATTGTATTTAATTTCAATGTACTCCGTAGCGAAGTGCGGGTTTTCAGCTAGTAGTAGCATATAGGATTATTGTCTAGTTGCATAGTAACTAAAATCTAGTTATTGTTTTTATGTATCATATACTCATCGAAGGCTTATAATTGTTCTTATCTCGGATACTTGAAATTTAGAAAACTCTATTCCGGAAATCTACTGATAAAAAGAAAAATATTTGTATTTCATTTTCAATTAATTCAATTCTGAGAATAATACATCAATAGTTTTTCAGAAAAATATATAAGTTCTAGTTTACACTTCAAATTTCTCCTGATATTAACATTTCTCTGTTACATTTTATTTAAGTGTAAATATAAATCAGGTATTAAATACTAACAAATTTATTAAATAATAAAAAAAAACATTAAACGTTAAGTTTGTTCATAGAAACCACGAACATATTCTTAATACAAAGTTTGACAACACCATAGATATTTCGATGAGACAACGTAATATGAAAGTGTTTAAATTTTCAGGTATATGTACGAAAATATATATTTCAGCATTCCTCTCCTATAGTAACAAAACAAAAGCTAGATGAAGACGATATTTCACGGGCCTTTTAAAATAGCCTGGTGCCTGAAAAATAAATGAGTTGTTTTGATGAACTTTCGAAGAAACAAATTAAGTTGAGAATAACAAATGGTTTCGACAAATTATCTGTTAGGACTCTCAAGGAATCTTTTCCTCCTTATTAATCAAAGCAAATTTTGAAGGAAAATAAAACGCTCCTCACCCGTTTGGGTACTGCAAATTTCACAAATTGCGAGGAATTAAGGTAATAGCAATTTTGCTGCGAAATTAAGATTTATTTTTAGATAAATTGAATCAAATATTTTAATCCGTTCGTGCTGTTCATAATTTCAGTCCTTTACTCCTTTTCACCGATTAGGAACATCCCAGAATTTATTAAAAATGCTTTGGCTGACAACACCTGATGACATCATAGGAATAAGTGGTATCTTATTTCAAACTTTTAATGTCAGCTGCGAAATCTTAGTTATTAAAATTTATATAGTGTCATGTATATAAATATTTTAATTTATCTCGTACCTTAACTTAACACAGCATGGTCACCATGGTAAAGGGAGTTGCATAAGAACACCTATTTCATATGAAAATCTCTCTATAGAAAGTTTTCTTGAATATGATGAAGATATAAACATTTTTTCTCCTCATGCATATACTTGTTTGTGTATAACTGCATGGTATTCAGATGTCTTTGCGTGTATTGATAGGATAAAAAAATCTTTCATTAACCCTTTTAGGGGCGCCGTTTGCACAGTGCAAACGCCTAAAACTAGTATTTTTTTCACTTGTATTCAACGTATTTCAGTTAAATGAGCAGAAAAATGGTTAGTTCTACCATCTGTCATCAGTTTAAAGAAGTAAAAACATTTTGTAACCTTTAATTGGTAAATATTTCAAGATTCTTTAGGTTAAAAAAATCGGTAAAAAATCTGCCCCCTGAAAACGGGGGAGGTTGTTTGCCCCTGAAAGGGTTAAAAAGATTTATTTAAATTAACTAAAGGAAAGTTGACACGTATTTCATTTTTACATCTTTTACATCAGGTGATCTTTACATTTTTACATCAGGCGATAGGGTACTAAGAAATAACCTGAAATGAAATTATAGGTATTTACAGAGACGTTTGTAAAGCAATTCCCTTTTACACGTATTTATAGCCAGTTCTACAGCATAACATGCATTACAACATAATATGCTTATTTTGTAAAACGTAAAATAATAATTTTTCCGTAGATTAATAATCTCCTTTATATTTAAGTGATTTGTTCTCATTGTAAAGGATGTTTAAAAAATCCTAATGTGCTTTCCGAATTACTTAAAAATTTGTGAAATGGATTTCTGATTGCACTCTTGTTTTTAGGGACTTTAATGTGTTTTTGATTATCAAATATTTATTGCTTCATTCACATAAATCTCCTTCTGAACAATAAGTCGCTTCTATTTAGAATTTTTTTATAAATGAACCTTAATCTATTACTTAAAATCATTTGGTCCTATTCATCTTTTCAATAAATGAGAAAATATGAGTAGAAAAATGGCGTATCGATTTTTTCAAAATAATTGTGATATATGATTTTAAAAGAAAGTGTTAGCATTTTAAGTAGCGTTAGTTGGGAGAAGGAATTTTCTGTTGGTCTTTGAAACCTGAAGAGTGTTACTAACACAGATATCTACTGTGTCATACATCAGTAAAACATCACAAAAACAGTGAAGTCAAAAATGAATTCGCAGAGATGTTCAAGTATGATGTAAATTTCATAAAAGTGCGAATCTATTGTTTATAATAAATAATAAATGTTTCATTACATCATTAATAGAGTGTAATATACGGAAAGACAAATTATGTTTTTAATTGAACATAAAAATTTTCCCCCGAGAAAACAAGATTTTGGGTGGAACATATTCGAATCATATTCTAGCACTTAGAAGATGTTTTGAACATTTAGGAAAAAAAAAGACATTAAATGCAAACTGCAACCATACAGTGTGTTGCACGTACTATTTTTATTCCTTACACGTACTATTTGTGTGTATTGGAAGCAACCTCGTTCACATTTGGCGCCAGTCTGATAAGAAGGCATAAATGAATGAGGCTCAAAAACAACTGTTCACATGTCGATGTACATAAATTGTTAAAAGGGTGTATCACCCTCCATGGCTAAACGCAGAGGTGCGCAAATTGTTTTTCGACTGTGACCCACTTTCTTTAAATAAAAAAAAACTAGACCTCCTGTTAATACATCTTGTTATGGCCGTGATTCTAGAAGATTTGTACAGTGCATTAAAAATAAAAGAATAAAACAAGAATTCACTTTCCACACTTTCTGAATAAATGACACTTTATTTAATACATGAACTAAGATAGCACATAATGATTTAAACATGGGCATCACATATTTCCTCAAAGGGCCGTGAAACATTAAGATTTCTCGAATCCATTAACATCTTCGTTAATTCTGTACTATATACGTACTTGTAGAAACCTATCTAACACGTAAGAAGGAAATTCTCTCACAGACGATCTATTTATTTCTTCAATGGCATTTCAAAGATTGATTATTCTTTTTATGCGACACGTGCAAGCACGTGGTTCAGAACCGCACTCTACAAGCAGGTGGATGGACTCTCTAGCCGAAAAATTCATGATGACTGACACCACATACAGTTCCTGAGCCGGAAATTCTAAGATCGCCGCTCCTCCTCTGTTGCCATCGTTTTTATCCAAACTTTGTGGTCGGGGAAAGTCAGTGCGCGCGCATTCACTGAAGTGCCGCCTCTCTGAATCGCGCGAGCAGGAGAAAAGTTGGGAGCATACCAGTTCCAGCTAGTTTTCAGTAGATGTTCCGGAAATAGTTTTAAGTAGATGATTTCATAACACCTCCTAATAAAAAAGTTTTTGGTAATAGCAACTTTTTTTTTAATTAGGAAAATGTTCCCCCCAAAATAGAAAATTTTGACAAACAACTTTTAATATCAATGAACTGTAGATTGTAAGTATATACGTATTTTAATAATATCAATAAATAAAATCTGTCGATTGCTTTCTATATTTGATTTTTACCCTAACTCCTGTGATCAAAACTTGACATTGAAATATTAATATGTATTTTTATTTCATTTAAAGTAAAAATTTACAAAAATTGAAATCAAAATAGAGCATGATTTCAAAAATGATAAGCTTCAAAAATCGAAAATTTTTAACTGCATTTATTTGTATAAAACTAAAATAGATAAACATGAATGAGAAGGGTGAGCCTTGACCTCGAGCAATATTTGCTCAGTATTGTTGGAAATAGTTGAGTGTGCTACTCTCATATCACCTTCCGAGTTGGGTCTCGATCGCTGTATGGTTTATAAAGTTGGTCATTCTGAAAACCCAGTTTCACACAGGTAGAAGCATGACCATATCATATCATTTTTTAACATAAACAAATCAGATAAAAAATTGTAATTATAGGAGATTTAAGGCATATTTTTAATTAAATAGTGGTTGTAAATTATTGATCGCCTTTCATGCTTGAAAAAAGAAGAGATACGTGCATGTTTATTGTTTCCTTTGAAGGACAATTTAAAACAGTTTTACACAATAAAATTTTAAACATTAAATAACTTACACATAATCCGGTAGATGGCGCGACAACATTTTGCAAAAACAATTTACTAATTGCGTTAGTCTGCAAATAGCTGCTGTACAGGAAAAAGCAATGTGCGTTTTGTGGTTCCATGAAAGCAAATCCGATGTTACTCATTTTGTTCTTTTCTTTTCAAAAATGAAATGCGCTCAATAATTTTAGACCACCCTGTACTTCAAATTCGACCCACAGTTCATTTTAGACCCACAGTTTGCACCCCACTAGCTTAAAGCAATCTAAATCCACGGGATGATGGTTTCAAGGATTAAAAAAGGCCCGATATAAAATTTAAAGATAAATTTTAGATTCTCATATAAAATTTAAAGAGGAGAAATTTAATTTATTGAAGTCGGTGTTTAAGAATAGAATGAACCCCAAAATTTCAGAACAGGTAATAAAAACCAATACGTAAAAAGATACCGAATAAAAAAGTTTTGGACAGTTTTTGTTGGATTTAGCCCAGATGAAATGTGTACCCAACAGATGGTACTTCGATCATAATGCCCTTAAGGCGACAATGGACCTTCAGATTGGCTAAAATATGTCCCTAAAACGATTTTTTTTCTTTCAGTAAATGATTCTGCAACTCATCAGCTTTAAATTAAAAAAAGTATGTTGATCCGATCATTATTAACAGAGTTATAAGTATTTTTTCAAACGTAAACAATGGAAACGTTACGTTAAATGAAAACTTTAAATGCTATTTTCTCAAAACAAGTTTTCATGTCGTTTCGGTAAGTTTAAAATATTCCATGCGTCATAATTTTTCTTGAATTTTCATAAAATTTCATAAAATGATTATTTATGTATGTTAGAATAAAACTTACTAATAAATTCATCATACTATTTTAAAACAACTTAAAATGTTTACAATAAGAAATTTTTTTTGGATAAAATTTTGCACAAAATGACCTATTTTTATCGATTTCTTTTCTAGTTTTTATAAATATGACTGAAAATCAAATATTGCTACCAACTTTTATTATATGTATATAAAGCTAAGCTTAAGAAAGGAAATTAGATATCTGAGACAAAAATTGATACGCATGGAGCATTTTTAAATAGAGTAATTAACAAATTGATTTTAATTAATATCTTAATTAATTACATTCTGATATTTTTTTATTTATTTAGAATTATCATCTCTAAACAACACTGTATAAGTATACAAAATTTCATAGCAATTGGTTGGTAAATAAATAAAAAGTTTGTCATTAAATTAAGTAGATTCCTAAGTAAAAAAAAATTAACCTTACAGGAATTTATGAGCTGACGCTCGTCAGACATGACGCGTTGATGAATTGGTACAGTGAAAACAACTAATCATCTGCAGTTATTTCACCTGGCTTCCTCAACGGTTTGTTGGGGACATCGAACCCTGCACTGCCGAAAACCAAATAAAACAATGTATCGTGAAATGGAAATCTTTAAATAATATTACAACTATTAACGCAGGATTTCTAAAATATAAAGCACTACATCATTTCCTTTCCCTAATGTTTTCTTAGTGATAAAATATAATGAGTTGCAGAATGTTGCAACAAAAAAGGATGCATTAGTTTAACGACAGCATTCAACTAATGACCTCACCGTCTGTTCCTTTATATACAAATAAATAATCTTACTTTATATTTTTTAACTATGTATACACTTAACTCATACAGTTGCACATAAATGAACTAACTCACCTGTCTATCTATGTATGTCTGTCTTTATAACGTATGTATGTATATGCAACAAATGTCTAAACTACTATTTATAATTTTACAATTTACCTCCTACAACGAAAGTTCAATTATAGAAGCAGAATAAAAAAAGGGGAAAAGTGTAAGACCCGCTTATATCAGAATCTTAAAAGAAGATATAAATGTCTTTATTTTAGACTTCGCCTCATTTATTCAATAAAAGAATGTTGTTCTAAATTTTATTTTGTTCCATTGTTACTTTCAAATAATATTTAGGCGTTACGTACTATAAATTTTATAAGAAGAATGCTGCGAACAATCCCAGGGCCGTTTATCTTTCGTCTTCTGAAGTAAGGCCGACTAAAGATAACGGATTGAATAAAGTAAGAAAGTAAAGAAACAGAGTAAATAGTCTGTAGAAGCAAAGTCGAGATGTGTAAGATTGATTAAGACAGCTCCTTAGCAAATAGTTCGGCAGCGAACTGTAAATTGTCAGAAAACTAAGAATATGGACTTTGAGGACTTGTCTTAGAGTTATAAGATTGTTCGATAAAAAAAGAGTAATGGTTAAAATCATGTCTCTGAAAGATTCGTAACGCAAATGTGTCAGTTGAGCAATTGCCGTACCAAGAATAGAATCAGATAACATTTAAAAGCCCTCGTTGTGTTCGATGAAAAAAAAAAAAAATTGGGAAATTTCTATTTCAGCTTTTTTTCTTTTCTTTCAAAGGTATTTCTATCCATTGACAGTGGGATTTAAGTTTAGTCTCATGACTAAACTTAAGTTGAGTCACACGCGTATAGTTTTCCCAAAACAACACTGCCAAAAAATGAAAGTAATAAAAATATACCAAATTTTTGTATTTTCTTTCCTTATAAAAAAGGGTTCCGATATCAGTCTTTTGTTATTACTTTCTGTTATTACTTCTTTTTAGTGTGTGCTAAGCTTACACACTGTAATTAGACACTAAAAGTATAGTAGTTAGCAAATGTTGTTGTTGCTGCTAATGCCCCCTGGTTGGAGGTTCCATTCACCAGGTCCTAATAGGCTATTGGGCTGAAAGGGGCGGCTCCTGTTTTGAATTGGCACCACAAGGGTCGGAGTCCGACTTGGCTAACGAACCGGTCCCGTAATATTGAACCGAGTCAAGTGACGAGACCGAAAAACTTGACTCCGCGCTCCAGAGGTACATTTGAGAACTTGGAGGACATTGCAGTCAAGCCCTATTTTACGTGCCCCGGCCACCATTAGCGAACACGGCGGTGGATTTGTAGCGACGAGCATCGAACCAGGGACGTTCAGATCACTGGCCCGCTGCTCTTGCCAACTGGGACACCGCGCCCAGTTAGCAGAGGTTTACATAGTAAACAGTGAAACATTTTGCATGCGAATGGAACATTTGAAACTTTATACCAAAACTTTATTAAGGAGGTTTTGGTTTGGTTTGGTTTGGTGTGCTACGGTCAACTTTTTGCTACACGAGGGCTAATTAGACCGGGATCTACAGTTTAAAGCCGATTCCGAACGGCTACATCCATGCCAACAGTGGGACCATGCCAACATCCATGCCAACAGTGGGACTCGAACCCGCAGGACCTGAACCGAAGGTCAGCACCTTTCTGTCAGACATTCGGCCATCACCTGGAAAATAAATAAATATTTACTTATAAATAAATATTTACTTATTAAAGAGGACTCTATTCAGTCATTTCTATCTCAGCTTAAGATATTGGTAGAATGAATAGTATATCTCAAGAATAGTATTGTAGAAGTAAATCTGTAGTTCTGAAATTTCCAAGAATAAGCATAAGGGTATATACCTTCGCCTGTTTAAATTTTAGGTTTAAAAGTAATAAGTTTCTAACAGAATTTTATTTCAAGAAAACTTTGTTTCAACAATATAATTCCTTTTGATATGAAATTTTCATAATTTTTTTTTTCGCTTCTGGAGTGAACAAGTTCGTTTTACGGCAGCTTCCTCATTAGGACAAAATGCATAGAACACGGTCTACTGGGTGGAGCTAGTTAAAAAAATGTATATACATCTCAAGCGTACAAAGTAGCCTAGGGACTAAAGGTTTAGCCCTTGCAATGGGTTCCTCAGTAAAAATTTGCAGAAACTGCTCAATAGGCATTCCTCTCCATCCAGTGTTATGCCTTGACAAAAACTATTACTAATAATACAGGCCCCCACATACACTTAAGAAGGCTCTTACAAACTCCCTTTAACTATACTGACACACGTTATATTACTGTGGACCCGCGGAAAACAACACTCCACGTCCGAAACCTCGGTGGTTCAGTTCTCTCTCTCCAAAGATAGGGCTACATGAGGCATGAAAAGCAGCGCCCTCTCGAGCTTGAATAAATATGCTACATGTATTGCCAAGATGCCTATAGCAAGGGCGAAACCTAGATTCAAGACCAACTGATAAGCTGGAGATGTATATTTTTGCAGTCCTCGTTGTGTTCACTTTATACCAAACTGCTTCCTCGTTGCGTCCAGACTTCTAATCTCTTTCACTATACTATTTATAACTTTTCCTATGTTCATCACAATTATTCAACCCTTCAGTGATATCCCTGGGTCTATGAGGTCCAGGAGACAACAATTTTTGTATTACCTGATATATAGAAATTGGTTAACCAGTTCACCACTACAGTACTTTCCTATCAAATCCTCTAGATGACATTCCTTGATCCTACCTTAGTTTAGTTCCAAGTCTAGTTCTAAGTCTCAAAAAGCAGTATGGGCCCAAGGTTATCACTCATGTTAGTTTTCTTTTCACCATGGAGCCTATCTACCTCGAAAATGGTATTCAACTGATAGTGTCAAGATGATGCTCAGTCTGTATCTGCTTAAAACATGTACAGTGATATGTCAAAATTGCAGTTGCAATGTTTAGATTTTTTTAGATTGTAATCAAATTTATTTTTTTATATCGGTATTTTATAAATGTTGTTATGTAATCAGTTTTCAGTATGTAAAAAAAATAAATAAAATTATTTCTTTAATTTCAGACTTAGTATGCTTTATTGGATATCCTAAAACCATTTTCAATGATTAATTAGCATTTACTTATTTTTGGAATTTTTAAAAATTTCATGGGCCTGTCAGACCCAGGGATACATACCATTGGCGTCTGATAATTTTCAGGTGACTCCTGAAGGGTTCAAATACACAGCGGGGGTCTAGCTACTTGGTCTGGAATACTTTTGGCCCGGAGGGAATTAAAAACAACTACACAGCATTATGAAATGCCTTTCAGTGTTTGTTTGCTTTCCGAGAGGCGGAAGAAAACATACATATGCAAAGAAACGGAGTTTAATGGCGTTTATAAATTCGTCCTATTGACTGCTTCCAATATCTCACAAAAATAATATGCTAATCTAAATTAAATCAACCTTCTCACCTTGCTAAATTCTAACTGTGTACCTGCTCACAGATGTGTAAACTTGTCTAGACTCATTGTAAAGATCTTAACAGAAACATTCGCGTTTATTCAAGATTTTAAAGCGTAAAATCTTAACAAGAATGATAAATATCGAACTTGAAGTCTAGAAGGCTGTTCAAAGCCTATAACATAAGGCACTGTTTTCTAACTGATAAAATTTTATTGACCCGTGCAGGATTAGAGATTATTGCGAACTGCTATATATGCCAAGATGGATAGTTAGGAGGAGTGAATAGAGCTATTTTGTTAATGGATTTGATTTTTTTATACCGTGTGTATAGGTGTTTCCTTAAATCTAATTACAGACTGGCCAATGAATTAGAAACCTAGGATTGATATTTTATTGAAATACCATTTGCACGGATAACAGACAGTATTCGCGAAGGCATCGATTCTACAAGCTTCTGGACTGCATTTACTTTCAGAGAAAACCATGCATTCGCTACACAGTCCTTAAGAACCTATAAATTGGATGGAAGAGGAGATTGCTGTCAGATGAGCCTTTCCAACATGTCCCAAACATTTTCTATTGGATTAAGATCCGGACTTTGCGGAAGGCAGGGAAGATGGTGGAAGTCTGATTGATGTTTTGTGAACTCGAATGATTTTGGCACGATGTGTAGTTGCATTATCGTCCATGAAGCATGCGTCACATGTGGAGTAAAAATGGTAACACAGCAGGATGCACTTTATCTGCTAATATATCCAAGTATTGCATGGCTGTGTGTTTACCCTCAGCGAACACCAGGAGACCACTTCCATACCAGCAGAACATGACCCACATAGTGATACTCCCACCAGACCTTTACACAGTGCGAACAAGGCACTGTGTATGCCAAGGACATGATGGGTTCATGGCTTCATGGGGTCTTCCATCAGTGCAAAACAAGGTATAGCGTGATTCATCTGACCACATAATATTTTTCCAGTCCTCTTTTGTCCAGTTTCGTCTTTCTAGACACCACTGGAAATGAATTCTGACATTCCGGGCAGAAATGAAAGGTTTCCTTATAGGCATCCGACTAAATGGGCCCCAAGAATAAGTCCTTTTTCAAATGAGGAAAGATCTGTTTCATTTCTCATTCTACTTCGTTTTTCGTGAAATGTAGCCGCACACCTTACTAGCATTCTGATGACGTATCATCCGACTACGTAATCCCATCCTCTGCAATTCTCTGCGCATGGTTCCCACCGAGATCGGTTGGGATGATACCTTGGTCGAAGATTTCTGTCAGTTGAAGTACAGTATAATCCCTTTTCTGCCGTACAATCCGTCGGAAACGACTTCGATCACGGTCTTGGTTGATTGTGTTCGAACCACAGTTACGCCTTTTGGACAAGGACTGTGGGTTCTGCTTCCAACTGTTGAACACCTTCGAAATGGCTGCTTTTGAGAACCTAGTGAGTTCTGCTGTCTTCACAATCGTGGGTCCTGCTAAATGGGCCCCAAGAATAAGCCCTTTTTCAAACGAGGAAATATCCGTCGTTTTTCTCATTCTACTTCGTTTTTCGTGAAATGTAGCCGCACACCGTACATATACTAGCATTCTGATGACGTTTCATCCACGTCATAAACCGGTTTTGCATACGCATGCCAATAGCGAACATTTGTAGAAGCTCTCACAGGTTTCTAATTCAATGGTCAGTGCGTGTACAACAAGGCTTCCATCCTTCTGCCGGACCATAGGACCATAGGAAATGGGTCGCAACTTCAATTCCTGGGCCACGCCCTCAATTGCAGACTTTCAGGTAATAAGTAGAGGGGAACCAATAGAAACAGAGTAAAGGAGTGAAATGATTGGATCGCTGCTAATCCGTGAGATCATACTACAAGAAAAAGTGAGTAAGCATCTTGCAGGGCAGTAGAAAAGAGGGTCTACAGACGATGCAATGATGAATAAAAATAAAAGAGAAAGTTTAAGGATAGGAATACATTTTTATTTGTTTAAATAAAATTTTTTGTTGGTTTTTACCTTGGCTAGCCAAGTATTATTTTTTATTTTTTATTAATAAGGACGAAGGACAAAACATTTAAGAAAATGACAGGATGACCTTCTGCCGGTTGTCTCTGGGAATGGATAAATACTAGTTGCCAGGGTCACTGCCTTTTCTTGCAATTCAAACACAGAAAAACCTAAAAATGCATAATTTTTTTCATGGAATTTCAAATTCACGATACATACACAATAAAAATCGAGACACTCTAGAAAGTATATTTGACTACATGTTATTCTAATAACATTTCAGTTAGAATATTTGTATTAAAAAACAAGTCTTGACGTATATCATTCGGACTTACCTCAAGATATTTACCTCAAAATGAAACACCTTACTTATGCAAAATTTAGTATGAAATGTATTTTCTGTATTCACTGAACATTAATAGATATACTAAACTTCATATTACAGTAAAATACAGTCTAAAAGGACTCCAAATTAAAAAGAGAAATTAAACTGTGCTCTCATTTTTATGCTTGAAAATGTATCTCGAGAGCCATCGGCAAAAGTTGCTAATTCGCCATTAGAAAAATACTAACAGGAAAATCCTCTCAGCTTAACACGGAAATTTAAAATCTGCGAGGTTAATAGATGAGCCATCCTAAGGCGTTGTTTCATAATTTCTTAAACAAACTCCATTTTGAAACTGTCAAACAAATGAGTCACAACCACACTTTAAAACATCGATTTACACGCAGTTATTTCATTGTTTTTTGATAAGTAGATAAGGTTTTCGAGATTAAAGTAGATGAGTTCTTTGTAATTTGTGTATGCATATATATTAAAAGGATTAAATACCAAACAGTTAGTGTCGTTCTTTATTTGGGGAGAGTATTCGATTAATGCAACACACTTATTGATTTTATGGGACAAATAATTTATTTTCGCATTTTTTACCGAAAACGCTTATAGAGAAACTAGCTGAATACCAATGCTTCTCTACGGAGTACTTTCAAATTAAATATAACGGTCAATGTATGCCGTTAATGCCAAAAACAAAATATATATAGTTATAATTAATACAAAGGTCAATATATGCAATTAAATATATTTATAAAAAAATCGTACCAGATAATGTTATAGACAAAATAACGTAGAAGAAAATATTCAAATTAAATCTAACAGAACATACTAAAGTATATAGTACGGTTAAAATAGTACAGTTTGAGGAACATTTCCTTTACTGTATTTTAATATTCTTTTGGATAATGTCCAATCGTCTGCCTCATTGGTCAGAAAAAAATATTCTTTGTTGTCAGTTTATTCCGTTGTTATACACATGACACAAAATTAGCTTAAAGTATCACAAAAAGAAAAGAAACCATGTGATCAGCATTTAAGATATTAAATTCGAAAAATTAATCTTTAAAAATTCACTAAAAATCAGAATATGGAGGTAAAGATTCGAACAAGATTTCATTTTAAAGGAATTTTTATGATATTTCTCGTGATATAAATTTTATAACCCTCATATTATTATTTTAAATGCAAACTTTAAAGGATGTTACAAAAAAATGCTTAAATATTTAATTTTTAAAAAATCTAAGAAGAATTTTTGAAAAACTTTCTTAGTGTATCCCTACACTATAAAAAGAATCGCCACGCAAAATTTCAGCCCTTTAGGTTCAGGGGTGTGGTCTGTGCGTTATCTGTCAGTCAGTCAGTCAGTCAGTTACGGAACGGTTTTATATACATAGATATTGGTTATCTTCAGTTACTTGGTTCAAGTTTTAAATATTGGTGACAACATTTTTTTAAAAATACAGTTCTTTAAGAAGAGAATCTCAATTACCTCTTTGTGACTCCCACTGGCAAATTCCCAATTTCTTGGTTTTTAATAGCATGCCCTCCAATGGCTTGTACTATTGACATGATAATAATCAAAATAAGCTTCTCAGGAAGAAAAAAGAATTCTTGATGTTTAAAGTTTACAATTTTACCAAAAAGTTTCATAATAATTTTTAAGTATTTTGATTATTATATATATATATATATATATATATATATATATATATATATATATATATGATATACAGAGCTGTGTCAACAGCATCCACAGCACCCGTGACGAGCTTCTGTTGACTGCCAAAGATTTTATAAGGTTAATTTCGGCGTTAAGAAAACTGGGCACCAAACATAAACGTAACACTTCAACGTAAAACCTAAACTTATTCCTTACCTTTTATCTCATACTCCTCGGATATAAACCTTCATAGTTTCCTTTTTTCCTCAGTTCGTTCCACAGTTCGTTTGTCTTTATGTATCAGCTTTAATGAGAGTCTCTTTACTGTATATCTCTCGGCTGTTTATGCAAAACATCGGTATACCTTAATGAATACAAATCTCCTTCATTATTTCACAATAATTTTCCAGTTCCATTTGAGTCTGAAACCCGACTTTTTGTTTCCGAGTCTTGACATTAATGATTAAAGTGTAACAAATCAATTATACCCGAAGGCGTTTTTCTTATGTCTTTCAGAAATTGTTTTCTATTTTTTTGAAATAATTAATATGGATCGTTATAGAACCTTTCGACGGTATCAAATCTGGAATCAGTTACGGCATGAATTTATAGGTGCTGGAAAGGAATTTTAGCGATGAGAACCGAGGTAGTTATGGTGACGAAAAAAGTGTTTCTAAAAATATACCGGGTGGGCAATAAGTCCGTATAAAATTTTAAAAATTCATAAAAACCGGAAAAATAACCAAACTAAAAAAAGGTTTGCAGGGTTAGAATCGATAGGTCACGGGATTTTTTTTTTTACGACAGAAAAAAAATAACTCAAACAAAATCCGACAGGTGGCGCTCCTAATCCACAACCAGTTCACCGTTGTTCCGCGATCCGCCGAGAGGTGTCATGTATACATCCGGACCTGCTGCACTCTGCCGTTGCTGGATTTGTGACTAGCCTGCAATGCCTTATCCCCTGTGGTGGGGGTCATGTGGAACATCTACTGCTGTAATAAACGATTTAGAAGCATTCTTTTCGTTATTTGCGTATCTTTTCTTTGACTTGTGTAAGTGAGTGCCACCTGTCGGCTGTTTTTTTAGTTATATTTTTATCCTGTCTAAAAAAAAAATCCCGTGACCTAGCGATGCTAACCCTGCAAACCTTTTTTTAAATTTTGGTTATTTTTCCGGTTTTTATGAATTTTTAAATTTTATACGGACTTTTTGCCCACCCGCTATTTGTGCTCTATTCTTGTGTGACAAGAATAAATAAAAAATTCCCCAATAAATGGAAAACATGTTATATGCGTATCGTCCATAAGTCATCCTTATGGTCAATGTGTTAAGCCATGAGAGGCAGAAAGATTACTGGATGTTCTTATGTTTTAACCTTAAACGAACACTTTTTTATAATGAAAGTTGTGCATTCTTAGGTAGTCTATAATAAGAGGGAACCTCAGTTGCTGCAAGGTGTACTCATGATGCCCATCTTTGCTTAAGTATCGACTATTGATGGTTCTTGCAATTTTAGCATCTTCAAGCTATCTAAATTTTGTTCAATAACTCTTGGAAGGCATTTGGTTTTTGTTTCCAGTAGGATTACTGAACTCAGGCAGACACCAGTAAATATTTAGAGAAATCCGGATCTTGGAATTTTGTCGGGTAGGATATTCTGAGTGGCTCTTTAACAGGAACAAAAACGGGGTTGCTGGGTCCACTGGAGTTTCCCATCTTTGCCAGGTCCATGTACTGTTGGGATGGGATATTGATATCGATATTATCGAAATATCGATATTTTCCCTTCGATATTAGATATTATAATATCAATGTTTGATTTGTGATAATATCGGAATATCGATATTATATTCCCGATATTATCGATTACACATTTTAAAAAGAATGTATTTCAAATAATTATAATTCATAAAAATTTGGGTTTAAAAATCTCAAAACCAAAGGGAAAAATTAAATGAAGGATTCAAGAAAACTATATAGAAAATTGGTAAAATTAATCAAAGAGGGCCTATATTCAACTGAAACAGATGAATAAAAAAAACTATAAAACGTTGTTAAATAAAAGTTATAGGTCAATTCCACTATGAAGTTTTCTTCCTTTCTTTCTCTACATAGAAACTTTTCAATTTTATAAAATATTGTTTATTGAAATGTTATTTCATTATTAAAAAAATTACGATAATTTTTTTTATCGTATTATTATCATATATATAAAATATATATTTTTAATGTACAATCATTCCTCCGAATATGGTTGACTGCATATTGAAAGGAAAATGTGTTATCGATATTTTTGTGCAGATATATTATTGACATCGATATTAATGGCCAATATTATTATCGATACTCATATCGGTACTTTGCTTTCGATATCCCATTCCTAATGTACTGTAGAGAAATCCTGGTCACGGCACCATTCTCTAATGAAGAAATAATTCTCTGATGAAGGAAATAATATCTATCTCTATATTGAAGAGAGGGAACGGCATCAATTCTGTAATGAAGAATGGGGAAATAGAACAGCAATTCTATGTTGAAGAATTTCACCTTAGTTAGTGGTAGGAAAAGGAGGCGGCACGGCACTATGTCTATCTCGATGTCGAACTGTTCGTAGTGGAAGAATATGGCCAAAAGTATATGTAGAAGAAGAAACCGATGAACCCAGTCAAGAAAGTTCGTGGAGCTAGGAACAAGCAAAAATTACTTCGATGATGATAACCGCTTTTCAATAAAACGTGATGTAGAATTTAGAAGCCTAACTAGCTTCAGTAGATATGCTGGCCGGTAACGTCGTTGTATAGTGATTTTTTCTAGAGGCGACAACAATACCCACAGGCGGAGCCATCGTCTTCTGCAATCCAGGAACCAAGTGTGAACGAAGAAGAATAAGAGATCGATCCAATTATTAGGTCGAACAGATATTTATTCAGGATCACTTCGGAAATTTTCATCGTTATTAGCAAAATACATTAAACGACCATGATGGTTCAAAATACTTATACATCAAAACTGGTATAGCCTCCTCACAGAATTAGGCAAGAAGAAGCCGCATTCTGGAGGGGCTTCTAAAAGGCATGACCTATATATACAGCAAAAAACTCGTGATCTCTCAAAGTATGTGCATTCAAGTTCTTCCCAGACAGGAGTATATGGAGCGGGGGTTACAAGAAATTTCTGTGCCAAGATGCCAAGCGTCGTAGCTTACGTAGTGTGAAGGCAGAACGCGCTAAGTTAAAAGGGCGATAACGGGCGAAAAGTTGCAACCATCTGCTTATGACGTAAAGGCGCGGCAAGTTTAAAAAGCGGTGATTGGCTGAGCAGGTGAGACCTGGCGACTTTTGAAATTCACCAAAATATGGCGATTTATCGCCAAAGCGGTTTTCTCAATAGCTGCACAGAATCAATTGACGGTATTGCCTTTGGGGGCAAGAGAAATGGCGTGTATTATGGAAACGTCACCTTGAGCGCCGTGAAAATGAGTAACTGTTTTCGAAAGGGGTTTTGATAGATGGTATGCTGTTTGTTAGCTCGTAAACCGGAAACAGTAGTTTAAAGAAATTCTTGCAACAAGAGAACCGTAACTTGGGAATAATAAAACCGTACACAGAGAAAATAGAACCGTAAAGATTTCTTCAACAATATCGAGTTGATTCTATTTACGCACAGATGTGCATGAATGAACAAAGATGTTCTTAAGGGAGACCACCCTGAATTCCAAGCAGGGGCTTAGAAACACACCTGTTAACGTGAAATATTGCTTGACAGAGTGATTGAATTAAAGTATTTCCTGATATTAAATAAATTCTAGATTAAATTGGGGCAAAATTAGCACACATTAACTGTAGCGTTAAATTCCACGCTACAATGTACTAAGCAATTGATCTCCGAATTGAATATTTTAATGTAATTATTTGAATGGATCTCCGAAAATTAAACTTGTTTAAAAGATTTCTCTCCTACATGAACGTGTACCCACTAGTGACCAAGGGGTGACAGTAACAGAACACAAATTGCAACCCAAAATGTCACTTTAAAATATTTTCAAAAAAGTTATTCTTGTATCGAGTTTAATATCCCTTATACAGTTAAGCTTTTCCTTACGGGGTGGGATAGCATGTATCCCAAGAATACAGGCCCAAGAATGAATATATATATATATATATATATATATATATAATATATATATATATATGTATATATGTTATATATGTATATGTATATATATATATATAATATATATATATATAATATATATATACGTATATATATATGTATATATATATATATATATATATATATATATATATATATATATATATATATATATATATATATATAATATATATATACGTATATATATATGTATATATATATATATATATATATATATATATATATATATATATATATAATATATAATATATATATACGTATATTATATATATATATATATATATATATAATATATAATATATATATACGTATATATATGTATATATGTATATATATATATATATATATATATATATATATATATATATATATATATATATATATATACATATATATATATATACGTATATATATATATATATATATATATATATATATATATATATATATATATATATATATATATATATATATATATATATATATATATATATATATACATACATATATATATATATATATATATATATACATACATATATAAATATATATATATATATATACATACATATATAAATATATATATATATATATATATATATATACATACATATATATATATATATATATATATATATATATATATATATATATATATATATATATATATATATATATATATATATATATATATATATATATACAGGGAATCGGGAAAATGGGCCCCGTAAGCTAAAGGTTAAAAACCTAGGAACAATTGCTCTGAAGATATTTATTAACTTTATAATTTTTAAATTTTTTTCCTACGGCGTTACAACACGTGTCGTTTTCGATGTTTCAAAACCACGAGGAGTATTCCAGGCAAAATCCATAGTGACATTTTCAAAAATTCTTTAAATATTTCTTAGTTATTGCCTGCTGACTTACGAACAAAGCTATTTTCAACTATTTCCTTTTCCCTTCCAAAATATAAAACGTCTGTTTATACCAATGAATAAAAAAAAAAAATCAACCCATTCCAAAAATCGTCACTTTTTTATAGAAGGAGATTTATTTCGAGGGGAGTTTTTGAAGCTTTTCCAAAAATGTAACCGTAATTTTTATTTCCGAAACTAAACTTGATTGAATGCCGATAAGCGATGTGCCACCGTGCGAAAGAAATACTTCTAAATGTAGTAAATATGAGGTTTTCGAAGGAAAAAACTGCTTCCAAAGAAGATTGTACCATCTGGTTCCTTAATAAAACAAAATTTTGACTTCTAAATTTTTCATAAAAGACTACTAAAGAAAAAATAATTATTTTGAAACAGAAGCTCCAAGTTTATAGTTAGCTATTTATAAACCATTTATATTTTATAACTTACCCGAAACTTTAGCTTTACTTGAAATTCATTGTAAAGAAAAAATAATATAGGTTTTGAACAAAATGACTTATTTCACCAGCAAATGATAGTATGGACGTGACTTAAAATTCGTCTAGGGAACGAAAAAATGTTTTCTGCCTACGTGATTATTCGTATGTTTTATTATAAAATATAATACGGTATGTATAATTAAGCGAAATGTTGATTTAGAAATTTAACTGAAGTACATTTTTAATAAATACTAGTTGATACCCGTCAAAACATGACGGCTAGATAGTAAATAAATGTACAAATACACAAATTAAACTCAACATCATTGCCAAATGTTGAAAATCACAATAATGCGCAGCAACAAATTAATGTGTTTAAGCTGCCATGTGCTTAGTGAGTATCTAAAGCCAGATTTAAAAATGTCACTGAGCATGCGCAGAAAGCAATTTTTTTTTTTTAAAATTGTAAATTATCGCTAATTAAAGAGCGCGAAATAAACAATTTCCATCAGGTTTAATCTTGTATTTCACAAACATAAAAATAAAAATAGCACAGAGAGATCTTGAGAGAGTCCGCGGAATAAACGTGTTTAATATTAAAACATGAACATTGTCACTGAGCATGCGCAGAAATAGCGTTTCTAAATCCAGATTTAAACATGCCACTGAGCATGCGCATAAAGCAATTTTTAATCGTAAATTATCGCTAATTAATAGAAATTGCGGTTACAAAAAACAAATTTGACAAATCTACAGATTACAATCTTTCGTTCAAGACCAAAATGAAGTAATCTGATGCAGTAGTTTTCTTTCACGGACTGCCCAAAAAGTCGGCTTAGCAACTTAAATACAGTTGGTTCTCTGTTTAACGACGATATTTCCCGGTCCCGGTCCCTCCGACGTAAAAAAATTCTATTTTAAGATGATTTTGTTTCTATTTAACGACGATTTTTTCTTACATGATAAAATTTTTCTTCAACATTTTATCTACAGGAGGGTTACTTTCTGTGAGGGAGTTTGGTTTCAATAACAGACCCGGAATTTCCTTTATGTTTGATGCAATCATAGACTTGTTTGAGCGGAAAAAACCGGGGGAGGGGGGGATTACTGTTTCTCGGAAGATCGAGCATTCTTCCCTGGTGGATCGAATTTCTTAGTGCGGGTGTGGAATCACTCTATTGTACCTACCATGTTGTCATGTGATTTACGAACTGTCCAAAAGCACCCCTCTCTCACGTCCATCTGGGAAGCACGTGTTCATGTTTAGAGTATTCATGGTTGTGTGTAGGAGCTCATTCCAGTACGAATACGAGGTGATCAGAGCAAAATGGCATCAAAGCGAAAGCATCTTACGCTACACGAAAAAGTGAAAATTATTGAAAACTGGGAAGAAAGTGTTGGAATAACAAAAGTCCAATTCGCAAGACAATTTCAGCTACCCGAGTCTACTCTCAAAGGCATTTTAGCAAGCAAAGAGAAAATTCTTGATGCAGCACAAAAATTTGGTTTGGGATCCAAATCCAAACGGCAGAAAATTCAATGTGGCCGATCAGAAGAGTTTGAGAAGGCAGTCCTGCAATGGTTTCATCAAGCAAGAGCATCTAACATTCCAATTTCCGGAGGGATATTTAAAGAAAATTCTATTATTCTGGCAGAAAAGTTTGGAATGCAAAATTTTCAGGCTTCGGCTGGTTGGCTAACAAATTTCAAAGAAAGATACGGGCTTGTATTTAAAAGCATATCTGGAGAAAGTGGCTCAGTAGATGAAAAAATAGTGGATGAATGGAAAATAGTGCTGAAGGGGATATTAGATGGATATGATGAGAAGAACATATTCAATGCAGATGGGACGGGCCTATTCTACAATATGGTGCCTAATAAAACCTTAACGTATATGGGCAAAAAGTGTTTTGGTGGAAAACACAGTAAGGTACGATTGATTGTTTTACTGTGCACTAATTCGGATGGATCTGAGAAATTTCCACCACTAGTTATAGGCAAATCAAAGTAACCAAGGTGTTTTAAGAATATCACCAGGAAACCTTGTGAGTACCGCAATAACAATAAAGCGTGGATGACATCACAAATTTTTATTGACTGGATTAGAAAATTTGATGCAAAAATGCATCGAGAAAAGAGAAAAGTTTTACTTTTAATCGACCGATGCACTGCACATACTCCAAATATCCCTGGACTTAAAAATTTGACTATCCATTTCTTACCAGCTAATTGCAATAGCAAGTTGCAGCCATTAGACCTGGGTATCATTCGCAGTGTGAAAGTATACTACAGAAAGTCTTTAATTAGGAAATTAATAAACAATTCGGCTGACAGTATAAAAATTAGAAAATTTACAATCTTGGAAGCAATGCACATGATAACATCAGCATGGAAAGAAGTTTCTTCATCCACAATAAAAAACTGCTTTCGCGTTGCTGGAATTCACAAAGAACTT
Organism: Dolomedes plantarius; assembly: GCA_907164885.2. Lineage (NCBI taxonomy): Eukaryota > Metazoa > Arthropoda > Arachnida > Araneae > Dolomedidae > Dolomedes > Dolomedes plantarius. The sequence goes on from OU015493.1 coordinate 207,127,059, forward strand.
GTAGTGGAACTGCAAAGTACGGATGCAGAAATCAACGAAGATGACATTACCCCTGAAGAATGGAGAAGTCTTGTTGAAGATGAGGATGTTTCAATTCAAGATTTCTACAATTGTGACAAATATGTTTTAACAACAGATTTCAGAAATGTAGAACAAATTTATGAAGATATTGTAAATGAAAACACAGTGTCAGACGAAGAAGTTGAAGTTGAAGACACGGAAAACGTGACACTGCCATCGACACAGATGCAATTTCTGCTCTAGATGTTCTCCGACGCTATATTACATCGAAAATGGAAGGTGACTCATTTAACATTTTTGAAAATCTGGAAAAGAGAATAACGAAAACAAGGCGAATGAAGCAATCAACACTTTTTGAATTTTTTAAAACGTAGTTTATTGTATTGTTTGTACTCTTTTTTTTAATGTAATTTAAAATAACTTTCTGTAAATAAAATAGTGATGATAATAAAAATAACATTTTTAAACATGCCAATATATTAAGAAATATATTGGCAGTCCTAAGCCTGTAAAGTGTGAAGGGAAATGTTATTTTTTCACAAATTCTGTTTAAGAACGATCTCTACTTAAGGACGATTTTTCACGGTCCCTTGAAAGTCGTTAAACAGAGAACTAACTGTATATAGATTGAAAAGGAAATATTATGAATGCCTCTTTATTTTCATTTAAGGGGGTCCAGGACAAAAAATTGTTCGAATTTTCGAAAAAAAATTTATTGCATTAAAAATTTCTGTGTTCTTTTACGCTTAAAATGACGTTCAAATCATGTTTCTATATTAATTAGAACAGTAGAAATTATTATTTGTTTAGCAATATTCTAATAGTAGCCAAGCGTTGTTTAAAACTGTAAGTGCGTTTTTCTGCATGATGGGTTTTTTCCCCATGTCTTGTCTTTTAATTGTTATAAGTCAAGAACCATTGAAGATAAATGGTTGAAACTTGGAACATGTCTTTTTCGACTATTTTACTTTAATTTTGATTCAGCAAATTTGAAAAAAAATATTTGCTTTTGAAAATATGTTTTTTTTTAAAATATGTTACATCAGTTTTTTTGTAATTTTTAATATAAATATTTTTAATCTTTTTAAAAATTAATATTTTTAAAAATGCTGAATAAAAATAAAAACCTATATATTTCTGTTTAATTAAATGAAAAAATTTTGAAATTCTACAAATAATATTTCGAGTTATAACAATTTTAAATTACCCCACTTTTTTAAAATTTTAAAATTTTAAAATTTTTTAAAAGCATTTTGAGAAGTTTTATGATGGGATTTTGTTTACAAATTATATAGTTAACCATCACAAAAAAATTCAAAATGTTAACTCAATAAAAAAAAATTTTTCAAAATGTGTCCCGGACCCCCTTAACGTGTGAGAAAAAGAGTTGAATATCTCTTTGATTACACTACCCTTAGACCGAGGCTTTTTTTTTCACTTTGGTGTAATAATTTTGCTACAAGAAACTGGTGTTGTTGTTTGTAATGCCCCTAGGGCGGAATTTAATCCGGATCAGGTCCATATAGGCTAGCGGGTTGAAGAGTGTCGCTCCGGTTGATAATGACACCTAACTCAATCGGAGTCCGATTGAGTCAGGTGCCACCTATTCCGATTCATTTTGACCGAGCACTCCCAGGGGCAGCATCTGAGGGGATCGTACCCTCTCCCACCCTCTCTGACGGTTTTGATGTGCCCATATCCGGCCTAGATACAAAGGTATTGAATGGTGCCTGTCGGGATTCGATCCGAGCACCCTCAGCACCGAAAGCCGACGCGCTACCACTAGACTACCTTGATCCCTCATGTAACTGCAATTTCACTGAATGAGTCCATGTTAAAAGGTATCTTCATTGGCTTTTACTTAGTTATTTTTTTCATCATTATTAAAAGTTGAAGGTTGATGGACGAGGTCTCTCTTGAATCACTTTGGAATATTTGAAACCCTAGTGCAGGGGTTCTCAACCATTCAGGCTCTGTGTCCCCCTTTGAACACTGATGTGAGGTCTCCCCCACCACCACCACCATAAGTGGTCAATACCAGTAGTACAATCGGAATTTGAAACTGAAGCTGGATATTAAATGTAAATATATGAATAGATAGTTTCATACACAAAATTTAATATTACTACACATATCTTAATTTGGAACATATTATTATTAGAACATATGAAGTCAAAGGATTAAATACAGATTAAATATATTTGAGGTAATAAAAGATCTAGGTGAGGTTGGCATGTAATACCAGTCACTTTCACAACATTAATGAGAGGGCTGGCACTGTTTGTCCTTGACAAGTTTTTGAATATTAGGTTGTACCTGTGACAAAGCACACCTGAAGTCACTTTCAACGTCCAATTGCCAACTTAAACTTCCAGGTTCTCTGAACTAATATCTGAAAAATAGTCTGCAATTTCATTTTGCAATGATACCAAATGCCCTTATAAAAGATCCTTCAATTCATTTATCTGTTGCAGTGGGAGATTTTTTTTTATCAACCAGGAGGTCGTTCAATCTTGGAAAGGATGAAAAGTTTGCCTCTGAACTCTGAAGACGACGCTGCCAAAAAGCTATCTATTCTGTGAAACCCTTAACAATATCATAAGTCTTCAGAATGTTTTTCTGACATTGTAGCTTCATGTTCAGAAAGTTGAGTGTTTCGAAAAAGTCTGATAAATATGCCAAGTGAAAGATAAATTTTTCATCTGAAAACATACTATTCAGATATGCTTTCGTTGAAGTCTTCAGAAAAATTTCAACTTCCGATTTGAAGTTAAATAATCTAGCAAGCATATTACCTTTCGACAGCCATCGAACTTCCGAGTGAAAAAGAAGAGTTTCTTGGTCACTGTTCAATTTTTGACACAACGCCTCAAAGAGTCTCAAGGGGAACACCTCAAAGGGAAAGCAGCTGAGCGAGAAACCGTTCCCAAGCTCTTGTACTGTTGCCATACGTACGACAATTATCGTGTTTTTACAATTACTATAATTATCGTGTACGACAATTATCGTGTTCGTGTTCGTATGTCGAAAATACATTACGGTTGCATTGTGACCGCAAAATTCAGCACAGAAAGTTACAGTTTGTGTTACTTTTTTTTAAATTCAAGCCTCCCTTGAAATTCTTCTACGCCCCCCCAGGGGGCGCGACCCTCAGGTTGAGAACCGCTGCCCTAGTGTAAGAGCGTTTCTAGGTGTGGTGTGGTAGCCAAACCGAATAGTTACATCTGATGAGAGGCTCGTTTGCGGATGTTTCAGTTGTATATCGTTCATCACGACGATCGATGTACCGTAATCTAGTAAATGTGTGACCTAACAGGATATTATATATATTTCTAAGTTCTCTTAACAGTACGATGTGTCAGTAAGTAACTAAATACGTTTTAGCGCAATAACATTCGATGCAGCATCGTAGTGGACTATCTGGATGGGGAAGTAAAGGGTGCATGTGGACGGGTCTATATCAAGTTCTGATCTCAGCCGTATGGAACACATTTATAACTGCCCAAAACTATTCTACATAAATCTACCACAAAAGTCTACAATAAAAGCTTTATAAAGTTTTACAGGACAATAAATATTGCAGCGGTAATTGGCTGTTGTTGATTTAAGGAATTGGTTAGGCTAGTTATATGGTAATTATAGAGAATCATTACCTTGAAGGAAATTTGCTTCCTTCTTTGGGTGTTTTCCTCGACGAGCTTAATTTTTTTAGAGGCTATCCTTTCAGGGGTAGACTTTGTAAAACCTGAAACCATTAGGTAGGTTTTCATCCAGCTTTTTAAATCAAGTAGTAGTGGATGGATTACTTACTTTGAGACAATACCTGTAAAGATAAACGTAATTCCATACTACTAAGTTTGTAAGTAAATTTTGTTCACGTGGGATAAAACTACCATTTCAGATTTTTTTCTCATCTCGTTTATATATGAAATGTTTTATCTTTAAGGGGACCTTCAACCTTAATTTTTTCAAATTTTCAATTTTAAACTCTATATACAGAATGAGAATAATTAATATTCTTTTTTACTATAATAAAGACCCTTAGAATTCAACATAAGGCTTTTTTGGCAGAATATTACCTGTTTTTCATTTTTTTTTTCAAAAATGCTAACATTTTCCAAAATGCTCCATGCGCATTCCATATGATTTTAAAACCGAAAAATTACTTAAGTGGTATATAGTTCTCTATATACCACTGAAATATTGAGAACTGAATATTAAGAACTGAATATTGAGAACTGAAAGTAAAACGAGATTGAAAGTCCCGCGTCCCCTTAAGTATAGGAACTGTAATAGAAAACAAACAAAATCATGTCTAATTGATCTCATAGCTCCTCCTACTGGTGGAGAAAGTGCATTTCTTGTTCAACTGATTGCAGGTATACGTAAAGTAAATCCTAACTATAAGTTTACCTTTAATTGATATCCCTAAATTAATATAGCACGATAGAATAATATTTTAGCTACTGAGACGATAATTATTTCGAAGAATCATTTTTATAAAAGATATATTTACTTTCTAAAATTAATGAGCGAGTTTGAAACAGCCACTCGTGTTATTAAATTTTGCAACACACGAAATGTTTCCAACAAGTGCAGAATAAATGACTGACTTAATGACTTAATATATGTTTACGTTGTGTGCCACCATCTGCTAAAAACTAGATTAATCGTAAATATGTGCTATCATTTCCTTCTTTATTCCCATTACAATTAATTTTGTTGCTCTTCATCGTAACAAGCCTAATAATGACATTAATGACCCACGTTTTTCTTGGGGACATAAATTTGGTTTTGTTCTGGAATGCAAAAGGGAGTCGTTTTGGAACCCGACCAGATTTCGAGGAACGATTTTGTAAGCTTTAAGAGAGTAAACGCGATGAACTTTTAAGGAGTTAAGGTACGTAAATGACTGCATTATTTTTTTTTTCATTTTCAAAAGCAAAGAAAATAAGCATTCTTTAAATAATTTGAAGTTGTAAAAAATTTTGTGTACTTATAACACTAGAATGAAATCTAATTAGTAATGAGAGTTGTCAGGAGTACAAACCTTTCAAAGATTATAAATGGACAGCATATTAATTCCAAGAATGAAAATGAAGATGATTCCATAAATGCAGTAAAAGTGATCAAAGTGTATTTCTGAATTTTCCGGACCCTATTATGCACCGGACGGTAAGAAGCACCTCAAATTTATAGGAGGATTTTTAGAAAAGAATATTTTGTATTTTGTTAGGTATATAGAGGAATATCAATATTTTACTTAAGAAAGATAACATATATATATATATATATATATATATATATATATATATATATATATATATATATATATATATATATACTACCTGAAAACCCGCGCTTCGCTACGGAGTACATTCAAATTAAATACAACGGTCAACGTATGCAATTTATGCCAAAAAATATATATATTTATAATAAATGCGATGATCAATGTATACAATTGATGTAAAATATATATGTATCTCTATATATATATATATATTTATAAAAAAATCGTAAGGGATATGCATTTTTTTGGATAATAGTCCAATCGTCTGCCTGCATTAGCAAGAAAAAAAATTATTTTTTGTCTATTTAGTTGTTATGCACGTGACGATAAATTTATTTAAAGTACCAGAAAAGGAAGTCACGTGATCAGCATTTAATAAATTAAATTCTAAAAATTAATCTTTAAAAATTCACCAAAAATCAGGAACTGGAGGTAAAGATTCGAAAAAAATTTCATTTTGAAGGCATTTTTATGATCTTTCTCGTGATATAAATTTTAGAACCCTCAATGTATTATTTTAAATGCAAACGTAAAAAAAGTTTAAAAAACACCTTAAAAATTTAATTTAAAAAAATCTAAGAAGAATTTTTGAAAAATCTTTCTTAGTGCACCCCTACACTATAAGAAGTATCGCCATGCAAAATTTCAGCCCTTTAAGTCCAGCGGTTTGGTCTGTGCGTTGTATGTCAGTCAGTCAGTGAATGAATGAATGAATGAATGAATGAGTCAGTTACGGAACTGTTTTATATATATATATATATATATATATATATATATATATATATATATATATATATATAATATGTGATAAAATATTCATTTTATTTTTATGTTACCTTCGGACCCTAAGACAACGCAGCCCAAGTCGATTTTCTCCTGTCCATTGGTTTGAAAATTACGGTCCTTCAAACGATAAACTGGTGAGTAAATTCCGGAGAAAACATTTTTTTGAACTATAAAGTAGTCTGGGACCAAAAAATTCTCCAATAAAAAGCAGATTTTTATTTTCTTTTTTTAAAACATTCTATAGAGTTTTAAATATAAAACGGATGTTACTACCCTAATTATTTTTGCATTGCCAGATACAACCTTTTTTTTTGCGTGTTCTGTTATACATCTATACTTAAAATCCATTTGTTTCGGAAAGGAATTTTCAATGATGTTCCATCTTCGAAAGATTCAATCTCAAATTTCTAGCTAACCATCTCACGTTCATTTATTTTGTTTACATTAAACTGTTTTCAGAGTTTTTTTTCATTTAAAGTTCAATTTTCGTTGAGAAAAAATTACCTCGGAACAGGTTATTGCTTTTCCCTTAAAAGAGAATAAAAATTTACGGAATAAAATTTTTAGAAGGCCGGATGACAAATTATTTTGAAACCTTTCTTAAACTCAGAGGTGAAAAACTTATTCAAATAGAGCTGAGGCTTGAAAAATATATCAAAATCTAAACATGCGTTAACCCTTTCAGGGGCAAAACCCCCCACCGTTTAGACGGTGCATATTTTTTTCTCAATTTTTTTATCTAAAGAATCTAGAAAAATTTTACAATTAAAGGTTGCAAAATGTTTTTACTGATTTAAACTGATAACAGATGGCACCACTAACCATTTTTTACTAATTTAACTGGAATACATTGAATGCAGGTGAAAAAAAAGACTATATTTAAGCGTTTGCAGTGTGCAAACGGCGCCCCTCAAAGGGTTAAATTTTTAATTTTAAAATTCCCTTTAAAAACAAGTTCACACAGTTCAAGTACTTGTACAACCAAATGGTCAATATATTAGGAAACATTTCATGAGAAAATAATAACTAGAAAATGAGAGTAAATTAAAAAAAAGAATTAAAAATTTTCTCCCGGACTATTTACTGAGTTCTAGCACCGTCCTTTAGTGCAAGCAAATCTAGATTTAAATATGATTTTTTGTAGTAAGCTTGTGAGGTATTGAATCAAAATTAACCCCCCTGGTTTAAATAAATCACCATTTGAAGAAGAAGCGCCTTATGCAAATGAGCGACACTTTTCTACTAGACGGGAATCCCCGTTGGTAGCGGACACGCTTGACAGTGAGAGATCATACACTACGAGGCGAGGTCGGACGGAGGTGAGCGGCGAACGAGAAACAGTTGGAGATAAGATCGCTTTGCCGTACAGCAGCCAGACATTATCAAGTTTACCGAAGGTGTTTTTTGAAGATAGCCATTGTTCCAGCGACTTGGTGATAAAGTGAAGACATAAAGGTTAGTGTGGTGTATATACAAGCAGCGGCGTGGCAGAATTCTGGTAGGGTTTCAGTTATATAACTACCGAGATTGACACACGCGATCAATAATTAATCCCCGTTGTCTGCTAGCAATAGAGTGCGGTATTCATGTAGTCTAATTGTGTTGTAATAAATAGAGTTTAGTGTAGAAAACCCCGTCGGATCTAGTTAATGGTGAGTTCATTGTTTAGTATATACATTACCTTAAGGGTAACAGAAACAGTTGAACTTTACAAACTTTAAAATAAATTGATTTATTTACATGTATATTCAACCATAAACTGACAAAATCGCACTGAATAAAACAAAGATTCTAAAAAAATGGCTTTGGTTCATTTGAAATTTCTTTTATTTTTTTCTTTCGCTTAAATCGCTACATTAGAAAATCTTTAAATATTAGTCCTATAGCATAATATTTGGTATCAAGATGGTCCCACACAACAAATAGCGTATATGCTCACTCATCAAAAAGCAGATAGCGTAAGTGCTACTTTTATGATAATTGCACCTCATGAATAAAAGTTTTCTCGTAAAGTACCGAGTCATTTCCGTGCGAAATAGCCTAATTTATCATTTTCATTCATAATTAATTGTGATATTAAAATATCTTCAATAAGTTAAAATATTTATCGTCGTTACGGTAAAAAAAATTCCCCAAATTCCCAACAATCTTGCCCTTCATCCCTGAATAATTTTAACGTTGCAAGTTAAGTTTATAAATTCTATTAAAATTTTCAAATAAGCGTATTAAAATGTGTCCGTTGGCTGATTTCCAAACAGTGCTAGACATCAGAGCAAACGGTAAGTTCTGTCATGAAGGAAAATTTTCTGAAAATAAAAAATTAATCTATATATATATAAAACAGTTCCGTATCTGACTGACTGACTGACATATAACGCACACACCAAACCGCTGGACCTAAAGGGCTGAAATTTTGCATGGCGATTCTTCTTATAATGTAGGGGTGCACTAAGAGAGATTTTTGAAAAATTCTTCTTAGATTTTTGAAAAATTCTTCTTAGACTTTTTTATAGTTAAATTTTTAAGCTGTTTTTGTAACATTCTTTAAAGTTTGCATTTAAAATAATAATTTGAGAGTTGTAAAATTTATATCACGGGAAAGATAAAAATTCCTTTAAAATGAAATCTTTTTCGAATCTTTACCTCCGTTTTCTGATTTTTCGTGAATTTTTAAAGATTCATTTGTAGAATTTAATTTATTAAATGCTAATCACGTGGTTTCTTTCCTTTTTTGTGACACTTTAAATTAATTTATCGTCACGTGCATAACAACGAAATAAATTGACAAAAGAAATATTGAAATACGGTAAAAGATAAAATTTAACCACTATATTAATTGAGGTGGAAGTTTTTAAAGAATTTAATTCAAATTAGGAGGTTTTATGGATGGATATTAAAAATACAAATTAATTGCATACATTGACCGTTCTGTTTAGTTTGAATATTTTCTTCTACATTATTTTGTTTATAAAGTTATCCATTACGATTTTTTTATAAATATATTTTTTTTGTTATTAATTGCATACATTGACCGTTGTATTTAATTTGAATGTATTCCGTAGCAAAGCACGCGTATTCAGCTATTACAACATAAAATTTGAAGTCATGCTTAACATAACAGGTTTCAGCTAGTTTCATATAAAACGTGAAGGAAGTTTGACAAAAATAGTCAAATGGTCGAAGTAAGGGTAAAATAATACCACGTAACGCCGATGACTCTGAAGAAGCGTTCATAGTTCAAGGTTCAGTTTAAGTGCAAGGTATTTTTTGTGGAAAAAGAAACTTTTAGAAAGAATCAAGCTGTATCTTTTGGGAGGATATTTAGAGCATCGAGTTGTGTATCTCAAAAAGGCAAAGACGACAGATTTTAAAATCCTGTTATGCCTAGTAAAATCCTGTTTGAATAATCAGTTCTAAAAAAGTCATCTAAGCAGAGTGCGTGCCTAAAACCATATGCATTTTTTAATTTAACACAAAATTGTTTTCGTTAGCATTTCTAATGTAAGTAAAGAAGTATAGGAATATTGACACGTTTACACATTTGAAAATAAATATTTTTTTCATTCGTTAAATAAAGAAAGGGATATTTATGTATAAAAAAAATCAATTTATCTTTGGAAATAGTTGTATTCAGTTAATTTTGTTTTCATTACATATGAAATTTCCATGACAAATATTTCAAGTCGTTGCGCATGTATGATATATAAATTAACTTTTTATTATTAATTTTCAATCATTTTGGGCAAGCATACCTGAAGAAGTTACAATATTATATTTCTTTGGTTAAAAATATTAAAATACTAGATTTTTTTTCATATCATTGCAGCAAATGGAAGCAAAGTTCACTTACCAATAGTATGTCATAACGTTACTTATATAAGACTTAATGTTGACTATTATTTAATATAAATTAAAGAAACGTGACAAAACTTTGATACTGGAAATTCACAAATCATTTTTAGAGGCAATCTATAAGAAAGAAAATGCGCGGGGCGACTTGCGACGGCACGAGAGTTGCATGCGACTTCTCGCCAACGAATCATTATTTTGCGAACATTTAATATTTACGAACATTTAAAGTTTGACTGACGCATCTCTCAACCAGAATATAAAATAAGTTTCTAACGCAAGATTAGAATAATGTTCACTGAACACTGCTTCTGTTAGCTAATTATGCCTTTAGTATTTTTTATATTTTACTATATGTATTTTTGCAACCCAGTGATAAACTTTGTTCTAACTCATTAAAATGGGGTGTTATTTATTCTGAGAGTTTTATTTCTGTACTAAATCAATCTAATGTAGCAAGCCGAACTTAAATACCAGGAATATAAGAAACCACCATAACAGGTGGAAGTAGTCAACATGAGGTTCAGTGGTTAAAAATTTCTAAATCAAACGACAAAAGAAACGAAACTCAACAGAATTAATATTAAGAATAACATTTAATGAAAATAGAATGTGCTCTTAGTAAGAAACACCCTTTTGAAGTGACAAAAATTTATTTAACGCGAGAATCGAAATGTTGAAAATCAATGCGCATGCACGCTATACAGGAAGTGATCTATTTATAGAAATCTCGCTCTACAATTCACTACAGCAGCTGTTAGTAGAATCACATTGGGAACAGTTTATGATTAAAAATAAAAAAGAGTTAATATAATCGAAGAAGGAAAAGTCCGGAGATGATCAGACTGGAACAACAGGGTATGACCGAGCTTTGAAGAAATTTTTCAAGATGGGTGAATTTTTGCTTGAATCTTGTTTTGTTCTGGCATAAAATTATACAGTCGAACCCCGTTATAAGGAACTTCAAGGAACCAAAGATTTTGTTCGCTAAATACGGTTGTTAGCTATATCCGAACTGTTAAGAAAAATGTTAAAAGTTCACAAAATGTGTAACCCATTAGTTGCTATGTGTATTCAATAATGATGCATTGAAAAATAATAAAATATATTAAAAATGATAATTAATGAATTAAGTTGACGAAAATGGATAATATTAAACTGACACAATACTAACTAAATTAACTAAAAATGAAGACAAATTGAACTAAATTAATTTTACCTTTAATTGTTGCTCACTGTTTTGATACAGAAATAATCGGTAATCTTCTGCTGACGTGATGCCGATTTCAAAAACATTTTATGAATTTCTTTGTCCAATACATCAAATGACTCCAACACTCCACTGTTTGTGTTCACAAAAACTTATTAATTACAAGCATCGCTGCTGTAACATCTGATATGGTGGGGATTTCGTAATTTATGTGCTCCTCTTCATCAGCATCAGATGCAGAATCTTCGATTTCAGAATGATTCATTTTAATTTCTTCTACAATATCTTCATTAGTCGGATTTTCACACGTAATGGCTTCATCATCACATGTTTCGAAGAATTGCATGTCACAATCTGAGAATGATGAAATTTTGTGCTTTACTATCCACATCGCGATAGGTAAATCATTATTTTCTTCAACATTCTTTGCTTCTTCAACACTCGTTGTATCTTCAGCGTTCTTAAAAAGTTTTTTAAAAAATCAGTAGTTGACTGATAAAAAGGTTCGTTATAGCCGATTATTAATATTTCGGAGGTTCGCTCTAAAAGGATAAATTAGCATTAAATACAATAGGAAAACGGCGGGACCAAAATTTTCGTTCGTTATATCCGTGAGTTCGTTATATACCGGGTTCGCTATAACGGGGTTTTGCACATTTTTACTATCATGACTAAAAAGGATAAAGAAACGATTGACGGCACCTGAAATAGCAGTGAATGTGAAATTTCTAGAGTTTGTTTTAGACCACCTGATGTTGGCGAAAGTTACGGTTTGCGCAAGTTGAATCCCAATTTCCCATTTCCCGTATCACAGCTGATAACACGAAATTTCATGCCATGATAGCCACGTGAGATGTTAAAATACTTTCGTATGTTAGGGCAACAGGTTAATCTCAATAAATTTTTTTCTTAAACTAAATAACTCCAAAATGAAATATCAACTACTACACAGAAAGTTGAATCCAACAAAGAAATTCACAAAATGAAAAGGAGTTAATCTCAATAATGTTTTCTTAAACTAAAGAACTTCCAACTAAAATATCAACTAGTAACACTATCGTTATTTCATATCTTAGGCTTTACTCATTCTTTTAAAACCCGTAAAAATTAAGCAAATTAAGGGGATGGGGGACATTACAAAGCAATTTTTGAAATTTTTACCTCAGAGATATGAAATTGGGCATAAATATTCATTAAAGTAAAACTATTTCAAACACCTTATAAAATTTTATAAATATTTAAAACTTTATTTTTTATATTTAAAAAATTGAAATTTTATTATGTTTTTCAAAATGCTCCTTGCGATCCAATTTTTAACCTTATTCTTAATTTTGCATTAGATTGCTTATACATTTTGATCAGGGTTATGTTTTGATTTGTGCTTTCGTTGAATAATTAATTTTAGGAAATATTTTTATGCTTGTACTCTGAATTCTCGTGAAATTTTTTTACTTTTCCACGCTTAAGTTAAACTTTGATAATCTGAATGATGTCGAAACCTGAAATGGATACATAACTTTATTTTAATGTATAAGAGGAGTCTTTGTAATAAATTTTATAAAATTTCGTCAAAAATGTGACGCAAGCAGCATTTCAAAGACTTGCAAATCTGGAAATTACTCATTTAGAGCTTTTTTCCCTAACTAGACCTTCGAAGACTTTAATGTCTTGTAACAACATTTAATTCCTTTATCTTGTAAAATAGGTCTTTGTTCAGAGCTATTTATTTTTGTGTTGTACTAATTTATTTTATTTTTAATTATGGATTTTCAAGCATTTACAAAAAAATTTCTGATGAAAAACAGGCAGTTTTTATCAAAAACCATAATTTATTTTCAAATTACAAAAATGTGAATTCCATTAATAATAAAAGACGTTGTTAATAAGTATTCCTAATGAAAAGAGGACATGAAACAAATGTTAATAGTTAGAGCGGCAAAGGTTTGCAGATGGGGCAAAGGTTTGCACTGCGAACCTTTACCCCATGACTCCTGCAAACCTTTACCCCATTTCGTGCTGGTTCTGTTTCTTGCAGAATGGAAGCCACTGTATTTGAGTTACCCAAAATTTAAGGTAGTATTTGAAAGGTTATTTACCACCCTAACATGTGAAAATAAGCCCAAAACAGTTTGTGAGTTTGAGTGATGCTCAAAATTACTCAAAAGTTGCAAAAATTACATTAAAAGAGACGAAAATAAACTTACCCTCATTTCTCTGCAAGAGGGGGGTCTTAACTCCAACATTTTTTACGGGGGCAACCTGACTGGAAGTAGAGGAATGCACTGCCTACCCTATTCTTCCTAAAACTCTTCCTGGTCGTTTTAAAATGTATGTGCGAACCTTTGCCCCATGCGAACCTTTGCCCCCACCTACCCTATTGTTCAAATCCCTCCAGCAAGTAATACATATGAGACTTTAAAAAGTGGAATAGGACAACACTTTTCACAATCAGATAAATATGATATAATGCATACGCAAGTTTATTCGGAGAATAATAGACATGCATCTATTATTGGTAATTTATAGACATTTTATGTTTGAAAATGCCAGTTTTATATATAAAAAGAAAGAATCTGTTACTTGAGCTAATAACTGCTGAAAATTATTTTCCGCAGCTAAATAATTTTTATGTAACTTATTTGAAATTATGTCTTATATTAGTCTTATAAATGCAAAATATATATTAGGCTGAACTGTTTGCAAATATAGGCATAATTACTTGGGAGAGTTGGAAGAATTTGACTACGGAGAATTTGAAAATGGAAAGCTTTTCATAAAAGGAAGCTTTCGAAATACGTTATGTCGGAGTTCCCTGTAATTTAAATCCTCTTATATTATTATCAGCTTGCCCTCACACTGAAATTATTTTTCAAAAAATTACTTCTTTTTTCATCAGTACTTCAAAGTCGGTATAATACCATGATAAAATCTACGATTCTTTTAATTTGCCAAAAAGATCTTATCTATGTTTCCAAGGAAAATAATTCCCTTACTTAAATAATCAAATACGGTTCATTATTTATTTTCACCACATTTAAGAAAAAAATTAGACAAAAATTTTCCTCAGTTCATATATATAAATGAATCAATTTTCCAATTCATTTGAGACGCTAAGTGCAATTTAATGGATATTTAATGGGTATTATTCAATCATCGAAAAACTAAAAATGACTGAACTTTATCAAATTGCAATTTTTTCCTGTTAGAAAGGTAGAAAAATATTTAAATAAATCATATTTAGAGATCAAAACAGTCATAGTATAATTATAGATACGCTCGTGTTTATTTAATTAAGCCTCACTTCCTTTATTCAAAAGTTTTATGGAGATCACAGTTGAGTGTTTAATTGACTATTTTCAAGGAAATTCAATGAGAATGAGCCTGGAGTAATTCTATTGATTTAACCCAAATATCACCGTAGACAATCAAAAATTCTTAACGATATTTTATCGTGCTTTCTATTGTCTACAGGTATTGTCGTTTGAATATGGGAAATTTAACAGCATGGGGCAAAAATGAAATTATTGAACCAATTCAAATTTATGAATGAAATGTATTTGGTATCTATTTTTTTTCAGCTTGATAAATATTTAATACGTACGAAGAAGTTGAACTTATCTATTATTTTAAATATTATTTTGATAAATCTATGAAATTTAGCCCTTATTGCGTTTGCAGTTTTTCTAAAATTTGCTTAACTGCGCTTTCAAAGTCATACGTAAGTTCTAGGTGGCTGTTTACCTACTTGGCTACCTTGATGGGTAGATTTTTGAAATTACTTCTCTAAAATATCCCTTTATTGCGTCTCTTCATTGTGTCAAAAAATCTCTTCATTGTCTTCATCTTAAAGTTACCTATTATCCTATAGTATTATGGATGTTTTCAGTAGATTTCATAAGACGCAAACAGGATCTTTAATAAGGCGAGGCAAGATAAAACGATAAACAATGGCGGACAACATATTTATTGTGGTCGTTATACATATTGAGATATTTCTATACTTTTAAAAATAAAGTAGAACAAAATTCAAAAATTTCAAAGGAAAATACGTAAAAAATCAGATTTTTTTAATAGTTAAGAAGATAATTATATATACACGCCTCTTTCAGTCGATGACACCATTGAGTATCCAAAGCATTCCTGTTATTCGCAACTGCATGCAGCACAGACAAATTAACCACATTTCATACTTAACTATTTTAAATACTGACGGCGTTAAAAAGTGCAATTAAACTAATTGGATGATAGATTTAAATTAATTTTAAAATTAAATAAAATGTAGATTTGAAACTAAGCTTAAAATAAATCTTAACGTAGGTCTTAAAGTAACCTGAAAGAAAGTCTTCAGTCATAACAATTCTGTGTTAAACATTGTTATGGCCAGTTCAAAACCGTACAATATGTGCTTGTCCTTAATTTTTAGTTGGAGTTATAATGACTAGAAATGCAGCAAACCCATAAAATGTGCCGAAGACGTTTTCGCTTATTAATATAAAACATCCCATTTTAAAATTTGTGATAATAAACAAACAAATTAAGCTACCCTATTAAATAGTATAGGTGTTAAGTGAGTCGACTAAAGTTCAAACTACACCTATTAACATTATTAGGAACGTAAAATACTTGTGTCTCCAAAAATTTTCTCCTGTTTGTAGTATGAACATTCAAAAACATTATATTTTAGAAAATGAAACGTGCTTCAGAAATTATTAGAACTTATAGGGTAAATGTACTTGATGTAGAAAAAAGTGCAAAAATTATAGTTTAAATATGATTTACTTGCAATTTTCAGCTATTATAAAATTTTAAATAGTCATAACAAACTTTTATAGTTGTAATAAATACTGTACAAAGAGAATTCAAGTTTTAATTAAAAGCTTTTAATCAATCTAAATGTAAAAATTCTTTTTAAAGAAATACAGGAAACTTAAACACATAATGTGAACTGAATGGGAATTTAAATTTGGTAAAATGAACAGCAAGTGTTTTATAGATTTTTGTGATATTTTAAGTAAATATGTAGTGTTTTCCATGGCATTGTTTACGAAATAGCGTCCAGAATGAATGGCTTTGAAAGATGCACTAAATTTTATCGCCGCTTCGTTTGCATAGCACGTCACGTAATGGAGTTTTGCAGCGGTTTAGTGGTTCCAGCCTGACGCTATTTTTATGCTGTCCGTGCTACTTCCTTATAGTAACATATGTAAGTTTATTCGGATTTTGAACATGATGAGTAATGTCGAAATACGCTTTCATAAAATGAATTTGCCGTTTTCACGCAATTCTCATTCATATCACAAGAAAATTCTATTATAGTGAACATTCTTTCATAAATTTCTCCTTTAATTATACGAGAACAGAAACTTTTACGAGAGGAGCTCTTATTTTGTCATTGTTCATTCCATTATGTGATGTCCCAGTAGATGCTGAAATACTAAACAGGATCAGTTAATTATAGCGCGTATTTTTATTTTTATTGAAAAATGCTGTTTATAATTGATATCGAAATATATTTTTCTTGTCTCCTATGGGAAATGAATTCTTTATTACAATACATAAGATTTCAGCGTATGTTTCGACGTATATTTTGGAGTCGAGAACCGTTAAAATAGGTTAAGGAACGAGTTGAAAATAACTAATTTTTTTATCATTAAAGGCTAACTTGAGTATTTTTAATGAATAGAATGTGTTTAATTTCGATATTTTAAGCTTTCATTTATAAAAATTATCTATTTTAATATCTTTATTTTTTTAAAAATTATTAATTGTCTTTATTGTCCTTATTATTTTCGCTATTTGCTTTTTTAATTTTTTTTTCAAGTCTGTAGATCAACGTAGTTTTTCTAAACTTTTAACAAAATTTACATAATCAGCATTTTAGTGTTGTCATAAATCTTGTAGATATTTTTGCTTTCAAAATTATTATTAAGATCATGTTATGTATATTTTTGCGTTAGGGGGGGTGTAGCAAGATGTGACGTTACAAATTCTCACTTTTGATTTTATTTTGTCTATGCTGTAGCGTCACGACAAGTAGGTAAGGCTATTCTCTCTGAGGCGTTGCTAAATATTACTACCATGGGATCCATAACAAAGAAAGACAGAGTTCTAATTAACAAACGAAGGCCAAATTTTTAAAACTAAAACTCAACAATTTATTAACAAAAAAAATTAACATTTAAACAGTGCAACTGTTTAACAACTACAATTGAAATTTTAATTTCAATTAAAATCCTGTGCAGATTCACAACGTACGGAGCCTAAAACACACATCCGCACAGCCCGTGTTCTCAATCGTCTCTCCTCAATGTCTGGATTTTCAGAAGGGGTGGAGGGGCCGGCAGCTTATCGGCTGACAGCTCTTGTTAGACGCCGAACTTTATTACATTGCAGAAACGTTAAGAATCACCCCAAGTGTTCCGAACTGGTGGAACCGAGCAACACATTCCTTGAAAAATACGCAGCTGTGTTTCAAGCTCTTGTGGGGTCTCGGGAAAAAAATAAGACCATATTTCGAGTACGCTACAATGCGGTATATCATATGTAATGACGCTTTTCCACACTTCTTGTTTCTGTTTACTGACGTCACATACGGCAAGATAATTTAGAAATTAGATCAATGGAAGAACCGGGGAGCTTTGAGTTGTGAACGAGGTTTCTCGCCTCCAAAATATTCGTAGAAACGTATGTTGAAAACTTATGTATATCAATAAAGGATTCATTTCCCACAGGAAAAAAGAAAAAAAATAGCACTTTGATATCAATTATAAACACCCAAAATCCACTTTTAATAAAAGTAAAAATGTGTGCTACAATTAAGCAAGATCTTTTACGAGTTGAGCTGAAATTTGACCTAAGCGAGGGTTTTCAGTTACTAGTCCGGTGTTCATCTTGTATTTGTTGAAGATTTCCTTTCGGTTCGTATCTGCTGGTGTGTTTAGTACGTTATCAAATCTATGAATTTTGTTAAGGTTAACAAGATCTAACTACATAGCGCTAAATGCCTTGAAGAGGTTCATGAAGAGAAATTATGTTATATCTTCTTCGTGTAACAACCGGAAGACCTAGTTGGTAAGTAGGAAATTCGTATCCGTGAAGAGTTTTTATTTATTTATTTATTTTATTTTGTAAAGGGGCTTTGAATGTGAGACAGATTTTCTGGCAGAGTCTTCTTCGTGTAACAACCGGAAGACCTAGTTGGTGAGTAGGAAATTCCTATCCGTGAAGAGTTTTTATTTATTTGTTTATTTTATTTTGTAAAGGGGCTAAAGAATGTGAGACAGATTTTCTGGCAGAGTCTTCTTCGTGTCACAGCCGGAAGACCTAGTTGGTGAGTAGGAAATTCCTATCCGTGAAGAGTTTTTATTTATTTGTTTATTTTATTTTGTAAATGGACTAAAGAATGTCAGATAGATTTTCTGGCAGAGTCTTCTTCGTGTAATAACCAGATGACCTAGTTAGTGAGATTATGAAATTCATATCCGGGAAGAGTTTTTATTTATTTGTTTATTTTATTTTGTAAAGGGGCTAAAGAATGTGAGATAGATTTTCTGGCAGAGTCTTCTTCGTGTAACAACCGGATGACCTAGTTGGTGAGTAGGAAATTCATATCCGTGAAGAGTTTTTATTTATTTGTTTATTTTATTTTGTAAAGGTGGCTAAAGAATGTGAGATAGAGTTTCTGGCAGAGTCTTCTTCGTGTAACAACCGGATGACCTAGTTGGTGAGATTATGAAATTCATATCCGGGAAGAGTTTTTATTTATTTGTTTATTTTATTTTGTAAAGGGGCTAAAGAATGTGAGATAGATTTTATGGCAGAGTCTTCTTCGTGTAACAACCGGATGACCTAGTTGGTGAGTAGGAAATTCATATCCGTGAAGAGTTTTTATTTATTTGTTTATTTTATTTTGTAAAGGGGTTAAAGAATGTGAGATAGAGTTTCTGGCAGAGTCTTCTTCGTGTAACAACCGGAAGACCTAGTTGGTGAGTAGGAAATTCATATCCGTGAAGCATTTTTATTTATTTATTTATTTTATTTTGTAAAGTGGCTAAAGAATGTGAGATAGAGTTTCTGGCAGAGTCTTCTTCGTGTAACAACCGGATGACCTAGTTGGTGAGATTATGAAATTCATATCCGGGAAGAGTTTTTATTTATTTGTTTATTTTATTTTGTAAAGGGGCTAAAGAATGTAAGATAGATTTTATGGCAGAGTCTTCTTCGTGTAACAACCGGATGACCTAGTTGGTGAGTAGGAAATTCATATCCGTGAAGAGTTTTTATTTATTTGTTTATTTTATTTTGTAAAGGGGTTAAAGAATGTGAGATAGAGTTTCTGGCAGAGTCTTCTTCGTGTAACAACCGGATGACCTAGTTGGTGAGATTATGAAATTCATATCCTTGAAGAGTTTTTATTTATTTATTTATTTTATTTTGTAAAGGGGCTAAAGAATGTGAGACAGATTTTCTGGCAGAGTCTTCTTCGTGTAACAACCGGAAGACCTAGTTGGTGAGTAGGAAATTCGTATCCGTGAAGAGTTTTTATTTATTTATTTATTTTATTTTGTAAAGGGGCTTTGAATGTGAGACAGATTTTCTGGCAGAGTCTTCTTCGTGTAACAACCGGAAGACCTAGTTGGTGAGTAGGAAATTCCTATCCGTGAAGAGTTTTTATTTATTTGTTTATTTTATTTTGTAAAGGGGCTAAAGAATGTGAGACAGATTTTCTGGCAGAGTCTTCTTCGTGTCACAGCCGGAAGACCTAGTTGGTGAGTAGGAAATTCCTATCCGTGAAGAGTTTTTATTTATTTGTTTATTTTATTTTGTAAAGGGGTTAAAGAATGTGAGATAGAGTTTCTGGCAGAGTCTTCTTCGTGTAACAACCGGAAGACCTAGTTGGTGAGTAGGAAATTCATATCCGTGAAGCGTTTTTATTTATTTATTTATTTTATTTTGTAAAGTGGCTAAAGAATGTGAGATAGAGTTTCTAGCAGGGTCTGAGTCATTATAATGGTATCCAACAGCAGAATAAGTCATTTGGAGAGCAAGGGACGAGGATCTTTCAACTCCAAAGAGTATAAAGCTTGGTAGGCTTGATTCTTGGTACACTGATCAGAATTACGTGTGGTACGCACGGAATTCTCATGATATATTGAGTTTGGGAAACCATTTGCTTACCGAGTTAACGAGAGAAGGTGGGTAGAATGTGGGAAAGGATTTGGCAGTTTGAAAATTTCCGTTTTAACATGTCTCAAGACGAGTTGCAAGTCCAAGCTTGGAGCAAAATTATTGCACTTCATCTGTAGCTATAAACTTGTAGTTGACTCATGCCGGTCCATCAAATGTTTATTACTTGTTTATAATCTCTCTCTATATAAAGCAGTTCCGTAACTGACTGACTGACTGACTGACTGACCGACAGATAACGCACAGACCAAACCGTGGACCTAAAAGGCTGAAATTTTGCATGGCGATTCCTCTTTTAGTGTAAGGGTGCACTAAGAAATATTTTTGAAAATTTCTTCTTCGATTTTTAAATTGAAATTTTAAGCTGGTTTTGTAATATTCTTTAAGGTTTCCATTTAAAATAATAATTTGAGGGTTATAAAATTTATATTACGAGAAAGATCCTAAAAATTCCTTTAAAATGAAATATTTTTCGAATCTTTACCTCTATTTTCTGATTTTTGGTGAATTTTTAAAGATTCATTTTTAGAATTTAATTTATTAAATACTGATCACGGGATTGCTTTTCTTTTTGTGATACTTTAAATTAATTTTGCGTCATGTGCAAAGCAACGAAATAAATTGACAAAAAATATTAAAATATGGTAAAAGATAAAATTTAACTAGTAGACTCATTGAGATGGAAGTTTTTAAAGAATTTAATTCAAATTAGTACGTTTTATGGATATTAAACATACAAATTATTTGCATACATTGGCCGTTGTTTTTAATTTGAATATTTTCGTCTACATTATTTTGTATATATATATATATATATATATATATATATATATTGGCATTAATTGCATACATTGACCGCTGTATTTAATTTGAATGTACTTCGTAGCGAAGCACTAGTATTCAGCTAGTGTTTACATGTGTCAGAGAGCGAATTCATGAACTTCATTAACTATATCATGAAATTCATACGATATGCATGAGGCAATATGCAGTGACGTTTTCGATGATAAGTGGCCATATGCATTACGAGGAGTTATCGGAAGATGTTCACATTTTTTTTTATGAAATATTACCTTGGAAACAAAAGATCACTTTAATGGAACAACAAGCGACAAAAATGGAACAACTTTTTCGGATGTTATAAACTATTAGAGGATGTTAAAGCAGAATACTCGTAAGACTCTTTCGAAAAATCCAATAAGTGAAATAATTTGAAGTAGATCATTTTGGAAGTTGATCTCGACTGGTTCACTTATTGAGATGAATCATCCTGACATACTCAGAAAATTGCTAAAATTGCAGAGGCAAAGAAATGATCCGTGGAACCTGAGAAAAAATCACCAATCTTGTTTGGAAACAAAAATATTTTAAATCGATGTTTTTCTGTGAAGTAAGGAACTCATTGCAACTCGAAAGGGTTCAAGCAATAAATTGTAGGAATATTTAAGCAAAGATTATAACAAAGATTAAAGTATTAACTTATTATAATAGTTGTTACTTGATTTCAACTAGTTTTTTTAAACTTATATGGCTCTTACGGTGGGTGAATTCGGCCTGAATCTGTTTCAACAACGTTAATATTTAGTGAATACTGTAGTATTGCATCTAACATTTTGATAATTCTAGTTTTATAAAACAACAGCATAAAAAAGAATTTGAACAAAATTGCCAAGAGAGCTTTGCTACAATTTTGACGGATTTGGTATTTTAAATGTAACATTCATAAGTTAATCAAATATGAATTAAACATTTATGGATTAAGTATTTAACATATTTTGATAAAAAAAATGGATGTATATTCTGTGAAGTGAATAAAATTTTATTTCGTAGTTTATCCAATTTTACAGAAACTTATCAGCAAATCTATCATTACATCTCGTATTCTTATGACAATATTGGTTTGATTATTACTTTAGAACAGAGACCTTCTTCTCAAGGGTTATTTAGGATATTGAGTCGTGATTTGTCTAAACAGTAGATCATCGAATTCCACTAAAACTTTTATTAATCTTTGTTTCAATAAGTGGCTCTAAAAGTGAATAAAACTATTGAATGTTGAAGGACAGCTTTGAACTTAAGAGCAAATTTAAAACTTTAGATAGATATCGAAACTGCAAGATGATAAACTGCTTAAACAAAGTATCTAATCTGCAATCAATGTTTTCAAGTAATTGAAAACTTTGGAAATCACTTTAACAATCTTGAGGTATTGGTGAGTTAGAAATTATTAAGATATGCTTTTAAGATAGACTGAGAATAAGAATTGCAAAATTTCAAAGATTCCATAGTAAAGAAGAATTACTTACTACTATTACTATTGCTCAGATATTGATTAGAGATGCTTTGTAAAAATATGTATTAAGTGTACAAGACAATTTTTTGTTCTGATATTTAATATTTTTCTTTCCAATGTAGCCTCTCACTCAAGATTTGATCTCTAATATATACAAAACCTCGCATTTTTCACAGCATTTATTTTTAAAACCTCTTAAAATGAATAATACAAGAATTTTGAAAATGACTCTTCAAGCTGATAAATAAGGAAGTTTATAAAATATGTCCCATGACTTAAAGAAATGAAAATATTAAATTTCAGTATGCATATAGAATATGTTATAGAGAAAGTAGCTCACTTCTACCCAGACTTGGGTGTATATAATTTGAAGTGGCACTCTATTTGAATTTGATACAAACACAGTTTATACATGAAACAATGTTTATTGAATTCGTTGCACATATAGAATTTGCTTTTACTGCAATAAGCATACGTACTACTTGTACGGAATATATATTAACATTCAATAGAAATACAATTTGCAAATACTCACAAACCAGCAGAGAGTCAAACCAGCAGTACTGCCACGTAAACTTTTGGTCCCCCTTAGCACTAGCGCAGGATAGCGCCTGGAGTTGCTTACCTCGTAGCTCCCTCTCACTTATCTATCAACTTTAATAACACCCCTTTCAACCTCTGTATTAATAAAGCTGCTTGGTATTTATACCAAGCGCGTATGCCGAAATTAGCATATCTCAAGCAGCTTCTTTAATTCATTCACTCAAAAGTTCGATTCTTGTGAATCGAATCTTATGTATACCTTACAATTTTACATGGCAAACGGAGGAAAAATTAATTAAAGTACGTCCGATACATACAGCTACTTTCAACAGAAGTGAAAGCGATAAAGGTTGTAAAGTTCACTGTTTCCTTTACCCTTAAGGTAATGTATATACTAAACAATGAACTCACCATTAACTAGATCCGACGAGGTTTTCTACACTAAACTATTTATTACAACACAGTTATACTACATAAATACCATACTCAATTGCTAGCAGGAAACGGGGAATTATTTATCGTGTGTGTTAATCTCGGTAGTTTTATTACGGAAACCCTACCAGAAATCAGCCACGCCACTGCTTGTACATACGCCACACTAACCTTTCTGTCTTCCCTTTATCACCAGTTCACTGGAACGATAGTTAACTTCAAAACGTCTTCGGTAAACTTGATAATGTCCGGCTGCTGTACGGCAAAGCGATCTTCACTCCAATTGTTTTTCGTTCGCCGCTCTCCTCCGCCCGACCTCGCCTCATAGTGTTTTATCTCTCACTGTCAAGCGCGTACGCTACCCACGGGGATTCCCTTCTAGTAGAAAAGCGCCGCTCATTTGCATAAGGCTCTTCGTCTTCTTTAAACGGCGATTTATTTAAACCTGGGGAGGTGTATTTTGATTCAATACCTCAGAAGGTTTCGCTTTAATTGACTTGATTTCAAGGAGATTGTTTCAAGAATATACTTCATCGTGATAAATCTAGTCAGTTAAATAGATAGCCTTTCTAGTTTACGATAAATGACTGTTATTAGGGTTGTTCTCGGTTTGGAGCGCTACGGTGAACTTTAGCTGATCAAGGGCTAATTAGACCAGGACTTACAGTTTAAAGCCGGTTCCACATATCCATGCCAATAGTGAGACTCGAACCCGCAGGTTCTCAAATAATTTTTTTAAACTTGAATATTGTTTAAGATCGATAATATCAAAGTTATTCATAAGCGAAGAAAAGTGAATAATGCTTCCTATTTTCCGTTGATCTTCTGCCCCATGAATAATCTTTATTTCATCTCTTGACTCTCCGAGCTGTATATTTTGCATGTCTCTCAAACCTGCGTCGAAGGAATCTATCGCTCTGCTTAATGTTTATATTCCTATCCCTTTCGTGTATTTCCAGTAATATAAATGTTTATCTTTATGGATCTATTTCGATTCCTAAAGCGAAACAAATAGAAGCGAAAGGCAAACTGTGCAGGAAAATGAAACGGGAAAAGTATTTCCAGTAATGAATCTACTGTTTATCTTCTCGTATTTACTTTATGACATTCGTTCTTATTTTATGATGTCAATAAAAGCAATTGTAAAAAGTGTTTGTAATCATCCATTTCATGTCATAATATTACGCTCAAGGAGTTTTTACCTACGGAATTTACCCAACTTGGTAAAAGTCATTTCCATGGAATGATAAGTATTATGGTGCAGTTTTGATTCCGTGTATAACATTGTAATGCCTGAAAGAGGATATCCGTGCTAAATTCCCATGTAACTTTTTATAGCAATGTATAGGGTTTGTACTATTTGTCATCTGGATATTAGATGAAAAATATTGGGAATCGAGAGGCATTAAAAGGAAAAAATATTCAACGATTCCGATTTTTTGAATGTTTTAATCGCTTTACAGAAAGATCTAATACCTTTGAAATTGATTTTAGAGTATTTTGGGGAAATTACTTTCTACGTTCGGAGCCAATTTTTTTTTTAATTGTTTTTTTTTAAGGATTTTTTGGTCTTTTATGGTAAAATAGCATTAAGAAAAACTTGCCTGTAAATACCATACTTTTTTATAAATTGGTCAATTTGAAGTAATTTTTAATGAAATTTAGCTAAAACGCCTATCACTGTGCACAAAATTTTAATGCTACTATTTTAATTTCCTTCTCACACTTGATACATATAACAGTTATCTCCAAAATGACCCACAATCTAAGATAAATTTTAAAATGCAAAAATAATACAGACAATTTTATGTTCCAATATGAAAATTTTCCCCAATTCGTCCTTCCTTTCCTTATAAAAACAGCCCCAAACAAAAAAAACTATTTATTATACATCAATTATTGTGCGTTATATCATTAACAATAGCATCTAAAACCTTTTCTGAGAATTTTATCAAATTATATGCAATATTATGGGAAATATCATGATAACGGTAGAAATTTGTGCTAAAAAACATAATTCTGAGAAAAACGTATTTAAAGTTGTTTGTCACTTCAATTTTGTATCAGACGATGTTTTTTAAAATAGCCATAACTCTGCTTCTAATTGATGTAGAATGAAAATCAAAACGGTTTTGAACAGAGAAAAAGGTTGAATTACACGATTCTTGCAAAAAATAAAATTGACCAAAATAGTCAAAAAATGGCATTTTCAATGTAGGCAAACACCTTAAACAAACGTGCACTTCTTTAAACATTTTTATATAGTATTCAATTTCATCCTTTCCAATTTATGTAAACAATTTTTGTAACAAAGTATCTGGGGAAAACTCCGAGTCATGTTAACCTTTAGCTTACGGGACCTATTTTTCCAATTCCCTCTTTAGAACGGGAAATGTCATACCCCTCTGTAAGAACGGCCATTCAGGTGGATTATATATATATATATATATATATATATATATATATATATATATATATATATATATATATATATATATATATATATATATACATATATATATATATATATATATATATATATATATAAATATATATATTTATTTATATATATTTATATATATATTTATATATATATATATATTTATATATATATATATTTATATATATATATACATAAATATATATATATATATATATATATATATATATATATATATATATATATATATATATATATATATATATATATATATATATATATATATATATATATATATATATATATATATATATATATATATATATATATATATATATATATATATATATATATATATATATATATATATATATATATTCTTCATTCTTGATCCCGTATTCTTGGGATACATGCTATCCCACCCTGTAAGGAAAAGGTTAACTCGCGTAATAAATCTAGCAATGACATCGTAACGACGCCAAAGGTATACAGCGTTGTTGTTGTTGTCGTTGGTTATGCCACTTGACCGACAGCAACATCAGACCAAGTCTCGAAGGCTATGGCTTATGAAGGTGCGGCTCCTGTTTTGACTGGCACCACAAGGGTTGGAGTCTGACTTGGCCAAAGGATCCCGTCCCGTCATTTTGAACCGAGTCAAGTGACGAGACCAGAACACTTGACTCCTCACCTCCAGAGGTAATTTTGAGAACTTGGAGGCCATTGCAGCCACGACAGATTTTACGTGCACTAGCCGCCATTAGTGTACACGGCAGTGGATTTGTCATCGACGATCATCGAACCAGTGACTTTCAGATCACTAGCCCGGTGTTCTTGCCAACTGGGACACAGCGTCTAAGGTATACAGAAGATTAGTTGAGAGATTTTTGGTGCAGAAGTTAATCCTGTTGTCATTGAAATCTTCCTTTCTAAATTTCAGTTATTGAATAAAAAATGTCAAGTATCTTTACTTTTTCAATTATCTGCAAAATTTCTCAATCCATGCTTTGCATTAACTTTAACTTTTTCACACGTTTCTGGAAGGCTCCAGAGGTGTTTAAAATGTTATCCAATAAGAATTATCTGTTGACAGAATATAAGAGGATATGAATGAAACGAGTGCGTCTGCTTTAAATTTCCCGTCGTTAATTCATATGGACGAATAGTCGTAATTCCAAAGGAATCCTAATTTTAATCTCATGTGTATTTAACTGGAGAATTGATTGATGATTTATTTTTAAAATACCTTTGTAGGTCCCTTTCAGACGTTACAAGACAATATTAATTATGTAACACTTTATGATGTATTTAAAGTCGGCAAAATTAAAGATCAATGCACACTTTACTATTAATGAATATACACAAGAGGAATTATTAACAAGGCTATTATAACAATGGAAACAATGGGACACATGCTTCACTGATAATGAGAATATAATTTTTACTGTAAAAAATAAGCTCGGGGAATTCTTTGCCTTGCTTTTGGGGGCTGATTTGCTTTATTTTAAAGACCCATTTAAACATTTATGTGAATTATTATTAGAAGCGGATATTTTTGACATGAAATATTTCTCTTCGTACACTAAAAGTACGATTAACTCTCGTGAGATATTCACAACTTCTGGATAAACATGAACCACCCGAGTATGTATTCACGTCAAAAGTGAGATATACTATCCTGTTCCATGAGACATAGCGAAAAACTTTCCTGCATGCGTTTCTATGCTATCACTCTGCTGCTACCCGGGTATTTTTTCCTATATTTAAGAATCAATCAACTCTAAAATTTGACTCGAATGCTTAACACAAGAGGAATTGTCCACACCAACGGCAACGGAGACAAAAATCATGTATCTTCGTTGTTGCGCATGCGTATTGCAAACAAATTTTCAATCCCCCGGTTCGTCTCCATCTCTGGTCTCTGCGGTTTCAAGTTGGAAAAGTTCAACTTTTGTCGCTGCCGTCATGCTCGACAGCCAATCATTATAGAAAGAGAAGAATATGCGCATGCGCAAATAAATCGCCACTTCTCCTAGCGATGTGAGGGCTTTTATGACAGTCACAGAAACAGGTGGCACAATGTGTCTTTCTTTCGTTGCTGTCACCGTTGGTGTGGAGTAAGCATAAGGCTCGGTGCACACGAGTTATCCGGTGTCGTTGCGGCACCGCAGTTGCGATCAAGCAGTACATAGAGTTGAACTAACCGACTCACACGGACGACGGCGCCGTCGACCGTGTGAGTCGGTTAGTTTAACTCTATGTACTGCTTGATCGCAACTGCGGTGCCGCAACGACACCGGATCGCTCTTGTGCACCGAGCTTTATGCTTACTAGAGTTCTTATCCAAATTAGTGTAGATTCTCCCTTTCCTGTATTATATGAAACATCAGATTGAAATAATAAGGATGGGGTACATTGAAACCTGTATTGGGATACATTCTATGATAGGAAAGCCCTGGTGCACGAATTCATTAACTATGAAAATACACTGGAAAGATGTATGCACATACAAAATGATAAAACTTTCAAAGTTTGATCATTGTATACTTCGAGAAAAGGACAACAGTCTAGAAAAATCGAATATAATCTTTGATATTGCTCAGTAGTTACAACCTGGGTTTTCTTTAATGCTTGAGTAAGAAGTTTGAACTAGAAAACGTGAACTAGAAAAAAATGGCAACATCTCGAAGCTATCCTGATAAAGATCAAAGAGAGTAGTGGAATTATCCTGAGGGAGGACTCCTCATCTTATCGAAAAGGTAGGAATAAGCTAACGCGAGGATGAGATTACAATTGAGAGATGTCATAGAGAATTCAATATCGCAGGTGATCAATTCTCATACGGTCATTCCAAGAATACTTGTCGTGTCCTTGTTACAAGAGTAACTGGTTTAGCTCGTTCACAGGGTGTCATCAAAATACAAATTAGCTCACAGACGGAACACATCTGTGAAATTTGCAAGATGCCTGTCAGATTTTTTTTTTACCTTGGTTGATCGGGTTTGACATCATCTAGGAGGAAGCTTTCGATAACGAGACGTCAACAACCAAAGTAGAGATCCTTGCCTACCCAACATTTGGTAAGCAATGATCTGAAAACTCGTCTTGCTCCTCATGTTATAGCTGAATACCCGTGCTTCGATACGCAGTACATTCAAATTAAATACAACGGTCAAGGTATGTAATTAATGCCAAAAAATATATTTATTTATAAAAAAATCGTAACGAATATTTTTATAGACAAAATAATGTAGAAGAATATATTCAAATTAAATACAACAGTCAATGTATGCAATTAATTTGTATGTTTAATATCCATAATACATACTAATTTGAATTGAATTCTTGAAAAACTTCCATCTCAATCAGTCTAGTGGTTAAATTTGATCTTTTACCCTATTTCAATTTTTTTTTGTCAATTTATTTCGTTGTTATGCACGTGACGCAAAATTAATATCAATTTGCACAAAATGAAAAGAAACCACGTGATCAGCATTTAATAAATTAAATTCTAAAAATGAATCTTTAAAAATTCACCCAAAATCAGAAAATGGAGTCAATGATTCAAAAAATATTTCATTTTAAAGGAAGTTTTATAATCTTTCTTGCGATATAAATTTTATAAACGTCAGATTATTATTTTAAATGCAATCTTAAAAAAGTTAAAAAAAGCTTAAAAATATAGTTTAAAAAAATCTAAGAAGAATTTTTCAGAAATCTTTTTAGTGCACCCCTGCACTGTAAGAAGAAAATTTCAGCCCCTTAGGTCCAGCGGTTTGGTCTGTGCGTTACCTGTCAGTCAGTCAGTCAGTCACTGAACTATTATATATATATATATATATATATATATATATATATATATATATATATATATATATATATATATATATATATATATAGATTTAATGTGCTAAAGTTCAAAAATCTAAAATTCTTCTAAAGTTTTTAAGGTGCTTACTGCCAAAAGTTAAATTATCTAACCCTAAAAATAAAAGATCAAACTAAACATTTATTAGGTAACAGAAATTTTTCCAGCTACTAGCCGCTGCGCGACCAACATGGTCGCTTTTAGTTTTATATTTTCTTTTGCAAAACAACTCAACTGAAAGTAACATATGTAAGGAAAGTTACCATTACCTGTCATCATAAATATACGTTGTTAAGGGGTATTCTCTATAAGGCTGATTCTAGAACATCGTGATCAAAAAATGTGAATTTCCATCACCTCAGAACAGAGTTCAAGATAAGACTGAGAAACCCAACATCAATGATTTTAAAAATTACATCCCTCTTTGTATGTACTATTTTTCAAAATTAAGATATCAATACTTTATCATTACAACAAATAAGAAATTGTTGGGGAAATATTTAAAATATAGTGTTGATTACATAACTCTCTGTATGTATTACTGTGCACAATTCAGATATCTACACTTAATCATATCAAATAATAAATTGTTGAGAAAATTTCTTCACTTATAAAATGGAGTAAAAATTCGGCAAGTACTGAAAAAAGTGTAGAAAATTAACTATTACTGGTTGTTGATTGCTATGCCGGCGACGGTTAAGCCTAACCTCGCGATTATTTATGCTCTCTCTTAATGAATTATTTCTTCTTCGCTTTCTTTCTTGAGACTGCTTCCAATTTTCACTTGATGGTCCAGCGCGCTTTCGAACATTCCTGATTTCAGTGCGTAAATCCATGTTGACACGCGGTTGCAAATTGAGGACGGCCGCTAATGTTTATATTTGGTAGTGGCAGCCGTTGCCACTCGGAGTGTAGAAATATCGTCGATTTTTGTGCCGCATACCTACGCGTTTTATATATATAGATACTTATGTATAATACTTTTATCATTTTACAGAATTATGCAATTTCGAAGTATTTACTTATTTTTACATATATCTCAATCTTTTTAAATAATATATAAATAGATTTTGACAACATTGTTATAAGTGTTATGTAGAGCAGAATAAATATCACAGATAGTTTTCCTTTTGTTATTAGCAGCAGTAAAATATCGGCTGAGAGACATATATATATATATATATAAAGGTACAATAACTTTCAAAAAGAGAAGTAAATTACTTTGGCGCACATAATTGCGTTATCTTTTGTTATATAAACCTTTAATCGATATATATTTTACTGCCATGAACAACACAGCGTCTTGATTTTCATTTCTTATAATCATCCTGGGTAAAAGAAAGAACATAAAAAGGGAAACATTTTAAGTTCCTTATTTAGCACTCATTACTGAAAATTGTAACAGTATCAAATCCCAAGTAGCCGTCTGCCAGTACAAATTACCCCGACAGAAAGTTATTTGTTTTCTGGGAGAGAACAACCAGAGAAAAAAGGAATGTTCTTGGCAGCTTGGATAGTTTGATAACTCTTTCTGGTTAAAAATATCCCCGATTAAATATTTCCCGATCCAAATATGGTGTAAAAGCAATTTTAACAGCAATATCAAGACTTGAAAAATTTAATTTATACGGAAAAATGTGTGTTTGACGATTTAAAAATATTTTTTTTAATCATTGAGTACAATTTAAAAAATAAATTCATGTGTCCTATGGAATTCACTAAATTTAATAAAATCCAAAGTTATAAACAGATTCAAAAGCTACTGATTAAAACTATGAATATTTTTTTTCAATCGATATAAGTTAAATACGATATTCTTATTTTTAAGACAGATTTATTCTGTCATGTCATAGAATTTTCACTTAACCTTTTCCTTACCGGATGGGATAGCATGTATCCTAAGAATACAGGCCCAAGAATTAATATATATATATATATATATATATATATACATATATATATATATATATATATATATATATATATATATATATATATATATATATATATATATATATATATATATTTATATATATATATATATTTATATATATATATATATATATATATATATATATATATATATATATTTATTTATATATATATATATTTATATATATATATATATATATATATATATATATATATATATATATTTATATATATATACAGATATATACATATGTATGTGTATATATATATATATATATATATATATATATATATATGTATATATATATATATATATACAGATATATACATATGTATGTGTATATATATATATATATATATATATATATACAGATATATACATACATATGTATATGTATGTATATATATATATATATATACATATATATATATATATATATATATATATATATATATATATATATATATATATATATATATATATATATATACAGATATATACATATGTATGTGTATATATATATATATATATATATATATATATATATATACATACATATGTATATGTATGTATATATATATATATATATACATATATATATATATATATATATATATATATATATATATATACATATATATATATATATATATATATATATATATATATATATATATATATATATATATATATATATATATACATACATATGTATATGTATGTATATATATATACATACATATATATATATATATATATATATATATATATATATATATATATACATATATATATATATATATATATATATATATATATATATATATATATATATATATATATATATATACATATAACCCCTTAATGGTCGTTCTTACAAAGGGGGTATGAAATTTCCCGTCCTAAAGAGGGAATCGGAAAAATGGGCCCCGTAATCTAAAGGTTAAACAAACAATCAGAAAATTACATATCTGTGCAACGAAATAACTTGAAAATTATAAAAAAAAATTTTTGCAGGAAGATTTTTCACTTCTTTACTAAATTACAGAGATCCCTCGTATAATTATTTCATTTTGTACAGTTCTTATCAGGAAGAATCTTAATGAATGTTACAAAAAGACTTTTCCAAAAAGATGAAGGCAATTAAGAAAGGAAAACTCTTGGTCTGATTTTCTTAATTTTCATAGGATGAGGTTTCATGTTTGAATTCATTTTCTTTGGTATCTGCTGCATTGAGAAAAAGATGTTAAAGTGGATAATCAGAGCTCGAATACATGCCCATATATTCATTTGTCCGCACAGTTTACCCGGAAAGAACTATTAAAAGGCACATTTCA
The DNA here is from genome assembly GCA_907164885.2 of Dolomedes plantarius. Lineage (NCBI taxonomy): Eukaryota > Metazoa > Arthropoda > Arachnida > Araneae > Dolomedidae > Dolomedes > Dolomedes plantarius. Next base: position 207,160,247 of record OU015493.1, read on the forward strand.
GTAGATTTGTGGATGAAGGAAGCCAGCACTAAGAGGTGCAACCTAGTTCATGTTATCTCTTAAAAAGAGCAGAAACCCTGAGAAAAGCTTGATAATTAAGGAATCTCTCATCAGGAACTTGAATATTAATAATTTCAAAAGGACTTTTCACAGAACGTCATAGCGTAAGAAAGATTGAAAAAACTCAGGAAAGGCTGGTTGGTTGAAGAAGAAATTATAGCTTTAAAACTATTGAAATAAATAAGGGAATAAAACCTTAAAATATGCATTGAATTTTTGCTAAGATTAAGCTGTATTTTAAGATTCCGAAAGCCAATTCAGGTCACTTCTCATACAACAGAGTAAGAGAACGCCCTCACAAGATATTTTTGGTTTTAAAGCACTACGGCTATATGAAATTGATTAGACCGATAGAAAAGAAAATAGAAAGTACATCAAGACAGAAGTATTATAAGAAAATTGCTTATTTATATAGTCTATCAAAATAATACGCTTATTGTTTTTTTATACATTTTAGAATTCTTTGGAAAGGCATTTGAAATAAATTTGTCTAAAATATTTCAATTTTGTTCTGTAATTTTATTAGATAATATGAAGTTTTTTTTCCCACTTAGGTTAACAATTATATTAAAACACATATGCGATGAAGGAAAGAATAAACTTAACTGTTTTGCATTTCACGAAATGTACTTACAATCCACATTTTAAGGTGTTTTACAGAAGGTCGTTCGCACTTTATGGAAGCGATTTTGATAGTTAAGTTTTATGTATAAACGCCGTATTTTTTTCACCGAGTTGCTTCTATCTGATAGCCATGGTTCTTGACAATAGCTCTAGCTTGAAATTTCCACGAAAGTAAACTTTTTCTTAGCACTGTCATGTCAATTTTACCCCATTCGTCTTGGACCTTTTTCCAAAGTCCGGTCAGTGTTCTTAGATGCCGTTTTCCTAAGGCTCATATTAATAAACCGATATCGCAAAAGTCCATTGTATCAGTTGATTTTACATATATTTCATTAAATGGGATACACTTTATTCCTGTTTCTGATTAATTCTTTGCTAAATAAGTGGCTGTTGATTTAGACGTGTGACAAGAGACTTTGTACATATGAAGCTCAACTTTATCAATGTCCTTTCCATGTAAGACTGGAATTGGTACTTCTGTATTATCCCGTCGACCGTTTTCGCCAAACAAAAGTTGTCTCCAAACAAAAGTTGTCGCCAAACGATATGATTGAGCGTCAAGAATGGATAAGCATGACGTCACAACACGTAGCAATGTCGACCAAGGAGCTAGTCTAATCGGGAATCACTCATGACGTCACATGCACATTATTTCTCACCTAGAACACCATATTTTTGCTTAAAAATAAGAAATTTATTTTATCGTCTGCCTTGGTTTTGAATTCATACTTCGTTGCTGCTATCGTGGCAGCATATAAAATATCTCCGTAGATACAAGAGATTAACAGATTATAAGTTCCAAATTCTATTTCCCTATTTTTTCCCTCGCATTAAAAAAAATGATTAAAATTTGGGATCTGCCTTCTACGGAACACCATGCAGTGGAATATTTTCAAATTCATTTACAGTTGGTCTCTAAAGAATTAACATCCATTGAATGGGGAAAAGTACAGTTGGATTTGGCCAAGAAGACAGTGATTAATTGGAACAACTACCTCAGAAGTTTACACAAATAGCCTTCTACTTAGAGTTTCAAGAAAAATTGAAAGGACAAGCAAAATCGTAGAAATCGACGAAAGCCTTTTTACGAAGCGCAAAAACCAAGCGGGTAGAATATTCCCAGAGCAATGGATGTTTGGTGGACTGTGCAGAAAGACCAACGAGTGCTTCATTGTAAGAGTTCCAATGAAGAACTTGCAATAAAAGCAAATATCGAAGATGGAACTACAATTTTTTCAGATTCTTGGAAGGCATTGGAGAAGTCCCATATAGTGTGCCGGAAATTTGGCGATTTTTTTGGGCGATAAATATTTCAATATGGCGTATTGTCATTCGTTTCTGTTGTGATGTTTTTCACGTGATATATCTAAAGGCCAATCAATTTAATTTTAATCACGTGGTAATTTCAAATGTTATCAATTCTATAGTATTATTGTTGAACGGACGTTTCGACGGCGTATGGAGGGATTGCAGGTAAGTCTCTTTGCTTCTGCCAATTTATGATTTTTTTTCTCTATGCATCCCTATTTAATTTTTCCATTTTCAAACGTGATTTTAAAAGTTTATCACACTAATGTGATTATTTAAAAATAGAGAAATGGTGTTTGTGGATATTTTCATTATAAGCCATTTTGGTACTTTTCCGTTAGCTGGGTACCAGCAAAAAACCGCCAAGCTTAAAAGTTGGGGCAGTTACGCCAACTTTTAAGAAATGCCTAATGTTGACGCGAAAAGAATATTTGATCATGGAGGACTTTTATTTTTATTACATTTAATTCACACTAATAAATTGAGGAACATATGTACTATACGCAACGGGCCATCGCCAATTTGTCACCAAAATCCCGTTTGGAGACCTGTTAGGCTTAAACTGCGAAATGTAAACAATAAATTGGAAAACAAACTTACTGCTGGCTTTATGAAACTCGTAGGTGCACACGGGATCTTCGCTTCGCTCAGATAGCCTTGCTTCACTCCGCTACGCTCCGTTACGCATCCGTCCAAAAACATTACAGAAAATCCCCAGCCGCTGGCTTCGCTACATACCGCTGGCTATTGTACAGTAAAAAAAAAAAAGCTTCCGCTGGCTGTAGCGGTCAGTAAAACAAAGCTTATCGCAAAAAGAATTTTTTTAAAATACCATCCGGTCTTAAAATCCTCCCTGCCAGAATATAAAAACCGCCAAACAACCATCAGATTTGGCGAAAACCATCCCTTGGCGTTTGTTGCGTATACTACATCTGTACCTAAATGGGAACATATATAAAAATAATAATAATGAAATAAATAAAAAAAAGACCAATTTGCACAGCAGGCATTAATTGTAAATTTCGTTTACAATTGCTGAAAATAAATTTGTCTTACCATGCAAACGTCACCACATAAATTCAATTAAATAAGATTCTAAAATAAATTCGCTTAATGATAACTGGGCCAACTTTTAGGCTTGGCGGTTTTTGTCTTGTACCCAGCTAACGGAAAAGTACCGAAATGGTATGTATCGAGCATTTCTTCCAAAATCCCTTCAGATCATGTAAAGAATTGCCCACTTATTAGGCGTTTTTTACGAGATTCATAAGCGCGCCAGTTGTGGTACCCAAGCCGATTTCGAATAGTTTTTTTACAATTAAGGTAAGTGAAACAATAGTTTACTATAGTTTCTTCCAATGGTTTTTCGCATTAATGTAAGTGAAAGTATTTTAATTTTTCAGTGTTTTGTAACGATTTTATGTTTTGAAAATTACTGTTTTTTTTCAACGATTTTCAGTTAAAAAAATATTTTTTAAGTTTAAAAAGCATTTTTTAAACTGCTTTTTTGTATTTATTTTAGTTTTTTCGCCATCTTAGATATCGCGCTCTTGCGTAGTGTCTTCTAGAGCAGTGCTCCGCAACCGCTGTGCCGTGGCACACTAGTGTGCCGCGAGGTGATCTTGACTGTGCCGCGGTGATTTTATCGATTATGATAATAAAAAAATTTACCACCGCATTAAATTGAAATTTTTCTAAGTAAAATATTCCTCAAACTTTTTGTTAATATACGCACATTTATCAAAACAATCTACCATATAGGTACTTTGGGATTATTCCGTCCACCTGTCAACGCTCGCGAAAATGCGAGAATCCTTTGGTGCCATCATAATGAAAAGCAATTTCCAAAATAAACATTCCAAACATATTAAATTTATTATTAATACAAAAATATTATTAAAACACATTATTAATAAAACAATCAAAATAAAGTAAAAACCTCTATGTTTTTTTATAAGTACACATTGAATTATTCTTGAATCTAACCATATATATTATTATCAATCATTTCGGCGGCCAAAAATCCTTCATAGCTTTTAAAGCGCAAATAAACAAGTCATTATCCTTGTGCAGTCGCCGCCACATAAATTCGTTTAAATACGAATCCAAGTGTTTTCGGGTAGTTCCTCGGTGTTTCTTGTTTCGCCATTTTGCCAAACCCCACAATAGTTCTATATTTTTGTATGTTCATCAGTTTCAGGATCCACAAAATTATATCGGTGATTCACTTTAAAGTGTTGGAATCCCGCTGCTTCCAATTCATCAGTTTTGTAACTTTTCCACGAGTCTGAGAAAATTGTAGTTCCTTCTGCAATGTTGTTCCTAATTTCAGCCATGAGAGTTGCTGCATTTCGATTGGGAACTTTTGCGATGAAACACTCGTTGGTCTCTCTGCACAGTCCCCCAAATATCCATTGTTCTGGAAGAATACGACCGACTTGGTTTTTGAGCTTTGTAAAAAGGCCCTCATCTATCTCTACAATTTTGTTCGGACCTCCTATTTGTTTGGAATCACGTTGTAGAAGGCTATGAGTGCACACTTCCCTCATATAATTGTTCTAATCAACAATTGTCTTTCCTGTCAAATCCAGCTGTTTTTCTCCCCATTCAGTTGATGTTAATTCATGCGACCAGCAGTAAATAAACCGGAGGGCAGTCAGAAACGGGAGTTTTGAGCCCTCCAACCACGTGTCTTTTCGAATAGCTACTCGTTTATCGCACCCTTTTACATTGCATCGCCATTGCTTATCAGTTTTGATATACAACGCCATATCGTGGACATTCACGCACATTTTCTTAGAAGAAATGATTCCATACTCTTGAAAATATGTCACTGCACTCTCTTCGGTGCTAGGCAAATCCCAAATTCGAATCATTTTGCAGCGAAGAAAAAAAAACAGTATATTTCAACACGCTAAAGAACACTAAGCGCCTGTTCACATAGGAGTCCGGTAGTGGAGGTTTGTCATTGGTTAAAGTATTGAAATATATTTAACCAATGACAAACCTCCAAACGATTAGCAACAAAATTTTTAACGACTATGGTTGGTTTTTTTTTCGTCTCAACGACATCTTTCCTTTAACGCTCCGCTACCGGACTCCTATGTGAACAGGCCCTTACTCACATAGTCAAGGATTACACAGTAAATGTGATAAAATTTGAGGTTATTAACGCAAAAGCTACCTTTTGGCGATAATATCGGGTTTGGCGAAAATGGTCGACGGGATAATCCCAAAGTACCCTGGAATTTCTTCTTCAAAAATTGGTTCTAAAATATTCTGCTGATAGTAGAGCGAATTAATTTTGTCTTTATTTGAGACTTTTTTGTCTTTTAATTTGCCGTTGTAACAAAATCCTTCAGCTATCATGAATCCATTTGGGAACTTTTCAGTACACAGACGAAGCCATTTCGTACGGTCATTCCAGTCAGTTGAGCAACAGAAAATTGATTCTTTTTATTACAGTCATTTAAATACACCCATGCCTCATCGAGTGTTACCACAAATTTCCATTTTTCAGCAGCTAGGTGTTTTTCATATAATTTTCTACAATTTGTTTTTCTTTTAGCAATATGTTTTGGCAAAAGCAGTAACTTTTAACTTTAAGTTTAAGCTTAAGTTTTAACTTTAAGTTTAAACATCTTCAAATGTTTATGAATGGTTTTACTTACAGTGCCAGAAGACATCCCTAGTTTCGATGCAATAGATATTTGAGTCGGCGGATTTTCTTTTAAGATCAGAGACTTCCCTTTCTTGATATTTACCTGCGTTCGAGCAGTCTTAAGATGAGGTATAGTGGTCATGTTTTCATTTTTACTTTCATTTAGGCTTTTTTTCCTTTCATATTTAATATATTATAGATACTTTTTTTGGAATGCCATAACCGCGATTTTTACATCTCTTCATAATTTGTTGATACGAATATTTCTCTTTGGAAAGTGCAATTACGTAACCTTTGAGCCATCTATGAATTTTAGGAGCCCTTTTCAAAATAAATCTTTTATTTTACATTCCAATCAAAACGAAACAATAGCAGACGATTATTCCGAAGTTTCCAATTTTTTATCTAAAAATGCAAACGACAAAAATAAATTATAAAATCGTTTCCATAAGGTGCGAACGGCCTTCTGTACTATGAAATAATATTTGATTTGGAAAGTATGATTATAAGGAATTTAATAGATTTCAATCTACATGCTAGAAATATTTTGAAACACGCTGAGAGAAAACATGGAAAGTAGACGTTCTCTTAAAAATTCATTCGATTTTACATTCTAGTGGATTTTCCTATCAAATTGTCCTATTAAAAAATTGAACCTTAGCTCCAGTATCATATTTAAAAAAATAACTTACTTTTACTACTATAGAATCTTCTTTTGAAAGACTTAATAGCCAACATATTTTTATTCGATAAATTTATTAAGCTTTTGTTTCCATATATTAAAGTCATAGAATAATTTATGTTTTCTGTATGGGTAGAAATGATATCCCGTAATATTTTCCGTGTCATAGACATTGAATGTGGTAAAAGCTGATTAGATGACAAACTCGCCCTGTTAAACTCTGATAATAGCTATGAAATAAGAAATAAATACACGCCACTGGTTTTCTATTATAACTTGTTGTGGGACTGACTCAGTCACTTATTTATTTCTATGTAAATAAACAAACTGATAAACAACGTAAACATATGAATGAATTTAAATATAAAGTGTTTATAGCAAGTAAAACCTTTTTTCCATACGAATAATCATTTTTTTTGTTTTATAACGTTGAACGCTATTTCTTTGTGCATAGAATGAGAGGTGGAGAATTTTAATCAAATAATCTCAAAATTCCCAAAGATTCACTTGTGTAAGTGATATATGCTTCGTAAATTGAAATTTTGGTATAAATTCCAAATTTGCTCGTGGTAAAAATATAGAAAAGCAAAAGACTATTATAAATGCTCTACATTTTGTTTTCTTCCTTAGAAATTCAATAACTAGCGATTATAGAAAATTTCCCCCACATTTCAAATGAAACGCGAAGAATTTTTAAAAAAGATGAATGAATTATTGAAATTTTGAATTTTGAACTTCTTATATAAATCTAACGATAAAATAAGTTTGACTTTAGTTTCGTTGAATTAAGTATAGTTATATATATCAAAATACATGCTTAAAACAAAATAAATATAAATTTGTTTGAATACAGCCAGAAAGTTTAGGACTAATATAAAATATTCATTAGTTTCCCGTTTTTCTTCATCTATGCTTCTAACCGTTCGATAATATATGTGAAACTGGAATATATTATTTGTAAACTTCGTTTAAAATTCCGATCTTGAATTTTTGGTCTATAATTTTTTTTGTGTGTTACTTTGTGAATTTTTTTAAATTAAATATATATTTTTAAATTTAAAAAATTCAATACGTACCTGTGACTCATCAGTTATTGAGTGGTTTACATGCCAGAAAGATAGTGAGGGTAGAATAGATAAAATAACACCAACAACCTTCACACTAAAATAATAGCGTTACCTTATACATATTAAATTGTTTACAGTAAAATTCTTCATGCGTATTTTACAATCTGTACTAATATTCCTCACTCGTAGGATTGACAATTGTTTCTTCCTAAGATTTATGATTTTCTGGAAAAAAAGACTATAAACTCATTTGAATATAGAGAGTGGTCATAAAAAAACATTGCCGATATATTGACCTCTAGCGGCCGTTCCGTTCAACCTATTGAGATGAGATTTCAGATATAGTTAGTCAGAGGTATGTACTCGAGATTCTGTGAACGGCAACAAAGTGGCGCTAACGGTTACGGTTATTGGTGCAGAAACTCGAAATGTCGAATGGCAACGCCCACTTTTACCCGTCGCAAAATACTCAGTGCATGCGAAAACCCTAAAAAGCGTTGGAACGGTACGTGTACCACAAAAAACGTACGCATTATGCACGCTCAAAAAACAGCTCTGCAAACGGCCTGTGATGGCACCCATGTGGAAAATATGTAATCCAAATAAAAGTTTTCTTCTGTCGGATCTGTGTTGTCATCAGTGGTTGGTGTCTTGCCTCTGCCATATGAAAATTTGCTCCGTGAACTCCGTGTTTCTGGTGGCCGTTTGCAGAGCTGTTTTTTGTGCGAGCATGACGTGTCCGTTTTGTGTGATACACGTACCGTTCAAACGCTCTTTAGGGTTTTCGCATGCACTGAGCATTTCCCGACGGGAAAAAGTGGGCTTTGCGATTCGAAAATTTCGAATTATAACCGTAATCGTGAGCGCCACTTTATTGCCGCTCACAGAATACCGAGCTCATACCTCTTAATAACTATATCTGAAATATCATCTTGATCGGTTGAACGGAACAGCCGCTAGAGGTCAATA
>OU015493.1:207173617-207531117 GCA_907164885.2 Dolomedes plantarius
TAAAATCCTAAATTTCTGGCCTTGCGTGGACAAGAACTATCAACTTGTCAGCATCAACCTCCATCTCTTTTTGTTATAATAATGCAAAAATCGTCAACACGGAGCATTAATGAAAATAAAATGCGCGTGTTCCCGAACATGCGCAGATGAAATGTTTCACCAGCTGTGTGTCGAGAAACATCGGTCAGAGAATCATACACTTTAGTTGCAGCGACGTTTCCGAAATGCCACGACGTGTTTCAAAGCAATGTTGCATCCGGTGTGCAGCACTCTCCTTTGATTACATTGTAGACGATGCGTCCGATACAGAAAGCTAGAAACAGAAACGTTGCGCAATGTTTTGTTGCATTCGGTGTGTGGCCAGGCTTAAAGTTTGAAAAAACCCTTTTTAATTGTATCCCTTTTAAAAGCATGAGCAATGCTTGTAATGTTTAGTAACATTACCTCTTTTCAATCTGGTTGTCAATTTGAGAAACAACCCTCCCTTTTACGGCACTTTGTTTACTAGTTATATGTCATTAGGTTTATTTCAGCTAAATGACATCCTTAAAAATTTCTTTGACAAGCTCTCTAACTAAAAAGACAACTTAAACATTTTAGTGTGTAAGTTAGGGAAATTTTTAGCTGCCCAAACTTCTTGATGCCACTCAGTGATTGAATCAATCAGTCGTTAGAAACGCTTTAGATAGGTGTACCAATTTTGCAATAAGTTAATGTCTCAGGCACAGATTAAATTGAGTTAAAATTCAAGTCTGTAGTTCATTTAACCCTAAGTTTTATTATATGCTCCCACATACCTAAATGCATACATTCGCTTCTTAAGAATACTTACCAATTAATAATAACTATTAGTATTTGAGAGATTTTAATATTGAAAATTCTATTGGGTTGTTCGTTTGTGAGCTTCACAGACGGGTTAACTTTATCCAGTTTCATATAAAACTGACCGCTTTTTCTATAAACCATTGTAGCACAGTTAGCCTACTATAACTAAAACTATATGAAACAACAGTAAATAACATCTTTAACAAACATGTGCCAACGATGAACAACATGTTCCATCAATATTCTATTAAAATAAGAAAAAAATCTTTTCTCTTTCAATCTCTTCCTGTTCAGAGTTGTTTTTGACTTGGTTAGGACGAAACTCTTTAATTACAAACATGGGAGTTCTTATAAACTGAATATATTTTTAGTCACTAAAGTTTTAAATGTTTGTCAGGCCGTTGTAATGTCATCAGTCAATGTTCTATATTATCATTTCATCCTCGTTTGACGCAAGGTCGCTTTTTTATGTTCTTGATCAGTAATCAGTATCACCAAAGTTCAAGTCCTACTGCCGACCATCCCAGTGGTATATATAAGGAGGGAGTTTAACGAAACGGTAGAATTGATATCCATTATATCGAATACTGTTGGTGGTTCTTCGGAGATGGTATCTAGCTGTGCATTGTTATAAGGTTGTTTGAACTGGGAAGTGGTAGTGAATATGAAGTATGAGGAAAATAACTTTGGATTTAGCTAAACTTTAAAATATTCTCAGTAAACTAAATTCAGTTCGCGAATATCGGAAGCAAATTCAGCTTTTTCTGTAGAACAGAATAAAATTGTAATCTTTATTGACTCACAGGCTGCCATCAAATCACTCTCTTCAATTACTCTTAGCATTATAAAAACTGTTTATCATTGTCAGATGGCTATTAATGCTCTTTTGGAAGGGGGGTGTCAAATTGTTCTACAGTGGATCCCCAGTGGTATCTATGGTAATGACCTAGAGGACAAACTAGCTAAGGCTGGTTCAAACTTACAGCAACCTTGTTCAACCTTGTACTACTATAATGTTAAAAGGCTTGTTAAGTAAAAGATTGGTTCCTCCTGACAAACATTTTACAGGGAATTTACGAAAGTAAAGTCCTGGGCTACTTTGCTAAGGAAGCCTATCCTATTCTCCCTCTGTTGAGTGAGAGTGGATAACTTCCACCTCAAGACTGGCCACGACTTTTTACAGAAACATCTACATCGTTTCAGCTTGTCGGATTCTCCGACTTCTCCACTATGTGGCCTTGGAGACATGACTGTCGACCACCTCTACACTTGTCCTGCGCTTATTGACGTCGCAAATAGAAATTCTGCGGAGGATGACTTTTCGTTTCGTTCAAAACTGTATTGGGCTGCCCGACAGAGACTGATGGTTGAAAAACCAAGGTCCAGCGCAGGATAAACCCCCACCCCCCTCTAGAACCGAGGTATGGATCACCTAAACAGTAAGTCAAGGCAGTAAAAATGACTGCCGTGGCTTACTGACCTCTTCGCGACAAGAGATCCCACACCTTTATAGGAAATAGTTGATTTTCTAACTACACAAAATTTATTATCATACGAGTAGTGTGGTAAAAGGGCGAATAGTGTGGAACAGTTCTGAAAAACATGTCGTTAACCCTTTCAGGGGCAACAACCTCCCCCGTTTGTAGGGTGCAAATTTTTTTCCCGATTTCTTTTAACCTAAAAAATCTTGGAAAATTTTCCAATGAAAGGTTGCAAAATGTTTTTAGTTCTTTAATCTGACAACAGATGGCAGTAGTAATCATTTTTCGGATTAGTGAACTGGAATACATTGAATGCAAGTGAAAAAAAGGACTAGGTTTAAGCGTTTGCACTGTGCAAACGGTGCCCCTCAAAGGGTTAAGAAGACGTTCGACCCGCGAATTTCACTTGCTGGGAAAGTAGAAGGAGTTTTCACCAGGCTAATAAATCTCCCAGAGATACATCACAGAAGATATCATACAGTAACTTTTGTACCGTATCAATGAAATGCTGTAAAACTCCACTGGGTAATTTGGAAAAGTGTACGTTAAATGTATGCAACGATAAAAGCCGACAATAACATGGGAACATAGCTTACGTAGTTTTCATTCATTAGACATCAATACTCGGGTTTTGTCAGTACTGTATGGTATTAAAGTAATGAATAAAATTCCAGATATCACACGTTATCTCTAATTAAAAGCTGGAACACATAAAAAACTGCATTACTGAGGACGTAGAAGTGCTTGCATGGTGGGATTCATTATCTGTTCAATTTTCAGTTACATTTAAGATTGTAAAGCGAGAATATCCTTGATAAGAACGACAGAAAAATGTTTTGGAACAAATTAATAAGAACAGATTTTTCTTTAATTATGCTATAATTTCATTTCCCGTGGAGCAAAATTTCATTTTAAAAACTTAATAAATTGGTTCATACTAGATTCAGGATTAATAGCCCAATGTAGCTAGAATCGACTAAACAGAATAGATTAATAGCTGAATTTGCTATTCACTTTTCCTAAAAGCAAAACATATATTTATATCTTTCAAAAATGATTGAGTAACATTTTATGTTGACACAAAATTTCTTATTGACTTACCTAAATTGTATTAAAGTCTTCAGAAATATGACTGAAAAAATAATTTAACAATCATATAAGGTTTAAATTACAAACTAAGTCTTTTTCGTTCAGTGAATTGAGTTTTTTGTTCCTTTTTCTTATTTAAAAAAATAGAGAAACGAAAACTTAATTTTTTAAAAACATGGATTAAAGCGTTTGCGTCTCTAAAGACTCCTGTATATTTCATCTTTTTCTGAGAGCATTGTTTCCCTGATTCAGTTCTCAAGGGATTTTGATATTTTATTTCAAAGACTCCTGGGTAAACAAGAAATAAATTGCTTTTCTTTTCACTTACTGATGATGAAAGCCACTGAACTGCGCAATTCAATTACTTCTTTTTTACAGCGGAAACACAAGTCGATATTTCTAGCAGCTATTAAATTTACCACTGCTGAAATAAAGCAGTTTAATATTTTTAAATCCTTTTTTTCAATTCAAGAATTCTCTGCAATTGTTTGATGGGTTAATTAAAAGTTAATGCTCCCATTTTAAATAATGATTCAGTGTATTTACCTTTATCTGTTAAAATAGATAAAGACGACAAAAAAAAAATAACATCCAGGTTTTTTCGAAGATGTAAATGAGGACGCACACACTTATACATACTCACCAATAATGTATACAGTGAAACCCCGATTTAACGTTATTCAATTCTTCATAAAGAAATGACGCTATATGCGGGAAAACGTTAAATCAAGGTAAGACAAAAACGAAACACTGAGCATAAAATAACAACTAAATTAGGTAACATACCTTTTATTTCTTCATTTAAAATGGTTTAATTTACATAATTTTTTTTAAATAAGTTTTCTAAATTATGCATTAACCCTTTCAGGGACAAAAACCTCCCCCATTTGCAATGTGCAGATTTTTTTCCCGATTTTTTTAACCTGAAGAATCTTGAAAATCTTTCCAATTAAAGGTTGCAAAATGTTTTTACTTCTTTAAAGTGATAACAGATGACAGTACTAACCATTTTTCTGCTCATTTAACTGGGATGCATTGAATGCAAGTGTAAAAAAAGACTATATTTAGGCGTTTGCACTGTGCAAATGGCGTCCTTTAAAGGGTTAAAGAAACCGGATATTTTACTTTGCATCTTGTTTTTAGCAGCTACATCACAAATCGCATTCTCCACATATATGAGTTTTTGTAAGCTTTTTTCTTGGCCTTCACTATATCAAAAGAACTCTTTCGCTGTTTTCAAAGTGTGAAAGGCTTCTGTTGCAGAAGAAATTCCATGTTCCCCTTCATCATCTTCATCATTATCCGAACGATCTGATTCTGAGTCTGTCAAACAATTTAGTGTCGGATTCACTGATATCATGAAGTTTGCATCGCAAGCTGAAAATCGCTGAGCAAGAAAAGAATTCACCCATTTAATTAGAATCTTCATCTTTTCTCTCCTCCTACTCAAATCCATCACCAATGTTCTCCGGAAAACCACCTTTTGAGAAAGAACTTGAGATACATTTTCCCCCGACTCTCTCCCATGCTGAAGAAGTCATATGAAGAGAGCATCCAGAGCGTTAATCGATTTTTTTTCCTGCCTACAGATTCTACACCAAGAAGAGAATACTTCAAAAAGTTGGTTTCTGTAGTTTACTTTAAACGATCGTATGATCCCAAAATCACAAGTTCGAACTTTCCTAATACAATAGGTAGGGAAAAATCCTTTCGAACGTTTCGTAAGTTTAAATGTACAACGTGGGATGTACATTTATCAACAAACAAAAGAATCTTACGTTTCTGCAAACGCAATTGTTTATCCAATTTGCGAAGAAAATGTTAAAAAATTGTTCTTGCTATCCAAGATTTTTTTGTTTGAGTCGTATTCAGTAGACAAGCTCTTTACATACTTGAAAAGCCTCGGTTTTGGGGATTTTCCAACAACGAATGGTGTTATCTTTTCACTCCCGTCTTAATTAGTGCATAGCAAAACAGTCAATCGCAGTCTGGATAGTTACTGCAAAAAAATGCGCCCTTTATTGCAAAAATCTTACCAGTAAGAAGATTGTGATTCACTAAATATGAATCGACCCGGCAGATGGGGCACGCGTCATGCATTAACCTGAAGACCAGTCGCTACGCAATTAACATTCTAGAATATACTTCTGTCAAAGATGACAATGTTTTCTCCATCTACTCTTGGACAGTCTTGTAGGATAAACTTGTGCCTCTTTTTAAAAGCCATCTATGTTGTGAATCCTCCAGCTGAGAATTTTTGAATTCTCAGTTTAGAAGTAATTTTTAATGCTTTCTCTTTCAAAACAGGGCCGTTTGTTGCAATGTTTGTTACACGAACTTCGTTGAACCATTGAAAAAGGAAATTTTCCAATTCCTCAAACGGTGTCGATTTCACTTTTTTTTTCTTTTGTTAGCCAGTTTTCCCGTCTATTCCAAATTTTGCTCCTCTGAATCTGCTTGCTTTAAAATTGTTTGCGAAGTTCAACATGAAATTCTAATTAAATTAGCAAAATCAGCTTTACCGGCATTTGTAAACTTTGGCCTTCTTGATGGTTTCCACTTTTCCCAGCAAAGAAAAACGCTTCCTTTTTGGCGGCAATACTCCTCAAATTTCGTCTTTCCTCCCGCTTCCCATTCATTCTACTGCGTATTAAACCGTCTAAATATTTCCTAGTGGTGATTTCTTAGTCTGCAATACGGCACGAAACTCGGTGAAATTCTAACACGATCGTACACTCCGTTCGGAAATTTGGAGATAATTCCATAACTCCTGCTTTTATCGTTTATTCGCTATGACGCCACCTCTGATGTTATGGTCCCAAAATTTAAATATGTCCCAGCTTCTTCCTGAATATCCTCGGTTATACAAATCGTCTCAATTCGTTTCGTTTAATGTTGAGTATGTTATCTTTAAAAATGACGACGTTCCTTAAGCTTTGTATGCCAGTATATATACATATATATATATGTATATATATATATATATATATATATATATATATATAAAGATATATATATATATATATATATATATATATAGATATATATATATATATATATATATATATATATATATATTATATGTATATATATACATATATATATATATATATATAGATATATATATATATATATATATATATATATATATATATATTATATATATATATATATATATATATATATATATATACATATATATATATACATATACATATATATATATACATATATATATATATACATATAATATATATACATATATATATATATATATACATATAATATATACATATAATATATATACATATATATATATACATATATATATATACATATATATATATACATATATATATATACATATATATATATATATATATATATATATATATATATATATATATATATATATATATATATATATATATATATATATATATATGTATATATATACATATATATATATACATATATATATATACATATATATATATATATATATATATATATATATATATATATATATATATATATATATATATATACATATATATATATACATATATATATATAAATATATAAATATATATATATATACATATGTAAAATATAAACAATAGAAATAAACAAAAATTAAAAGGCTCCCTGATGACGAGACCTGTCGGTTACCTCTATGTTGTTTTATGGTTCAGTTCCGGCACATTTACAGAATCTTGCCGTTGGTGCGTGGATGCCCAGAGTGTTTGATTTCTGTTTGTTTTTTTGTCTATATTCGTATTATTTTTATCTATCTCTGTTGGATTATATATATATATATATATATATATATATATATATATATAACATTAAAAACCCCTATATCCTTTCCAAATTCTAATTTATTCTAAACTTCCTTAGGTGTTTGAGTTCATTTCGTTTCCGATTTTAAGAACAAAGCAGCTGCGTAGCGCCCCCTCAAAAAGACCAATTTTTAGCACATCTTTTCTTAAGGTATCACGTGACCTCTGCATCAGACTGACGGGTAACCAATCATTAGCCTTTTTCATTATCACATGGCGAGCCACCTCAAAAGTTTATGAAAGACCCTGCGGTCAGAATTCGGAGAGCTTTTGTCGTCTTCTGTTGCCCCGAGAAGATGTGTCAGTTTGCCTATTAAAATACTTGATTTAACATGATCGTCTTCTGATCTCCCGATCATTGGATACTACAGGGTGGCTAATAAATACTGTAACACTCCAAAAAATAAGAGTTAATTTTAATCGTTTGGAAAAACAATTTATCTATCTATTTGTGTGATTGGCAACTTTTTGTAAACGCAGACAATTTTTGTTTAAAGTAAAACATGTAGAATATTTTTAAAGATGGAAGCCAAAAGGTTAATGGTTAAACAGCTTTTTGATCGCGGATTTTCTGCAGGTAAAATATTTAAGCAATTAAAATGCCTTGGTTTTAATAGGACGTTTATATATAGGACTATAAATCGATTATTGGATACCAATAGCTGTAAAGATCGACCAAGGTCCGGTCGTCCACGCTCTGTTCGTACAAAAGAACGTATCAAAAGAATTCGTGAAAAGATACGAAGAAATCCACAACGTTCTGCAAATAAAATGGCTGCAGAAGAGAACATCAGTCGCAGAACTATGCAACTTATCATTAATGAAGACCTGGGTTTTCGCCCTTATCGCAAAAGAAAAGTTCAAGGTTTGACTACTGCACAAATAGTAAAAAGGTTACAAAGATGTAAGAAATTGCTGAACCGGCACGGTAGCAAAAGTGCTAAAAAAATAATTTTCTCTTATGAGAAGCTGTTTTGTACAGAACAAAGTTATAATGCTAAAAATGATGTTGTATATTCAGCAACCTTCGAGGATATACCTGAAAATCTTTGAACTGTTAAACGCTTTCAGAACAAGAATTCTGTTATGGTTTGGGCTGCAGTATCACACAATGGAAAACTGCCTCTGAAATTCATCGATAAAGGGGTAAAAATCAATGCTGAATATTACAAACAGGAAGTATTGGCTACACGTTTATTACCACATGCTAACAGATTGTATCCCAAAAAGAATTGGATATTTCAGCAAGATTCTGCACCGTCCCACCGATCCAAAACAACACAGGAATGGCTCCATGCCAATTGCCCGAAGTTTATCAAGCAAGAAGATTGGCCACCTTCTTCACCAGATCTAAATCCTTTAGACTATTGCATTTGGGGGATTTTAGAGTCTAAAGTAAATGCTAAGCAGCACAGAAGTTTGGACTCCCTCAAAGCTTCCATACGGAGTGAATGGTACAAATTACCTCATAAAATGATTCGTGCCGCAATAGGACAGTGGCGTAAGAGATTATCTTTAGTAATCGATAAAGATGGTGGTCGATTCGAGTAAAATTATTTCATGGTAAACTTTCATGTATAATGTTCATAATATTGTTGTATTTTTCATTTTCTATTTCATCTGTGTGTAATTGAATGATTCGATATTTGTCACAGTATTTATTAGCCACCCTGTATAAGTCTTTTAAGTCTTTCTTGTGACATGGTGGGTTCATAATCTATTCGACATTCTCGGGTTGGGGGCCCATCATGTTACATATATATATATATATATATATATATATATATATATAGTATATATATGTACGGATGTCTATTAGTTAAAAAACATAATGGTAAACAAATAGATAAAAACAGGGTGATTACTAGGAATTTTGAGAACGAACCCCGTGTTCCTAAAAACTTGCAAAAGCTTGAATGTCCTCCACAAATCTAGTCCCATACCCTATTTCAGAGATAGGCGAATGGTGGTAGATACAAAGCAAAATTTAAAAAGTCAGAAAATAAATTAAACTGTAAATAAAACTAGAAAACAAAATATCTTAAAGGATTCGGAAGGATTTTCAGAAATTAGAAAAACTAAATAATTAGAATCTAAGAGACTCAACTGCTTTTCCAGCTTCTACGGATTTTCCAGGAGAATGACTGGTCGTTGCAGATAGCCTGGGCATTATTCTAGGTATAAAGAATTTTTAAAAAATTCACATAAAAATATAGAGTCAGCATGGCAAATAATTATAGACAGAAATCATTATTTGCACTTGAACTCACAAGAGGTATTAGCTATAGCAGACATTTACTGGCTTATTTAAATCCCATAAAGATAATTGCATCTAATCTAAATGCATTCCGTCAATGAAACCTAGTCTGGTACTGGTGGAAACTTTACTGTTCATTATGAGTTTTAAGAATATCTCTTATACAACACACTTGTTCCCCACAAACTTCTGTTTAGTAGTACACATAACAAATATTCGTGTATCCAAGGATGTTTGAATTCACACCAGTGTATATTAAAATAGATAGTTATTTTGTGGAAACGAAGATACCCAGTGGCGTAGTGGTTAAAAGCTTCAAACTGCCGTACTACAGGTCCAGGGTTCTACCCTGCGAATGGGCAAGGTCGAGTCAGCCTTTCATCCCTTGAGTGGGTCGATAAAATGAGGACCAAACATGTCTGGGAACTAAATCTGGGGGTCCCGCGGTAAGCAGACCACCTGCCCGAGACATATGCTGTATGGCACCCCACATCCAAGGAAGCGGAGATGGACCACCGGCCTTTGTCCGTTGTAGCGTACTGGAAATAGGGTCTTATTTTTTCCCGAAACCCCCACAAGAGATGAAACACAGCGGCGTGTTTTTCAAGGAATGTGTTGTTCGGTTCCACCAGTTCGGAGCACGTGGGGGGATTAAAAACCGTTTTCCTTACAGATCCGCCAGTAAAGCTGTCATCCTAACGTTTCTGCAAGGTAATAAAGTTCGGCGTCTAAGAAGAGCTGTCAGCCGATAATATGCCGGCCCCTCCACCCCGTGTAAAAATCCAGACACGAGGGAGATACGCTTGAGAACGCGGGCGGGGCTGATGTGTGTTTAGGCTCCGTACGTTGTGAATCTACATGGGTTTTTTTAAATTGAATATGTTGCACTGTTTTAAATGTTAATTATTTTTGTTAATAAATTGTTAAGTTTTGTTTTTAAAATTTGGCCTTCGTTTGTTAATTAGAACTCTGTTATTCTTGGTATGGATCAATAGTTGTGAAATTTCTTCAAAATGCCTCAGAGAGAATAGCCTTACCTACTTACAGTGACGCCACACTGTATTGGACTGTTCCATTGTTTAGTTACAAGTAAAGTAAAAAACAGATGCGTATTATTTATTCTCAAGTGAAATTGCATTAAACTAAACTTTTTAAACTGCCTGATTAATGCATAGTCATTCATGTGTGTGTAACATGTAAATTTTTGTTTGCTTAGTCAAGTTTAATTAGAATAAATATTGATTAATTCTGTAAGGGCATTTTAACGTAATGTGCCCCGACTTGAAGGTATCCTTAATGCAATCGTTATTAGATATATATAGAAAAAATTAATATTCAAACGTGTGTAAACCATCTTATATATACGAGCATATGGTATGTAAGTACATATGTTGATCCCTCAATTCATCACAGAAAATACGAGATTTTGCTTTCTAATAAACAAAGCGTTTTGAAATGTAATATGCGTAATAAACGCTTTTCAAAAGAGTAATTTTTTTCACTTTCTATAGTTTTCGTTAAGTTACATCTGAATACCCACCAGGGGTAAAAATGTTTTAGTGTTTGGAAAATGCGATTCAAACATTCGCAAGTTCTGGATCTGTTCCAAATAGTTCTTTTTTTTCATTAAAAAAAGGCCTCGTTTCTCCATTCTCTTCATTACTTCCCGTTTTATAAACTAAGACTCTCGCAAGAAAATGTTGATTTCTTTACACAGCTGTGGAAACTATTAAAATTCTTGAATTCTTAAGTTTAAACTGAGTTTTATTTTGTCGCTAGGCAGCTACGAAGAAATTAAATTCTTCTTTAAAACAGGAATCTTTTAAAGTTGGAGGCAAAATAAATTTCAGCGAGCTTCACTTTACAATGAGTCGGAAATAAAAGTGTCAAACAACTGATGATAAAATATTTAAATTGACAATTCCAATCTGGTTTTCCTACAAATGGTAATTTAAATGTATTTCATTAAAAAAAAATATTGTCTTAATTTGTGAACTAGAAATGTCATGAAAACTTAAAACTTTAGTGAAAGTTAGTTTCTTCAGCTATGGTATTTTTTTTGTCTCTTATTTGACTCCACAGGTTGCTAGGATAAATTACGTAGAATTAAGGAATCAATAAATGACGTTTAAATTTATTGTGTTTTTAAAACAGCATTACAATGCGGTTAAATATAAATGAAGTGGATTTTAACGAAATATAAATTAATTACTGTTTACAAAAAGCCTTTTAATTTGTGAAATTATAAATTATTATACTACATTGCCAAAAGTAGAGATAAATGCATATGCGTGCATAATAAAAAATACATGACATACATGGCAAAAAACTTTAAACTTTTTATTTAATCTCCAGAGCCCAAAATTTGGATTTTAGACGCTTATAAAGAAATACTGAATTTATAAAAATGCATAGAGCACGCCTGGCTGATCGGGGCTGTTGCATTCATTTCCCCTCTAAGTTTTGTACGAGTTCTTTATGGACCATGGTTCTCTCCGAATTGGTCTACTAAATGACTGTACTTGGTTATTCACCAGTAAAAATTTAGAGAAATTCCACGGATACCATAACAAGGGTGAAACTAGGTCCAAAGCTGCCTTGTATGCTAAAGGTGTATATATTTTCAACTACCTTTGTAATTGCTTCCATAATAGGATGAAATATCATAGCTGCAAGATACGAAGTGGAGTATTATGATTAAGTATTCAAATAATAATTCAAAAAAATTACAATAAGGTAAGCTGAGGTAACTGGGCCATAGATTTTCAACTTTTTTATATATTAAACTTTTAATACTTTAAAATTATGCTAACATGTATAATTTTCAAAAATCTTTGTATTACATGCATTTTAGTAAGTGTTAGGGAGTCTGTTTAAGCTATGATATTGATTTTTATTATTAATATATATATATTATAGAGTGTCCCAGTTAACGTTTCAGAACTTCTACGAGGGGTAGGGTTGCATCCTGACGACTCGAAATCATATAGCAATGTGGGGTCGGAAATGCTTTCCTGAAGCGGTGATGTACACAGAAAACCACAAAGAAATAGACCGTAAGTGGATAATCGTTTTAATAATAAATGTACAAAAAATGGTACAGGGGTCAAAGTAATTGTTCTAATTTTTTTCCAACGACTGCAATGCAGACCTCACATCTCCGACGCATGGAATTCCGAACATTCTACAATAATCCAGGCTCATCTCGATTTTCTGCGGCCGCTACTGCGATTCTTGCAACCAGCTACTCAGTTATATCGACGGGGGTGTCATAAACCCGTGTTTTTATATGTCCCCATAAATAAAAATCAAGACATGATAGGTCTAATGACCGAGCAGGCCAACGCACGAAACCACCACCTCCGATGCACTGTTGACCAAATCTGGCGTCTAGGTAGTTACGGCGGCTGCCCTACTACAATCTGCAGCCCCGTACACCAAATGCATGTCGGCTAACTCTGCGTTGGTATAATTACCTAACTTTCTAACTCTGAGTCCTTGTGCGAAATGATGATTCCCTGCACGAACACTCGGAACTTTCCCGCAACGCCATCTACCGCTTCAGGAAAGCATTTCCGACCCCACATTGCTATATGATTTCAAGTTGTCAGGATGCACCCTACCCCTCGTAGAAGTTCTGAAACGTTTAACTGGGATACCCTGTATAAATCTATATTTATAAAAGAGCTCGTCTGTTTATTTGTCCGTTATATAATCATAAACTGTTTCACCCATCGGGACCAAATTCGGCACAGTTAATGTTTAGGACCCGAGAAACTTAAATCCGGAAAAACGAAATTTGGGGCTCAATTAGTTTTTTTAAAATTAATTTTTTAATGATTTTTGTGCCTCTAAGAGGTGCGCGACCACCTGTGGAGCCCCTTCAAAACAACCAGCTGCGTTAAGAGAGATGGTTTGGGGGGTGACGGGGGGGTCAAATTCCAATGCGCGGGAGGAAGAGGGTTGGGAATGAACTTTGGCCCTGGCTTCCCAAATAAACACAACTGGACAGATGAACGTGAAGAGCGGGGGTGCAGCCCAGTATTTTTTTGATGGAATGCATGAAAAATTTTATATCTATATACTACCCGGGCAACGCCGGGCAATAATGCTAGTATTGTATATATTTTTAAATGCAGGTGGGTCCAATTCCCTTGATAAATGGGGTAAGTGGACCACGCAGATCTATATTTCATAAGAAACAACAGAATCTGTGACTGGGTAACTGGGACCAATGCTTGTATATCTAGAAAAAGAAAAAAATTCCACCCTCCATTTAGAAATAATTTTTCAGAGCAATTTCCAATGTTGTACGATAAGTTGTTGCGAACACCGGAATGAAAATAACACACAGAATTCCCACCTAATAAGTAAATGAACAATCTGTGTCGGGATAGCCCAGTTACCCCATGGGTCCAGTTACACTAACTTACCTTATATTGTTTGTGTGGGTCATTTTACTTTCGTGTTATTTTCTTGTATTATACTGACATGATTTTATAAAAAAAATCTTGGAATCTAGGAAGCCGCCCTTGCTGGGACGTAAACAGTAATAGCGACTGTACATTTTCAGGCTAGATTCTTAAGGTGACAGTGGACTTTCAAAATTGTGAAATTTGTCCAAAAATTCGATTTTTTTTATTTTATTGAATTGTGAAACTACGGACGAGTACGAATGTGTTGTAAAAAGAATTTTTAATTTTTGTGATTACTTTCCTAGTTATAGGCATTTGTATTTAATTTAGATATTATGTGGCTACTAATAGCGATAACTTTAAATGCGTTTTTCTCAAAATAAAAATTTTCATGTCATACGAATATTCAAACTGCTCCAGACGCATTTCTAATTATCGTATTGCTTTGAAATTTAAGTTTTATATACTTAACTGTATATAAAAAAAATCTTATTCAAAAAAATTATGCTTCGTAGCTCAGAATTTCTAAATTTTACACTTGAAAAGATGATTTATAGGTATTTTGCGTAATAAGAAGGGTGTTTTCACTGTTATTATTTTTTTATCTATATATTTTTAATGAATGCTTAAAATAAGCAATAAGTTTCATTGTGAATTCTATAAGGTATCCTGTAAATAAAAATTACCATATTATATGAAAAAGAAATGTGCATGGGACATTTTTAATTAGGCCAATTTTTGATATAATTAATAATTCATAATTAATAAACTATTAATACTTCATCTTTAAATTTTAACCACTTTTACATATCTCTGGTACTAATCACATATTTACATTTCAAGCAAATCCATTCAAAACAAAAAAAGTTAGGTTTGAAGGTCCACTGTCCCCTTAATCGGGATATTATATGGGGGTAGTACTGTAATTCAGTAGTTCACAAAACATGACAGACACAATTTTAACTGAGGGAACAAACCAAAAAAAATTTATTCATTACTTTTAACACAAATTAATAAAACCTTATCACCTTACGTTAAGCAATGGAATTTAGAGAAATCTTATATCATTGCCTTAACTTCTTTGCACATCAATATACACATACATATTAATAATATCACTAGTTATACTTGTAAACATAATATTAACTAATAATATCCCTCATAATAAATTAATAAGTATCACCTTGAACAACATAAAGAAAAAAAAATTGGCCACTCAAAAAAAATTGAGATTGACTAACAAGAGAAATTAAATTAAATTATGTCATGGCTAAAAAAAAATAAAAAAATAAAATTTAACTGAAAGAGGAGTTTGAGCCTCGAGGCAACTTAATGTAAATAAATCTTCATCGGACATCGGGAAAGAATCTACTCCAGCTCGAGGTCTTTACTCAAAATACTTCCTCATTGCGTTCTTCAAGGTTTCCGGTAAGCACTCAACAACCAGCAGCATGGATTAGGAAAGAGACAGCCAGCTAGAGCTTCCTTCAGCAAGAGAGCCAGAAAAAAAGTCCTCTTACTTTTTGTGTGCAGCCTTTTTATAATCTTTTTTAGTTCATTCCACGTCGCCCCTTTTCAATGACATCATTTACGCTGTTATTGGCCGGACGTTTGTCCAGGGCTTCTGACCCTCTCACATCCGGGGACCAAGCATATGGGGGAGCCCCTAGTGGTCCGCTTATCAGTACATTCCTTAGCAAAAAGTGAGTAAAATCGGCTCTTTTTTTGAATGAAACTGAATAAACTGTATTGCCATTTCTTTAAGACTCTCGAGAAGCACTTCTGTGTTTCAAACCAATACGCGATAATTTTAATATATATATATATATATATATATATATATATATATAAAGAAAAAATTAAGCATATAAAACTTAAAAATAAAAAGGGGAAAAATAAATGAAAAGACTAAACAAAGCTTAATTTAAAAAAAAAAAAATTACCTTGGGTCAGTCAATCCACATGAAAAAGAATTAAAATAAATTGAAAATTGTCAGTCAATCAAACACTAAAATAAATTAAATACCTGCACGTTACATTTATAGTACATAAAACATGATTATAAAGCGATACACAACATTATCGCATTAGAAAATGTCTTCTAATGTAAGAGAATCTGTGTTATAGAAAACGTGCTAATTAAAGTGGTTAAACAAATTGTTTGATAAAAATTATAGTTTTCAATGACTGAAACAATTCTGAACGAAAGTATGAACAGTAATGATTACAAACAGAATAAGTATAACAGCTAAACCGGGGATTCCCAACGGGATCCAGGTGAACCCCTTGGGGGTCGATGGAAGTTTAAAAAGGGTCTATAATATTCAAGGGGTCTATTGGGAGTCTATGATAATGTTTTGTTTGAAAATTTATTTTTTAGGAATACAATTATTAGATAATAATACCCGTTTTAATATGTATAAATACAAGATAAAAAGAGCTTTTTATATACCATGTTTTTAAATTTTCTATTGAATCATATAAACTTGACAATTCTATTTGTATTAATAAATACTTTTTTAAAAATTTTTGATGAATTATCCCATCAACTTGAAAGAAAATTAAGTTAATGGGAAGTTAACTTACATTTAACTTTTCGTTCCCGTTCCGGCCGATAGATGGCTGCACCAGTCTAGAAAACAAAATTAACTGAAAATAACTGAAAATTAATTTAATTCTTCTTAAAGATGGCTAAAAGTATTAAAAAATGCATCATCATAGTGTTCTAAGCTATTCTAAAAGTTTGAAATGTCTAGCTAGTCGGAAAGTTAGTTAAAAATCGATTGCAAGATTTGTAGTGGACAAACACACACACAAACAAACAAGATAGCAAGTTAATAAAAACATGGTAATAAATACAGATTTGCATAGGTCGGAGTGATCCACGCATCTAACGTCGAATGTCATGACGCTTTTGTATAATATGCCTCGAATGCCACTGTCGACTTTTATTTGTGTACCAACACTTGGCAGAACTGGGGAGATCCACTTGACCTTAAACAGCACATGGGTTCTCCTGCTGCAACCAATCAGAAGCAGTTTCGTTTTTCTCTTGGCGATGTTTGTGCAATTGCAATCTGTGTTTCTGAACTCTTGTTTATATTTGTGAAATTAAAAATGAAAATAGTACAAAAGTAATAGTACATAAACCTAATACTTTTTTAATTTTTTGTTCTTATTCTTAGTCAAATTGTTATCCTAAAATGTTTTATGTGCAATTATTAGTGTTATAATTATGTTGTATTCTGTATATTATGGAGAAAAACGTGAGGGGGGCGGGTTCGATGAAGATATTCATTCTATTAAAAGGGATCGGTGTAGGAAAAAGGTTGGGAACCCCTCAGCTAAACCAAAGAGAATTGTCTATTAATTATCAACTACCGTAGCAAGTCATGTCGAAATAAGTGTGTTAACTCATTTTCTCATGCTGGGAATGTAAAATTCAACTTGTCTCTTTATTAAGAAGAATCCCCTTTTTTATGTTCGACAGGATTTCATTCATAAAAGTTTCTTTTTCTTTCTGTGATAAAAAGTACTTCGAAATAGATTTATCTTAAACGAGTTCTCGTGTATTGTGCCGAACAAGAGAATATTATACGGTCAAATCATTTAATCTGGAAGTCTATTGATACAGAACGGAAAAGAGTCATATTTCGCCATCAATTGCAGCTATAGACAAAAGTTAATCAACTTTCTTTCGACAGATAAAGATTTGTACCTAAGTCCTTCTAACTAATACGAACCTGGAAGCGTATATTGAACCGAAGTTTTTTTTTTTTTTTTTACCATAGAAACTTTTATTTTGCTTTCCTTAGAGCCAATTAACTGTTAAATACAACGAGCTAAATAATAGAAGTAGCACATACCGAATTATTTGCATTACTTAATGCTGTAGGTACAATCATTGCTTTTAAATTATCGATGTTAAAAATTTAAATACAGCTATAAATAATGAACTGATTTTTTGTCACAGGTAAAGCTTTTAAATTATCTTTATTTATGGATGAAAGTAAAAAATTTTTCTAATCATTACGTTACCAGCATTGTATGAAACGCCGGCATTCTATACAATGCCTAAGGCATTTTCTAGGATAGGCGTTTTTAGGCAAATTACGAAATAGGAGAATTATTATATACTTTCTATAGGTATTGTATATAATACCTAGGCATTCTATAGAATGACCAATGCTATTTTGACAAAGTATGAAAAAAACGTCATGATAAGGCTATTATTTAAAAAGAAGTTCATTCCTCAAAAATACAAATGTTATTTCGAAAAAATTAGGAAAGACTTCCACTAAAAAACTTTTATTCAAAATACGCAAAAAAATTAAACTTGTACAAAACAAACTTTAAGCCTTTCTTATTAAAGAAAAATATGAACCCACTTGTTGCACCAAGAAAGAGTATAAATTTATTTTGAATTGCACTTAATTTTATTTCTTATAAACAGTAAAACAGGGTCATTGAGTGAACTTTACTAAAAATACAAACATTAAAAAAGTAAATATAAAAAAATGTAATTTTTTTCTAAAAAGATTCGAATTAACCTACTTGTTGCAAGGTAGGCTTAAATGATATTTTGAATGACATTTCATCATATTTTTTTTTCACGCAGAGACATTTCATATTTTGGCACTTTGTTTTACCATACACTTGATGAATCCACTGTTCCACTGCAATTACAACTCACCGGAGAGGAATTTCATGGTCAGGAATATCTTCAACTCTAAGCAATTTCTTAGGGTATAAATTGAATTGTGATCTCGCTTATAAATGTTTTAAAATTCCCTCAGAAGTTCCAAGTCGGTAGAAATCGTCCTCTGTCACACTCATTACAACTTCCAAATCAAATCGGTCCTTGTCGACGTCAGGTATAGGAACTCGCACCAAAGAAGCAATGGGGAACTTTTTTCCCGAATTCATTTTCACGAGCCGCTGCGCGACCAGCGTGGTCGCTTTTAATTTTATACTTACTTTTGCAAAACAACTCAACTGAAAGTAACATATGTAAGGAATGGTACCATTACCTGTCATCATAAATATACGTTGTTAAGGCGTAGTGGGATCTCAGCCAAAAAATTTATAATCATTACAAAATTCTCTATAAGGCTGATTCTAAAGCATCGTGATTAAAATGTGATTATTTCCATTACTTCAGAACAGAGTTAAAGATAAGACTGAGAAACCCAATACCAGCGATTTTAAAAATGAAATCCCTCTCTGCTTGTAATATTTTTCAAAATTAAGATATCTACACTCTATCATTACATCAAATAAGAAATTATTGAAGAAACAATTTTTCACTTAAAACAAGTAATATATAAAAAAAAAATTAAAGTCAATTCCTACTTAGGTCAAAAAAGAAAACTTTGAGTGTGAACTAATAGTAGGAATTGAAAAAAAGGATTGCCTGCCAGAACCTTGCCTACTGTGCGAGATTAGGAGGGGGGGGAAAGAGAGAGATAAAGTTTGTCAGGTTGGGGATTCGATCTCGCAACCTACAGGACGAGAGAAGTCCGCGATACCGCAGTTCTACCGTTTACACAGTAACAAGAGGGAAATTACTATTCAAGAGCAAGAGACTTTCTAGGTCTAAAGCTAAAATTGATTAATTAAATTTAATTAATGAATTAATATTTGAAAAAACTGTATTAACATCAAGTGTCATCCACTACAAGTTTAAAAAAATGTATTTGAACTTGAGTGGATGAATAAAAAGTACTTTTATTAACGATTGAAAATTTGAACAAGATATATATAGAGAGAGTGTGAACTAATAGTAGGAATTGAAAAAAGAGAACAAATTCAGCAAGTACTAAAATATAGTATAGTTTACATCACCATCTGTATGTACTATTGTTCACAATTCCGATATCTACACTTAATCATATTCAAATAATAAATTGTTGGGAAGATTTCTTCATTTATAAAATGGAATAAAAATTCGGCAACTACTAAAAAAAGTGTAGAAAATTAAATCTTACTTACTATTAAGATATTTTAGTGTAATTATTAATACTTTACAACGATATTCCTAAAACGCCTTGATATACACAGTTGAGTATTTCAGAATTGGGAGATACTACAGTGACAGAATTAAAAAAACGGACCCTAGATAAACTTACATACAACTGTCCCTGACTAAACACTGGATTTGATAGGCCTAAACATATTTTGTCAAAAGCTTGTCCTCTTACATACATTTAGAAAAAACGATGGAACAAAAGAATAAATTAAAATTATCTCGTGAATAAATTGAAAAATATTCACGAGTAAAATATAGCAATTAAATTATGCGAAATTACGTGCTATCGTCGGGCCACTACACACACGCGGTTGGCCGCTAATGTTTACATCAGGTAGTTGCAGCCTTTGCCATTCGGAGTGTAGAAATGTCGTCGATTTTTGTGCCGCATACCTACGCGTTATATACATATACAGTAACCATCGCTTATAGTGATCAGTGATTATAAGAATCAACCGCTTATAAGAATCAATATCGCGAAAACAATAACAAATGTATTATTTCCATGTTAAAATTTTCGCTTTAACGAATCAATCCACCGGTTTTAAGAATCAGTTTATACTCTTCGCTTTCCTTTAATTTTTCAAAAAAGCCACTTATACTCTCAAAAGGCACGAAATTCTTTCTTTTCTTTTTTAAAGAAAGATTGATAAGATGGGATGGAATATAGTCGTAAAATTCATCCCTTTCTTTTTTAGACATAACATAATAGTTTTCCCTTAAACGCTTTAGCTCAACACTGTCCTATTAGCTTGACCCAGGGGCATCTTTACCCTTTCCGAGTCCGATTTCACTTTTCTCCACTGACAAACACACATAGGGACTCTTTTATCCCACCTCCCACATCCTGGTTGCGGCTTCCTGGACCCCGAAACACATAAATCTTCGGCGAAGTGTACACTATCACTTAGCAAATGCGACATTAGTAGATTCAGCACGTTATCAAAGCTTGAAACGTAAGCTAGAAGGTGAATCTTCGTCTGAGACTATTAGTATTGAAAGAGGTATAAACAGCCTCCTGAAAACTTCATTACGTCAAACTACCATAGAAAACTTTTTTTCTTGCTCCCTTCCTGTAGTTGAAATGTTAAAAATGTTAAGCAGGTATGTTGTAACAAATATTGGATTTTTTTTCTTTTCTTACTATAAGCAAGTGTATCTACTTATAGGTCTAAGTGTATCTACTTATAGGCATAGAAATAGGTCTACTTATAGGTCGTATAGGTCTAGAAATTAAGTTGTATTTTTAAAATTATAAAAAATAATTTTAATAAAAGACAACGTAGATTAGAGAGTATTTTATGGTAAATTTTCTCATATATGTATATATAGGTGTGTGTGTGCCTGTCCAAAAACCTAAATTTCGGCTATAAGAATCAACCGCTTATAAGAATCAAAAACAGTAATAACAAACGTGATACTTATAAGCGGAAATCACTGTATATATATATATAGAGAGAGAGATTTTTTATTGGCTTGTATTTCCAGATTGATTTTAGAACTAATTTTACCTACGATATCATTTTCAGTTTTGAAACAAGGAGTGCACAAAATATCCAATTCATCATTGTCGTATTGCCTGTCTTAATTATTTATTTTGGGCGTGATTCGTAATTTATTTTGGTTAGTACAAATTATTTATTTATTAGAGATTATTTGGGTGCGTTCTGTTAATTATTTATTTGGTTGAATACAACCCAAGGTTCTAGACATTTTGGCAAACGAACAGGTTAATTAGCTTTGCTTCTAAACCTAGGAGATAACTTTTTTCTTAAAATCAACTGTGAACATAAAGATGACTAACTCAATTTTTTTATATTTACAAAAAAAAAACTAATTTATTTACAACATTAACTATTTACAGTTTAACTCAAAAACAATATCAACAAAACAATTTACTCATTTTTCTAAACTTTTAGCATTTCTCTTCAATTTACATTTAATGAGATGTATATAATTAATCCTATACCTTTTGGATTCAGGGAGCACAATTTTATCTACTTAAGTCAAAAACTTAATATCTATCTAAAATCTATATTCTAAAGAAAAACAAACATTAATCCCGCACTTAATCATTCAAAAATTCGCGGTTGGGGTCTGAACGAGACAAAAATGATTTGGCATTCACTCAATTTGATGCTAACTGGACTGGAACACGGGTGACGATCTCATCATCGGACTTGGGATCTCCTTTCTTTATCGGTGGAGGCAGCAAACAGATTTTTGCAACAGCAATTTTTCTCTCGAAAACGGGATCATGATGCAGGCATACCGGGAAGAATCAACCGGATCTCCTATATGTCGTCACTTCCTCGTAAAGGCGCAATACTCTCCTCTCTCAAAAACGGGATCATGATGCAAGCATACCGGGAAGAATCAACCGGATCTCATGTATGTCGTCACTTCATCGTGTAGGCGCAATACTCTCATCTCTCAAAAAACGGGATCATAATGCAAGCGTACTGGAAAAAATCAATCGGATCTCCTATATGTCGTCACTTCATCATGAAGGCGCAATACTCTCCACTCTCAAAAACGGGATCATGATGCAAGCGTACCGGAAAGAATCAACCGGATCTCCTATATGTCGCCATTTCATCGTGAAGGCGCAATACTCTCCTCTCTCAAAAACGGGATCATGATGCAAGCATACCGGGAAGAATTAACCGGTCTCCGACAGTAAATCGACAATCTCTCATTACCTGCGATGCTAAGCACCGGAAAAAGGGAACCCAGGCCCGCATGCAGAAGTGAATCTTCGAAAAAACTCCTAAGTCCCCTATTTATTTCATTTTTTCATATCGTTGGCCACGCCTCTCAATAATCTTATATCCATTCAGGAAAGCCTTACAAAAACCACCACTTAGCTTCCAATTTCATTTTTTGATAGGATAAATTCTCCAAATAGGTACACCCTTTAATTTCATCACCCAAGACCACCCAAAGTCCATTCACGTGTTCTGCGGTATATCCCCCGCATTGACTCATAAATTTGTTCACAATAGGCTTTGTAGTTTAACGTCAAAATCTGGTGCCACACCACTATCTATGTCTGCGATCAACAGACCCCACATACGCGCTTCGCCGCTTTTAAAATGGCTAACCACAAAGGCGTCGATCCCGTCCTCTAATCAAAGGCGGCTTCCTAACCTTTTCACAAAATGTAATGAAAACAGCCTTCGATCACTTTAGTTCTCTTAAAATAAATTAATTTTTCTTTAAAATCGAAGGCGCTTCATTACAATCATCTACACTAGCATGGCCACAGAAGTTTGGCGACATGAATGTTTTGACGACACTTTGTGCTTGAATGTGCATCACTAGTTTCTTTAAACAGACACAACAGGTAGCAGGAACGGAAATCTCTTCTGTAAGCGTGTCATCATCATGTTGGTTTAATCCACCATCGACTATAATCTCATCCATGGTTTTTAAAACAGGTTCCTTTTCTTGCATAAGCTGATTTATTTCATCTTTTTGCATCATTTGGACGCTTTCTATTACCTTTTCTTCTAGCTGCTCCTCTGTATTTATGTGTTTTAAAACATCTTGGGGTAGAAAAGACGTTGTAAGACCTATTTTAGATTTGCAGCCAAAAAGGGCTTCGTATGGTGTTCTTTTGATTCCAGAATGATAAGCTCTATTTTTCCTTAATTGAACGAAACGCAATGCTTCACTCCACTGGTCAGATTTGTAGTCCTGCATCAATGTGCTGAACATATTTTCAATACCTTTATTAGCTCTTTCCACACTACCATGGCTTTGTGAATGGCGAGGCTAGCCATGGACGATCTTCAGTGCTGGCCAAAACTTCAAACTTGTCACCACATTATTGTCAAATTCCGAACTTTTGTCAAACTGCAATATAGATAGCGCCCCAAGCAACGAGAATATGTCCACTAGGTTGTAGACTACTTCTTCAGTTCTTTTTGAGGTCAAAGCGTTCAGAATCCCAAATTTTGTGACATGATCTTCGTACACCATAATAAATCTGTATTCTCTACCTAGCTGAGACTGAAAATCAATAATATCTACCTGACAACGGGAAATAAATCCAGAAAAATCATAGGTTTTACAACAATGCCCTTTTTAATACCGTTTTGTATTTTTCTGGCAGGGTTCACAAAGGTGGATGTACAGTTCAATATCATGACGTGTAACGTTTTGGCACGTCGTTGGAAGTTCTTTCAACATTCTATCACGTCCTCTGTGTCCAATAGCCAAATGAGTTTCACGAAAAACATGAAATAACTCAGTGTCCGTAACGTAATACTGTATAGTACTGAAGCCTTCTTTAACAGCATAAATCAGTTTACTTTTGTTTCCCACAAACATCAAATCATAGCGCTTCAGTAACCAATAGTCCTTGGGTTCCTTCTGGGTAGTCATTTTCACATTTTTACATCATTTATTTACTTCTGGTAAGTAGTTTCGGTAAAAGACCAATTGTTTTTTTCAGCATTAACTCCAAGCTTAGACAGTTCATCTTCGAATCGTAGTTGCAAGTCTATTGAGTGTGACTCCTTCTGCAACACTATATCTTGCTCTTCCATTTTCATGCAGCACAGTATAAAACTAATCTTTTTTGGACAAATTTAAATAAAATCGTGTATTTTGAAACTCCTGAACAAAGCGCAAGATGCAAATGGCAAATTCTGAGCCTGAGCGAAGGATTAAAATTCACGTGCTTTGCCACGTGATATTCGAAACGAATCGGAGATGTATTTCTTACTTTGCCGGTTTCTGATTTCGCATTCTATAGCGTTCCTAGGAAATGTGTGAAATATTAATCGTTTCATATATTACCGGCTAGTTTTCGGTATTCTATAAAATGCCCAGGTATTCTATAGAATGGCGGATTTCAAACTTTGCCGGTAACAATTACAATTCAAAATTCGAGTTACTAACTAGAAATTATTCGTTCAAACACTGCGAAAGATTCCGATGGCCAAGAATTTAAAGCGAAATCATAGATAATGTATTTTTGAAGATTCATATTTTTTTAATAATTAATTTCGATATTAAAAGAACAGGATCTTACAAACATTAAATCTTATGTTTAAAATCATGACACAATAGTTTTCAGTACGGTTGTTAAAAGCTTAGGTAGATGAGTGCATTTATTTAAGATAAAATCTCCTTACTTATAAATAGGTAGGTCAGATTATCTTGTTAAATTTTACAGGCTTTAGTAATCTCTATATATAAAACAGTTCCGTAACTGACTGACTGACATATAACGCACACACCAAACCGCTGGACCTAAAGGGCTGAAATTTCTCATGGCGATTTTTCTTATAGTGTAGGGGTGCACTAAGAAAGATTTCTGAAAAATTCTTCTTAGATTTTTTAAAAATTAAATTTTTAAGCTGTTTTTGTAACATTCTTTAAAGTTTGCATTTAAAATAATAACTATAGGGTTATAAAATTTATATCACAAGTAAGATCATAAAAATTCTTTAAAATGAAATCTTTTTCGAATCTTTACCTCCATTTTCTGATTTTTGGTTAATTTTTGAAGATTAATTTTTATAATTTAATTTATTAAATGCTGATCACGTGGTTTCTTTTCTTTTTGTGATACTTTAAACTAATTTTGCGTTACGTGCATAACAACGAAATAGACAAAAATATATATCTTTCTTTCTTGTTAATGCGGCAGACCACTGGACATTATCCAAAAAAATATTAAAATACAATAAATGATATTTCCCTCAAACTGTACTATATTAACTGTACTATATTCTTTAGTATGTTCTATTAGATTTAATTTGAATATCTTCTGCTACATTATTTTGTCTCAAAAAATATCCCTTACGATTTTTTTTATAAATATATATATATATATATATATATATATATATATATATATATATATATTTTACATTAATTGCATACATTGACCGTTGTACAAGTATTTAATTTGAATGTACTCCGTAGCGAAGTATGGGTATTCAGCTAGTATCAACTAAAACTGCTCTTTTGTAGTATGTACAGGGTGTCCATAATTAAAGTCCCACTTTCAAAAGGCTGCAAAAAAAGAACCACCGGTCAGAATGACTTCAAATTTAAACTGAATATACTGGAAGAAAGGGGAAACGATTTGGTATAATAAAAAAGTTCCAAAATGTATCAATAGATGGCGCTGTATCATTTTGGAACTTTTTTTATTATGCCAAATCTTTTCCCCCTTCTACCAGTATATTCAATTGAAATTTGAAGTCATTCTGACCAGTGTTTCTTTTTTTTTGCAGCCTTTTGAACGTGGGACTTTAATTATGGATACCCTGTATATTAACTCCATTTTTTTTTAATTTTGACTTATGAATTATTATTATAATGAAAGAAATGGATGATTTTCAGATAATCCTGACAGTCAGCGAAACAGTATTTTAGATTTTACATATTTCAGAGCTTTCTCTGACTGATGATAACTATTACGGAATTTAAAAGCTCTTCGGCGTAAAATACTCTCCATCGTATCACATTCCTTAAATTGTTAACACCGATATTGCCAAATTTCTCTTCCTTTCCCATTTTACAAAAGACGAAGGTTTCAATTGAAGCTTTTTTTCTTGACTTCGAGACGATTTTCATTCCTTATTGAAATAAATCGGAAACGGGTTTTACACGTTTAAATTTGTTCTTTTGATAGTCAGAATTAAATATTTCTTTTTAACCGATATGTCTTCTGTTAGCTTATGAGAATACTGTCGCACAAAACATTACCGAACGTTTCAGTCTTTATGCTATTGAACAATTTTGATTATTTAATAATAAAGATAAAAAATGAAACAGAAATGGTCAAATTATGTATAGTTCGTATTGTCTCTGATTTATAGGTATCTTAAACATTGCAATAAGAGAGGTTCTTGGAAGAGATTTGAAATCTTTTTTTTCTTTCTGTATATTGAACTAGCTGAAAACCCGCACTTCGCTACGGAGTACATTCAAATTAAACACAACGGTCAATGTATGCAATTAATGCCAACAATAAATAAATAAATAAATAAATAAATATATATATATATATATATATATATATATATATATATATATATTATATATACATGAATATACATACATATACATGTATATATATATATATATGTGTGTGTGTGTGTGTGTGTGTGTGTGTATATATAATAAATACGACGATTAATGTACACAATTGATGTAAAAAAAACAGAAGATATATTTACAAAAAAATCGTAAGAGATATTTTTATAGACAAAATAATGTAGAACGAAATATTCAAATTAAATCTAATAGGACATACTAAATAATATAGTACAGTTAATATAGTACAGTTTGAGGAACATATCTTTTACTGCATTTTAATATTTTTTTGGATAATGTCCAATCGTCTGCCGCATTAGCAAAGGGAAAATATTTTTTTATCTATTTCATTGTTATGGACGTGACGATAAATTTATTTAAAGTACCAGAATTTTTTTTTCTTTCCAATGCAGAGGTACTTGTTGCGAAGACATTCATATATAATTCACCGCAGTTTTGCTGGCCATTTTATTATGGGGGCGCCACATAGGAGACCAGCATTGTCCCCTATGAAGGGACGACACAACCGGAGGCGTGTTAGTGGCGCTTCGCCAGGATTCGATCTGAGCACCCTCAGCACCGAAAACCAGCGCGCTGTACCACAAGGCCGCCAAGGCCCGAAGTACCAGAAAAAGAAATCACGTGATCAGCATTTAATAAATTGAATTCTAATATTTAGTCTTTAAAAATTCCCAAAAATCAGAAAATGGAGGTAAAGATTCGAAAAAGATTTCCTTTTAAAGGAATTTTTAGGATCTTTCTTGTGATATAAATTTCCTAACCCTCAAATTATTATTTTAAATGAAAACTTAAAAAAAGTTATTAAAAGAGCTTAAAAATTTAATTTTAAAAAATCTAAGAAGAATTTTCCAAAAATCTTTCTTAGCGCACCCCTACACTATAAGAAGAATCTCCAAGCAAAATGTCAGCCCTTTAGGTCCAGCGGTTTGGTCTGTGCGTTGTATGTCAGTCAGTGAGTCAGTCAGTTACGGAACTGTTTTATAAATACTGATGATACGATTTCTAAAGCAAACTTTTAAACTATGGCTAACTCTCTCCTCCATTGAATAAGTTGCACAGCAAACAATTGTTATTAATGCATAAATATTAGATTACTTTAATTTGGTTGAACATTTTAATTTCGCCATGTTTGAGGTTCACTCACTGTTACTGAAATTTGATTAGGAAGAATTAAATTTAAAAACTACTAAAACACATTCGTTTCTAAAACTGCTGGATACTCGATAAAAATGCAGAAGGGTCGCTTATGTAAAGAGATACAACATTAGTGGATGCAGCAAACCTGAACCAAAGAGTCGTCTTCATTTAGGATCCTTAGTATGGCACGTTCGAAAAAATACTCTGCAATGGATAAAACTCCGGTAGCCTTTCTCTAAAATTTTATTGGCTTCTGACTAATTCCAGACAACGGAAGGCGTCTTCCATGAATTATGGTTCACATTATAAATATCTTTAATATCATTATAAATATCTTTAATCGCATTATAAATATCTTTAATTAAAAATATATTTTGTTAAATTCATGTTTTATTATTTTTGGTGAAGAAAGTAGACACTTATCACAATGCATAAACAGTGCTAATTGCCTTTCCCAATTCAGAGATATATTCACAAGGAACTCATGCCTGAGAGTGAAATTGGTACACCTTAGTAAGATTTAACCAAGGGCCGCGGGTTGCCCCAATTGGTCGGCAGATCTGTACTGTCTATCAGGCGCCCAGGCCCATAAAAATTACCTGAAAATATAAAATTCACTCTCTGTAGAGTTTGCAGGAATTGCTACTCAGTGACTGGTCTCCAGATTAATATTTGACTTAGATTCATATTTGACTTACAAGCTAAACTCTGTGGACGTCGTATCCTTGACGAATTACCAAGATTTAACGACCAATGGCATTATTCGTCCTTGTCTTTCCCAGTTATGGGAATCTGGAAGGTGATTATTACATTTCGGTAACGCATGCTCCCGTGCTACATTTTAGACCACGAGTTCATGAAATACCATACAGCTACTGCGTTACCACATGCGACAATATCTGTGCTTTATTTCTCGACGTCTTCAGTTTGATCCTACATGATAAAACGGATACTAAAGGGATACTAAAGGGCTTCACGCAGCCGCTGCATGTTTTATCAAGTAGCAGAGACGAAACAACTTATGGATATTCCGGGAAGTGCTCTCCAGAAATGTCTTTAGAATCTTCATTATTGCTGATAATTGTGAAATGTTAATGTCCTTGGAATGACCGGCAATTATTTAGAATTGATAATATCTTATTGTATAAATCCTGGGACTTTCTCCATTTTTTGCAGATTGAGGCATCATTTGTATGTTATTGCTCAGACCAGGGAGAAGAAAACACGCAATACCAAGGTATTATCATCATCATATTAATTAATAAAATCAATAAAATTAATTAATCAACTGAACTAACGGATACCCCTAAACTACCATCATTTGTTATTGCGGGTTACCTTCGATGTCCAACTAGACCATACTTTCAGAACCCTCTCCGTTGCTTTCAGTGTCAGAGATTTGGACACTCAAAAGCATTGTGTCGTGATTCCGTGGTCTGTGCTTGTTGTGCCCAGCCTTACCACCTCTCAGAGGCGTGCAACGCTCCCGAAAAATGTGTCAATTATTATCATGCAAAAGCTCCTTGAAACTATCCACCTCCCTCAGGGTGTTTACCTTCTTTAGGTAAACATGGACGTCGCGATCCCGAGGTACCCCAGAGAACTATCTCTCCTTTCCTTTTTCCTCTCCTCTCCTACTTTTTTTCTGTTCTCCCTCATTGCGGTTACCTCTTCGGAGGTGAGGGCTTCCCATCAGACGCTGTTTCCAGTCTGTTGTTTCTAGCATATAGTAGCGAGTAAACTGCCCACGTGCGTGCCGTGTGTGGTCACCCGTGTCCCGGGAAATGGGGATCCTGGTAGTTGAAGGGCTTTAATCTTCGACATAATGTCGGCAATGATAGGTTAACTCTCCAGCACGTTGCTTTGGCCCTTGCCTTATGTAAGCGGGTGGTACACATTGGTCCCGTGTGTACCAGTCGGCTGGTCGGTAAGACTTTGTTCACAGGCTCAGGGCTAAGCAAACAGTGTCGTATGGTGTGCGCGTTTAGTTCCCGGTTAGCACTTTCGTAGTAACCGGCGTCCTGTTGGTGGGATCCACGGCGGGTGGTGCCGCCGGGGACACAACATACCGACCTTTATTATGGATAATAATAAAAAATAATCTGCTTCATCTTCGCATCAAACATCGCACTTTTTTACTGTAAAGCGAAAGGAGGGCACATTTAGTAGAGTTTCTCCATTCCTAATACAAACGTGTCTTAAAGCTTCCGAAAGCAATGTAAAATCCGTCAAAAAATTTCGCTCTGGTGACTTGTTAATAGAGGTTTAGACATCAACACAAGCGGCGCAGTCGTTGAAAGTCACTACTCTTGGTAACATACCCATGTCTGTAGCTCCTCGTGGTTATCTCAACTCTTTGAGAGGTGTCATTTCGGAATCCGAATTACTACATACCACCGAAGAATAGATCTTGGGGAATTTGCGTGAGCAGCTCGTCGTATCACTATCCGTCGGGATGGGAAAGTCCTTCAAACGAAGCATCTTATCTTGACGTTTGATACCCCTAAACTACCATCATTTGTTATCGCGGGATTACCTTCAATGTACAACAAGACCATACGTTCAGAACCCTCTCAAACCATTAAGTTGCTTTCAGTGCCAGATATCTGGACACTCGAAAGCATCGTGTCGTGGTTCTATTGTCTATGCTCGTTGTGTCCAGCCTGACTACATCTCAACGACGTGCAACGCTCCCGAAAAATGCGTCAATTGTCAAGGAAATCACCCCTCTTACTCACGCTCCTGACCAAAGTGGATTCTTCAAAAGGGAGTTCAAGCAGTTAGGGCCCATAATAATTTATCATAGTTAGAGGGGCCCTATCCACGCTATCATCAAAGTGAGTTTGTGAAATTGCGATTTATTGTCAAAATTATCTACTGGCAAGTAATTGTGATACGAGTTTTTGTATTTGTAATTACTGATAAATATTGTATTCTTTATTTACCCTCTGGTACCTCCACGCGGTGGGCCCTGGGGGTCTACCGCATGGTAGAGAGCTAACGTCGTAGGAGCATGGTTTTTTGTTTGTTCCATTTCCGCAAAATGGGGGGAAAACATGGATGAGATGAGAGTGCTGACGGAGGACATGACAAAGTTGAAACATAGGAGACTGAAAAATGCTATCAGCACGTCAAAGTTGACGGTTGAAACCAAGCGTCAGATGAACGAGGACATTTCTGAAATAATAAACTCAATAGTGGAACAAGAGAAAATTATACAGTTCCTGAAGGGACCATTAAGTATGTATGAAAAGCAGGAGAGCAAGAGCTTTGCGGAGGCGGTCAAGAGGAGACCTGCCGAGAAGAAAACAGCTGGAGAACAGAAGACAGCTGGAGAGAGAGACGTTGACACGGCACAATAGCCGTCGGACTTCGGTTGTAGCCGCTATAGGGTTAAGATGGAGAGAATAATAGAAAAAACAGAGTATGGTCCCGGTTAGCAGCTGCTACACCCTGCTTGTTTTTGTTTGCACTTTTTGTTTGTCAATTTATATTATTATTATGAATATTAGTATGTCGATGTTTGTATTTGAATTGAATTTTTTATGTTGATTCCATATGCTTGTAGTTTGTTGGTGCGGTCACGAGTTGTCACTGCTTTTTTCCTTGTTATAATAATTTTTTATACATATACCTATCGTTTTTTGTTGTCTGTACGATTTGTACAGGCCTATTGTTTGTTATGTTTAATTTGTAATGTTAATAGGTTGAATTGTTGTACTTTGGTTGTCTGTACGGTTGGTACAGATCTTCTGTTAATACTTTTATAAAAATAATAGTTAAGAAATAAAAGCGGATAACGATGTGGAGGGCAGCGTGGGAGGTTGCATAAATTTGGGAATAAATGGGTAAATTGGGGTACCTATTGCCTCTTCGATTAGCTCTGATCGTTGGGCGTGAGTGGGCGGTGTCAAGTGGCATATGGACTGTGTTTAAGGAAGAGTGAAGAGTCCCGCTGACACGAGAGGCTGGGAGCAGGATTGGGTGTCTGGCCTTGCGATTCCGAAGTCCGGCAGTTGCTGTCGCGGCGACCGGATGCCAGTAGTTAATTTTTGCCGAATCAGCTTAGCGCTGGGGACGGTGTACTCTTTGAATCTATCATACTTAGAAGCTTTTTCGTGGTTCTAAGTATGAAAGAAAATTATCAGATGATTATCAGATCAGAAGATTATCAGATCATCAGAATCAGAAGATTATCAGATGATCTTTGAATCTATCATACTTAGGTGGAAGCTATGAGCCCCAAGGTTGGAGTTTCTTATGCTTCTGTTACCGCTTCCAAGAAAGTGATGGTCACAGTCTCTACGCAAACAAAATCAGTACCTACCAGTAATAAGCCACCGAACAATAAAAACGCAAAAGCAATATCTGGTACAAGTTCCAAACCTGCCGTGTATCGCCAGCATTTTGCGTCGCACCTCGCCAGGTAACCTAACTATGTTGGTGGTTATACCGACGGGTCAAAAACAGGAGACCATGTTGTATATGCCTACGTCTGTGGCAGAGACGTTTGTAGCTACACGCTACCCGACTGTCTTTCCTTTTTTTCAGCAGAATTTGTCCTTGTACACGAGGCTTTTATGTATATCTTTCGTCAGAGATGTAGACGTTTCATCGTGTATTCGGATTCCATCAGCGTATTAGAGACTTTGGAGAATGATGAAGTGTTCCGCTCTCATTCCCTTTTACCCTTTTATCTCCGGTGGTGTATCTGCATCGTCGCCTCTGTCGTCGCGGTTTCAGAGTTTTGTTCTGCTGGGTGCCGGGTCATGTCGGCATAGCGAGTAACGAGCAGGCGGATGCTGCAGCTAAAGATGCAATGAATCGTCTGAATCAGCATGTACCCATCAGTGATCTGAAGTCCGCTGTCAGAAAGTTAGTTTGACATGAATGACAATGTGATTGGAATCTGGAAGTCAGTAATAAACTTAGACAGGTTAAAGCATGCATTTGTGCTTGGCCATTTCCTTCACTGCGCCGTGCAGACGTTATACTTACACGACTTAGAATTGGGCACGCACTTTTGACACATAAATATCTGTTGATGGGCGAGAATGCTCCTCTTTGTGAGCATTGCCAATCACCACTTACTGTGTCACATATTTTTACGTCTTGACCCACTCTGCAACCCCATTATAATACTTTTTTCGGTTGCTGTTTTCCCAGCTTATCTGATTTGCTGGGGGAGCGACCCCATCCTTCTCTATTTGCCTTCTTGTTTTCGACCGGTTTTATACATAATTTTTACTTTTGCTACTGATTTTACTGCAAAAATATTTACCTTTTTATATATCACCTTTAATATATCTTTTATCAGTTTTATATATTTTTTGTTATCTTTATATATCACCATTTTTATCACCATATCATCATTTTCTATATATCATTTCTTATCACGTTTACACACCATTTTAGCGTCTTTATAATGAATATGCACGTCTTGTATTATTGAAAAGTTTTGCTTTTGAATCTATTATTTTGGTGTTGGTTTGAGCTATTATACATACTTCTTTTCGGCTCTAGTCTTGTGCTTGGCGCTTTATGTCCTACTGTGGACCTTGCGCCATAAACCCCAACCAACCAATCAATCAACCAACCAAAACTATTCACCGGTAAAACGTGTTCTAATATGACACATTTATTTTTCTCCTTTATTAATTTTATGGTTACATTCCAAGAATCAATTTCCATTTGACCTCGAAACTAAAGAATGTATTCGTCTTGAATAAAATATGTCTAAAAATTTATTTCATAGCTCGACCAAATTAATACTTTTACAATGTCAAACTTTTCTATAACTAATTACTTTTCAAGTAGTTTTATGGCAGTAGGATTTTTTAGAGCACACTGGGAAAATTTTATTGCTCTATATCAGGACTATTTCTATGACTTCTTTCAAATAATCTTACACAGTTAAGACTTCTATTAAATCAGGTAGCTGAAACAGAGTTTTTTTCTTCTTCATAACTTTTTTCATTATTTTGTTTGTTCTATCATATCCACTACAGTTACCCCTGATCAGATCTAATTCGGCCTGACACCATTCTCTTAAAATGTTCTACCATCAAAAAGAGTTTATTTACTACTTGTTACATTTAATAAGGTACACAGTTTTTCTCTAAAAATGCAATTAGGTCTATGGGGAAATTAGTATTTTACTACAATGAAATGAGATTTAGACTTTGCTTAACATATTTCTGAAGTTATTTAGCATTATTTCAAGAGAAATGCTCAGAAGGTACGTTTCCGCACAACCGAGAAGTATAAACGACGTTCTTTTCTATTGATAACTGGTGTGTGTGAGTATGTGTCTAACTTTTGTCTCTATTTCTCTATGTGGCTTATCGATATAAATAAATTTGGTTCTTGTTGGCATTTGCTTTAATTTCTGAAGCATATGATCCTCTTAACCTTTTCCTTACGGGTGGGATAGCATGTAATTAATATATATATATATATATATATATATATATATATATATATATATATATATATATACACACACACAGGGCTAGATTTGAGGCAGAACGCGCCAGAACGGCGTTCCGGTACCTCTCTTTATAGGTTCTCTCTAGACCGGCGAGGTACCGGCGTTCCGGTACCTCTCTTTTTTCTCTTTAGGAAAAAAATTACGATAGTTAAAAACATTTATTTAATCACAAATCACTCTGTTGTTAGTGAGTGAGCCTGACCTACTACTATTTACACTTCACTTAAAAGAACCATTCGCAGGTTCGCCAACGATCGATTACGATGTGAGGATAGGGTAGTTTATTGAGTGTTACTATTGAGTACAGCGAACTGCGACTATTTAACTGAAATGGATGGTATTGTGACTTGACCTTGGCCGGCTGACGGGACGGTAGTCTGACTCATTTTTGTAAACTGCACTGACTTTTCTCGGGTTTGCAAATGAGGTATTGATTAGCCCCGTCCCCTCATTTCAAGAATCCACCTCCCCAAGGCAGCTACCTTTCTTCCATGTTGTGTTGTTGAGGTTAGTTGAGTCTGAGCAGTGTCAAGTCTGTGTGAGTGCGATAGATTGTGAGGTGAAATGTGCAAAAAACTAACCGATTTTTTCCTACTTTCGT
Source organism: Dolomedes plantarius (assembly GCA_907164885.2). NCBI lineage: Eukaryota > Metazoa > Arthropoda > Arachnida > Araneae > Dolomedidae > Dolomedes > Dolomedes plantarius. The sequence continues at coordinate 207,208,863 of OU015493.1, forward strand.
GTGGCAGTTAAAGACTCAAGCACAGCATAAGCTGTGACGATACCAGTGATGACAAAGTGGCTAATGACGATGACGGCGAAATGAAAATCTTAAGTTCTTAACCGTCCTCTAACACTGCAAGCGAAACAATGGCTTCTGAAAAGCTTGACTGTAACGTAGAATACCCTAAAGAAAAAGATACACCTGTTGAGTGCGACAATGTCTTGCCAGATTGCTGGACTAACTCGCAAAAAAAACGAGTTTTGCCAAAAATATGACTGGTTGTTTGTTAAAAATGGAACGTTAGGACGCAGTGCTTGTGAAAAGGTTGGGGTTTTATCTGTCCATAAGAAAAGAGGTAAGAAAATTTTAAAATCTTGGGTAAGTGGTGAGATAAGTGGGTACGGCGACACTAAAGCAAACTTCATTAAGGAAAAAAATGTATGAACAATAATAAAATGCTGGTCATGGAGCAGATGTCAAAATTTTTATGCGAAGATACAAATGAAGTATTGGAGAAAGTTGTTTTGAAGCAGCGTACTCACGAAAAACAAGCTACTGAAAATATATTTCGTACTGCACATAAGATTGTTAAAGAAAATCAGTCCTTTCACAATTTTGAAACAGAAATTGATTTGCAATAACTTAATGGGGTTGACATGGGTCGCATTTTCCATTCATACAAAGCCTGTACTAACATTGCTTTGCACATAAGTAAAGAAATGAAGAAAACATTTGCTAATAAAATAATGACCAATGACACGAAAATTGGCCTGATAATTGATGAGTCAACTTCCCTTAGTAACAAGTCAAGTTTGATTGTTTACTTTCCTTGTTCTTTGCCTAAAACTGGTATGTGTGGTTCTACCAAAGTCTTTTTAGATTTAGTAGAACTTGATGATTTTACTACTAAGGCGGTATTTGACTTTTTGATTAACTGTTTTCACTCTAATGGAATAACTGACACGTTTTTAAGTAAAAACTTAACAAGATTAACATGTGACGGCGCTGCTACTATGATTGCTAAAAACAAAGGAGTTGGAGCATTATGTAAAATTCCCTTTTGTTATTGTTTCGCACTGTGCTAACAACAGACTAGAGCTTTCATGGTCTGATGTAGTTCAGTCAGTTACAAGAGTTGATAGATTTAAATCCTTCATCGACAAACTGTATGTTGTGTATCATGCTTCACCAAACAACAGCAGGGAACTGCGGACCTGTGCAAGTTTACTAGACAGAACTTTTAAAAATCGGAAGATTTTTGAGCACACGTTGGGTTGCGTCTAGTTTCAGATCTGTGTCAGCCGTTTGGAGGACTTATGAAGCACTAGACCATCACTTTAAAGAAGCTTCAAATGATCCAACCAGAGACAGCAAAGAAAAAAATACGTTTAAAGGCTTCCTCAAAAAGATTACTGAAACTAATTTCATTTTAGACCTGGGCTTGATGACTGATGTATTGAAAGAGCTCTCAGAGTTAAGTGAAGGTTTGCAACATCGCAATGTTGATCTAAGCTATGCTAACAAAAAGTTAAAAATTATAGTTTCTTTGTTTGAGGAAAGAAAATCATTACCAGGATTTTACTCATCGATGGCTCAAGAAGCAGTGAACAACTTGTCTTTTTTCGGGGTTCCTCTCCACGAAAAAGAAGGTAGGAAAAACAACCAGCCTTTGAAATCCGAAAAGTTTTACGATGCACTTAAAAAGTCTATTGAAATCAGACTGCTCAGTGAAAAAGACTTTGAGCTTGCTGACACCATCAAAGTAATGGATGAAAAAAACTGGCCACAAAATGTCCCAATAACGTTTGGGGAAAATGAAATGCGGAAACTTGCCTCCAAATTCAAACTTAATGAAAGGCAACTAACTACGGGATTCCGGGAGTATCTCCACTTCAGAGTGTTCCCGGAAAGTCTCAACCCGTTGTAACAGTCAATCAATTCGATAGTCATATCGTCGAGTTTCTCATCAAAAGAGGTTTCTCACACATGAACCTCATTATCACACCATTGAGATCATCACTGAATATTGCAACAGTTTCTGGCCTGTAGTTGTTAAAGATCAATGGACCTCCTCTTCGGCTCTTTAACCCAACTAAGTGTGTTGACTCTTGGCCTGTGTCTGGACACCATTCAGCATTAGCCGTCAAGAGTAAGAAGAGGTCAAGAGACAAGAGATATGATGAAAACATGATGAAGTTTTGGACAATGTTTTTGGATGGGCCCAAAACTTAAACAATCATGAAACTGTACTTTTTTACTGCTTTTATTACTTTTCTACAGCACATTTTTGTACTTTCCGTCTTCACAAGCACAACGGCCCCTTACAGGCCCTGGCTGCCTCAACCACGCGCTCCTTCCAAGCATCTTCTATCTCCGATGACACCTCTCCAATTTTTTATTTTCAAAGTTTTAAATCTTTTTCAATGTCACTTAACCATCTAGTCGGTGGTCTATCTCTAGCTCGGGATCCCTCAAGTTTTTTTAAATGTCAAGATCTTAGAGGAATTATCTTCCGAGCTTCTCCAAACATGGCCAATCCATCTTAATGAATTCTACGGAAGACTTGTGCTATTTGTGATTGCCTATAAAGCCTATACAGTTCAGAATTATATCTGGTTCTCCAACGTCCCTCCTCCAGCAGTGGGCCAAACATAGCCCTGAGGATTTTTCTCTCAAGCATGTCCAGTGAGCGCTGCGTGTCTATACTCAAGTTCAATGTTTCACTTGCGTAAAGTAAGACAGGTAGTATTAGTGTCTTATAAATTCTTAATTTAGTTTAGCGAGATTAGATCTCGCTAAACTAAATTAAGAATTAGATTGACTTCTCAGCCCAAAGAAGCATTTATTAGCCATTTTGATTCTGTTATCAATTTCTGTTCTTAGTTCATTTTTGTCATTAATTATAGTGCCAGGGTATTTAAATTCATCAACTTTTTTGTACTTGTCTCGCAAAATAAAATTTGGAATTAAATAAAATGTTCAAATCTTTGTATAACCATCGATTTCTTTTTTTCAGGCCAATAATTTGGAATAACCCCCACACGCACACACACACCGGAATGTTTCCGTTCCGGCACCTCTATTTCTAGAAATCTACAACTGTATATACATATATATATATATATATATATATATATATATATATATATATATATATATATATATATATATATATATATATATATATATGTATGTATATATATATGTATATATATGTATATATATATGTATATATATGTATATATATTCAGGTTATGTATGTATATATATATGTATATATATGTATATATATTCATGTTATATATGTATATATATATATACATATATATATATATATATATATATATATATGCATATATATATATATATATATATATATATATGCATATATATATATATATATATATAATATATATATATATATATATTTACATATATATATATACATATACATATATATATATATATATATATATATATATATATATATATATATATACATATTAAGGGCCGTTCTTACAAAGGGGGCATGAAATTTCTGGTTCTAAAGTGGGAATTGGAAAAAATGGACTCCGTAAGCTAAAAGTTAATTGTATGCCTCTAAAAAAGTTCATAATAATTATGAATGATTTGTTATTAAATCAACAAGCTATTCTTTGTTTCATCATGAATTAGGTGAAGCATAGTTTCCAAATGGCTGGTTGATATGGCTTGTTAGAGTCATCTTTTGCAACTCGAAAGCTTAAGATAATGCGACCTACATATTAAAGTCAATTCTGAACGTCTTCAAATACCAACTACTATCGCGTTGAGCCTTCTAGTAATACATAAGTATTATCTGAACATTCAGCTAAAACGAAGTTCTAAAAACAGATCAGTTTCCCCACCAATTCTGTCATCGTCCCGCCATTTTGTCTCAGGGTTTCTTCGTGAGTAGCACACTGTACTATTTTTTTTTAATTCTCTTCCATTTCGTTTGTGTTATATTTTATGAAGATTTATTATTGCAAATATTTGTTTTAACTATGTGAAACATACGAACTCTCTTAATTGTATGCCTCTTTTTTTTGGTTCGTGTTCAATGGATTTGCTGGAAAAGTACGCATATCGATTGATCCCGAGAGGTTAGGGGATGTTTATTAATTGTATCTTCAGTTTTTTATCTCGATATTTTCAAAACTATATGGATATTATTACATCGAGGCATTCAATGATTTTTAATCTTTCAAGTTAAATTTTTTTTAAAAACTTTAGTTTGAATTGCATGCTAATAACACGTCTATATCCAAAGATACGCCCTCAGTCATGCTTTTGCTGTAAGCAATTAACTAGATGTATTATGTATAATGTATATAGTTATATTAATTGGACAGTTAACTTGAGTTTACGCACTAGATACTTCAAACAGATTTGCATTATCAAATAACAATGTATGAATTTAAATCATTCTAAGAAACACGCTGGGGGTATCATGGTATGTCTCATCTGTACTTTAAGGTTTTATGACAGTGATGGAAAAATTATATTACAACTAGAAGGTAACCCGTCATTTTGACGTCATAATACTAATAATGACATCATAAGGGGAAAAAGTATATGAAAGTTAAAAAATATCCCGAATTATCTAACAATATTGCATTTAATCCACCCCTTGTAGAAGCAAACCCTTTCATTATTTTTTATTTATTTAGTTTTTCATGCGATTGGAGTAGTAGGCTGCCATCCAACCCGTCATTTTGACGTCATAATACTGATAATGACGTCATAATGGAAAAAGTATATGAAAGTTAAAAAATATCCCGAATTATCTAACAATATTGCATTTAATCCACACCTTGCAAAAGCAAACCCTTTCATTATTTTTTATTTATTTAGATTTTCATGCGATTGGAGTAGTAGACTGCCATCCAGTGTTTTACATCTCTCTACGCGATATGAATACTTGAGCTACTTGATTCATTCGCATTCAAGTTTGTTTACTTTCAGAATTCATCGCAAAAGTAAACAGATTTTTAAAAACTGTTAAATATACTGCTAAAAACATCATATTTGTTTTAGTTCTGAATGTTTTATAGAAAAATAGGTTGAACAAACGTGATTTGATGGAGAAGATATTAGTTTTTAGGTAAGAAAAAATTCTGATCCACATCTGAAACTGAAATTAAGCCTAACCGGCCGTTTGTTTACTGAGGGCTTCAAATGAAAGATGAGTACAGCCCGGAAGTGTTATACAGAGACAAGGGCTATTATATATATATAATTGTACATGAAAACTTAAGGGGACTCACTACCCTTAAATCTTTAAAACATTTGATGTTTTGAAAAAATATATGTTAAAGCCTGATCATTTCTGAACAAAATAAAACAAACCGCATGAAAATATTCCGCTTAGTTCCGGAGATATTGATATTCTAAATATTTAATTACTGATCAAGTTTATGGTAAGAAAAATTTTAAAGTCATTTTTCTCAAAATGTAATTTTGCATCATTCCGCAACTGATACCTCAAAAACTATAGAACATAATTCCATGAAATTTTTATCACTACATAATCATGTTATTTTATTGCGTCTAAACTAGAATTATTGCAATCACTGCCGATTTTTTTATTTTTTCAGGGGTAAATTAATGCAAAAATTTAAGGAAATTTTAAGTATATTTTGAGCAGTTTTGAAAAATTGAAAAAATATTTTAATGTTGAATGTTTGATGTTCAACTGTATTTTGAATTATTTATTTTAAATATGAAACAGGAATTATACATTTAAGTGTAAAATTAATTTCATAGTTCTGCGCGCAAGCCAGTATACAATAAAAATGCTATCTAAAAAATGCAATAAAAAGGTATATCTAAAGCATTAAAAACAATTATTTAAAATTATTTTGAGAGTTGAAAATTTGTTTATTAAAATAAATATATCAATTTATCATATACATAAAATTTTTAAAAAATTAGGAGTAATTTGAAATAGTTACAAAGAGTCAAAAAGTATGAAAATATGTCTATTTCCTCGACTTAAGGGGACAGTGGACCTTCAAACCTAACTTTTTTTTGTATTGAATGGATTTGCTTGAAATTTGAATATGTGATTAGTACCATAGATATATAAAAGAGGTTAAAATTTAATGATGAAATATTAATAATTTATGAATTATGAATTATGAATTATTAATTATATCAAAAATTGGCCTCTTTAAAAATGTTCCATGCGCATTTCTTTTGCCTATAATATGGTAATTTTTATTTACAGGAAACCTTATAGAACTAACAATGAAACTTACTGCTCATTTTAAGCATTCATTAAAAATATAGAGACAAAAAAAATAATAATAGTGAAAACACCCTTTTTATTACGCAAAATACCTATAAATCATCTTTCCAAGTACAAAATTTGGAAATTCTGAGCTACGAAGCATAATTATTTTCAATAAGATTTATTTGATATACAGTTAAGTATATAAAACTCAAATTTCAAAGCAATACGATAATTATAAATGCGCCTGGAGCAGTTTGAATATTCGTATGACACGAACATTTTTATTTTGAGAAAAACGCATTTAAAGTTATTGCTATTAGTAACCACATAATATCTAAATTAAATACAAATGCCTATAACTAGGAAAGTAATCACAAAAATTAAAAATTCTTTTTACAACACATTCGTACTCGTCCGTAGTTTCACAATTCAATAAAATAAAAAAAATCGAATTTTTGGACAAATTTCACAATTTTGTCAGTCCACTGTCCCCTTAAGGGTCGTGAATCCCCTTAAAGCGAGAGTTTTTATTTTTGATTTCAGAAATCAATAGAGGGTATATTTAATTATTAAGCTATATTAGTAGATACTGCCAGCCTGATTCACGTTGACCACTTTAGATAGAGGATATGAGCTATACATTTTAAATTGACGTTAAAATCTGAAATTATGCAATATGCAGTTCTAGTTGCCTATTAGATTGAGACGATTTATCGTGTCGAGTTCCTTACTAACGTTGCTTCATCGATTGGAAACTTTCTTTCGTCTTTTGACATAATTTATACATTACACGTATTCGCTATCGGATTATTCCTTGCGCCTATAAATCCTGTTAGATGTATAAGTTTTATAAGGTAATTTATGACTGAAATTCTATAGGATTAATTTTACATATATTTATGTAGAATTAATATGAAATGCTTGCATGCAAATTTACAAACTGTATTATATCTATACAGAGTTCATTTAAAACTCTCCGCATAAACCTGATTCAATCTACAGAAACTGCTTAGGACAAGAATAGAATAATTAATTCTTTTTCAACGTGACAGGCGACATGAGCTTCCATGGTGTGGGCTCGGTTCGAATCCCGATTAAAACGTGGACGTATTTGTGTTGCGTCCTCGTAGGGATGGATGCTAGTTTACCTATAGGGGGTTCCCAGAATTAAGAAATTAAAAAATGCGCACTGAGGATTGGACCAATGTCTAAAAGACGAGTGCCTGCCGCGTTAGTAAAAGAAGTCAGTTTTCCTTAGGGTAGCACAAACAATGTAAATAATTCCACGCGAAATAATGCACATAAAGAAGGCACTGGCAGCCGAACAAATTAACAGAAAACCTACCCTAGCGTTGAAAACTTTTAACTTTTCAATAAAAGATTGCGCAGTTGCAACAAATCCTCATACTGGAAACAGACAAATATAACTAACAGAAAATAATTCAACTGAGAAAGATAATTACTAGCAGGAAGAATGCAAACAAAATGAACCGAAAGCACGCACTTAGGGCTCAACGCACCATAAATGCAAGATTCTGTAGCAGTAAAAGAATTTAACCATTTAAAGAGGCAAACGACTAGTCTCTTCATCAGGAGACCTAACAAAATCTGTTACCTCAAGGGGGCACATCCTGAATAGGATGCAGGTCTAACCGTAAGATATCCCAAGGCTCCGAGATCCCCATTTAAACAGACAGTCGAATCAAATGAAAATAAATAGAAATCCTTCACTTAGAGCTCAACGCACCATAAATGCAGGTAAACATACAATCTTTAAAGGACACAAATGAAAAGACAGAAATGCAATAGGTGCACTCACCCTATTCCAATGAGTTTTGCACTAAAGGTTTAAGCTACATAGCAGCCATTTATAACCCTAAAAGTTACGCCACATTAGCAAGACTACAGCGCCACACCCCATTGAAGTTTTTAAGCCACAACAATTTAAAGAATGTGCGAAACCAGAAAACTCTAACTTAATTGTCCTTAAAATACACCCGAGTCCAAATGCCAAGTTTTTAATACTTGAAGATTACCAAAATTATTAGGGAAACTACAAGGTAACTCGTCATTTTGACGTCATAATACTAATAATGACGTCATAATGGAAAATGTATATGAAAGTTAAAAAATATCTCGAATTATCTAACAATATTGCATTTAATCCACACCTTGTAAAAGCAAACCCTTTCATTATTTTTTATTTATTTAGTTTTTCATGCGATTGGAGTAGTAGACTACCATCCAGTTTTTTACAGCTCACTACGCGATATGAATACTTGAGCTACTTGATTCATTCACATTCAAGTTTGTTTACTTTCAGAATTCATCGCAAAAGTTAACAGATTTTTAAAAACTGTTAAATACACAGCTAAAAGTATCCAATTTTTTTTAGTTCTGAATGTTTTATAGAAAAATAGGCTGAACAAACGTGATTTGATGGAGAAGATATTGGTTTTTATGTAAGAAAAATTCTGATCCACATCTGAAATTGAAATTAAGCCTAACCGGCCGTTTGTTTACTGAGGGCTTCAACTGAAAGATGAGTACAGCCCGAAAGTGTTATACAGAGACAACGGCTATTATATATATATATATAATTGTTCTTACGCTGATTTTCCTCGAAATTATTAAACGTCTCACAAAAGTTGTCTCTGTTATTGCAAATGTTTTTTATTCTGTTTAGTTGTGAGTGAAAGATATTATAATAAATATTTGTTTTTCCTTAGGGTCATTCACTTATCCAGACCACGACTTTGCCTTGTACTTAATTATGGAAGTACTATATCGGTGACTCGACTATAAATATCATTTACTTGTACTTAACAACAGATAAAGGGATAGCTCCTCGATTTCAAGGCAAATTGAGATATTAATTAAATGAATATTTATTTCATTATTTCATATTCATAACTTCCCTCGCTCTGTAAATTGATACGACAAAAGCAAAGTCAAGAAAATCAAATATGAATAGTACTTTTAAAAATAATTCAATCTAAAAGCTAAAAAAACTGCATTTTATCCTGTTAGCCGAGCAAACAAGATGTGTTTCATTCAGGTGGTTGTAAAACCTTATAATCCAAATAGAATCAAGATGAAAACGCATGTGCATTTTGAGTCCAAATGAAATGAAATTGCTCCAGATGAGTTCGTAAGAAGTAATTCATACGAAGCCAGCTTCGAAAAGATGAGTGTGTTCTTTCAATTTCCCAAATGATGAACACGGCACAAACGTCGGAACGCAGGAGGCCCCACATTTGCCGGATGAAGAAATTTAATTTCGCGGTTTCGAAATTGGGAGCACGTGAATGAAGGACTTTTTAATTTTTCGACCTTTCCCGCGCGGATTTTTTGCAGATGTCCTCGGTATTATTTAGCCTAATGATTCTTGGGGAAAATTAATAATTTCAATAAAACACAGCTTCTTGCTATTCATATTATAAAATACAAAATTTAAAATGAATAGCAAAACTAATGCTGCTAATATCTAAAAAATAACAAATTATGTAAATTAAAGCCTAATATATTATTCCTTATCACCTTTTTTATATTTATGACAGGATTTTTAAAATAATAAAATTTTTTCGTATACATATATATGTATATATATACAGTTGGTTATCAAAATAATGGAAACACTAAGAAACATCAGTAAAACATTTATTAATAAGGCGCACAATCACCTTTGTCATGTAATACCACCTGATTCACCTTGGAATCGGATTATACAAGTCATGAATAGTAGTTAAGAATATATTATACCAATCTTCAGGGAAAAATCATGAAAGTTCCTGTAGATATGCTGTGGTGGATATCGATACCTAGATCTATCCGCTCATACAGATCACAGTGGTTGGATGATACATAGTCGGGGGGGGGGGATTGTACAGGGCAAGATAACATATTTGACTTCTTTTTCATACTCTTCAAACCAATACTTGATAGATTTAGCTGTATATATAGGGGGATTATCATCATGGAGAACGCAAACTCCTGCAAGAAACAATGTTTGCACCATAGGGTGGACTAGTGAGCTAAAATTTCGACATAGTCCTTTCCAATCAATCTTCCTTTGGGGTTTACAATAGGGTCTGAAGAAAACCATGATATGCCATCCCAAACCCTGATAGATCTATCTCCATTATTGACAGTTGAGATGAGACAGCCAGAATCTTACGCTTGTGTAGGTTTTCACCAGACTTACGCACGTCCTATTGAGAGGAACAATGTGAACAATGATTCGTCAAACCAAATGCCGTTTCTCAACATATTACTCGACCAGTATTTGCTCTTGTTGCACCATTGTGGACGATATTTTGTATTGGCATCTATTACGAGTGGTTTGGGAATAGCTACTTTTCCGTAAAACTTTGTTTGTGAAGTTACCTTCTACCTCTGATGGTTGATACCGGAGCATGAAGATGCAGATTCATCTCTTCGGTCATTTTAGTTGCATTTGTTTTGTTTCTTCATGTCACAATCCGCTTCAATACCTTGTCCGTCTCTTTCACTCAGCTCTCCCTTTCAGACACTATTCTATTTGGCAAGGGCTGTTTTTCCGTGCACACTGTATGTTATCATGACTTTCGATACCATAGCTCGAAAAGCACCCATTAGCTTGGGGGTTGCAGTAACAGATACTGCAATTTAAACGCGCTCAAACGAGTTGCCCTTTTCGCAAGGTCTGCAAGGTATGACATTTTACCCTGTTCCCCCCAAAAGCTTCATTACTGCTACCTGACAGTAGAATAATACATACACTATATTATATAAAAAAATACCGGTGGCCAGACTTGTTTTTTAAGGAATATGAAGCACATTCATAAACACCACTGATATTGATAGGTGTTTCCACTATTTTGATAAACACCTGTAAATATATATATATATATATATATATATATATATATATATATATATAATGATTTCGGTGGTGTTGAACATCATGATAGGGAACTAGACATGTTTCATATAGTTTTGTAGTCATGGCGGAGTAGTCGTCGGACCAGGGCAGGCGAATAGAGAGAATAGAATGCTATCGCTGCCGGTTTCTGGGGAAAACTCATAAAGATAAAATGAAGTCGAGGTACAGATGCAGGGAGTCCAGAGTGAAAAACGTACTTAAATCGTCTTTAACTTATTTTATTCTTGGATCACTCACTGACAGCTTACAATATTGGTCGTGCCTTACACCTAGGCACACAAAACACATCGCGTGGCGGACGTGGATGGAACCCCGCCCGCAATTTTGCAGCTCGAAATTTCTCGCCCGAGTACGGGTCTATACAACTTCTAATTCGCCAGAAACGGACACGTGATTAAGTCGCGTCAAATGAGGTGATGGTTTTCGAAAGTTCCACGCAGTTCGCGTTATATAACTGTTGTATAAGCTTTGGCCACACGTGCCTTAGGGGAAAAACTAATAAATTACTTCGGTTTGGATTTAGGTAGAAATAAAGAAAGAGGGACGGTGTTCTATTGCGTTAGGATGAAGAATGTGGAAAGGGCGTGTTAAATAATAAAAAGGGTTTGAAATTTATTTCATGTATATATATATATATATATATATATATATATATACAATCCAAGAGGAAATTCACATTAGATTTAGTATCGATTTTAAGTGAAATTAAATTTTACTTGCGTAGTTTGCAAAAATGGCCAATGTGATGCCGCGCAATCACGTATTCTGGAACGTTTAGTTTCAGAAATAAATGTCCAATTGATTATTACGATATTTCCATACCTACATTTTAAATTGAAGGGAAGATTTATTCGAATGGGTTTTTTAAAGCTATATTGTTATGAAACATTCATGTGTTAAATGGTTTATCTCGCGAAACTAACTCGAAAGAATGATATTTCTGCGCCGGCAGTAACTTACGTCTGAATATCTGTATTCAGACACAAATATACGAACGCTCTTTTAAAATATTTATAAAATACCACGTTTCACTGACTCCATATTTCTTCTTTTTCTAGACATTAAACACAAAGGCGAAAAAAAAAAAACACTCTCACGTAGAAAAAAAAGGAGTGCAAAATATTTCGCTTTTTGCAACGTTCCGGGGGTACATATTTCATTTTCTGTATTAAGAATGAAAAATAGTTCTGATTCGAGCGCCGAGCGTACAAAAGCTCTGCGAAGTCGTTTTCAGAAAATTGAGTTGAAATTCTTAAAGAGCCAAAAAATTTGTTGTTAAAGTTAGAAGAAATTGTTTTCGTGCTCTCGGAGATACGGCAGGGGAGAGTCATGCGATAAGATCGATTTGTTTTTTGAAACGCATTCGTAAATAAAAACCAGATTACAAAGAAGCCCTTTTTTTAAAGCCTTTTTGATGATACATTATAAATCTCGTACAATGCAATTTTCGGCAAGAAATAGTGAACATTTTATTATTATGCTGCAACAAAGCTGGGTGGTCTGTAATTCATAAAATATATATATATATATCTTTCTTAATTTAAAGAATTCGGAATATTTGACAAATAGCTTTGAAGAACCAGGAGAATTTACTATAAACTTTCAAAATTCTGTAGAAAATACGTGCATAGAAAATACGTGAATACTCTAAATACAGTAACCACCGCTTATAGTGATCACTGGTTATAAGAATCAACCGTTTATAAGAATCTATATCGCGAAAACAAAAACAAATTAATTATTTCCATGTTAAAATTTTCGCTTTAAAGAATCAATCCACCGGTTTTAAGAATCAGTTTACACTCTTCGCTTTCCTTTCATTTTTCCAAAAAAGCTACTTGAAACCTCAAAAGGCACGAAGTTATTTCTTTTTTTTTAAGAAAGATTGATAAGATGGGATGGAATATAGTCGTAAAATTCACCACTTTCTTTATTAGACATAACATAATAGTTTCCCCTTAAACGCTTTACCACAACACTGTCCTGTTAGCTTGACCCGGGGGCAACTTTACCCGTCCGAGTAAATCTTCGTCTGATACTATAAGTACTGAAAGAGGTATAAACAGCCATCTGAAAACTTCATTACGTCAAACTACCGTTGAAAACTTTTTCTTGCTCCCTTCCTATAGTAGAAATGTTAAAACTGTTAAGCAGGTATGTTGCAACTTGTAACAAATATTGTATTTTTTTCTTCTCTTACAATAATCATGTGTATCTACTTATAGGTCTAAAAATTAAGTTTTATTTTTAAAACTATAAAAAATAATTTTAATAAAAGTTAGTTAATGTAATTTAAAGAGTATTTTATGGTAAATTATCTAATATATGTATATATAGGTGTGTGTGTTCCTGTCGAAAAACCTAAATTTCGGTTATAAGAATCAACCGCTTATAAGAATCAAAAACAGTAATAACAAACGTGATTCTTATAAGCGGAGATCACTGTATATTATTCAACATCTATTGATTCAGTTTTAATCCACAGTAAAAAATTCAATACTCTTGAATCACTTTATTCCTTTTATGCCCTCGTCAAAAAATATTAAATAAAAATTTCAAATTCATAATTAAGAAAAGTAAAATATCCTTCTTTTCTAATACTGTCATTTTATTGCTGAGAGCCAAAGGAAAGAAAAGATTATTGGATTAAACGGGAAGGTTCAGTGTACAAAGTCATCAAACGAAATTTTAAACTGACTTCATGGAGAGCTTGAATTCGCTTAATCGTCAGTTGAATAAAACATTAAATGATATTCAAAAATTCGTTAAAATCTTGGATATTTTCAAAGGTAGATAAATATCTGTGATAAAAAAGAAAAAAAAGAATTAGCAAGCTTAAGAATTATAAATGTATCATGATGAATAAGAAATGGACTCATAACGGATAAAGAATGCATCTCACTGAAACATTAATTCAGATTTCTTCCTACCGATTATATGGATATTGTCTGAAACATTAGAAAAATCATAAATGTTGAAAATATTACAGTCGAATTATAGCGAAGCCGGTATATAACGTACGAAAATTTTGGTCCTGCCGTTTCTCTATTGTACGTAATTTAATTAGTATTGTGTCAGTTTAATGTAATCGATTTTAGTCGATTTGATTCATTAATAATCCTTTTTAAGAGATTTTATCCTTTTTTAATACATCATTATTGAATACACATTGCAGCTAATGAGTTATACATTTTGTGAACTCTAGTACTTTTCTTAATGCTTCGGATATAGCGAACCACCAGATAAAGCGAACAAAACCTTTGGTCCCTTAAAGGGAGACCTGAACCCCATTTTCCCCCAAAATCCGTCAAAAAATCTTTTTTTATTTTTTTTTCAGAAAATGATAATACACACATTTAAGAACCTGTGTACAAAATTTCAAGTCTTTGGGAGAATTGGAACAGTTACTAATTGAGCATTTTATAACGCAAGGATTTAAATGTCCGATCTGCCATTTTTAAAGGGACAAGTGTCGTGTTTATATTTAGTTTCATGCAAGAACTAACCTTTGACACAATTAATAATATTCCAGTTTTTACAAAACTAATCAAAGAAGACGGCACTGATAACTTGAGTAAATTACTTTTAACGGTAACTGTATAAACCATTGCATTTCAATGTTTTGGTTTATCTAGTGTTTTGATGACCATTTGTTCTTCGAATATTTTGGTAAAATTTTTATGTTTACGAAAAAGAATGGCTAGAAGGGAAAAAGAAGGTGTTGCTTATGGTGCTGGTGTGTTTTAAGATAAAAGAAATAGCAAAATATATTTTTAGCTGTTTAAAATAAAATTATGAAGCTTTTTTTAATGAATTCTAGCAAATCGTCCAATTTCCTTCATATATGGAACTCCCTATAATTTTTTTTCTATGTTTAATTTAATATGTACTTGCTATCATAAGAACCTTCAAATATCCTAAATTACTAAAAAACATGTTTGTTACAAAAGTAAGATTTTTTTTATAATTTCTGTTGTGTTTTATACTTAAATGCATTTTTCACAAAATCATGTTTTTGCAATTTTGTCTGAATTCGAAGTCCTAAGGCTTTGAGAAATATGTACTTACAGTTATACTTTTTACATTTCTTAAAATCTTGATTGAAGGTTTAAGAAACGCAGGGAGAGTTTTTTTGTATAAATGCTTAATTTTTTTTTTAACAAATTGATACACAGGAAAAAGCAGAATTTTTTATCAAAAATTACCATAAAATGAATAATTTTTTTTTTTTTTTACAAAAATTAAGAAACATATTTAAAAAAATCTCTCCCTAGGTTTGTAGCATTTACTATTACATTATTATAAAAATTTAAATTATAGCAAAAAATTGAAAATTGACAAAGGAGTAGTCTTTTAAAAAGTATATAAATCGTGAAAAAAAACATAAACATATTATTATAAAATAAACTTCCATATAGAAAATTGATTTTTTATTGATTCTTGCTTATAAATATACTAGAAGGTAACCCGTCATTTTGACGTCATAATACTAATAATGACGTCATAATGGAAAAAGTATATGAAAGTTAAAAAATATCCCGAATTATCTAACAATATTGCATTTAATCCACACCTTGTAAAAGCAAACCCTTTCATTATTTTTTATTTATTTAGTTTTTCATGCGATTGGAGTAGTAGACTGCCATCCAGTTTTTTACAGCTCATTACGCGATATGAATACTTGAGCTACTTGATTCATTCACATTCAAGTTTGTTTACTTTCAGAATTCATCGCAAAAGTAAACAGATTTTTAAAAACTGTTAAATATACAGCTAAAAACATCCAATTTTTTTTTGTTCTGAATGTTTTATAGTAAAATAGCCTGAACAAACGTGATTTGATGGAGAAGATATTAGTTTTTAGGTAAGAAAAAATTCTGATCCACATCTGAAATTGAAATTAAGCCTAACCGGCTGTTTGCTTACTGAGGGCTTCAATTGAAAGATGACTACAGCCCGGAAGTGTTATACAGAGACAACGGCTATTATATATATATATACTGCTTAAATATTATAAAAATAATTGGTTACTTTAAACCCAATAATAAAAATTTTAGCTTTTTTCTTACGGGTCTCCCTGGAGTTCGTTACAACGGGGTTCGACTGTATTTATAATATTAATTTCATTTTAGTGTCTCTAGAAGTCTAATAAGGGCCCGAGGTAACCTAGTGGTAGCGTGTTGGCTTTCGGTGCTGAGGGTGCTCGGTTCGAATCCCGTTATCCACCGTTATATACTTTCGTGTGTAGGCCGGATAGGGGCGCGTTCAATCCGTAGACCGGAAAGTCCTTCTTTGAGGTGAGAGGGTGGATGTCGCCCATGGGGTTGGTCGGTCAAAATGATGTTGGCACCTAGCCAAGTCGGAATCACTCTGGTGATGCAATTATAAACCGGAGCCTCACTCCTCACCCCGCAAAGCCTGTGTCGACCTGGTCTGGCATTTCCGGCTAGGGGGCACGGTGAATAACAACAACAACAGAACTTTAATTGATTAATAATGACTATCTGAAAACCCGCACTTCTCTTACATTCAAATTAAATACAATGCTCAATGTATGCAATTAATATCAATATATATATATATATATATATATATATATATATATATATATATATATATATATATATATATATATATATATATATGTATGTATATAATATATATATATATATATATATATATATATATATATATATATATATATATTATATACATACATATATATATACATATATATATATGTATGCATACATACATATATATATATATATATATATATATATATATATATATATAATTATACAGAATATCCTTAAAATTCTAAAGATTAGAAAAAGATCTCATTTTAAAGGAATTTTTATGATATTTCCCGTGATATAAAATTTATAACCTTCAAATTATTATTTTAAGTGCAAACTTTAAGGAATGTTACAAAAACAGCCTAAAAATTTAATTTTAAAAAATCTAAGAAGAATTTTTGAAAAATCTTTTTTAGTGCACCCCTACACTAAAGGGGGATCTACACTAAGAAGGATATACATACATATATATATATATATAAATATATATATATATATACACATATATATATATATATATATATATATATATATATATATATATATATATACATATATATGTATATATATATACATATATATATATATATATATATATATATATATATATATATATATATATATATATATATATATAATAAATACGACGATCAAAGTATACAACTGATGTAAAAAAAAGAAAAAAAAAATATTTATAAAAAAATCGTAAGGGATGTTTTTATAGACAAAATAATGTAGTAAAACATATTCAAATTAAATCTAGTAGGACATAATAAAGAATATAGTACAGTTAATATAGTACAGTTTGAGGAACATAATATCTTTTACTTTATTTTAATATTTTTTTGGATAATGTCTAATCGTCTGCCACATTACCAAGAAGAAAAAAATATTTTTGTCTATTTAGTTGTTATGCACGTGACGATAAATTTATTTAAAGTACCAGAAAAAGAAATCACGTGATCGGCATTTAATAAATTAAATTCTAAAAATGAATCTTTAAAAATTCCCCTAAAATCAGAAAATGGAGGTCAAGATTAGAAATAGATCTCATTTTAAAGGAATTTTTATGATCTTTCCCGTGATATAAAATTTATAACCCTCAAATTATTATTTTAAATGCAAACTTTAAGGAATGTTACAAAAACAGCCTAAAAATTTTATTTAAAAAAATCTAAGAAGAATTTTTGAAAAATCTTTCTTAGTGCACCCCTACACTATAGGGGGATCTACACTAAGAAGGATCGCCATGCAAAATTTCCGCCCTTTAGTTTCCAGCGGTTTGGTCTGTGCGTTGTATGTCAGTGTGTCAGTCAGTTACGGAACTGTCATATATATATATATATATATAGATTAGTGCGATAAATTCTACTAATTATGATAGAAATTGGGAGGATAGGCGCAGTGGCCCAGCTGGCAAGGGCAGCGGGCTAGTGATCAGAAAGTCACTTCTTCGATGCTCGTCCCTAACAAATCCACCGCCGTGTACACTAATGGCGGCTGGTGCACGTAAAATATGTCGTGGCTGCAATGAACTCCAAGTTCTCTAAATGATCTCTGGAGGTGCAGGGTCAAGTGTTCTGGTCTCGTCACTTGACTCGGGTCACAATTACGGGACTCGTCCTTTGGCCAATTCCGACTCTGACCCTTGTGGTGCAAATTCAAAACAGAAGCCGCACCTTCATCGCCTATAGCCATCGGGACTTGATCTGATGCAGCTGTCAGTCAAGTGGTATAAGCGACAATAGCAGCAAGTTGGGAGGAAAAGGCTAAACAAGGCGAATCCTTCCCATTTTCAGAATGGTGAAGTCGATAGAACGCCTAATTCCGTATAAGAAGACTCAGGTGTAATGCCTAGCGTTGTAGAGTGTCGTTCCGTGGTCGCATGATACTAAAAAGGATCGATAATGGAATGGAATGCTAACGTGTGGAAAAAACTCTGCATCACTGAAAAAAAAATATTAAATATATACGGGTAACGTCCATTGTTGTTGTGTCAAATACAAATTGTGAAAAGTTGGGACAATAATGGCATTTAAAAATGATAATCACTTAAAGCCGCTGTGTTCTAACCCTGTTGGATTCTCTCACCTCAATGTTAACCTATGGAGTAAATGTGTCCGAGGGTTGACGACTTGGATGGAAGGATTTTTATTTTATATTTGCACCCTTTACTAGAGAAAGAAATTTTACAACTGTGGGGGCATTTTTCGTTTTAAAATAAAAATGTAAATAATATTTTAAAATTTAAATTATTAAGTGGAATAAAATCTGGTGTATAGCGCTTTAAACACTCCTTTATTCTTTTGGAGGACAACATTTATAAAATGAATCTCGTTGCAATGTGCAGAAAAGTTCGGACTATGTGAAAATAACCTTTTTATTAGACGATGCTAATATTTATCTATGCAGCATTTATCGAGCTGTCAATTGTAGTAGACACATTTTCTCGATAGGTGTTGAAGGGAGGTCCCTCTTCCTTGACGAGGCCTAACTGCCCCTGGGTCCGTTGCTTTCCGTTGTAGGAATGGATTACACGGTTGACGAAACCAGACACGAATATTTAGTCCCAAAATTATTTATTAGACATATATTTCTACTGGGACACAACACACATTTCTATATACACATATATATTACAAATTTTCATTGAACAGTAAAATCACGTGCAAGTCACTTTCCACGTGGCGAGATCTTATAACCAGAACTTTCACGTTTGAAAGCAGCAGCGACAATGTCCAGAACCAGTCTTTTTCTCACTCCCCGTCAAGCGAGTTCACCCCCTCGCTCACCCCCACACCCCAAGCAAGCAGTTCCGGTCAGTTAGTCATCGGGGAAGAAATAGGGGTGGGGTAGAATAGGAGTCCATTCCTGAAAATAGACTATGACTGAGGTGAACGAATCCATTCGGGTTAGTACACAACAGCCTTAAATCGGAGGGATCATTCATTAGGGTAGAAGGCTGACCTCGAAGCTAAGAGGAAATCCTACGGTGTCTGAACCTGTTTAATGGAAATTGCTTTGAAATTATATGATGTAAAAGATAGGAAAATAAATATGCTATAAATATGCTGCAAAGGTTTCCGTTTATCTTTGATCCATTAAGAGGGCACAGTACCTTTAAGCTTGTGAAAGAGTTTAAGGTTTGAGACCCAACTTTATGGAAGGAGATTTGAGGAGTATCGTCGAAATAAGTTACATAGTAAGTATAACCTGCAGAAGAGTTGCGGCAAATTATCGGTTCATTCTTAAACTGCTCGTTCTCGATACCTATTCTTTACTTTTTCACGTAGGATTACATTCCTCCATAACGGTCCTCCGGAAGGCAAAATTTCAGATGTCCTGCATCGCGAGTTATAATTTTGGCGAGTTATAACTTTGAGGAATTTAAAATTGTATGTCTCAGAGCAAGGCGACACTTGTCGCTGCGAGGCTGAGATTAGACATCTGGCATAGCCAAATTGTAACAATGACCTCCAGGCATGATTTGACCGAAGAACTGAGATGGCGAGCTAGTGGGAGACTATAGGCAGGACAAAGTCAGACAGAAGTGGCCAGATGTCTAAACGGGAGTCAATCTGTGGTTCATAGATTTTGGCAACAATTTATAACCACGGATTCGGCATCCAGGAGGTTCAGCCAAGGACAGACATATGCTACGACGAGTGCCGATGACCGATATTTGTCATTATGCCCACGAAGGAATAGAACCGCAACTCCACCTGCAAGCTCCGTCCCTCGTTGCAAGCTCTGGAAGGTTGGTATCAACGTCAATCATGCGTAGAAGGCTTCACGAAGGTGGTCTTTTTGCGAGGCGACCAGCCATTTGCGCCCCACTCACGTCACCCATAGGAGGGAACGTTTGCAGTGGGCACGTCAACATGTCCACTAGACGCGTGATCAATGGAGGGCTGTTCTCTTTATAGATGAGTCCAGGTTCAGCCTCCAAAGCGATAGTAGGCGTATTTTGATTTGAAGAGAACCTTAAACTCGTTTTCATTCATAACACATCCGTGAAAGAGATGCATACGGATCAGGCAGTGTCTGTGTTTGGGGTGGTATCTCTATGGGTGATCGCATAGACCTCCATATCTTTCCCCATGGAAATGTGAAAGCTCACAAATATAGAGATGGCATCCTTGATGCTTATGTGCGCCCTTATGCCGGGGCAATAGGTGATGCTTTCGTGCTACAGGACGATAACGCGATATGGCACGGGGCTCGCATCCTGGATGCTTATGTTGAGCAGGAAACAATTCAGCGCATGGAGTGGCTAGCTCGATCACCAGACCTGAATCCTATCGAGCATGTTTGGGACGCTTTAGGACAACGTATAGCTGCTCTCAATCCTCCTCCTAGGACCCTAGCCACGATTTCAACTGCTTTTCAAGATTAATGGCTCTCACTTCCTACCGAACTTATAGACCACATAATTGACAGCATCACACATCGCTGTTTGTGCTGTATTGCTTCTCGGGGCATCATATGCCATATTAAAGGTACTTTTCCTATACCAAACTGACACATCCAATTTGTTTATTGTATACATATGCTAGTTTCTATAACACCATAATTGTTTGGTGATTTTTTTATGCTATTTTATACCTACATATGTGTTGTATAATGTGTATATGTTTCATTAAATTCTATGCGTAACATTTTGAGTAATCGCTATTTTTGTGACTTTTCCTTAATTTTTGATAACCAGTGTATATCTCTTTGAGTGCATTTGGTATATATTTTTATTTCTCAATAATTATACAGTGGTAGTTAAAATACTGTAGAGTATTTTTAATAATACTTTTGATTTAGCAAAATAAAGATTATTTCTTTTGCTAAATCAAAAGTTTTCCTCGGGGCATTTTTAGATATTTTTATAGTGTTTCAAATAACTGGTCCTAAACATTACTTTATTATAGTGTACACAAAACAAACGCCTTTTTGGAATTGATATAATGAAATACTTCGGGAAAAGTAAAACTGAAACTGAATTCCGAAGAGAATATAGGATTTGAAATATACTCCCCGCGAATAATTGTTTTACGTTAGAATAAAAATAAAGGTAAATTTTAAAGGCTTGATATTTTTTATTTTTCTAAGTTTACTGCTTCTATCAATATTGACGGGACTCTCAAAAGAAAATTTAATATTATAAATAAGAACACTTGTTACCCCGATGAAAATAAATGCGCATAATATGTAGAACGGCACAATATTTCTCCGGGAAAGCTGTAATTTAATTTATTCATTCTTGATACTTAATAGCACGTCCATTGAAATTAAAAAATTATTCGATACTAGAAAGATGAAAACGTCTAATTAATTTTAATATAACTAATTATATAATCAAATAATCAAATAATATAACTGCTGTGTAAATGACACCCACATTAAAGAATGCAATATCTAGTAATTTAAATATTTAATCAGTTATTCAAGGAGTAAAATTTATAAATTGCTAAACGCTTTGTTCAAATCATGCTTTTGTTTTCAGAATTTAGTTTTTTAAATAGACTTCTACACTTAATTCATAATATTAGAAAAATACAAATGGAACCACGAAGATATGTCTTCTTTCTTCTGATATTTCCATCCATCTTAAAGAAAGATGCCAAAGAGAAAAATAAACGGCAAGTATTAAGTTAGTTAAATGAAATTGAAAACCGAATTTAAAGACAGCTATATTAATAACAATAAAAGTTTTAACTTATTATTTCTGTTTAATTTTAACAAGGAAGTAATAATTCACATAGACGAGTAATTCATTTTAATCAAATTGCATGCCTTTTTCAATGGCTACGCTATATGTTTGATAAAAATATTTTAATATTCAGTAAGCTCCCGCTAGATTATATTGTGCGTCGTTAAGGTCGTAAGAAGCAATTTATTTCATAAATTTCCAATAATACACCTAGAAAAAAATCGGTTCTGTCTGTACGGAACGATAAAAAGTCAAATAAAAAATATTGCTACTTCTTTTGGAAAGAAAACTTAATTAAATTCTAGATATTTCTAGATTCTCATTTTGAGGAAGAAATTCTTAAGGAATACCAGATTTAATGATTATCGGATATTGAAATTTCAAGTATTGCCTTATTAATGATCAGAATTTTATCTTCACAAAGTCATGTAGGCTCGGAAAAATGTATTATTACTACTTTGTTGTAAGGCCAAATTATTTCGGAATCATTCCTAAATCGGAACAGAATCATTTGTAACAGGGTTGCGAGAATTTTTTTCTTCTTAATATGTTTCTTTAACTTAATAACAGTGAATTACCGAATGTCTCACAAAGAATGACTGATTTTATTTCTTAGTCTTTTATTGTTAAGGAGATACAAGATTTCGTATGAAGCACAATTTATTTGATACATCATCTCTCAACAATGAAATTTAAATGCTCGTAAACCTATTTAAGTTAAAAACAAAGAGTCCATTTCAAATGTTGAGTTTAGTAAAAAAATAACAGTAGATCTTACATTAGGATTCAAACATGATATTTTAACAACGGAAGTTATTACGCACGATCAAAAAGCAAGATTTCACATTTTGAGTGATAATGTGTTGCATGATACAACTGCAGGATAAAAATCATCGATTATTTCATTTTTAAAATGTCTATGAGAGCATCTCTAAAAAATGTTACAACCCTTTAAAATAAATGCGGTATTTCAATAGATTCACAAAATCCACCTAAAATAAGTAAATGTTTTAAATCTGGAGCAATATTTAAGAACGTTTGCTCCAAATAAATATCCCAGGAGAGAAAAATTGAATGTAAATCCTCCCGAATGATGAATAAAATATTTATATTTTTTCATTATATTCTAAATAAACTCCTATTTAAAAAATATCAAAGGGAGATCACAGAATATTATCACAAAATTACCTGGTGTAATCGGAAGTGAAAAAGGTATAAAATCTATATACGGCTCTTGGAACTGATTTTTGTTTGACGAAATATTGTAATAATTGTGAAATGCACTAAAGAATACATTTCTGCAGTTTCTAATCTATGTAGTAGAGGAAGAGATGAGAGAGATAATATTGGAATAAAAGCCTTTATCGGTTTACTTCTATTAGCTGGTGTTTTGTAAAAAATAAAAATTGTAAAAAAGTAAAAAAAAAACTAAAAAAAAGGTCCGGGTGTAAAAGCCTGGACCTAAAAAGAATAAAAATAGAAGATTTAAAGTAATACAAATTAACATAAAACACATAAAACAGAGATGTATCTGACAGATACCCCGCGCCCGATGACGTAAGTTTCAAGACGCGTCCGACGGAGTGTTAAAGAATGGGTTAAATAAATGCATTTTTGCTGCCCCTTCCTCCAAATCTTTTCCAGTCAAAGGTATATCTGTCTTCTTCCAATATCGCTAACCTTCCGAAAATTTTCTATTGGGTTTAAAGCAATGACAAAGATGGTCATTACATCCTGTCAAACTTGTCACAGCCGAGGAAATTGTCAACCAACCTAGCTCCATGTGGACGAACGTTATCAAACAGTGAAAGCCAAATGCACTTTTAAAAATGCACTCCAACACTCCATCTCGATGTCAATTATTCTCTCGTGAGGGCATGTCTTGTGACACACATTTCTTAAAAATGATGCCTGCCTACACCTTGATGACTCTTATGCTTACTCCACACCAACGGCGACGCAGACGAAAATCCCGTATCTTCGTTGTTGCGCATGCGTATTGCGAGCAAATTTTCCCTCCTCGGTTCGTTTCCGTCTCTGGTCTCTGCGCTTTCAAGTTGGAAAAAGTTCAACTTTTGTCTCTGCCGCCATGCCCGACAGCTAATCAGAACAGAAAGAGAAGATTATGCGCAAATAAATTGCCTCTTCTCCCCGTCTCCTAGCGGTGTGAAGGCTTTTATGACAGCCACAGAGACAGGTGGCAAAATGTGTCTGTCTTTCGTTGCTGTCGCCGTTGGTATGGGGTAGTGATGACGGTAGTAATTATTGCAATTTCTAATGTTAGAAAATGTATATTTTATTCCTTGTTCCCTTGAGAGAAACATTTCGAGAACCATTGTTCCCACCGAACCTCGTCAAAAATTTTCTCAAATTTAAATGCTATTAATTTCATCTCTCATGATGTTGTCACCATTCCGGACGTGGTCTCTTGTTACACGTGGTTGCTGACAGAAATCATAGTTCACCTTGTGTAAAGCTATTCTCACGAAGTTCCCTGTTCACAGTTTCTCTTGACACACAGCTGCTAGGTAACTACAGCTTCCAGTAGTGATGCCTCACAGTCAGTTGCTTGTTTTGAACAAACAGTGATCGCCCGGAGGCGTATTCTTTCATTTCTTTCATTTCTTTTCTATGGAAAAATATTAAAATATTTCTGACGGTTTTTTATATGTTGTAGTGTAATGTTTGAGAAGGAGAGCTGTTTAAAGTGCAAATGTTGTACCCGTGATTCCCCCCCCAAACCAATCACAGGATTGGCTGCGTGGGCGGAAAAACCAAAGGAGGTGGTGGGGATCGTCGGCCAGACAGTCATAGAGAGAGTGCGTCTCTAGTAGCGTTAGCAGGTCTGGCGAGATATAGCAGTCTCGTCTCGCCTCCGGTGAATTAATTAGTCTGTCATTAGAGTAGTAGTAAGAGCAGTAAGAGCAGTAGTGTAGTAGTAAGAGCAGGGGTCTGGTAAGATGCTGTAAGCTTGCCCACCTCGTGCTTAGAGTTTTCTGTAATGTTTATGTTAAGTGTTAAACTTAACAGTAAGCTTGCCTATGCTATCAAGTCGCCAAGGTGCCATTTGTCAGCAAGACAACGTTCGTCCACATACTGCGCGACTCTCCCAACGATGTCTTCAAGGATATGAGGTACCCCCATGGCCTGCCAGGTCACCAGACCTCTCGCCAATAGAGCACATCTGGGACGTGCATGGAAGGCAACTGCAGCCATCCCGGAATACTGGTGAATTAACTGCCCAGTTGCAAATATTATGGCATGATCTTCCGCAGGAGGTCATAGGTGATCACTTTGATTCGATGCCACGCCGTGTTTCGGCTTGTATAGCTGCCAGAGGTGGATTTATTACTTACTGATTTGTAACCTTTCTCATGCCATATCTTCTTAATAAAACTTCCTGTTCTTCTGAATTTGTAATCATTTGCTTATCTCCTTATACACTACATACTTGTTAAGTTTCGTGATAGTAGCTCGTTTCTTTCTTGGTGCATATGTTTTTGTGACAGAGTGTATTTCCCAAGGATGTTCCCAAGGATGTTACCTAAGAAGTATTCTCGTGGGGCTATATATTAAGTGAGCGGTATAAATTTGGGAAAAAGATTACTTATACGTATGAGATGTGCGTTGATAAAGCTCGCCAAGCCTTAGATGTGCGGTATTTTAATTCATGGAAATTAAATTTTTGAAAGAGGATTGGGAGTTGCAACAAATATCTGGACGAATATATAGTTTTTATGGAATTAACTCTCATTGGAGGTTCAAACATTTTCTAGTTGTAAATAGAACAGAAAAATAATGAATACTGCTTTCAATTTATAGTTTCTTGAAATAAGTCAATATCGACATCAAAGAAAATAAGCGAACCAAAGCACCTAAAGGGTTCGAATGTGATGGTGCAACTTTTCGAAGAATTGTCGATTGAAAGCAATAAATGGGTTGTGATGCGAGCTGTTTTCACGGCAAAACACATTTAATAGAAAAACAATGTAAAATATTAAAAAAAAGATTATGACGTTCAGCTGTTGTAGTCTACTAAATACTTCATAATGTACGAAATGACATGAGTGCAAAGATTCTTAATGATCAAACAGAATTATACTCTTCAAAAACACATTACGAGATTGCTCGTTAAGATAATTCTATCATTGTATATTTAGCTTTATTTTTGTGCTGCATTAATTATGTTTACGTAAATTATGATCTTGTATAGCACATACATGTACCTTGCGAATAGTGTCTGATGTTAAGTTTAGGAAGCTATATACATTAAACAATTACCTTTAATCTCGTTAATGCTAAATTACATCCTAATTACGAAAACACTCGACACATTTGCATTTTGAGAATTCAACCAACCGTTTTTGATATTAAGTGGTATGAGATGTCCAGTTGAAACTAACGGAAGGATTGAAATGAAGATTTATCTTCAAAAACTGACAATAGAAACGAAATGAATGAAATAGTAAGCAGACGGAAAGATGTAAATTATTAGGTAAATTACCGAGTTCGTTGAACGGGAGAGTCTGAAAATGCTTTACATAATATTTTATACCGCATCATTAAATACATTTATAAATAAATTAAACTGAAAAGTATTTCCCTGATTAAAGTAAATTTTAAAATAATTTTAAGTTACATTAAAATTTAATAATTAAAGGATAGTGGATGCACAAAATTTAAAAGGATTTGACGTTGATCTTTAAATAATGTAGCACTATTGTGCTCTCAATTTCATTTACTAAGGTAAATGCACCTATAATGGGCCATGTCCCTATAATGGGCCGCATTGCTCGTTAAGATAATTCTATCATTGTATATTTAGCTTTATTTCTGTGCTGCATTAATTATGTTTACGTAAATTAATGTCGAGAAATTAAGGGTCTATCGTTACCTAAGGCAGTAGAAGGGGTGAGGGTCATAGGCTACAAGTAGCCTATGACCCTCACCTTCTGCCTTAGGTAACGATAGACCTGTAGCCAATGACCCTCACCCCTTCTACTGCCTTAGGTAACGATAGACCTGTAGCCAATGACCCTCACCCCTTCTACTGTCTTAGGTAACGATAGACCTGTAGCCAATGACCCTCACCCCTTCTACTCCCTTAGGTAACGACAGACCCTTAATTTCTCAACATTTCTAAAAGGCGGCCTAGAAATGTCGAGAAATTAAGGGTCTATCGTTACCTAAGGCAGTAGAAGGGGTGAGTGTCATTGGCTACTTGTAGCCAATGACTCTCACCCCTTCTACTGACTTAGGTAACGATAGACCCTTAATTTCTCTACATTTCTAAAGGGCGGCCCATTATAGGGACATGGCCCATTACAGGTGCATTTACCTTAAATGTTATTTATCTAAATGTTATTATAGCGATTAGGTTATAATAAATATTTTTCCATGTCGAAATGAGCTTAGGGTGCCACGCAAATCATATTGTCAAAAAATATTGCTCCTCATTGTATAGTGTAGAAAAAATAATAAAATATTTAAGATTATAAAAAAATAATGTTATGTAAACAGTTTAAGACAAATTATATGCGCAAATGTTCAAAGGGATGTCTTTCACTTAATATGATATCTAGTTAAAAAAGTTATTATTAGCACGTTATATTTTACTTGTGCTGTTTTAATTTGTGAGTGTCGATAATATGAGTAATTTTCCTTGTAACAATGATTTCATGTTTTTGTGTAACCGTATTTTCTACAGTGTCATACCTGATTATATGAAAGATATGAAGGAAAATAAAATAATATATATATACATATATATTTAAAGAAACCCCTGAAATTGAATTATCTCTTCAATTTTGTTAGACACAGCCCGATTTTTTTGTTACTTAGGAATTTATATCTAACATACTGATATTTCTTTTCTTTTTTTTAACTACATCACCTTCTAATCTTATTTGCTAGCAGCTTTTTAGGCTTTTATATTAGCCAAGTGATAAACTTCACGTGCTTATCAATTTTTGATGAACCTGCATTTCGAACCTACAGATAATTTTTTTTCTGTCCTTAATCAACTAAATTATATTTTTTTTTTGAGAACTAGCGGTTTATTTTCAAATACTCGCTCGTAGTGCAATGTACAGGAATAGGGTTTATCTCCAGAGATTAGATCTGAAAAATATCATATTTCTCTTTGGAGTAGTTGTTTGTTAAGTTAATTGAACTAGAACTTGCAAGGGATCTCTAGTTTCACGTCGAGAGATTAAAACTTATCACTAATGTAGGATTTTCTACAGATGAAGCCTACAATATTTTTAATTTGGAAGAAGTTTAAAAAAATGCAGACTGCGGATTATTTTCATTCAACTGGAAATTTTCTTTCCGTCGAAGTCCGAAATTTATATATATATATATATATATATATGTGTGTGTGTGTGTGTGTGTGTGTGTGTGTGTGTGTGTGTGTAAGTAATAAATTAAATATTAGGCCAATCCCCAGTAATCCAATATCTAATAATCCAGTATCCAATCCCCAGTAATCCATTATCCAATCCCCAGTAATCCATTATCCAATCCCCAGTAATCCTACTTTACCACTTTAAAGCCCTTAGCAACAGGACTTCCCATAAAAAGCATGCGTTGCATTCTTACACGTGTATACGCCTGGAGAAAGGCGTGGGTTCACATCGCGTGACCCAATTTTCTGCTGACCGTACAAAATAACAGTCACATGTTTTTCTCGCCTCTCGCGCTTAAGGTTGAAAGGTGATATTCACTTCGCTTCCGAGCATCTGAAATGGACGAATGTCTTTTTTTTATCGCTCCAATAAAACGACCCGACTGCTTTTCCATTTGATTTAATTCCTTTCAGGTTGAGTCTAGCTCCAGCCATGTAAATATGAGCTTGTTTTCCTTTTCAGGTTGCATTTTAAGAACGAGATGTAATGGATATGTTACATACATATACATACATATATATATATATATATATATATATATTTATATATATATATATATATATATATATATATATATATATATATATAACACGAATGTTTCTTCACGCTCTTCCCAAAACATCCAATTCACCAACTTAGTCCATTTTGTTGTTGCAGTCGATGGGCCGGAATATTAATCTTTCAAGGTGCAGTCAGTCATCCTGGTCCGAGTGGCAATAAACAGTCCTTTTTAACTTTCCTAAATATCTTTATTAACTTCACATAAAACTTTCTAGAATCCATTCTTAAATTACCGTTTCACTATTTAATTCCTAACACTTAAGTTTCTATCAATCTAAATTCCTTATCCAGTTAAATGTCTAGGCCGCACTTCAAGCTGCATGTCTAAACCTTTCGGCAGCTACATCGTCTCTGAAGCTCTTTGGCTTTTCAAGCCCGTCTAGTAATACTTGCTTCGCTTCGCATGGGAAGTTCTAGAATCCTCTTTTCTGAGGCTCGAAGTTTTTCGCGCGAAACCCTGTCTAAACTCTAAAAATAACTCTCTACGTGATGAGGCCTGCGATTCTCATCTCTTGATTCTCCAAAAGGCCACTCAATTCTATTAATAACTGCTATAGCTTGTTCATTCGTAGACCCGCGAAATATTTTTGACTATGAATAATCATGGCATTTAACGTTTTAAATCAGACTTTCTATAGGAGAACTCTCTTTTTTAACCCTTTCAATTCTACCCCCCCCCCCCCAAACATCTCTGACACACACACACACACACATATATATAAATATATATATACAGTGATTTCCGCTTATAAGAATCACGTTTATTATTACTGTTTTTGATTCTTATAAGCGGTTGATTCTTTTAACCGAAATTTAGGTTTTTGGACAGGAACACACACACCTATATATACATATATTAGATAATTTACCATAAAATACTCTTTAATTTACATTAACTATATTTTATTAAAATTATTTTTTATAGTTTTAAGAATGAAAGTTAATTTTTAGACCTATAAGTAGATACACATGATTATAGTAAGAGAAGAAAAAAATACAATATTTGTTACAAGTTACAACATACCTGCTTAACAGTTTTAACATTTCAACTACAGGAAGGGAGCAAGAAAAAGTTTTCTACAGTAGTTTGACGTAATGAAGTTTTCAGGAGGCGGTTTATACCTCTTTCAATACTTATATTCTCAGACGAAGATCTACTCGGACGGGTAAAGTTGCCCCCGGGTCAAGCTAATAGGACAGTGTTGTGGTAAAGCGTTTAAAGGGAAACTATTATGTTATGTCTAATAAAGAAAGGGGTAAATTTTACGACTATATTCCATCCCATCTTATCAATCTTTCTTAAAAAAATGAAAGAACTTCGTGCCTTTTGAGGGTTTAAGTAGCTTTTTTGGAAAAATGAAAGGAAAGCGAAGAGTGTAAACTGATTCTTAAAACTGGTGGATTGATTCTTTAAAGCGAAAATTTTAACATGGAAATAATTAATTTGTTTTTGTTTTCGCGATATTGATTCTTATAAACTGTTGATTCTTATAACCAGTGATCACTATAAGCGGTGGTTACTGTATATATATATATATATATATATATATATATATATATATATATATATATATATATATATATATATATATAACATATAAAACCCCAAAACCCTTTCAAAATTCTAAATTCTTTTAAATTTCCTTGTGCGTAGATTAATTACGTTGCTCGCTTTCATATTAAGAACAAAGAAGTTAGTTTTTCTACAGATACTATACGATCCCTGTACATTTAGAGATAATCCCTCTTCATTATATAAGTTTTCAAGCCCGGAGATCCAGGCACAGCGAATCGCTGCTCGTTGCATGGTCACATGATACGTCGGCTTTGAAAAGTTATATAAGAGCCTGTGATCAGGTACAGGAGAGCTCTACACTTTGTCTTGGCCCCGTGAAGATGAATAAAATGTTTTAACGAAATTATTCCGTTGCCGTCATTGTTCCCGGCTCACGACTTGTCTTATTTTGTAGCATGTCGGGTCCTTTATTAGTCGTTCTTCTAGGGGTTGACCTGACATGTTACATATATATATATATATATATATATATATATATACAGTGGACGCTCGTTAATTCGAACTTTCGATAATTCGAACTAATCCAAAGGCCCCCAAAAAACTTGTATTGGAGTTAATGTTAAAAATATCTCGTTAATTCGAACTAAATTTTTATCACTTCGGTTAATTCGAACTAAAAATTTGACAAAAAAAAATTCTTCCTCGTTTAATGGAGAAAATACACACTGTATTTATTATTTTGTGTGTCAAAATTTCTTTTCTGTGTAAAGAGGCACATGCCTGCATTCCTAGACTATTGCATGTCCGCTAAACGTTAGTAGCTATTGTCCTTCTTATTAGTGCTAAACGGAAAAAGCAATTTTCCTTTATTTGGATCGATTTTCTTAGAATTTCAGAAAAACTAGTCTTTACTACAGATTTTAGGGAGCTGCGTCAGTTATAACTGCAGTCCAGACAAGTTAATGTGGTCTAGTTTTTCTTCCTCATTGTGTGGTGTGAACGTGTAAAAATTCAGGATGTCTACACGTGGAAAATACAAAACCCTAACTTTGGAGACAAAGGTAGAAATTTTAAAGAAAGTAGAGAATGGCGAATGTAAAACAAAGTTAGCAGCTGACTATGGAATTAAAAAAATGCCTTGTGAACTAATTTGAAAAACAAGGAGTCAATTTTAGATTCATGGGAAAAATCAAAATTTGCTAGAGGAAGGAAACGCATGGGAAATGCGTCCCAAGAATTTCTAGAAAGAGCTCTACTGCTATGGTTCCAGGATGTTAGATCTCGAAATTTTCCGATAAATGGACCCCTAGAGCTGACGAAGGCTGGTGAATTGGCAAGTCGAATGGGTATTGAAGATTTTAAATGCAGTGATGGATGGCTTTCTCGATTTAAGTCAAGGCAAAATATTTCTTATCAGACTGTATGTGGCCAAAGCTCTGATGTAAACGAAGACGTATGCACTAATTTCGGTAGGAAACTGCCAGGGCTTTTTTCTACTTACCTGCCAAAAGATATTTTTAATGCGGCCATAATGGACAAAGCCATAATGGACTCTATTATACCTCTGAAAGCATTTATTCAGATGGAACCTTCCTCTGAAAATGAATTGAAATATTTACTTCAAATCGAGAAGCTGGCTGAGCAATGTAGGCATCATAAACAGAACCAAACATCCATTTTACAGTTTTTCCCGAAAGTGTAATTCATATTTTTCATAAAAGTTTACTTTATACTGCATATCTTCTGCTTCCTTTTATGATTAAGGTAAGTCTGTATTGCTTTTTAATATGCTTAACTTTAGATAACATAGTATAATATATTTTCTGGGGTTATACATACTAGGAGAGTTTCTTCTTCAGTGATACACATTTAAAGTTATATATTTTCTCTTAACATCGGATAATTCGAACTTTTTTCTGAGAACCTTCGAGTTCGAATTAACGAGCGTCCACTGTATATATATATATATATATATATATATATATATATAAGCGTTTGGTGGTGCAATTGGATAACAATCTCAATATTTGATTGAAATATGTAACTCATAGCTCTTCATGTGAATTTATCGAAGGAAAAAAATATTCATTGTTTTACTTTCACCTAAAAGTGGTTTGCATAGAAATAAGGTATTATAAGAACTTGGTTCTGACTCTTGGTCATGAACTTGTTAAGATGGCTCAGGAAATAACATCTAATTGCAACGGAAGTTAATAGGATGCTGTAGTTGATGAAAATGCATGGAGCAAACTCAAATAGTCACGAAGCTTAAGTATACCGAAACCCACATTGCATGGCAACTAGGCCCTACAGGGATGAACCCCGCCAGTACAAAAAGACCATAGCAGGCAACTACTCCGCGCACGGCCCAGACGAGACGAAGATTAAGTATAAGTCTTTCCAGCAGATCCAGTTGCCATAGACCTAAGTTTTACCTATACCAGGTGAGGGGAATCTTTTTTGTCAGAGGGACACATCAGTAAAGAAATATTTCTCATAGGGCCGCACCAAAACATTATATAATAAATTATATATATGCAATGGCACGGACGCGGGCCGAAAAATGAAGGGGTGAGTGGCATAGTTTTGATTATGTTTCTTCTTGCTTCATCTAATTGATGGTAAAATGGATGACTTATCACCCGGCCGTGCATCACAAATGTTTAAATCCATTCCCGCATCATCTTAACCCTCGGACACAAATCATAACACAACTGTCTCGAACTACATGTTTATTAAATTCACCGACCGCTCCGTCGGTATGAATGCAGCAAGTGGAAGTACAGGAATCCGTCCTATTTCTGGACGTCAACACTTATATAACTTCAATCCATCACGTGATTAAAGGTTGTGTCTTAATAGTTGATGTTGATGTTGTTGTTGATGTGCAGAACTGATTTAAATTTGTAGTGACGCCGCGCCGCGTCTCTTTTCGATAAAAAGACAGCCATCTTTAATGATTTTGCCGAAGGCTGTAATAATGGAATTTAACGTGAATGCCCAAATTGAATTAAATAACTTAAGGGATTAAAAAAAGGGGTATGTAATTTTGAATAGTAAAGTGAGGAATTAATAGTTAAATATTAAGAGTGTTGAATTAAGAAATTACTAGTTTTTTAATATTATATATATATATTTCTAAATTTAAAAAAAAATGTATAACTTACAAATATAAAAACGAAATGTACTTCTGTTTTTTTTATTTGCAAAAAAGGAATAGACACAAAAAATTAGTATGAAATATTTAATTGTTATTTGATCCTGTTTATGTTTGTTTTGTAGAAGAGAACTTCTTTATATTTGATACCAATTTACACGTACGTAAATTTAGCTGATCTTCCGAATGTATAGCTGTCAACTGTAATCTCAAAGAAGTTTTTATTTGAACTAGAACAGAAAACGTGGATTCCCAATGATATGTTGAACCAAAGCATGTAAGTATCTTACGAGCATGATCACGAAGATTTGGATAATCAACAGCATTCTTCTAAACTAGAAGGTAACCCGTCATTTTGACGTCATAATACTAATAATGACGTCATAATGGAAAAAGTATATGAAAGTTAAAAAATATCCCGAATTATCTAACAATATTGCATTTAATCCACACCTTGTAAAAGCAAACCCTTTCATTATTTTTTATTTATTTAGTTTTTCATGCGACTGAAGTAGTAGACTGCCATCCAACCCGTCATTTTGACGTCATAATACTAATAATGACGTCATAATGGAAAAAGTATATGAAAGTTAAAAAATATCCCGAATTATCTAACAATATTGAATTTAATCCACACCTTGTAAAAGCAAACCCTTTCATTATTTTTTATTCATTTAGTTTTTCATGCGACTGGAGTAGTAGACTGCCATCCAGTTTTTTACAGCTCACTACGCGATATGAATACTTGAGCTACTTGATTCATTCACATTCAAGTTTGTTTACTTTCAGAATTCATCGCAAAAGTAAACAGATTTTTAAAACTGTTAAATATACAGCTAAAAGCATCCGAATTTTTTTAGTTCTGAATGTTTTATAGAAAATTAGGCTGAACAAACGTGATTTGATGGAGAAGATATTAGTTTTTAGGAAAGAAAAAATTCTGATCCACATCTGAAATTGAAATTAAGCCTAACCGGCTGTTTGTTTACTGAGATCTTCAATTGAATGATGAGTACAGCCCGGAAGTGTTATACAGAGACAAGGGCTATTATATATATAATTTCAAGAGGATCTCTTTTTGATTAAACACAGAAACTACGAGTAATGGCAACATACTCGGAAAAAAGCTTTTAAACAACGTACAAGCAAAATTACATTACATTCCTTCAAAAGAATAAACCAACATTGTACCTTTTGCCAGATGTCAGGAAGCCGTAGGACACAGTTGGCAAGGTTTTGTGTTGATGTCAGCGACGGATCACAGACGGCACGTCAGGAAATCTGATGCCTCGAAGGGGTTCCTTCAACTTAAGAAAGAGGTCGTGTCAGGGGAGCTCGGAGGGTGTTCCAACACCTCCCAAGACCAACGTCGCAAAAGATCATTTACAGCTCGCGCAACATGACAACGATCGTTGTCATGCAACACGATAGGGAGATTGTCCCGCAATAAACGTGGACTTTTGCGCCGTATAGCCTGGCGCAGATGGCTCTGTAGCCACGGGCAATCTCGATTTTAATCACCGACCGTTGATGACTCTTCGTAAACATGATTTAGAGCGGTAGAAACGACACTGTCTCCTGCAACCTCACGCAGAATCTACCCCTACTACTGGATCGACAGTTGGATTGACAACAGCTCCACCTCCCTCCTCCGATATCCTGTTTGCGCATGCCCGATGCTCTACAACTTTCTTGGCTACGTTGCCACTACATTACTTACGACCCTCG
Organism: Dolomedes plantarius; assembly: GCA_907164885.2. Lineage (NCBI taxonomy): Eukaryota > Metazoa > Arthropoda > Arachnida > Araneae > Dolomedidae > Dolomedes > Dolomedes plantarius. The sequence goes on from OU015493.1 coordinate 207,244,674, forward strand.
TATGATATTATTTGTTGAAAGTTCTATTGACTCCATCTGTAGATCTATTGGAGCATCTGAAATTTCTACAAGGTCTGGTTGAAAAGCCAATCGTAATGGCTGTTCTTTTGATTCTCTCATCATAAATATCAAGTCTTTGAATCTCTCATTATAAATATCGATCAAAGAAGACAAAATATTAGCTAAACTTTAAGTATTTCTTTATTAATGTGAAATAAGTTAATAGTCGGATTTTTAAATTGCAGTCAATTAAAATGCAAAAAGTTAGATAGGGTCCCCCTGACCTAGACCAACAAACGGAGAAAGTTAGGTGCATGACACCTGATTAAGCATGAGATAATTTTCCAATAGTCGGATTTTTAAATTGCAGTCAATTAAAATGTAAAAAGTTAAATAGGGTCCCCCTGACCTAGACCAACAAACGGAGAAAGTTAGGTCCATGACACCTTATTAAGCATGAGATATCGACTTGTGTACACTGATTCGCTATTTGTATGAGATAGGTTACTGAAGATTTCAGGCCAACTGTCATCCAATAATTAGAATGGGGGAACCGTCATGCGTGCTCAATGCGTGCTTTTCGAAAGCACGTGAACGCTAAGGAACTGTAATCAACGCACTCTATATGAACACAAAATCCTACATTTCACACTAAATCTTTGACCGTTGTCTGTAATTATAAGACTTTTTTACCTTCAAGATTTTTAATTTAATCAAAATTCACAACTGTTAAGCGCCCTGCTCTCAGACAGTGATTATACTCGCTGTTGTTTTGATGCGACCGGAATTGATTTGAAAATGAATTAGGTTAAATCGTTGAAATAATCACCTGTCAAATCCAGCGGAAAGAATCCTCGAAAATTTTGTTCTTTCGTTCGCTTAAGGATTTCTAGATTGAGAAAACGTTACTACTGTCATCTCCATCGTTAAAAATGGCCATTTAACATTTCTAAGGTTCTGCGTATGTTTAAGAATATCTAAATTACGTATTCATATTTATTCAAAGCAAATGCGCAGCCACTTCTCATACAGTTTGTGATAGCTAATTAAGAGCAAAATGTTTTGTAAAATAATGTGATTCCGGTGTAAGAAAGAACAAAGACTATAATACATTGAGTACGGTTGGAACATTTTAGAAATACAGTAACCACGGCTTATAGTGATCACTGGTTATAAGAATCAACCGTTTATAAGAATCAATATCGCGAAAACAAAAACAAATGAATTATTTCCATGTTAAAATTTTCGCTTTAAAGAATCAATCCACCGGTTTTAAGAATCAGTTTGCAATCTTCGCTTTCCTTTCATTTTTCCAAAAAAGCTACTTAAACCCTCAAAAGGCACGAAGTTCATTCTTTTTTCTAAAGAAGGATTGATAAGATGGGATGGAATATAGTCGTAAAATTCACCCCTTTCTATATTGGACATAACATAATAGTTTCCCCTTAAACGCTTTACCACAACACTGTTCTGTTAGCTTGACCCGGGGGCAACTTTACCCGTCCGAGTAAATCTTCGTCTGAGACTATACGTATTGAAAGAGGTATAAACAGCCTTCTGAAAACTTCATTACGTCAAACAACCGTAGAAAACTTTTTCTTGCTCCCTTCCTGTAGTTGAAATGTTAAAACTGTTAAGCAGGTATGTTATAACAAATATTGGATTTTTTTCTTCTCTTACTATAATCATGTGTATCTACTTATAGGTCTAAAAATTAAGTTTTATTTTTAAAACTATAAAAATTAATTTTAATAAAAGATAGTTAATGTAAATTAAAGAGTATTTTATGGTAAATTATCTAATATATGTATATATAGGTGTGTGTGTTCCTGTCCAAAAACTTAAATTTCGGTTATAAGAATCAACCGGTTATAAGAATCAAAAACCGCAATAACAAACGTGATTCTTATAAGCGGAAATCACTGTATTTTGTAGAAAAATAGGAAAAATGTGGATGTGCTCTAAATTAAGAAAGGCTCTCTGTTTTACATGACTGCATAGTTAGCATTATTAACTCGGTAATACTTAGGTGCGTTGTGAAGATAGAGCAGTTCAAAATGACTGTACCGATCATTGCTGTTATAAAAAAGAAATTTGTTTTCTTTATTCATTGTTTTTCTGTTGACAGAATATTGCATTAATTAAAGCTGCTAAATAAATGAATAATTTTTTATATGCTTCTCCCCCTTAGGTGTGCTTCATGATGCTCTTTTCTTGGTGGTATAGCCGAGGGAAAATATTTTTCAATTTCAGTTATATTTCTGTTCTCAAAAACTATCGCACTAGCCCCCCCCCCCCTCTAAATGGATAATATACTGATTCTGTACTTTTTTAAATCTCATACCAAAAAGATATAGGGAGAACGATTCGTTTCAAAATCTGAAGTATTTTGCATTTCATAAAGAAGGAAAATAATTCATGAGTATTGAAGTTACATAGAGATTCCGCTAGTAAACAATAAATAATCCTATACAACTATCTATCAAGCGTATGAACAATTTCCTAGGCTAAAACTGCAATATCCCAATTTTAAACTGAATTTTAAGTAAAATAAATATTTAATAAGGTATATTTTATGTGCCATTTTACAACAAAATCTACAGAGTATTATGATAAAATTGCGGGTATTATTTATGACTTGCAAAAATATGACAATGTTAACCAGAAATATCGGATTAATTTCAGTTTAACTGCAGGATAATTTGCATGCTAAGCCATCTGTAAAGTATACGGTTCAGATATTTTTAACGGGAGAAATATAAAATCTGTACCTTTTTCGAAACTCCGGAAATATTCTTCATTCTTGAAACTTCTCCATCTCACGCATATTCATATTTCATATTACAAAAGGCAGTCACACTTTAAAAGAGGCGGTAATATTAAAGTGAAAAAATAATATATAATTAAATATGTATTCAGCTCTAAGTATACGTGCACGAGACAGAGAAAAAAAGATTACAGCCGAACCCCGTTATAGCGAACCCTGTATATAACGAACTCCCGGATATAACGAACGAAAATTTTGTTCCCACCGTTTTCCTATTGTATTTAACGCTAATTTATCCTTTTATACCGAACATCCGAAATCTTAAGAATCAGCTATAACGATCATTTTTTACAGTCGACTACTGAATTTTTTAAAAAAATTTTAGACTTTTTAAGAATGTTGAAGAAACAACGAATGTGGAAGAAGCAAAGAATGTTGAAGAAGAAGATGATGAAGATTTACCTATAGAAAAGCACAAAATTTCATCATTCTCAGATTGTGACATGCAATTGCTCAAAACATGTGATGATAAAGTCATTACATGAGAAAATCCGACTGAGGAACACATTGTGGAAGAAATTACAATGAAACATTTTGAAATCGAAGATTCTGCATCTGATGCTGATGAAGAGGAGCACATAAATGACTCAATCCCCACTGTCTCAGATGCTGCAGCAGCGATGCATGTAATTAATAAGTTCTAGTTTACTCAAACAGTGTAAAAAAGAGGACAAAGAAATTCATAATTTTTTTTTGAAATCGGCATTACGTCAGCAGAAGATTACCGATTATTTCTGTATCAAAACAGTGAATCATTAATCATAATCTTATAGAGAAATTAAGCTCACTTCTACCCAGACTTGGGTGTATATAATTTGAAGTGGCACTCTATTTGAATTTCATACAAACACAGATTATACACGAAACAATGTTTATTGAATTCGTTGCACATATATAATTGGCTTTTACAGCAATAAGCATACGTACTACTTGTACGGAATATATAAATACAGCTTTCAAGAACAATATATTTTCAATACTCACAACCCAGCAGAGAGTCAAACCAGCTTTACTGCCACGTAAACTTTGGACCTGCTAAGCACTAGCGCAGGATAACACATTTTCAACCTTAACAACCCTAACCACCTTTTTTTAATTAATGACGCTGCCTGGTATTCATACTAAGCGCGTATGCCGAAATTAGCATATCCCAAGCAGCTTCTTTAATTCATTCACTCAAAAGTTCGATTCTTGTGAATCGAATCTTGTGTATACCTTACTATCTTTAATAGATTTTATCATTTTTTCAATACATCATTATTGAATACACATAGGAATTAATGAGTTATATATTTTGTGAACTCTACCATTTTTCTTAACGGATCGGATATAGCGAACCACCGGATATAGCGAACAAAAGAGTTGATCCCTTGAAGTTCATTATAACGGGGTTATACTGTATATAAAGGCATAGGTTTTTACTATTTAAATGCAATTAAAAGCAAAACTGTTTATGCAAAATGATAGGAAAACGTATTAAGGGGGGAGGGGGCGTCCAGGACACAAAATTGTTCGAATTTTCGAAAAATATTTTATTGCATTAAAAATTTCTGTGTTCTTTTAGGCTTAAAATGACGTTTAAATCATATTTTTATCTTAATTAGAACAGAAGAAATTATTTTTTTTTTTTGCAATATTCTAATAGTAGCCAAGCGTTGTGTAAGTTCTTTTTTCCTCATGATGGGATTTTTCCCCATTTCTCGTCTTTAAATTGTTATAAGTCAAGAACCGTTAAAGATAAATGGTTGAAACTTGGAACGTGTCTTTTTCAGCTATTTTACTTTAATTTTGATTCAGCAAATTTGAAAAAATATTTACTCTTGAAAATATGATTTTTTAAATATAAGTTACATAATTTTTTTTGTAATTTTTAATATAAATATTTTTAATTTTTTTAAAAATTAATATTTAAAAAAATGCTGAATCAAAATTAAAACTTATATATTTGTGTTTAATTAAATGAAAAAATTTTGAAATTCGACAAATAATATTTCGAGTTATAACAATTTTAAATTACCCCACTTTTTTTTTTAATTTTAAAATTTAAAATTTTTTTAAAAACATTTTGAAAAGTTTTATGATGTGATTTTGTTTACAAATTATATGGTTAACCATCACAAAAAAATTCAAAATTTTAACTCAATAAATAAAAAAAATTTTTAAATGTGTCCCGGACACCCTTAAATAATGTGACTATTCATTAAATGTTCCAAAACATTAAGTAAAAGTAGATTTGTTAACTTTACAAAGTAACTGTAAACTCAAGTTTAGTAAGAATTAGTTTCAAAATCGTTATTGTCCAGAAATATTTTCTAGAAATTACGATTGAAGCTATTTAGTGCTCAAAGTACCCTTTTTGAAGGGATTGCATAGAGCAGTTTCGGAGAAATTTTCTCATCTAAATTATCCCTTAGTTGTAACAGATACAACAGAAGTCTTAGCAATCACAGCTGTTGGTGAAATATATTCCTCCAGGTGAATACCTCATTAAAATTCAAGTTGCTGAATAATTTAGGAATTAATAAAGATGATAATGAGCATCAAACTGACTTCATTCTAAATTGTTCTTCTAAACCATTTAATTGAAAACTCTGGGAATAATGCCTATTTAAAGTTTGAGAGAATTATTATTCTGAAAAACATTCATTAAAAGTTTCTAATAAATATGTAAAATTTTCAGATGGGAAATGTAGAAATTTGTAGATATTCAGAGCCATTACTCAAGTTGTTTTAAATTCGTTTATACTATTTTAAAGATTTAGAATCACGTTTGTATTCTAATAACTTTAAGTATTAGTAATTACTTTATTTTCCAACATATCGTTAAATAAATCATCATTACGGAAGACTCTCTCGTCACAGGCGTGATTTTCCGCGTGAATCTGAAAATCTTTCTGTATTTGGCAACGAAATAACCAACTTACATGAATAATACATGCGCACTTGTTTAATAAACACGTAAATAATAGATTCGAAATGCTCAGTGGCGTTTCTAAAAAAGTTTTCAGTGTTCACGATACAATAAAAGTTTCTATGGAGAGATTATAAAAATTGCATGCGAACAGAGAAATGTATACACTTTAGGTTATTCAAATTATTCGGGCTAACGGAATGTTCTCCAGGAATAAATACGTCTAGCAAAGTTTTATCATCTTAGTAATAGTTGACTTCCCCGACTCCTAGGGAAGGATTCAACTCAAAACGCTGAATTAGAAGGCTTTTCGAAAATTTTTATAGATTTTTAAAATAAACTTAGGACTAGCTTCTTTAACATATTTTGCTTTATTTTCTTATGAAATATTCATGTGAGTGGTCATGTAAAAAAAACACTAATATTTAGTATTAGACAGTTTACCTGATCTTATATCCATACGTTAAATAAATAGAATATGTTAATGTTGAAATTTAGAAACTTTCTTCAAAAGACAGGTGTACATTTTGGTGAGACAAAAATTTTAAAAACTTCATATTTTTTAAGTGCTGTTTAGAAGATGGTCCTCACCTTTTTTTTGTATTGTTTATGTTTATAGTTTATAAATTGAAGAGACGTGTAAATGAAGATGCTATTTCCCGATTTTTCAGAAATAGTCTCTTTTTTTGTATGAAGAAGGTGTTATGTGTCTATCTCACTGATACGATCATCACTGAATATCAGATAAGTATTTGTTGAGACTTTAATTTTATTAACAGAGAGCAGCACGTTTTCTTTATTTTATTTTGAGAATATCTATTTTTTAGATGGCAACTTCTTTTGTTTTAAAGTTATCTACCATTTTTGCTGTTATAGTAGTCGTTAGAATTTTGGCCTGTGATATGTGAGTTTTCCGTGAATAAAATTATTTTTAAGTTATTTACAGATGAAAATGTGTAGTATTATTTCTTTTGAGAAGATGGAATACATTAAAGCACAGAAGTTATTAAATTTTTGATTCAAGGTAAAAATTTTTATTCATCTTATTCTAAAGGAATGGCTGTTTTTTCGAACGGTGTTGAATAGATTTAGACACAATAACTTTCTTTTATGTTTTGGTTTAATATCAGTAGTCTCAAGTTTTATCACTAGATATTGCCATGCAGTGGCGCATCCAGGATTTTTTCTTGGGGGGGGGGGGCGAGATGAACGAATAAAATATTTATAATGCATGGGGGGGGGGCGAAATGAACGGATAAAAATATTTATAATGAAAAATCAATATTCATAATGCAACTTCTATTTTATTAAGGGGGGAGGGCAGTTTGTTAACACTAACGTCTTTTTAATTCTTGCTTAAAAAATAATTAGTGATAAAGGTTGTAACTAAAGGTTGATTTTACAGTTTGGTCTGCAAGCGTCACTCCTTGTATCACCTTTAAGGCAAGTAAATTTTGAAACGGTTGCGGTGACCCAGTTGGCAAGAGCAGTGAGCCAGTGATCTGAACGTCCCTGGCTCAATGCTCGTTGCTGCAAATCCACAGCCGTGTTCACTAATGGTGGCCGGGCCACGTAAACTAGATAGTGGCTGGAATATCCTCCAAGTTATCAAATTTACCCCTGCAGGTGCGGGGTCAAGTGTTCCGGTCTCGTCACTTGATTCGATTCAAAATGACGGGACCGGTCATTTAGCCAAGTCGGACTCCGATCCTTGTGGTGCTAATTCAAAACAGGAGCCGCCCCTTTCAGCCCAATAGCCTATTAGGACCTGGTGAATGCAACCTCCAACCAGGAGGTATTAGCATCATCAACAACAAATTTAGAAACAGAAATTGAGGAGTTGCTTGATTTTAATTTTTCTTTTCTAGGCTGGATTGACTGCCATTGGGGAAATGCCCGTAAAAATATAGAAGAAAAGTTCCATTCCCTACTAGGTACTTTTCATCTATAATAAAGGTCAACAAAAGGGGTGAAATTTCTTTTTTCTCTCAACCAACAAGTGATAACTGAAATCAGCACGACCGTCAGCGACCTTGAAGCAATAATGTTTAATAAAACCACAAAGCCGATAACCCCTGGTTGCTTATTTTATTCTGTTTGTTAGCAATTCTTCGATACCGTAATGGAGCAATGTTCCCTCTGCACGCAATTAAACATTAGCAGACTCTGAGCGTTAGCATAACGCAGGTAACAGCTTAAAATGTTTTATGATGTCATCATAGCCATCGATAGGGATAATGGAGAATAAATTGTACAAATAATAAATAAAAGAATTGCAATGCATATGCCCTTAGTAGATAGACATCTAATACATGCCAATGTGTCATATCTTCTACCTTTTAAGATTAGAAAATTTCAGTCGAATGACAAGACTATTATATACCCCGTGGAAACCTCTAAAAACTTATAAATGAAACTTATATAATAATAATAATAATAATAATAATAATAATAATAATAACAATAATAATGAGGATGATGAAATAAAATGTTGTTCATACTAATGAACTTAACTCGAAAAATTCTCGGTTCATTTTAATATGTCTAGAATTTTTAAAAAATCATATCTGATCTAAATCTCCTCATATTTAGCAAAATTTTTACTGCCTCACATAAATAAAGTAACTGATACACTTCCTGAACATCTTTTATAAGGAAGCTATATATTTTTTCAGTTAATAACTTCAATGCAGAACATAGTGTCATTTTTTCAACACAGTAAAAGTATCGAAAAAAATTCTTTTTTCATAAAATGTAGTACTGAGCAACTAATTTTTAAGTGCTGTGCTTAATAAATACTTAAAAATAACTCTGAAAAAAGCTTCTGATTACCAGATAAGTTTCTTTAGTACATAAGATCATAAAAACTCTGCTTTTAATCCGCCATTAGCAAAGACATGTTTTTATCGGTTTTTTACTCTCTATAAAACTCGTATCATTAACATTCAAGTAGTTGTTGAGGATACCCCTATCGAAATCGATGCCATTTTTTTTTCATATTTGAATGATTTGCCGGGACATAATGCATTCTCGGCATGGCTATTGATCGTAATCACTTATCTTAAGTTTCGGGCTTTAATTTCTTTATGTTGATGACGACAGGAACTTTATTGACTGCATCCATAAAGTTTAAGGAAAAATGAAAACTTTTTTCCGGAGTTTTTATTAAAAGTACAGAACATGCAAAGAGAGATCTTATGTTATTTCCAAAAACACGTATTTACGAAACAAACAAAATACCAGTTGATTTTTTAATATTTACGAAATTGTTCTTGCATTAATCATTCTATACTATGGCCAGTCCAGTGTCACATATTTAAAAAATAATAAAATGAGTCGAGAAAATAAGGTATGAATTTTACATTAGCATGTCAATAAATGAAAAGGAGTTAAGATTTTAACAAGAATTATATAAGGAGATTGATTTATATATTTCTTCATACACACACACATATATACAGAGGCTGTTCACACATTTTTTAGACGATGTATATTATATTCACAAAACTAAATTACATAAAATTCTTGTGTTTTAAATGTTCTATTTGACATCCCTTATTCTGACTATCTTTCGACACCGCAATTTCCAGGATAATAATGCCTTTTGAAGTGTCAGAAGAGGTATTCTATCCCATTCCTCCTGAACAGCTTTCCAGAGTCCTGTAAGGGTTTTGGGACAACGTTTGGATAATGCAGATTTTAAAAGTCCGAAAGTACAAAAATACATAGGTGATACATCGGGAGATTTAGTAGGGATATCAGTGAAGGGTATGGCCCTGATACCAGTTTTTTGTTCCATTTCTTTTAGGAAATTTACAGTGGATTTTGATGTGTGACTGCTAGCTTTGTCCTGATGGAGTCTCACAGATTGATGGCATTGTGGGTAAAGCGATGGTATTTTATTCAGACAAATTGGCGATAAAATATGTTCCTGATAGTATTTAGAGTTAATCTTGACATTTTTTTCCACTCTCTTTATTTTTAACTTGCCATTATAAGAAAAACCAGCAACAATCATGAATCCCTTAGAAAAAGTTTCTTTCGATTCTTTGAACCATGTACTTAAATTTTTTTCTCCCCTTTTATGATAATAAATGGCTCTTTTTTTGTTGCAATCATTTAAATACACCCATGATTCCTCTATTATGACTATTGTTTTCCATTTTTCTTTGGATAAGTGCTTCTCATATAGAATTCTGCAGCGTGTCCTGCGTTCAGCGAAATGATTTGGAAGAAGACGATGCACATTGCGTTTTTTCGCTTTCTTAAGATTTAAATCAACGTTTATCATTTTGTTTACAGTGGACACCGAGCATTTTAATGATTTTGCAACTGTCCTTTGACTAGGGGGATTTTCTTTTAACATCAAACAACGTACCTTTGCAATAGTCGAAGATGTCCGTTTTTTCCTTTGATACTTGTTTGGAATTTTTGTCTCATTTGAGGCTCCAATTTGACATTTTTTTCCTTTCTTGTTGACGATATTACCTATCCATGCTTTAGATATCATAAAACCATGACTCTCACATCGTTTTTGGATAACGGAGTATGCATATTTCTCTTCGGAAAGAGCATAAATGTAGTCTTCGAACCACTAGTTTGTTAAAAGCGCCATTTTGAATAAAAACAAATCTTTCAAGCCGCAGTCGATAATTTTGACTTTTCAAAACATAGTACAATTGCAATTATTTCTTTTGCAGCAAAGGATTTTTTATTACCGCTTACCAAAATCGTCTATAAAGTGTGTGAACAGCATCTGTACATATACACATACATACATGCATACATAGATACATATATATATATATAACCCAGCCGTTGTAGCTATTCCTCATGTAGAGAAGATGAAACACAAACATGTTGTAGTCGTGTCGATGAACTGTCCATAAATTTTCAGAACTGTCTTTATTCCGGTCACTCAATGACGACATTTTGAAGATTTACAACACACTAAAAACTGCAAATACGGGCCAGCCGGAGTATTTAGCTGCGTTACATCTTGATGTACGGAGAAAGGACGCAACGCACTGCGATAGAGCACATAAGACAAAAGAAAGAGGACATGACAGAAAGCATGGACGGGAGAACAACATTACACGAGGACAGTCACGGAACAAAAAGCCTCAAAGAATCTCTGGCTCATGCTTTTACGCAGGATTCAGCTCCTCGTACGCCAGAGGCATCATCTTGTGTTCAAAACAAAGCACAGGCGCTAAGGGACAATTTAGTTGGTAAATTCGTTTATCGTTAGGTCATAATTTGAAATAGGGGGCTATATATTATAGAAACGTTAACGGGAAAAATTAGAATAGGCGTGAATTGATAAAGGTGAAACGTAATTATTTGATATATATATGAAAACGATAGATGCGAAAACATAACAAACTAATATGATCGTTGGGACTGGATAAAATGAACGATACATACGGAAAAACGATGGATCCGAAAACGATCGATCTAGATTCCACTGTATATATATATATATATAGATATACCGGGTGATCCAAAAGTCAGGACGAACTTTAAAAATGAATAATTCGAAAACGAATAAAGAAAAAAAGATGCGGTTTGCACCAAACGGATGGAAAAGAAGCCGGGTTTTGTGTGGCAACGAAAAGAAATAGTTCTGTTGGCGACCAACAGATGGCGCTGTCGGATTTCTGATATAGGATTATGCAAAGCAACAAGCAATATAAAAAGGAGCAACTGCAGCAGATAATGGTAGTCGAAGCTTATATGCATCGAAATGCTGTCCATAGTTGAGAAAGCCCTCTTAGTTCAACTGTATTATAAGAATTCGGAAAGTGCCATTGCGATATTGCGAGCATATCGCTACATGAAGGGTATGCGAGATAGCAAAGGATTAATAAAGTCTTCTGCATTGAACAAAATGATGAAGAAATTTAAAGCTACAGGTTCTTTGGCGTCACGTCCAAGAAGTGGGCGCCCCTCATGACAGTGGAGCAGACGGTGCAATCCATGTCGGCGGTTTCTTCACATGGGGAGTGCAGTGCTCGAGAAGTTTCGAGACAGACAGGAGTGTCGTACGTAAGTGTCTGGAGAGCACTGCGAATAACCCTGAAACGGTATCCCTACAAGTTGCAACATAACCAAGAACTGAAACCTCTTGACTTCGACTCTCGCCAAGATTTTGCGAATTTGGTATTCAGTAAGATAGAGCAGCACGACTGGCTTTACACTGTGCTTTGGACAGATGAAACGCATTTCACACTCTCTGGCTCTGTTAACACCCACAATTGTCGAGTGTGGACCATAGAAAATCCACATGCATTTGTTGCGGTACCCTTGCCACAGCCTAAAGTGACAGTCTGGTGTGGCTTCACTGATTATTTCATAATTGGTCCATTTTTTTTTCGAGGAAGTCACAAAGACGGGTTTCAAAACAGTTTCTGTCACTGGTCAGCGATATGCAGCACTGTTACAGAACAACATTAATCCTGAACTGCAAGCGCGACAGGCACTCCAAACAGTCCCCTTTATGCAAGATGGAGCACCACCTCATATTGCTCTGCCTGTGCAACGCCTGCTACGCTCAACATTTGGAGAGGATCGCATTATCAGTCAATGCTTTAATCACGCATGGCCTGCAAGATCTCCCAATCTGACACCCTGTTACTTTTGGCTTTGGAGATTCTTGAAGTCAAAAGTGTACCGCGACCAACCGACATTACTAGCAGCACTGAAAGATGCCATCCGCCAAAATGTGTCTGCCATAACGCAAGAAATGCTACTCAATGCTGTGAACGGTGTGGTGACTCGTTTCACAGCGGTACTTCTGAATGATGGACAACACATTGAACATTTACTGTAATTAACTGTAATTAAGCTGACTTGTAACTTGTAAACATTTTTTCATTTGTAAATCATCTTTTGGTGAAATAAAAACTATAGCGCCATCTTTTGGTCGCCAACAGAACTATTTTTTTTCATTGCCACACAAAACCCGGCTTCTTTACCATCTGTTTGGTGCAAACCGCATCTTTTTATCTTTATTCGTTTTCGAATTATTCATTTTTAAAGTTCGTCCTGACTTTTGGATCACCCGGTATATATATATATATATATATATATATATATATATATATGTGTGTGTGTGTGTGTGTGTGTGTGTGTGTGTGTGTGTGTGTGTGCGTGTATTTGTATGTATGTATGCATAAAAGGGAAATACTACTCACTCACTCGCAGATCGATCTATCCCTGGCACCATAAATTCTAGGAAGCTGAAATTTTGAAGGTTGTTCCTTGATAGGTCCAAGGTATTCACTAAGAAGTCTTTTTCAAAAATTTGAATTAATAGGAGGTTAAGCCCCCACCCCAAAAAGTAGCACTGTATCTCTGGAACCATAAAACCTAAGCAGCTGAAGTTTTGAATCGTGGTCCCTTTTAAGCCCTAGGTGCAACCAAGAAATTATTTTTTATTATTTGAATTTTAATTGGGTTTCAACGGGCTTATTCCCTCCCCCACAAAAGAAAACAACATTGGATCTCTGGAACCATAAAGCTCAGGAAGCTGAAATTTTGCCTCGTGGTTCATCTAATTCCCCAGGTGCTCCCAAGAACGATATTTTTTTTTTAAAATTCAACCTTTAAGGCTGTTGAAATAGGGAACTAAATCCCCTCCCCAGATAAAAAGAAGCCTAAACCTCATATTTAATGTCGAATCACTTCCGTTAAATTTTTGGGTAAACTCCTATGACGAATGAAAACTCTTTACTGCTAAAGTTAATTTATATTAAATTAACTACATTACATAATTGGACGGAATGAATATATATATATATATATATATATATATATATATATATATATATATATATATATATATATATATATATATATATATATATATATATATATATATATATATATATATATATATATATATACATATATATATTTCCGTGTGCCCTTCACAAATCACTATTGCCAATTTGATTTTATAAAGAGATGTCATATATTATTAAGGACAAGCGGATGCAATGACTCTCTATTTTGAAATGTTGACATTTGATGTGCATTACTAAACATACAGCGTTTAAATTTAATATATTTGCATCACGTGTTGATATTAAATAACACACTTGCTATTTCGTCGAAACAGCTTGAGGATGAACATTCAAATAATACAGTCGCATACATATTCCCTAGAATCCTCTAGCAATCGGCATTTCTCAACGAAGGTATAATCGTCTCCACTAATGGTTTAAGCATGTTTACTGTTAATGTACAAGGGAGTTTAGAATAAATTATGTTGCACCCATTCCACTTACCTTCCGAAATATGTGAATTTCCAAGACAGACAAATATTCAGGGAGTACAGTTCAATATATCAATCAATAACAACATATTTAATGATAGTTTATTTGAGTCGTGACTCATAACATCAATTTCCTTCACAGTGTTTTCACTTAATAACTTTTCTAGATGCAAAATAATTTAATCTGAACTAATGCAAGAACATTCGAATACTCGCTTGCGCGTTGATTTTAATTAAATTTTATTTCCAAATCTGTAAAATCTCTGCCATACGAAATTTAGTTGTCATAGTAATTTATACTCTTTCAGTTATATGAGACCCAAATGATTTTAACAGTAACATATAAAAAAGGTAGCAAAGGAATAGATTAATTTGAAAATCATAGAGGAAATAACCTTTTAACTAACTAACAGTTATGGTAAACCTACGCTGTCAAAGGAAAATGATGTCATTTAAAATCAGTGTAGATGGGTACGAAATCCATTACAGAAAGAAGTCATTTTAATTTTTCATTTAATTTTGAACTTTCTCTCCGTATTATATATATATATATATATATATATATATATATATATATATATATATATATATATATATATATATATATATATATATATATATATATATATAAGATAAAGTTGAAAGAGAAAAACCAGTATGAGCACAAAAAGCTACTGCAGCCAGGAACCAAAAACATGAAAAGATAAGATTGAAAGAGGTTTTAGACAATATTTCATCTTCATCGGTGTCAATACTGTCTAAAAACCAATGGATTGTTTCAGATAAGTATGATCTATACAATAAACATACACAGACACTGTACAATCCATGAACAACTGTAGAATTGAATAAAGAGTTACTTAACCATAGAACACCAAGCCTGGCGCTAGACAGAATGGTAGTTAAGAATAAGTAACCGCAAGATGACTGACGTCACAAAACTTGCAACCATGGAGATTATGGAAACACAGAAACTGACCTACTATGGATACTGTGTTTAAGGACTAATCCTTTATTAATTTAGTTTTTTATTATTATTACTAAGAGTAATTTTTTTATCTTATTTTTATTTTTACTTAAGATCTTAATTTAATTTTTTTATCTTCTATTTTTAGTAGTTATTTTTTCTAATTTTACTTATTATTATGATTTACTTATTAATTGCAACAGATATATATATATATACATGCATATATATATATATATATATATATATATATATATATATAGCATTACTGAGACTCGTTTCAGTTTACATACTTTTTCATTAAAATCTGTTCAAGATACGTGATCAGTACTTTATTTTTTCTAAACTAATGTTTTTTGCATGAAAAGTTAAATGCAGAACATCGGAAAACATTTCTTCGTAAAGTATTACCCACTATAACCTTTCTGTGCGACAACAAGTGCGCAGCGGTGATTGTTTATTATTCTCATCACTTCTGTTTCCCACTTAATGGGTTCTTACTAATTAAAAAATTCCTTCCTGCTTTGACATTTCTAATCACCTATCGATTAGAATGCTTTTTCATGGATCTGCGTGCAAAATGCGTCTTAAACGGTTGGTCTTACAAATTAGAAATGCTAATTTGTCTTTAATATTTGATTCCCTTCGTCGTTTCTTTTTCTGTTGGGAAACAGATCTGTCATTACCAATTCACTATGCTATTCAATAAGAATTTCCATATATTCTGGGGGTTCTTGCAATTGATATCTGAAAGAGGAGTATTTATGTGACAGGTCTTTAAAGCCCTTTACAATCCTCTCACCTATATTTTTCTATCTGTGTACGTATTTGCAATAATATAGATGTGTATGTATAAAAATATACACATACACACATGTATATATATATATATATATATATATATATATATATATATATACAGTGGAATCTCGATCTATCGTTTTTCAAGAGACCGATTAAAATGAACGATAGATGCGGAAACATAACAAAGCAATATGGTCGTTGGGACTGGTTAAAATGAACGATACACACGTAAAAACAATGGATCCGAAAACAATCGATCGAGATTCCACTGTATATATATATATATATATATATATATATATATATATATATATATATATATATATATATATATGTGTGTGTGTGTGTGTGTGTGTGTGTGTTCCAAAAAACAGCGGCCGTTTAGAGGGGTTGTCGGGTAGAGATGTTCCACTGTATATATATTGTGTGTATGCATTTATGAATGTATGACCCCCAAATAATAAGGATTTTGTGTGTAGAATAACACAAATACATTCCACAACCAAATAATCGACGCACCAAGAAGCAGTTGACAGATTAAAACAAAAATTTGTGGATGTCAAGAACATGCACAGAAAAAAAAGGTAAAAATTTCTGAACACTTAAATGATTTATTCCAGAATTTGGTCTTTACAAAGTGAAGTCAATACTGCGTTGGTCCATCTCTGGCCTGGATGAAATCTGACACCCAGAGTGACATAAACTGATTGAATTCCCGGATGGTTTCCTACGGGATATCTTGCCAAATTGCCTTAACTATCGGGCTAAATCGGCTGCATTCGAGGAGATTTGCAATCGCCGTCTCATCAGGTCCCAAATGTGCCCTAAGGGGGGAAAGATCATGCGAGTTAGATGGCCAAAGATGTATTATGCAAGCTTGAAGACAATCCATAGCAACATGTACCGTATGCGACAGGGCATTATCTTGTTGAAAAGTAAGTCCGGGGTAGTGCAGGGGAAACGACAACAAAACGGGCCTCTAAATGTCGTCTACCTACTGCTGTGCTGTGTGTCACTAATGACT
Source organism: Dolomedes plantarius (assembly GCA_907164885.2). Taxonomy (NCBI): domain Eukaryota; kingdom Metazoa; phylum Arthropoda; class Arachnida; order Araneae; family Dolomedidae; genus Dolomedes; species Dolomedes plantarius. The sequence goes on from OU015493.1 coordinate 207,261,485, forward strand.
ACCAAAAGGGTCCGAATATCAATAGATAATGGCACCCCAGACCATAACGCCCTGTTGTGAGCTTGTGTAGCGTGCGAGAGTAAGTTCAGGATCCCCAGGCGCATCTTCATCAGGTGGTGGTCAAGACACAGTTGGAAACGGGACGCTTCACTAAAGACTTCACGTCCCCAGTTCCAAGCTGATAGAGTTAAGCAGCACTGTAATCAGCCTTGGCGGTGCACAGACGCGAGTGGTAAGCCGCGTAACGGTCGACGCGAGAGTAGATTCCGTTCTCTGAGTCGTTCGTCAATGGTCATGTTGAACACATGTGTGCGGGTCACATGTCGCATGGTTGATAACGACGAATCCGTTGCTGTGACAGGTGATCTGAAAATTCCTTTGTCTTCCTGTAATGTTGTGGTCCCAGGCTGACTGCTGCCGTACTGACGCTTAAATCTGCCACTTTTGACCCACTCTTGCCATCATCGGCTAGTCGCTGCATCGCTTCGACCCTGATGGTAATCGATTCTCCGATTTGCCAACTACCTTCTTTTAATCCGATGGTGACACGACCTCTTTCTAACTCTGAAATATGCTCGTAATGTGCAAGACTCTTTCGGCGAGGAATCAGATCGAGAATTTCTCCTTATTTACCTGCTGGATGCGCAGGTTTGATGTGCTGGAGCTCTGGCTATTCAATCATTGGACACTCAATTTTAATCATTTGCATGTTCAGTTCGAAGCATACGAAATTTCAGTACAATCGGACAACTCCTTTTTGATACGTTTTTTTGTTTGTTATAAAACGTATATAGTCATCCCAAAACGAAGTCTACTCACAGCTTCATTTTGTTCAGAAAATTAAAATAACTCAAAATTCTTATGTGTGAATCAGTCTTAAGTTTTCTGTATTGCTGCAAACTACCAAGCAGCTGACGTAGCGATTTAGATTAATTTCTATCTCACAGGGAGACCGCTTGAATGTGACGAGAGAGATTCAAAAAACTTGAATGAACAAAACAAATGAAACATTAGTTCGTAGACATTATTAACTCAAGTTTAGTTTATGTTGTTACAAATATAATCTTAGATTACGGGACAAATACAATCTGGCATGCATAATAGTTTATGATAGTCTAATAAGTTGTCATGAGATAAGAAGTTGAATGTTTATTTCTACTGATATTCCGAAATGAACCATTATTTTTATGACCATATTCACAGGAATATAACTAAGTGGTCTCAGGTTCCTTATTAGATTTTTCTGTCATTAAATCTGTCGTTCTTTCCATTGATCATCACCTTTTAGTGACGAAAATAAGAGAACTTAAGAAAAATTACTTTACGTAAGTTTAAAAATTTAATCTTTATGTAAAGTTTTAAACTTACCTAAAGTAATTAAAGAAATATATATGGAAAGCGAAAGTAACAGAATGTTTTCTTTCACAGTTGTAAATTCGCATCCATATTCATATTTTTCTGTCTATTTTTCTTTCGTCTCCTACATGTGCACGTGTCAGCCGTCCTCATCCTCGGAAACTGTCCTCTATTAATGGCGTCCGGGAAGATTTTATGAAAATTTCCGGGGGTTTTAGGAGTGCGTGGTTTTCTATTATTTGAGTATTTATAGAAGAATCTATATATATAAAACAGTTCCGTAACTGACTCATGGATTCACTGACTGACTGACATACAACGCACAGACCAAACCGCTGGACCTAAAGGGCTGAAATTTTGCATGGTGATTCTTCTAATAGTGTAGGGGTGCACTAAGAAAGATTTTTCAAAAATTCTTCTTAGATTTTTTTAAATTAAATTTTTAAGCTGTTTTTTAAACTTTTTTTACATTTGCATTTAAAATAATACATTGAGGGTTATAAAATTTATATCACGAGAAAGATCATAAAAATTCCTTCAAAATGAATTTTTTTTCGAATTTTTACCTCCATTTCCTGATTTTTGGTGAATTTTTAAAGATTAATTTTTAGAATTTAATTTATTAAATGCTGATCACGTGATTTCTTTTTCTGGTACTTTCAATAAATTTATCGTCACGTGCGTAACAACTAAATAGACAAAAAAAAATACTTTTTTCCCTTGCTAATACGGCAGACGATTGGATATTATCCAAAAAATATTGAAATACAATAAAAGATATTATGTTCCTCAAACTGTACTACATTCTTTTGTAGGCATTAATTGCATACATTGACCGCTGTATTTAATTTGAATGTACTCCGTAGCGAAGCGCGGGTTTTCAGCTAGTTTAACATACAGACTGAATATATCGTGTCGACCGAGTGAGCGAAAGAGAAGCGATAGTTGCAATAAATTGTGGTATGCTTTCTTAAGGCATATGAAGGTAGCAAAAACTGTCAAGATCTCAAAGGAGTTGAAGAATTTTATTTCTGCTTACCGGCACAAAATGGGCCCATAGAGAGGGTATTTTCTTCAATAATAATTCAGTGAAAAAAGGAAAAAGAAAAAAGCTGAACTCAGAAAGTGTATCCGAAATTTTCGAGACTAAATATAATTTTAATAAAACGACTTGGCAAAAATTTTTATCAGTGAATAGAGTGATCAAAATTGTCATAAACTGTTGTTTACAGGCAATATTTCTGAGGGAGAAGAAATTTTCTTTTTTGCTTGTTTTAAAAAAGGATTCCCTTACGAAGTTAGGTTGTTCTTTTTGAAAAATCCATAATAATAAGCATTATTTTTAATAAATCTCTACTGATTCCTTTTATTGTAAGTTTTTATTAATTTATCTTGAATGATTCTGGAGTTAAATACGCAATGTCCAGGATTTTTCGATCACGAATTCTAGTTTCAAAAATATATCATGGCGTCGCTACCTGCAAGTCAATAAAAACTAAGTGCGTAGAAAGGTAATCATATTATTATTTGAAAATGCGAATATTTTTAATAAAATGTCTAATACAAAAAAAATGAAAATATTAAAAACTAATTTTTAATACTAATTAATTTTAAATATCACAGGCAGATATGTTCTACAAAGCCACTTACATGTATTTTTAGACACTCCCAAAAAGTTTAGAAAATCTGATATGAAAAAAAAATTATTCAAACTGTTGAAGATAATCTCAGAATCTGAAAATATCTAAAGTGCTTGAGCCTAACATTTTAAAATCAGTGATGGGGTAATGCATGTTTAATTAGCGTTTATAATTAATTCATTGTACTTGTCATTTAGATAACTGACACACCCACGTAATTAATGATAAAGTCCGTTCAAAACGCTTGTTGATAAAAATCGATTCCTCATACTTTCCTAAATATATCTAAATAGTTTTCTGGATTATGTAAATACCTTAAAAGCATGCAAATGCCTAAATAAATATATCATTGAGTGTGTGTATAGATATCTTTCGGGAATTATGTATTCTTTATTTACCCCAGATAATTTCTAAATTCCGAAGGATTTAACACGTTAAGTTGTGATGCTAACGAAAGAGGATTAACGGCTGAAAAGCTTTTAATGCTAGCTTGGTTGAATGGATCAGTGTTATCTCTGAAAATGACATACAATAGAAATCTAAGCAGATCTCTCATAGCTCTACAGGCTTCATCTAGTTGTACTACTCTCCCTATACGCTACCGTTTAAAATGAATGACTGATATGCACGTATATAAAAAATAACTTCCTGTGACATGGAATTCGACTTTGTAAATATATTTTCTTATCTCATAGTCTTGATACAGCATTGATTCGGTTCCTTGCACATTTTAGTGTATCTGTTTTATTATGTATGTCCTAAGATGTATGTGTGCTTGGGATCGCGTCTATGGTTTATTTTGTACCGGTTTCTGGAAGAAAGGTATGTACCTCCCGGAGGAAAATTTAGCGTATCCTGTAGAAAGGTTTTGTGCAAAGAATAAAAGAGTGACTTGCCACCCCTTCTCGGCCGTAAAGGGGTCTTAGCGTCCCCATAGCAACGGCCTAGCAACATCTTTTTAGCCAATGAGAGCTGAAAGGTATTTGTTCGAGGACATAGCTGACCTCTGCTCTCCCCGGTTCTATAAGAAGTAAAAAAACGTTTCTTAGTGAGTTGAAGAATAAGCAGCGACAGGAAGAGGACCTCGTGGTGGTTCGATCTAGAACTATCCGCCATTTTTTCTTGCTTTTTGCCGATTCCGCTGGTCGACTTAGTAGAAACGAGATGCTTCAATTTCAAACGAGGGTGGTGGTAAGTCATAATTATTTGTGTTATATTTATCAGGCGAGAGTACAGTGCTAATTTATTATATGTAATTTGAATTTTATGTGTTCTAATAATTTTTTTAATGTATGATAACAATTAATATGATTATTTCTGTGAAAGTTTGTAATCAGTGTTTAAATTAATGTTAAGTATTATTAAGAGAAATTCAATGGTAACATTAGATATTAAATTTGAGTTTGTGTCCTTTAGTTATTCTCAGACATGTGTCAGAGTGTATTTCTCAAATTAATAATTTAGCAAAAATAAAAAATAAAAAGCCACTATACAAAATGTTCTAATTATTATATGTTCTAACTTAATTTAATACTTCCCGGGACATACGGCTGCTAGATACTGGATAGGCGAGGATGGGAATTAAATACCCAAGAGCAATATATTCCTTGACTAGTCGGCGAACACTCAACGTCCTATCTAACCATAAATATCAAAATGATTTTCAAATGTTTATGGAAGTGGTAGCCAACCATTTTAGTGTATGGGCCAAATCAAAACAGCATGATAATTCAATATTCCACGATGAAAATGAATTGTAGAATCGTAGAACGAACCTAGAGGTGTACAGCAAGTCTAATATACAGCAGGCCTCTCCTTGCCGGTGTGGAGTTGACTGTATGTTTTTACGCTGATCCGCCGAGGGTTTGGATTTTATGAGGATGCATGGGATCATGGACTTTGTCTATTTCTATCTGGACCAAATATGGATTAGAAACAACAACATTCATTAATTAATGACTCAAACAGTTTTTTCCAAGCTCAGTCACGGCGGAATCTGGTCGCTTTTTCTGTTCCTTTTTCATATCACTATGATTTTTTACCCCAGGATGTAAATCATAGGCTGTAGAATGAAGACATTCCCTTATTTAGGTCTTGTATTGTGCATTTTGATCTTGGAAGATGAAGTCACAGGTTATAGAAAGAAGACTGCTTGTCATTCCCCTGTTGTAAGACTTTGATATGATTTTAGCCTAGAGCTCCACAAATAGCGGAAACACTTTGACCCCTCTCAAAGAGTTTTTTTATTTCCCATGACGGGTTACAAGACTATATATATAACAATCATACTAAAATCATACAAAGCAAACTAAAACGTTCGTGAGCCTAAAAGACTCCTAGCTATCCAATATCTCTCCCACACTGGAGCTGGAGGTAGAACGGTGCATTATGGGTAAAGTCCATTTCCTCTCGTCGATTACATGGCTTACAAAAGGCTCTTACATATTTATATGGCAGAAATTTCAATGGGCAATCATGGCCTGTCACTTGTCCAAACAAGGCCACTGCTTTCTACCTTGGCCATTCTGGGACTTCAGCAATTTTGCTCCACCATATCTTATTCGAACTCCTCGACAAACAGTTTTTGTGAGAGGGAGTACTTAAAAGTCTCTCTTAGAAGCAACTTTAGCGAGTTGTACCCATGTCAAAGTAATAGCTATCAAAAACATAAAGTCTTTAGGGTGGTTAGTAGATTTACGGGACTTCAGCTTTTTTCGATATTGATTTCGATTGATGTATTCAACTTTTTGAGAGACTTAAATTTCTCTAATAGTGGTTTCCCGCGGCCTCTGCGAAGTAAGTTCCAGGGAGTCATGAATGTTCCATTCTTAATTTAATAGTACTTTGCTAAGATGAGAATATTTAGCCTTCTTATGATATTTTTTAAAGAATGTGTTTTCTATACATTAGATAATGACCTGTTTACAAATGTTAAAGCTTTATCCTTATTTCCCTGCTTTCTTTTTGTTTCTTTTTTTAAGATGTCTGATTTTGATAAAATAATGTTAGATCTGCATTTCATGTGAGTTTAGGTTTAACGACAGCTGCTTGAATTTTGTGATTTTTTCAAATATTTTGCTGCAAACCACTTCATAAGGTTAGGGCATGGGTAGTAATCATTTTACAGCAAAAGATATGAGTATCACTTTAGCAGAGAGTTATTATTCATAATCTTGATATATATATATATTGATATATATATATATATATATATATATATATATATATATATATATATATATATATATATATATATATATATATATATATATATATATATATATGTGTGTGTGTGTGTGTGTGTGTAGGATTTGGTTACTCCTCTTGGCCCATCAGCGAAAGTTCCCGTGCTCAGAGAAGTTACGCCGGAGCGTAAGAAGTTTTGAAACGCAGAATGGCAACGAGTAAAAGGACGGTGTACGAGTAGAACGAGGGTGTGTGTGTTCCATGAAGAGATTTGACGCGCAGACGCTCTCGGCGGTAATTTTTTTTTTGTTACGACGCATTAATCTCATGTTTTCGTGTACGCAGTCAATAAATGTGTATGCTTGTTTAAGGAAGGTATTTTTTTTATTAATCGTAATTTATAGAACCCACGCACCCACCCACCCACACACCCACAACCACCCACACACACACACACACACACACATATATATATATATATATATATATATTGATTGTGTAAAGTAGAAGCTTTATTATTGCGATGAGCATAAAAGGAAGCTTTTCCGCATCGCAAATATTTTATTTCAGTTCACGATAAAAATCACTACCCGAATTTTAAATACAAGATCCATTTTCAACGATCTACGGGTAGAATCTCTATACCTGATCTTAAAGAATTATGTTGCATCATTGTCCTTCCTGTTGGATCACACTGTTGCGCAACAGAACGGCAGCAAGAGAGGGGTCAGCAATGAGGGCCTAACAGTCAGTGCCTAACAATGAGAGTCAAACTACAATGAGTATTGCTAACAATGAAAACGTGCGTTTTCTGGAAAATTTCTTCAGTCTAATTCTGACCTCATTCAAATATGTTGGTTACGTTAATATTTTCTGCTTACTTGCTCAATCGAGCTGTGCGTCGCTTTCTTTTCGGCGAACGTGTCGAGGAACCCGCTGCAGTAAGCTTCATTTCTTCCTCTCAATCGAATTTTAAAATCTCAACATACACAATTCCCATCAATCCGCTGCTATGTTATCGCGATAGCGCAGAAGTAGATGCCGCCATATTGGATTCACTGATCTCGGTGTTAATTTATGGCAAAAAGTTTCTAACTCTTTGCCGATTCACATTTAAAGTTTTTGTTTTATTAAAATCGTAATGCGTAATTGGTTGAGAAATTCTTTAATACGCATAATTTTAAGTTTTCAAAAGTGGCACTAATAACTTTCTAATTTGAATTATACAGGGAGAAAAATTATTATGCTGCGTTTTAAAAGCAAATAATTACCTTCTATGAGCGGAACTTTATTTTTATGGTTGCGATGAGGTGAAAAAATCGTTTTCTAATACCAAGGACACAGAATGTTTGGGAAAAGGGAAAGGGGAAAAACTGTTGGAATCACCCATCGCAAAAGACGGCATTGACCGTTCCTCTCTTCACCTGGAGACCCCTCGACTGGAACGTGCCAGGAACGTCCTAGTACAGAACGTCCTTAAATAGTTAAAAAGTTTCCTTGGATTCTTCTACATTTATACTAAGGTATCTTAATGGAAGTTAAACGTAACATTGGCCTTTTTTAAAATCATGCGTCATAAATCACGTTCCCATTATTGGGTGTTAGAGAAATCGTCGGTGATAGTTCTGGCAACTTGCGGTTGTTTGGCAGCCCAGCATTATTTTGTATCCAATATTTACGACCATCCGCTTCTATGATGGATTTTCAGTTGTATCGTGTGCTTAGTAAGTCGGCAAATCTTTGTGCCAAATAATCGCCAATCAATAACCAAGGTTTTTATGCACTAAAAAGCCTTTAAATTGGTTCCAGTATGCAAGTTTATATCCATTTAGGGTCTTGCATTTTATTTCAAAATACTCAGTGGAGTCTATCAATCGAGGCAATGCACTTCATTTTAGCTATCATGAGTTCGTGAAGCGTTACCAGAGATCATAGTTTGAGTTATAGCAAAATTCCTCAAAAGTTTGAAAATTTCAAGCTTTCGGAAAGTAATAGTGATAATAAAAAAAAAGAAAATAGTATCGTACGCAATAAATCACGATTAGGGCGTCTGAAGCAGCTAAATGCAGGATAGGGGAATCAAATCATTACTTTAAAAACCATTGGGTTTATTTTAACTTGTGCGTATATATATATATATATATATATATATATATATATATATATATATATATATATATATATATATATATATATATATATATCGATGTTGATGTCAATGCTGAAAATCCAAATTCACAGAACCATGAAGATGCAAAACGCAGAAGAATTTTAATAGCTTTCAAGCTGATTTCAGAGTACAAATTCTTGACAGAAAGCCAAAACTCATCCAAATTTTTCTCGAAGAATATTGAACGGTGAAACTGGTCGTTTCTCGAATCAATGAGGTGTTCTTTTCCTGTTGTTGTCAAATTGGGTGTCTTGAAAATTACAGATGAGTTGATTTACCATTCATATTCGTCAACTGAAAGCGAAGAATGTAGCTTTTAAGTGCGGTTTGAAGTTCGTCACTGGTGCTTATAATTTCGTCTGCAATTTATTTTCGACCAAGATTCATTGACACGCGGAACGCAGTCAAAATTTCCTTTTGATATTTCGAATTTCCACAGTGTTAATGACTTCAGTTTTGATGCTGATGTGACTATATTTTCGGATGTACCTTGAAGACATAATTTCAGAGAGTTCAGCTTTTCAAAAAAGTCCGAGAGAAACTGAACTTTAAGCCACCTAATCTCGTCATGAAGAGAAAATACAAAATATGTTTTTTTCGACGTCCCATAACCTCTGCTTTCAGGTGTATTAGTCGTTTCAAAACCTTTCCCTTCGAAAGCCAACGCACTTCGGTGTGATATAAGAGAGTTTTGTATTTGGAACCCATTGCGTCGCACAGCTGAGAGAAAATTCGGGATTTAAGAGGTCAACTCTTGGTGAAATTAACAACTTGGATGACTTGGTTCATAACAATCAACATATATGGAGTTAAAGATTTTGAAACGAGTGATTCTCTGGGAATCATTCAGAGGACTCTTATAACATTTGGATTTTCTTATCGCAGAAGTGTGATAAATCCTTTTTTGCTCCCCAACATTGATGAACATCCTTCCTTGCAAACACCAACACAGCAAAGGAAAGCTTGAAAATTTTCTTTCACGAGCTCAAATATGTCTTTTCCTCTCGTCGTGCTCTTCAAATCTTTGTAGAAAGGTTACTCATTCAAGAATTTTTCATCTTTAATAAATCAAAATGCAAGCTGTGTTTTTCCACTGATATCTGTCGATTCATTAATCTGAAGTGACCAGAGTGTATTGTCATGCGATTCGAAATACTCAACAATTTGTTTTTAAGTCTGAAGACAAATCTTTGATTCTGCGGGATATTATGTCACTGGATAATGGTACTTTCTTGACCTTATCTGTCGCTTCATTTCCCAGCATTGCTTTGACAATGATAGCTAATGCTGGTGCAATGATTGAGTGGGCATCGGTGTGTGCTTTTTTGCGTTGTGCAAAAAAGCACAATGCAATATAAATTGTGCAAATTGGTGGCCAGCAATCAATCCCTTATCTGGCATCTTCATACAGTTAAAAAAAAAATTTTGCTTTTTTATTGTGCTGCGCTGCCAGGTTTTAAAAATATTCTCTTGGTTTGTTTTTTAGCTCTGGGTATGAAGTTTCCTGAAAAGACATCAATGTCTTTTCAGTTTACTTGGAACGAGAGCTTCATTTGCAAGTTTCTTTTTGTAGACTACACTGAACGGTATTTGAAGGACTTCAGATTCAATGAATCCGAATTCGATGTAGTCATCCTTATACTTCCGTTTGGGAAGCACCAGATTTTATTAAATATTTGTCCATTGTAGCTAAATGAATAAAACATTTTTTAATTAGTTAACAGCAATGCAATCACATTAAAGAAATTTAAAGACTTAACTTATTTCAAAAATCTTTTGATTTTAAGAACGACCCAATTTGAATCAACGTCAGTTACAATTGGGGAAAATAATATCAAATAAAAACGCGGAAAAGTGAATTTAAAAAGATACTTTGTAGAAAAAGTTGAGGTAATTACAAATACTATTTCATGAGTTTCAAAAAAACACATGCAATATTGATTATTTGTCAAAAACCTTCGAGGCACATTTGAGAATTTCTAGTGGCTCACTTCTATGCCGTGGCACACAGGTTGAGAAACACTGCTCTTGAGTGATACGATAAAATTCATGCGAAATTAATGTCATTAATGCTTAGAATATTAGGCGAATTACAAAGGAAAAAAATATCTTGCAACATATGTATGTCATTGCAATCAACCCAATTAACGTCACGCGTTAACGTCACACATGTTAACGTCACACGTTAACATTGAGCTCGGCGAATCCAATAGCTGGGATCAAACAAATGCCCTTGCTTTTATGATATCAAAAATTTTATCACGCTGTCATCTTTTCATGTAAATATCTCCGGAGCCAATAGAGCGAGTTTCAATAAAGCTCAATTGGATGTTGTCATAATAGTGTTGAAATTTCGTTTTCTCTTGCAGATTGCCGCTCCTCCTCCCGTGGAGAATGATGTAAGTGCCAAATACGATACTTTTATTTCATTGTAAGATACTTTTCTGTGTGTGAGGAAAAATATTTATTCAGTCATGTTTTCCTCGTGTTAATACAGTGAAACTTCTCTGGTGGCCATTCAAGGTTCCGAAAATAAGTGGCCGTCTTGAGGGGTCGCCTTCCAGAGAAGTTTCACTGTATTTCTAACGTAAATAGAGCGAGTTTCAATAAAATTGATTGCGATTCTGTCATAATAGTGTTGAAAATTCTTTCTCTCTTGCAGATTGCCGCTCCTCCTCCCGTGGAGAATGATGTAAGTGCCAAATACGATACTTTTATTTCATTGTAAGATACTTTTCTCTGTGTGAGGAAAAATATTTATTCAGTAATGTTTTCCTCATGTTAATACATTGAAACTTCTCTGATGGCCATTCATGGTTCCGAAAATAAATGGCCGTCTTGAAGGGTCGCCTTCTAGAGAAGTTTCACTGTATTTCTAACGTAAATAGAGCGAGTTTCAATAAAATTGAGTGTGATGCTGTCATAATAGTGTTGAAAATTCATTCTCTCTTGCAGATTCCCGCTCCTCCTCCACTGGAGAATGATGTAAGTGAAAAATACGATACTTTTATTTCATTGTATGAGACTTTTCTCTGTGTGAGGAAAAATATTTATTCAGTCATGTTTTCCTCGTGTTAATACAGTGAAACTTCTCTGGTGGCCATTCAAGGTTCCGAAAATAAGTGGCCGTCTTGAGGGGTCGCCTTCCAGAGAAGTTTCACTGTATTTCTAACATAAATAGAGCGAGTTTCAATAAAATTGAGCCGGATGCTGTCATAATAGTGTTGAAAATTCTTTCTCTCTTACAGATTCCCACTCCTCCTCCCGTGGAGAATGATGTAAGTGCCAAATACGATACTTTTATTTCATTGCAAGAGACTTTTCTCTGTGTGAGGAAAAATATTTATTCAGTAATTTTTTCCTCATGTTAATACAGTGAAACTTCTCTTATGGCCATTCATGGTTCCGAAAATAAGTGGCCGTCTTGAGGGGTCACCTTCCAGGGAAGTTTCACTGTATTTCTAATGAAAATAGAACGAGTTTCAATAAAATTGAGTGTGATACTGTCATAATAGTGTTGAAAATTCTTTCTCTCTTGCAGATTGCCGCTCCTCCTCCCGTGGAGAATGATGTAAGTGCCAAATACGATATTTTTGTTTCATTGTAAGAGACTTTTCTCTGTGTAAGAAAAAATATTTTCTCCGTGATTTTTTCCTCATGTTAATACAGCGAAACATCTCTTTGGTGGCCATTCGTGGTTCCAAAAAAAAACTGGCCGTTTTGAGGGGTCGCTGGGTGGAGAAGTTTCACTGTATTTCTAATGTAAATAGAACGAGTTTCAATAAAAGTGAGTGTGATGCTATCATAAGAGTGTTTGTAGTATTAAAAATAGGTTGAGATGCATATTGCAGAATAGTAACTGAGAATTCGGCCTCTGGAATAGAAAAATGACATCAATAAAAGATAAACGAGGAATAACGACCCAAAATTAAGAACCATGGTACATATTTATTTTGAGGGAATATTAAAAAATGGCTTAAGGCGTCAAAAAATACAGGATGTTTAGCATTCTATGGGCTTATGAAGACCGGTGTATGAGTCTTCATTACCCATGCGAACAGCACCGTTTTCGAAGTCCAACTCTCTCCTCTCATCTAAGGCATCTTGTCAAGCCCTTCTCTCTGAAGTCTTTCGTCCAACTGGTAGGGATAGTTCTCTGTTTCAGGTGGTTGATGAGTTTCGCATCTGTCCATCAGTCCGCCAATTTTGGCGAAGAGCGCTCGCCGAGCGGCGAGAAAAACTGCGAAAACAAGGCGACACAAAGAGAATCGATTATGTCTGTGTATCTCGGGGAGGCGAAAAGTAGCCAAACTTGTAGCGTAAAATTTCAACCCTTTCTCCCCCACAAGAGGAATTTCACTAATAAGAAAACGGGGTGCGTTCTTAGCACTAAAAATAGGTTTTCGTTGAATAAAACTGGGCAGTGAAGGGGCAGTATCCACATTTATGCGGTACGCGCAGCTGTTAGGGGGAAAATCCCGTAAGAAAAAGATAGATTTAAAGGGCGGTACAAAACGTTACGACAGTGTTGATTTTTTTTTCTCTTTTGCAGGTTTCTTCATCAAGTTCTTCTCCCGAAGCTAATGATAATGATGTAAGTTCCAAATACAAAACTTTTAATACTTTGTAAGAGACTTTTCTCTGTGTGAGGAAAATTATTTTCTCAGTGATTTTTTACTTATGTTAATACAGTGAAACTTCTCTATGGTGGCCATTCGTGGAAAACAAGTGGCCGTCTTAGGGGGTCGCCGGCTGGAGAAGTTTCACTGTATTTCTAACGTAAATAGAACGAGTTTCAATAAAGGTGAGTGTGATGCTATCATAATAGTGCTGAAAAATCTTTCTCTTTTGCAGACTGACGGTTCTTCTGCCGGGGATACTGATGTAAGTGCCAAATACGATACTTTTATTTCATTGGAAAGAACTTTTCTCTGTCTGAGGAAAAATATCTTTATTGTCATTTTTACCTCATGCTGATAACACCAATGTAAATAGTTTCAATAAAATTGAGAGTGATGCTATCATAATATTGTTCTCTCTCTAATGTAATCGTTTCTATCTTGCAGACTTCCCCTCCTCCAAGCAGGATCGTTCAAGTGAGTAACAATGTGGATATATTTCTTTCACGATAAGGGACTTTCCTTTGTTTGAGGAAAATATATTTTGGCTGTCTTTTTTTTTAACTCATATTAATAACTCTAACGTAACTAGAGTGAGATTGAATAAAACTGAGTGTGATGCTATTATAACATTTTTGAAAATCTTTTCTCTCGTGCAGACTTGCCGTTCTGCTCCTTTGGATATCAATGTATGTGCCAAATGGGATACTTTGATTTTGTTGTGAGGGACTTTTCTCGGTTTGAGGAAAAATATTTTGACGCCAAATAAGAACACCTCACACCGAGAATATCTACTGCTAAATGAGGGGGATTTCATCCCTAGCAGATCGTCGTTAGAATGGGGCCCGATCGTAGGAGTGAACGATTACAGACTCTTAGTAGTTTTGACGCAAATATTCAAGATAAATGAGTATAAATGTATAGGTATATTGTTCTATATATGGAAAGTTCTGGAACTGAATAACTACGCCATCCAGGTGTAAACGGATTAGATCTCCGAATACCTAAAAATTCGCCAAACTCGCCACAATTCTCGAAAGTTCGCCCACATGAACCACGATTGGGTAATCTCTCTTAGCATGGGACTCCAATTTAGGCAAATCAACATTCCCCCTGTAAAGGAACAGAGCAGTAACATCCATGATTTAAGTGAAACCCTGGCCCGCGACGTTCCCCACCATACGATGTGGGTGGCTCCGAGGAAATATTTTTCAGAGTTTGCTTTAAGGAAATCAGAAACGAATTCAACTCATTCAACGGACAGTTGTAAAAAAATTAAATTTTCTCAACGTTTAAGGATAACGTGTCACTGAAATGACATTATTATTAGTAATAGGGTGATTAATATTGTCGACGATAGTGGCTACTCTGCAGTCATAGGGAGGGGGGTTAGATCGACAACCCCAGGTGAAAACAGATCAATGACACAAAGCAATTCGCCGAAAAGAATATTCATTTTATGGTTCCTTTCCTTCCCTCCTTTAGAAGCAAAAAGTGAAAGGAAAACAATTTCCTCGAAAGATAGTCTGTATAGGATGGAACGTCTTTTCCTGAATAATGAAGGGGCCTACTTATACTAAGCAAAGCTTATCTGCAAACAGTTTCATTACAATATTTACCGTAAAAACGTTCTTTTCTTCTAATCATTCTTTTTAATTTGCCTAAATCCTTTCTAAATCTCGAGAAGTCCCTCGCACAGCAGATAAATCACACTGATCAATAATTATAAGATAAAAAAAAACTTTTTATATTACATGTTTTTAAATTTTCTGTTGAATCACATAAACTTGACAATTCTATATATTAATGAATACTTTTTTTTAAATTTTTTAATGAATTATCCCATCAACTTGAAAGAAAATAAAGAACAAAATTAACTGAAAATAACTGAAAATTAATTTAATTCTGCTTAAAGATGGCTAAAAGTATTTAAAAAATGCATTGTCATCGTGTTCTGAGCTATTCTAAAACTTTCGAATGTCTAGCTAGTCGGGAAGTTAGTTAAAAATCGATTGCAAGATTTGTACTAGACAAACACACACACAAGAAAACAAGTTAATAAAAACATGGTAATAAAAAAGAAGTTGACTTGAATTTCATAAAGCCATGCCATGTACTGTTTGAGGCGTATTGGATTATCTCTGCTCAGTATTAACCTATGGAGAAAATGTATCCAACGATTATTCACTTAGACTAAATTTTAGCGGAGCCGCACACTTCAGCTCGTAGCGTGTATGGACCTGGTCTTGAACTATGCTCCAGACAGGGGGCATAAGAAACAAGAACAACAACAGCGATGGTTAGTAGCAGGGTCTGATCTGAATAGGATTGTGCAACTTATAATTTGGTTTATTCTCATTTTTTTCCAGTGACGAAAATTCAACTTGGACACTGAACTTTATGCTTGTCTGACAGGCTAAGTCACCTAAATCTAAGTCTCTTATCTTTGGATACATTTGCACCGTAGGTTCTGAAAGTGCTGAGCGTGTGCAATATGGGTGCTACTCCGCAGCATTTACATGTTCTTTCTGATTTTTTTTATGCTAATCGTATTTGTATTCTGATGCTGAACAGTTCCATTCTTTTTTCAGGCTCCTTCCCCATCATGCCTTCATGGGGCTGGTGACGCGCCACTGTTACACCGCCGGTAAGAATGCGCAGTTTGGTTTTTATTTTCAATTCGAACTTTCGTATTGGCGACTGTACATTGGCGACAGTTTTCTCTCTTAGTGAGCAACAAATTCAACCAGTGCGAGCGCGACTTTAAGGGATATTTAGAATACTCGACAGATGTTCGGGAAAGGACCTAGAGTCGTGACCGAGAAACGAACGAACGGTGTCATTCAGCTGATCTGATTCCACGCTGTGTTTTGAGAAAAACAAGGAACGAATGAAAGGTTTCAATGTAGACCTTTAGATCTTAACGTAGCTCTGTATAAGAAAATTCGCAGCCAGTAAAAAATTCGAGCCGATTTCGATATTCTAAAGAAATCTATTTTAACTACTGACGATAGAAGAGCAGGAATTCGTGACCCCTTACTGTTCAGAGAAGTCACATATGTCTTTCCGACAAAGAGTTATTTTTGATACACATCGAGTTAAAATACCATTTTTCGAAAGTGTTCGAGTATCCCGTTTTTTTCGGCTTCCTCGAGCCACATAAGATCTAGCAAAATAAAACATTTTCCGAAAAAAAAATAAGTTCTGCAGTTCATTACAAAGATTCCTCTCATGACTGAATAAAGACTGCGATGAAAAGTGAAATAAACCCATCTTTCGTCTAAACTTAATTATAAATAAGTGTGACGTATGATTAAAAGGGACTGCCGTCTCAATCAACTACAACTGATTTTTTTTAATTCTGCCTTTTGCGTGATGACGTGCCAAATCTGGCACACCAAGAGTTTTGCATTTTGCTTTAAGGCTGATCCAGGGGTTATTACTTTTTTGGCTACCTTTTGCCTAAAATACGTGTAAACTTACTTTTTTAGTTTAAACTGCTTCTGATTATTTTAACAATTTGTATTGTTGAAATTTGGAAATAATGTTATTATAACTCAACCGTATTAAAACTGAAACTTGGCAACATTTTGCGCTTGGCGCAATACCTGCTTGCCAACGCCTCATTTTACTGTGGCAGCCAAAAGTTATAAATATACACAAATACGTGGAAAACGCGTAAGATAATAAAAAAGGTGGTTAAAGATCAAGATGTCGATGATAATAATTTTAGATAAAAATAAAAATAGCGTGCCAAAAAACAAAATAGAAATATTCAAAATGATTATGGTCATTGGTAACGAGTTTCCACAATTGAATTTCGACATTTTGCCACAATATGTAAAGTAACATCTCAAGCACGTGGCCAACCTGAAATTGGCACGCCTATTGTGACCGTTTCGACAGAAACGCCGAGCGTGTCAAATCATATGAATCTGGAAAAAAAGACACCGCCTCCCTTTCCGCCTGAGACAAATTCGAAATTTTCACCATAATTGCAACAAAACTTAATAAGATTTCGTTCAAATTGCTTCGGGGGCGCATCCTTGCCTTCCAACGAATCGTTGGTTTCAAGATTGTTGGTATGACCTACGATTGGTTGGACATATCACCGGGTCATTGTGCCGGGCTCTGCGATTGGTTCAATTTTAACTAGCTACAACTTACCAAAAACTAGTGGACAGGATTCCTGGTAGAGGTGCTGCTGTGTCATTGCAGCAAAATGTGGGCCCATTCTAATGCCTGACTTATATGCACAAAAACCTAAGTGTACAGGTGTCCGGATAATTTTGATCAGGTGGTATATATATATATATATATATATATATATATATATATATATATATATATATATGTGTGTGTGTGTGTGTGTGTGTGTGTGTGTGTGTGTGTGTGTTTGTGTATGTGTACGTATGTATATATATATAGATGGTGGACAAAATAATACGAACACCTGTGAAATAATGGAAAATCTTTATTAATAGGGGTTTGGACCACCCTTTGACTGAAGTACAGATTTAATGCGACGTGGGATAGATGCGTAAATGACATGGACAATATTTAAAGGAATATTAAGCCATTCCTCCTGCAGAGCGGTCTCTAATTCCGAAAGTCCGGATGGAGGTGGAAATCGGGAACGAAGTTTGGACTCCAAATATTGCCATAAATGTTCAATAATATTCAAGTCCGGAGACTGAGGGGGCCAGGCGAGATGTTCAACTGCATCGTCATGCTCTTCGAACCATTCCTGAACACACCTAGAAGTGTGGATAGGGGCGTTGTCATCTTGAAAAATAGGTCGCTCTCCAGGGAATACAGTCTGGACAAAAGGATGGACATGATCCCCTAGAACGCTTAGATAGTGATTGGATTTGATCCCCCCATGCATAATAGCAAGTGGCCCAAGACCGTGCCAAGATATCGCACCCCATACCGTAATGGAGCCACCCCCATGCTTCACAGTCGGCAAGAGGCATTCAGGATGGAACGCTTCTTTGGGCGTTCTCCAGACATAAACACGTCCGATCGTCTGAAATAGGGTGAATGACGATTCATCTGACCATATTACCCGTTGCCACTGCTGTGGGGACCAGCCTTTGTGATCTCTGCACCATTGGCGTCACTTGAAAGCATTAGTTGCTGTCACCAAGGGTTTACGAATTGCCACTCTGCCATAAATGTTCGCAGCATGAAGTTCCCTTTTGACAGTTTTTGTTGAAACGGGGTCCTGGAGATGACTGTTCATTTCGGATGTTATCTGGGATAACGATTGCTTGTGCGTTCGGGCTACTATGCGCTTCAAGACACGTCTATTCCTATCAGCAAGCTTGGACTTTCGGCCACTGTTGTGCTTTGAAGACGTCGTCTTACCCTCTTTCGTGTACGCTGTCATAACGGCTTGCAAACCCCAAAAGGTTTGCTGTTTCCGTAACCGATGCGCCACTTAAACGAGCTCCAACTATCAGTCCTCTTTGGAACTCTGACAGGTCTGACATTTCAACTTATCACAGACAGTTCGATAGAAGCATGCAACGTAGGTGACTGCTGTTGAGAGACTGATACCTTCCTCTTCACGCTCACTAGGTGGCAGACTTCTGTTGCAGGTGGCGCGGCTGTACTGCAGGCGTGAAATACGTCACACTTTTTCACAGGTGTTCGTATTATTTTGTACTCCATCTGTATATATATATATATATATATATATATATATATATATATATATATATGTGTGTGTGTGTGTCTGTGTGTCGGTGTGTTTGTTTGTGTATGTGTATGTATGTATATATATATATATATATATATATCTGTGTGTGTGTGTGTGTGTGTGTGTGTGTGTATATACTGGATTTCTTAGTCGCAATCGTGATAGAACTAGTGGTTGTAGTTGTGGCACAAAATAAATGAATACCGTCTAGTTCATTTCCTTGAATTATGTTCTTGCTTTTCCCACTGTAGCTATATCGTCGTTCATTTCTGCAAGGGCATACCAAATTCAACCCGTCTCGTACAGTCATGGTTGGCCTTTTATCTAATTCTGTTTTGTTTGCTTGCTATTTCAGCCTTCGATATTTGAGGGATATCGAACGCGAAGCAAGGTTCCAGGAGTTTATGCGTGAACAGGTGTTACGGACGTTGCCTTACGCAGATGAAGACCACCCTTTTGATGAATCAACGAGATCGACAGAAACGAATCCCTTCTTGCAAGCGTGGTAAGAAAGATTATCTTTTATTAAGTACGGGCACCTGTAGAAGGATTCAGTGAACACATGTAGCTTATTTGTTCAAACCATTTTAACGTAGGCAGATACCACCTTAAAAAATATCAACGAAAACTGCCTTGAGATCTTCATTGGACTCAGACAAGTTTCTCCTGAAACCACTCAAGGAATAGATCAGGTTCAAATTCAGTAAGCAAACATTTGTATTTCCTGGTCACTCTTGCACCACGGTTTGGCCCTCGTTATAGGCATAACCGATGAGGGAAAGGAATTCCTCTGAATTTTTACCGGTAACTGACTGAGTGGAGAAGTCGGGTCAAATGGGTAGAGCATTCATCTCGATAAAGAGTGTGATCTGTTTGTGAGGGATATCTCATGGGATTCCCATGAAAGTGGTATTTGTGGAAAATAGTAGGGGGCAGTCCGAATAAGAGAGTGGGATCGCCCGATTTGTGAAAGGATAGAATCCTTCTGCTGTCTTTTGTAAATATTATTTTGTAAATAGTATGAGAAGTCAATCATTGAGATGTTCCTCTTCTATGGAAGGAAGAACGTTATAACCGTATAATCGGAACGTATAATCGGTTTTTTTCAAATGTAACTGTGAACGCATACTACAGTTTGTCTAAATTCTAATGTTCAAAAGGACTCACAATAACGTCCTATCTGGAAGAACCGATCATCTTTAAATCGGGAAAATACATTTTAAAAAATAATAAGCTGGGGCGATGGGTTACAAAATCTACAGGTGTTTTTAATTATATTTCATTCTTTATTAATTATTCAGTTTAAACTATCATACGCGAAAAGATAAATGCATTTCGTATTCCATCGCTGCAATCTATCGGCCAAACGTTTTGTTTGTGGCAAATATATCTTGAAACATCCATCGTTGATAGTAGCTGGGTAGTAGCCATATTGGATTCGCTCTGCTCAATCTTAGAGAATTTTTTTCCACTGATTATCGACTTGAATTTAAAGATTACTTTTTTCAAATCGTTCTCCCTAAGGGAGAAAGAAATTTGTTATTCGGATTTTTTTTTGCTCTTAAAAATTAAAGTCTTAAAATGTACACCCACGTCACTAAGTATTTTATTGAGTGTTCTTGAAAAAGTATTACAGAAATTGATTTTGTAACTGCGTGACATAATAGAGAATAATTACTAAATTATTAATAATACATTATTAATAATCAGTTTTATTAACAATGATAACAAATTCGGAACAATTTTTATCTCTTTTTAGGTTGTCATCTGTAAATCAACCAGACGTCGAACCTGCAACAAGAGTAAGCCCTTTTCTCTCAGTTTTATATTTCGGGGGTTGAGAGGGGGATTTAATGGGTTTTATATCTGCGAATGTTCTACATTTCCATGTGTTTCCTGCATTCGTATAGAATTCCGGCTTTATAACAACAATCCTTGTATGGCGTATGAGTGTCCATCAAAGTTTTTTTAAAAGCATTTATTATTTAGCAATAGTCTGTGCAGGGTGTGACCTGAATCCACCAAAATTTATCTTCGAATATCTCTCGAGGTAATCTTTGTATTCCCCAGTGATGGTGGTGGTGGGGGGGGGGGGACAGGAATCAAAATTCTTTGTGACTGCAGTTTAATTTTTATATCTACAGCCTCCCAGCCGAAGCCTAGTCCACTGTACTTCAGAAGCATACCGTAGAGTTCTCCCATTAATGGCGAGATGGCTTTCAAAATCTGTAAACTCTTTCACGTGGTCACAAACTGAATCACGTGGTCATTGTGTTCAACTCGATGATTGGTTGAAAATGTTTGTCGCTGACGCCCCGGAAGCAGTGTGAACATGGCCTTATACTTCAAAAAATGAAATTGAAAAAGTCACGTGGTGAGCGAGGTCCTGCTGTGTGGATGAGTCTTTGTGCGCAGCCAATGTCGATAACTGTTGGAAGTATTAGTAACTCCTTTTTTGACCACCTAAGTCCGCCATTTTGACTCTGAATCGAATTTTACGAGTGTTAAGATACAGGTAAGCCGTGTTCGTTTGGTCCCTTTTATGCCAATATATTTAGAAAACTCCCAACGGAAAAGCCTTCGACGTTAAAGGGACAAAATCAGCAACCCTTATTAGGATACGATCTAAAGCTCCCATATATCCGAACTGACGCGTCAGACATTTTGTTTCCATTGTCGTCAAATAAAGTCACACTTTTGGTCCCACGTATATGAATGAATTCTCTTTCCATGGGTTTATTCCCAAATGACTTTCGTTTGTAAAAACTAAGACTTTAAAAAAGTTTCCAGAGCTCATTGGAGAGTAAAATACAAACCTTTCTGCACACTCAAATTTGAATGCTACCTCAAGTAAATTTTATTACGCTTAAATAGACCTAATACTGTCGATTCCTCTTCGACATGCATGTGTGATTGGAGATAAAAGAATTTTACAAATGATCCCCTAACGGAAATTTTCATTCAGTTATTTTGTAAGCAGCAACAAAAGTAGAGCTTGATATGTATTATGGCGAGACTGAGCAAAAAGATGAAAGCTCATGAGTCGGCCAAGTAATTTAGGAGCTCTATGATGCTCAGTTACCGTAGACGGCAGCGTAATCCTTTTCAGCTCAGCTACTGCCTGGCAAAATGTATCGCATCATTTGGCACGAATTGTTCAGTCTGTTTGGAATGCCAGGTTTTGTTGGCGAAGCTCATCTGTGGGTTAGTACCCCTTGTCGAAACGCTTGAAGTGGTCAACGGGTTTTCTAGCGAACGAGCGCGACTTAACAACCTGTATAAGTCTTGAATGTGGCTTGTCATTTTTGCTTTGTGCTTTATTTGCGTTTTGAAACACGTTTTTGCAGAGCGAATAAAATAGTAACAGTTCGAAATGAAAAAATAATGATTAAATTTTGAAAAATTAAATTTCTCTACGATTCACACTTTTTTCCTGAAACTATCGTAAGAGGTCGAATGAGACTACTCTATTGTCAAATTGGACGATTCATTTTGCTAGGCAGTGTACGAAAGGATGACGTTACCATCTACGGTAAGTGAACGTATTTGAGCTCCTAAATAGCCAGGCTGATGAATGAACGGAATTTCTCAGAATTGGTTTTCTTACTTATGGTGAAAATTTCCTTAAACTTATTGAGGAAAATTTGGAGGGGAGGGTAGACCGGAGCATGTTGGACACAGGGCACGTTGGCCCATCTGCGATATTTTTCAAACTATCCGGTAGACTGCGTTACTAGCTAAGCGACGTGTGTCTTAGCACGTTTTCTTTCACCCATAACAGCGTCATCAGCAAAGAAGCAATCAAACGAAAGCCACTTCAAATTTTCAAATTTTCACTGAAGTAAGTTTTTTTTTTGCGCGTATAAATAATCGTTTCTGATTTGTCTCTAAATTAAAGTTTCACATAGGTGAATAGCAATCTAAAAGATCGTTGTTCCGAGCTAATTTTATACCTACTGATTAGAAAATATATTAACAAAATATTTGATACAACGATCAAAAGCCAAAATGGTGATATGGGGCAAATTGGCCCATTTAATCCGGGGCATGTTGGCCCAGTGTCCCAAGATGCCCCGCAGTCCAAGAGTTTGTTTTCTACATTCATAAGCCTATAAAAAATAAAATTGTCAATAAATCAGGAGAAGACTGGATTCAATGTACCAGGTACAATCGTTGGGCACATGAATCACGTGTCACTAGGTAAACGATAATTTATGTTTGCATTCATTGTGATGATGAGAAAGATCGATGAAGGCAGTAGTTAAGTTGGACAAAATATCTTTTCTTATCCTTTGTGTCTTTTATATACCACTAGCGGACCCGGCAATGCTTCGCTATTGCTAGATTTGAGTATATATATGTAGATTAAATGAACCTAATTGAAAGTTTGATATCAATTATTGTATTTAGTTGAAAGTAGATATTTACATACACATTATAATTTTTATGTTTCAGATTACATAAATTGTAATTTCTGTTTTATTCAATTTTATGTTCATTGGAATGCACTTGGATATGCAATGTTTTTGGTGATTCCATTTGGCATATAAACAAAAGAATCCCTTGGTTTTCCTACACGGGAGCATGCAATGTTGTCCATCAGGAAAACAGGGAGTCTCCAAATTCAACCTACATACTTGCAATGCCCACCTTGTGATTTATCATTATTCCAAAAGCCAGTTTAATTGGAAATTGCAATCATTTGAATTGGAAGTGCATATATGTTGGTATCATTGATATATGTGGTATTAGCAAATCTTCTCCTTTGAATTTACCACTTAAAATTGTTGCTCTAATTTCGTTGTTTAATTTTCTCTTGACTGCCAATCTTGTACCACTGCAAACATGGGATGTGTCAATGTTTCTAAGAAGAATGATAGGAACACAAACCTTCAGATTAATGTTGTGTGGTAGCAATCCAGATAAATCAAGTGAATTTAAGAATTCAGTTGGATAATTTACTGCATTGCGTACCCAGGATTTAATGTTGGGGGGGGGGCGAGTTGAATGGATAAAAATATTTATAATGCAAATTCAATATTCATAATGCGATTTACATTTCTTTGTAGGGGGCAGGTTCCCTTGGCCCTCCCCCTGGGTGCACCACTGATTTACTGCTTAATCTTGATCTATAACAGTATATAGTGATTTGTAAGTAGCTGTTTATCATGGTAACATACAGAGCTTACAGACAGCACGTCTTCTTACGTGGGATGTCAGAAAACACTCTCCCTCCTTCAAGACTCGGGCGTCATGACCTTAACCCTCACCTCCCTCACAGGGATGTCGAACATCTACATGAGAGGGGTGGCTATCAGAGGTTGTTAGGTGCTGCCATCCGTATGTTTTGTTTGAAAGTAGAAGGTTCTTAGATAATATCTTAACAGACATCCAATGAAAAATATTTTTAACTTTCTTTCTACTGGTCAGATTGAGGATTTCAATAGCTTTAAACCTTCTCAGGACAACACGGAAAATTTTGCAAAAAAACACGTGTAAATCGGTTCAGTAGTTCTTTAGTCTATAGAGGACACACATACGAACATTGCGTTTTATATATATAGATATTAAAATTGCATTTGATATTTTATGTGTTTTTTCATTTCCGTTAGTAATCCGAAAATCAAATCAACTTAGAGGGCCAACCTGCCCCGTTCGATGGTTTCAAGTTGGCCCAGTGACTTGATGTCCTGCTGAGCTTCATATAGAGACTATTAATTGATATTTTTCAAATTTTCTCATACGTAGTTATGCTTTAAGATGTGCTGATTGTACAAAGTAAAAAAATAATAATATTAATAGTTTTTGTTTTAAATATTGAAGGAAAATGGGCCAACAAGTCTTGGTATACCTATATCCTAAATTTTTCATTCAAAAGTTGCATTCAGGCAAAAGACCCGTAGATTTACGAAACATTGACTCAGGCAATATCTGAGTAGGAAAAGATGACGTTACTGTCTACGGTAACCGAATGTGTGAGAGATTTTAAATAGCCAGGCTGACTTATGAGCGGAAATTCTTACCATCTTAGTGACGGTGAAAATTCCATAAGTTATTGTTCGAAATTTGAAGGGTGTACCCTCAATTTTCAATGCTCTTTTACTTTGTAACAAAAAGCCATTCTTACCATCTTAGTGACGGTGAAAATTCCATAAGTTATTGTTCGAAATTTGAAGGGTGTACCCTCAATTTTCAATGCTCTTTTACATTGTAACAAAAAGCCAGTGAATTTGCTTCATAGATATGGGCATTGGAGTCCTGACTTACAACTGTGTTCTATTTAACATAAGAATCCTAATGAAATATATGATAAATATACTCTTTTCCTTTTACAGCCTAGAAGAAAACGATTTAGAAAACTGCGTAAATTCTTCAAGCGCTGCTGTTGTTGTTGCTGCTGCTGTAAAAAAGTGAGTACTTTGAATATACAATTTCATTATAATCGAAATGCCTGCAAAAAATTAAATAATTATGTTTGATATTAACTTTGATAATTAAAAATAATCCCTTTTTAGGGGCTTGTGGCGGCCCTGTGGTACAGCGAGCTGGTTTTCAGTGTTGAGGGTGCTCGGATCGAATCCCAGCGTCGCGCCACGAAAAATGCCTCCGTTTGTGTCGTCCCTTCTTTGGGGGTACTGCTGTCTGACTACATGGTACCCCCATAATAAAATGGACAGCAAACTGTGGCATAGTATAGGCGAGTGTGCCTCCGCATTAAAAAAATAATAATCACTCTTTAATAAAATGCATCCAATCATAAGATACTTTCCGTTTTGAATTCTAAATTTTTTTCCAACTAAGACGTATAGTTTTTAAGGGCCATTTTGACTCATTGAAATCTCAAACTGGATTTATTTCCCCAAATCTCCAAGTTTTCCTAATATTTAAATTTCAACCCATTCTACAATGTATGAAGGATGACGAGGGATCTGGTATTCGGGTCTGTGAGTTGGAGTCCACTGCTGCCATAGATGTTCGTATCTGTTCGGAATCGGCTTTAAACTGTAGAACCTGGTCTAATGAGCCCTTGTGTAAGAAAAATTGACCGAAGAGCTCTCAAACAATTCGCCGGTAAATTTGAATTTACTTATTCTAGAACATGTATGAACTTTTTAAAGTGGAACAATGACCAAAACATAATGAAGGTCAACATCAAAGGTACTGACATATAAAATGTTTTACAACTACTTTGTGGAGTTCAGTGTTACGTATACAGATACTATCAAATATTGTTCAATATTTACGTTTGCACATCAAAGATGCTTTGGCAAACGAGCGTAATCCCCAAATATTCACAAACTGAGATTATGGTTGCATAGCAACCTGGGTTACGATATTTTATTTTCTGAAGAATGTTGTACCAGGAGTTGTTTGAATGGCATAGACGTAGTAAAAGACAACAACTGTTGCACTAGGAACAGTTGTTGAAATAATAATGTCAACGGCATTTTTTTCTCTTTCTGTAAAATGATTTAATTGTGGTGTACGCTCTTTTGCAATAAAAACATAGATAAATTATCATTTTACAAACTAATTATTTATGTTGTCTATTTATTTGATTATCACCTCATCTACTTAACTTTGTTTTATGTGTATGCCACGTGATATTCAAACTTGACTATCAGTGATATAATCCAGGAGAGAAACATCTACGTCTAACTCCCACGTTATGATCAACAAAGCTAGAGGAAAATGTTTCCTTGTCGTTACATTGCTATGTGCTGTTAAGAGAGTTCTCTCGTTTCTTTCACTCCTTTTCTGAGTTTATGATCCACACAAATGCTTAGAGATTAAGAGAGTGAGCTATAAAAAGTATTTTAGAATTATTAATTTCGTCATCAGCAGTCAGATTCGCAGATGCCCGTGACTAATCTTACCGAACATAACATTACGCAGTCGACAATGATGTGTTCCCTACATTTAAATTTATTATGTACATTTAAAATTACAAAAGATTACCTTATGAATTACCTTATTATTACCCCTTTATCATGTCTAATGAGTGTAAAATGTAAAGCAATGACTCATCGTAGTCAATTCTCGTTCAGATAAGATTTCATTTCCGCATATCGAAAGTTTTCCACCATTCTTGTTTCACCTCATTTGATTTTCAATATTTCTTTTTATAGACTGGCGGCAACTAGAAGAATGGTCTTGATTGCGGGTGAACTACTGACAACAGAAAAGCTCTATACAGCTTGATATGCGGTGGATAGCTGGTTATGCTTTAAAATGGATACCTAGCCACGTCAACATCTATGGCAATGAAATACCTGACGGTTTGGAGAGCTAGGAACTAATTTAGTACAGCCAGCCTTTCCCTCCGCCCCGAACTCAGCTACAACGATGATATACGACAAGAAAATGTTCTGCACATCTCTACTGGTCAGCGACGGACTGAATGGCTTAGCAGCCAACGGTGGCCAAGGGATTGCGGAAGAACTATTGACTGTAGATAAACTCTATACAACCTGACAAATGGTGGATGGCTGGTAAAGCTTTAAAATGGATACCTAGCCACGCCAACATCTATGACAACGAAACAGCTGACGGTTTGGCGAGCCAGGAACTGATTTAGCACAGCCAGCCTGTCCCTTCGCCCCGAACTCAGCTAAAACGATGATATACGACAAGAAAATGTTCTGCACATCTCTACTGGTCAGCGACGGACTGAATGGCTTAGCAGCCAACGGTGGCCAAGGGATTGCGGAAGAACTATTGACTGTAGATAAACTCTATACAACCTGACAAATGGTGGATGGCTGGTAAAGCTTTAAAATGGATACCTAGCCACGCCAACATCTATGACAACGAAACAGCTGACGGTTTGGCGAGCCAGGAACTAATTTAGCACAGCCAGCCTGTCCCTCCGCCCCGAACTCAGCTAAAACGATGATATACGACAAGAAAATGTTCTGCACATCTCTACTGGTCAGCGACGGACTCAATTGCTTAGCAGCCAACGGTGGCCAAGGGATTGCGGAAGAACTATTGACTGCAGAAAAACTCTATACAACCTGGGAAAAGGTGGGTGGCTGGTAAAGCTTTAAAATGGATACCAAGCCACGTCATCATCTATGGAAATGAAATAGCTGACGGTTTGGCGAGATAGGCACTAATTTAACACAGCCAGCCAGTTCTTCCGTCCTGAACACATCGAAAATCATTATGCACGACACGAAAATGCTCTGCATATCTCTAATGGCCAGCGACTGGTTCAATGACTTAGTCAAGGGTGGCCAAGTGATTGCTGGAAAACTACTGACTACAGAAAAACTCTAAACAACCTAATAAACGGGGGATTGAAACTTAAATGATCTGAAACATAATGATAAAAGTGTTTCGTAGAAAGTATATATAATAAATGTAATACTGTGAAAAAAAACTATTTAAAATATGCATGTATTTACATAAATGAAATTATAATACATTTTCATAACATATAAATAAGATATACTGACAACTGATTTTAAATGTATATACCTTATGAAGAGACTGAAACTTAATGATTCGAAACATATTGATAAAAGTGTTTCGTAGAATGTAAATATCACAAATGTAATAATGTGAAAAGAAAACTATTTAAAATATACATGCATTTTCATAAATGAAATTATAATACATTTTGATAACATATAAATAAGATATACTGATAACTGATTTTAAATGTATATACCTGATGAAGTGATTGAAAATTTAATGATTCGAAACACATTGATAAAAGTGTTTCATAGAATGTAAATATAACAAATGAAATACTTTGAAAAAAGGCACTATTCAAATATACATATGCTTACATAAAGGAAATTATAATATATTTTGATAACATATAAATAAGATGTACTGATAACTGATTTTAAAAGTATATACCTGATGAAGTGACTGAAACTTTAATGATTCGAAACATATTGATAAAAGTGTTTCGTGGAATGTAAATTTCACAAATGCAATGCTGTGAAAAAAAACTATTTAAAATATACATGTATTTACATGAATGACATTATAATTCTTTTTGATAACATATAAATAAGAGGTACTGATAACTGCTTTTAAATTTATATACCTGATTCAGTGATTGAAACTTTAATGATTCGAAACACATTAATAAAAGTGTTCCGTAGAATGTAAATATAACAAATTAAATAGTGTGAAAAAACTATTTAAATATACATGTATTTACATAAATGAAATTATAATATATTTTGATAACATATAAATAAGTTGAAATGATAACTGATTTTAAATGTATATACCTGACGAAGTGATTGAAACTTTAATGAATCGAAACATATTGATAAAAGTGTTTTGTACAATGAATATATCCCAAATGTAATACTGTGAAAAAAACTATTTAAAACATACATGTGTTTACATAAATGAAATTATAATATTTTTTGATAACATGTAAATAAGATGAACTGATAACTGATTTTAAATGTATATACCTGATAAGTGATTGAAACTTAAATAACTTTTGATTTATTGATGATAATATCGATATTGATTATGAATGTACTTCTTAAAATGTAGTATAAAAATGTAAAATTTGAGCATAACTATTTAAAATATACATGTATTTACACATATGGGAAATTCTATGTATGGAAATAAGAATTTTTACTCGCATCCAACGATGTATATTGTAGAGGTATATATTGCAGCCACCAAAAGACAATAAAAACGCCAACAATATAAAGAATTGCTTCTTTTGTTCTTTTTGTGTCAGTGATTATTTTTTCTGCGTGAAGACAGTTTCCATGAATTATTCCAATATATTTTCAGTTCAAGTTTTCCTAAGGTTTGAGTGACATAATACTGTAAACCAAAGACTTTCAACCTTGGAGGGGTGAATAATATTCAGGGGGGACCGTTTTGTAATGGAGTAAGAGAAACTTTAGTTATGAACGTAAATTGTATCACAAACTAAAATATGAGCATCTTTTAACTTTTAAACATAGTCACCATTAAGAGTTAAACATTTGTCAAGTCGTGTCACCAGCTTTTGGATCCCATAATCAAAGAACTGACCGTTAAACCAGTTAGTAACAGTTTCTTTCAAAATGTCATCATTTTCCAAGCGCTTTCCACCAAAAAATTCCTTAAGTTTTGGAAACAGATGAGAGTATGATGGGTCTAAGCCAGGGATGTATGGTAGATGATCCAGTAATTCCCAATGAAAATTGTCAAAATCGACGGCGGGGACTGCTCTCTAGCGGCGTCGTTCTGCTTCACGACAAAGCTCGGCCTCACGTTGCGGCAAGAACAAAGACGCAACTGGACAATTTTCATTGGGAATTACTGGATCATCCCCCATACAGCCCTGACGTAACACCATCAGACTCTCATCTGTTTCCAAAACTTAGGGCCTGTTCACATAGGAGTCCGTTGCGTTGCGTTAAGGAAAAGATGACGTTGATACGAAAATAAACTAATCATAGGCGTTAAAAATTTCATTGCTAATCGTTTGGAGGCATATGGTTGGTTTATTTTCGTCTCAACGTCATCTTTTCCTTAACGCAACGCAACGGACTCCTATGTGAACAGACCCTTAAGGAATTTCTTGGTGGAGAGCGTTTGGAAAATGATGACATGTTAAAAGAAACTGCTACTAACTGGTTTAACGGTCAGGCGGAGAGTTAGTTCTTTGATGATGGGATCCAAAAGCTGGCGACACGACTTGACAAATGTTTAAATGTTAATGGTGACTATGTTGAAAGGTGAAAAAATGTTCATATTTTAGTTTGTGATACAATTTACGTTCATAACTAAAGTTTCTCTTACTCCATTACAAAACAGTTCTTACTTAAAAAATGACCCTCGTATATATATATATATATATATATATATATATATATATATATATATATATATATATATATATATATATATATATATTTATATAGGGTGATTCACCTGAGGGGGATTCATTGGGGTCACGTGATTATTCATTTCAAGAAATTCAAGAGTTTGCGCACCACTGTTTTAGAGTGCCAGTAAATAAGTATGTAAGCTAAACAAATCGCATTATTCAGTAAAAAAATCAAAAATATTTCATTTTTAGAGCCTTATTTTCAGTTTTCAAATGCTGAAACGAGTTTTCTAAGAAACACAACTGACGTATATTTTATTTACCAGTCGACAGAGCTAGTTGGTGCGTGGTTATGCATTTGACTCAGCTCATTTTGATATTTATAATTATTTTTCCCTAGTACTCTGGATATTTCCAATATAAATTATCTTTGACTACCCCTGTCTATAATGCACCCAATCGTCTGCGATTTATTTATGTTGTCAATGTTATATATCTGTCTGTAAAAGCTTTTCTTCTCACTGCTTTGTGTTATAGACGTTACAACCCCATCTGTCTCTTTCATCTGCTCTGACCTTCTATCGTTCTCTCATTTTAACGTACTACGCTTCCGATTGCAATTCTGATACGGAGTTTTTGATAAACCAGCTGTGTGCCGTCCCATCTAGTAGTAAGAACATCTGCCTCGTTTGGTTATTTGGCTGAACTGCGAGTCATAACAAGACACGCATGTATGCAACATACAAGCATTAATGTAGAAGCAGATGGGATTCTTCGAGTTCATCTTTTTCTTGAACCCTCCAACCGGCGCATGAATTTGTTGCCACTATCAGGACTATCGGTCAAATTGACCCCCAAGCCTAAAAAGCTGTTCTTTTTGCGTGATTACGATGGAACTGCATGTTGATATTGAGCACAGGGTCGTTTGATTTATATTAGTGATGAATAGTGAGGGGAAAAATCGTCTACACTTATTTATTCAATTTATTTAATTTATTTTGATCTGGTATCTACATCATCAAATCGTAGGGCTCTTAAAAGAATTGTACAATGTTTCTCAGACATAATTGCTCGAAAAATTAGCCTGCCAGTGATGAGGTAGAGAAGAGCGATGTCAAGGCTTCACGGGATACTTAAAAAATCGCACAGAACACTGAAATCCCTATCAGGACCGGTAGGCCTGTTATTGCTCAGTAGCAATAACAGGTCTACTGGCAATTTTGACCGCCAAGCTTTTACAAAATTGCAACTTACTGGCAAATAGCGAGCATTTGTGAAACCCTGATGTGCTCTCCCTGATGTTCAGGAACTGACTGAGGATGTCAAAGCCAGCCAAGCGTTAACTCCTCTTCCCAATCCTGCCCCACCCCTTTGTTCCACCGCTAACTAAGGGGCGGAACTAACGGTGGCCGGTTTGATGGTTAACAGAAGTGGGATTAAAAATTCTTATTATCAACAATTTACTAATTAGGATTTGATGTATGTTAATCCTTTCACATTTAATAACACAGAGCAGTTCTTTCGCGATTTTCTACCTATTGTTTCATGAAGTTCCTTCAAATCCCATCAATCTTTATCTTCTGAACTAAATATATTGCATTCCAAAACTAAGGTGTTCGGAATCAATTGTGAATGAGCAATGGAAACAACAAATTTCCGTTACTTTATAATTTTACCCGTAGCGATTCAAGACTCCCTGTAGGTAGGTAACCCACCCCATTATCAGCATTCTCTGATAATGTGGCGGGTTACCTACCTACAGGGTAGGGTAAAGGTTTCGTTAGAAATAGTTTTGACGTTTTTTACTGCGTTTACAGTTAGATTTGAGGCTTTATATTAAGATTGACGTAAGCCCATGGTGGCGGACAATTTTGGGGTCGTTAACATCATACTCTCCGTCCTTTTCTCTCCGTATATTATACTAGCTGAAAACCCGTACTACGCTAAGGAGTACATTCAGATTAAATACAACGGTCAATGTATGCAATTAATGCCAAAAATATGTATAAATATTTTATAATAAATACAACGATCAATGTATGCAATTGACGTAAAAAAACGAAAAAATATATTTATAAAAAAATCGTAAGGAATATTTTTATGGACAAAATAATGTAAAAGAAATTATTCAAATTCAATCTAATAAGGACATTTTAACGAATATAGTACAGTTAATATAGTACAGTTGGAGGAACATATCTTTTGCTGTATTTTAATATTTTTTTGGATAATGTCCAATCTCTCTGCCGCATTAGCAAGAAAAAAAGAATTTTTTTTGTGTGTTTCTTTGTCATGCACGTGACGGTAAATTTATTTAAAGTACCAGAAAAAGAAATCACATGATCAGCATTAAATAAATTAAATTCTAAAAACAAATCTTTAAAAATTCACCAAAAATCAGAAAATGGAAGTAAAGATTCGAAAAAGGTTTCATTTTAAAGGAATTTTTATGATCTTTCTCGTGATATAAATTTTATAACCCTCAAATTATTATTTTAAATGCAAACTTATAAAATTTACTAAAAGAGCTTAAAACTTTAATTTTAAAAAAATCTAAAAAGAATTTTTCAAAAATCTTTCCTAGCGCACCCCTACACTGTAAGAAGAATCCTCATGCAAAATTTCATCCCTTTAGGTCCAGCGGTTTGGTCTGTGCGTTGTATGTCAGTCAGTCAGTCAGTTATGTATACATTGACGTAATCAAACAGTGGCGGACGATTTCGAGGGCATTCACATCATCCTTTTCTCTCTGTATTATATTAGCAATCGTGAACTGATTAGTTGAATCTCCTTTATGTTGAAAACCGTTCTTGGTATAGAATAACACGAACGAGCTGCAACATAGTGTAATACGAAATACAGTTGACGAAATAAGATAGATAAGGAGATACAATAATAATTACAAGATAAAATGAACTTTTCATATACCATGTTTTTAAATTTTCTGGTGAATCATATAAACTTGACTTACTTCTATGTATTAATAAATACTTTTTAAAATTTTTTTTGATGAATTATCCCATCAACTTGAAAGAAAATTAAGTTAATTGGAAGTTAACTTGCGTTTAACTTTTCGTTACTTTTCGCAACAGTCTACATAACAAAATTAACTGAAAATGAATTCAATACTGCTTAAAGATGGCTAAAAATATTAAAAAAATGGTTTGTAATCATGTTTTGATCTATTCTAAAAGTTTCAAATGTCGGGAAGTTAGTTAAAAATCGATTGCAAGATTTGTACCGGCTCACACACAGACACACAAGAAATCGAGTTAATAAAAACATGGTAATAATAATAACGGATTTACTTCCACGTAAGGAACAAATGAAAATGAGCATACTGATAAAGTTCGAGCGTGTCAAAATCAATATTATATCTTGCATTCACAGCAAACAATCAATAAGATAAGGAAAAGCATATACTGGTATTAATGACGATTTAAATTTCTGATTATAACACACACTGATGTACACGTTATAAAATGTAATGTTAAAATTATACCATAATTTTATTTTTTCCAAACTGTCTTAAAGCTTATCGGCAATAAAAATGTGCTGTATAGCTAGCTATAAATAAGGAGTTTTTTCGAGAGCATTTCTGAAACGATATAATACAGGTTTAAAAATCTTTTTATGCAATGCGTTAACATTTCTAAAACATAAAAATTGCGTCACTGCGATTAAATTTTAAGACTTTCCTGTGGTATACCTTATCATGCGTATAATTCTTACTTGGAGCAAATTTAAAACTGATGTTCCCAGTCATTTAAAAGATATTATATGATAACAGAGCTTTGCCATTTATGAAATACAGTCACGTAGCAAAACTAACGATTCAGAAATATCTTTTTATTTTTTTCTTATTACGAATCTTCAAAAGAAAATTTTAATACTTATATAACCATATTTTGAAAGATAAGGGATCATCAGAAGATTCATAAAAAACACTGTACCTGATCTTTAAAAAAAGGGCAAGAACGTTAAATGTATTTTATGTGTGAAAATTAGTGGTCTGTAAAGACTAGAATTTTACTGTAAAGGAAAATTGCAAGTGCTCTTCTAACAAGAAGTCGTGCTTAAGAGTGTTAGAATGGAAGTAACCCGAGTTTATATTGTGTAAGCGAATTGCTTTATTTAAGTGTTTGAATATATAACTAATAGTTATAATTGCTATAGGAAAAAAGAAATGTGTAGAAAAAAAATAATGGTTTCAGTAGGACCAAAATTTACAGAATGATTCCGAGTCTCGCTCTAATAATTTTCATTATGCCATTACTAAGAGGAAAAGTAAAAGGAAACGAAAAGAAAGAATGTCATAACAAGTGTTTTTTCAACAGGTTTTTCAGGAATAGTTATTATTTTTCGAAATTTCGCTCAAATAGAATATTTAAGGTAAAAGTCTAAACTTTGAGGTATTGAGTATTAATTTAGGGGGGAGTAACTTTATAGGGAATACGTTAGTAAGAGTACTAAGGTACCAGTGTTAAAATGATGTCAAAATACACTGCTGGAGTTTAAAATTGCAACACCATGAAGTAGGAATGATACAAAAGTCAAATTCGCATGGAAAAAAGAAGATGCTGGGATATGCAAATGATTAGCATTTAAGCGAAATCGAACGATGCAGGACGAGAAATGACATCTAAAATTCTGTATAAAAGGAAAGTTAAGCAGCGGGTTTTTCATTGGCAAATCGCATTTGAATGTTGGTTGTGTGTGAGAAGATCGTGTAATGCCTCGTATAAGAAGGAGGAGAAACGGCTACCAGCACGTGTCGGAATCCGATAGCGGCAGAATAGTGGCATATAGAGAGTTCGGTTTGTCGTTCCGCGATATTGCTACTCGCATTAGTTGGAATCCAACGACTGCCATGCGAATATGGAATCGATGGTTTCAGGGGGCGGGTCATACTGAAGGCCATGCAGGGTCTCAACGGCCTCCCGCCACTAACACCCGAGAGGACAGACATGTTGTCAGGTCGGCCTTGCAGGATCGTGCAGCCACATCATGGACCTTGTGTCAGGAAATGGGCTTGTTAGCAACACAAGTATCCGTAGAGACTGTCTTCACGGCGTCCATTATTGCGGCTTCCCTTGACACTGCAGCACGGCAACGCGCGGCGACAGTGATGCGCCCAACGAGTCCTGGTTCTTCTTGCAGCATTATGATGACCGAGGAGAACGCACGTGGCCTGTATGCATTCGATATCGTCATACGGGTCTTGCACTTGATGTGATGGTTTGGGAAGCCATTGGGTACACGACTTCAAATACCTCTTGTTCTCGTCGTCGATAATCATAACAGCCAGCGTTACATTTCTCAGATCTTACGGTGTCCGTGACCTATCTTCGAGGTCACGAAGACGTCATCTTTCAACAAGATAACGAAAACCCGCATGTTGCCCGTCGTGTCTTGACCTACCTTGACACAGAGGATGTTCGACGGTTGCCCTGGCCAGCACGTTTTCCAGATATCCCCCCCCCCCTTTGAAAACATCTGGTCATGGGTTGCTGAGAGACTGGGACGCCAATGCTCTCCAGCCACTACGATTGAGGAAGTGTGCATAGACTTGAAGCAGCATGGAATGACCTGCCCGTATCTGTCGTCCAAGACTAGTTGGATTCGATGCCTAACTGGGTTAGAGCCACTATAGATGCCAAAAGGCGCTAGCCGTGTGTACTAATTTCAGTACCTGTATACCCCGAAATTGCCTACAAATTTAATCATGTTTTTTTCCTACTATGATGTATACTTAGAATAAGTAAAGTTTTGTTATTTGCTTTCCTTCCTGGTGTTGCAGTTTTAATAGCCAGCAGTGTATAAGCGTGAAGTAAAAAAAAAAGTTTTATTTCCTTTCTTAGAATTATCTTTTACTAGCTGAAGTACCCAGCGATGCCCGGGATTTTAAGATCGTTTGTTAACCAAAATCAATTTAAAAATTAACACAGTATAAACAACAGAGAAAAAATATATGTGAAATGTTATACACATCTCAGAATTTCAGCCTTTCATCATTGTAGCACTAAAATCTGAAAAGTAAAAATGTCAAATTTACTTAGCCGTGCTTCGCCCGTCTAGCCGGTGGGTTTAGGGACCCGCTTGCTTCAGCAATCATCGAATAGCAGTAATCAAAGCTAATATCAAAGCTTAACACAATTATATCACAGAAATATTCCATAGAAAGAATTTCAACGGTTATTCGTATACTGGGAATTAACCCAGTAAAAGAGGATTAATGAAAAAAAGAAAACAAAAGGAGTAATATTATAAAATTAACTTTAAATAACACCAAATAACTACAAAATAACAATATTCCATGACTATCTCAGAAATATTTCAAAGAGTTCAACGGTAATCCGTATACTGGGAATTAACCCAGTAAAAGAGGATTAATGAAAAACAGAAAACAAAAGGAGTAATATTAGAAAAATAACTTTAAATAACACCAAATAACTACAAAATTCACTGCCCTTCAAAAATATCCAATAAAGTAAACACAGCATAAATAACATTTAAAAAAAACATGTGAAATGTTATACACATCTCAGAATTTTAGTAGATTCAACTTTTTATTATTCTACCAATAAATGTTTAAAAGTAAAAATGTCAAATTGTCTAATGTTTGTTAGCAAAAATGTAGTATTTGTTCTCTCTTCGTCGGAAAACGCGATATTTAAAAACATGTCATGAACGGATGGTTTAAAATAAAAATAAAATAATATGCAGATTTTTCAACTTTGAAGGCAGGACTCGAATTACGAAGCTCTCGCGTCACAGCCAGTGGGGTTTGTACAAGTAAATACAACAAGTATTTAAGATGTACGTATTTTTTCAGCGAGTTGGTATCGCAGTAACTATTCTGCGAGTGAGTTGGGACTTTCAGCCATAGTGTTAGTAGCTGTTTTCGCAGCAAGTTTGATATTTAGATGTGTTTGCGACGAATTGTCGAGCCATTAAACTTGTATCCCTTCTTTCTTCCTATAACTATCCCAAGCTTTACCGTTCAGTTTGAGGAGTTTTTTCAAAATTTAAGTAGGTTAATTTTCGCCCGTTCATGACACGCTTATGTGTATTCGTTTTTGTTTAATGGTTAAGTTTTTGTAAATATTTTTCTTCCAAGCTATTGGATCAAATCGATCCCCTTTTTTACTATGTTTTTATGTAAAATAAGAAAAATAATGGCATTTTAGTTAGCCTCATCAAGTCTACTTTCTTGTGAAAGGTTTTTTATTTCAGAAAATTAGGTATGGGGCAAATTATGCGGTTTAATCCACCAAACAAAAAATTAATTTAAAAACTAAATACAGTATAAATAGCATAGATTTAATAACAGTATAAATATAAAATATATACATTTATAATAAATCACTAAAAGCTTAAAAGTAAAAATGTCTAATTGCCCATATAAATACCTCCATAAATGCAGGATTCTGTAGCCTAAAAAAAGGATTAAAGTATTGGTTAAAGGCACTGACTGACGAAAAAATTAACAGAAATCTGCAATTTGGGCTACACGCACCATAAATGCAAGATTCTGTAACAATAATAGAAACATCCTGTCCTTATTAAACTCCATATAAATCTCTGTTCAATTAAACTGATCCAAATATTATCTCAAAGTACCTTCATAAACTATGTTTCTCGTTTCTTGATTCGGGGTTCAATATGAATGTCTGTTAACTAAAGTCAACTTAAAAACTAAACACAGTATAAATAACATAGGAAAAAAACATGTGAAATGTTATACACATCTAAGAATTTAGATAGATTCAGCCTTTCATCATTGTACCACTAAAAGCTGAAAAGTAAAAATGTCAAATTGTTTTTTGCCTTGTGAACTCTGCATGAAAAATTAAACACAGTATAAATAAAGTATTGCTTGAATTGAATTTAAGTAAAATGTATATAATTCAACAAAAAAAAATAAAGTATTAAAGCAGGGGTGTCCAACCTTTTAGCTTCCTTGGGCCACATTGAAAAAATACGAATTGTCTTGGGCCACATAAAAATATACCTAACATTAAAAATTGTAAATGAGTAAAAAAAGTATAATGTATAGTTAACATATGTATTTATTTCATTATAAATTTTATTTATAAAAAGATAACTATAGGAGTCATAAAATTAATGTGATATTTGGCATTGAATTTGAAAAACTAAAGCTTCAGTATCTGGGTCGATTGAAGTGGTTGCAATTCTCATGGTGTTGTTAAGATGTTCATCCGATATTTTGGTTCTAATTTGACTCTTAGTGTGCTTCACTCTTGAAAATAGTTGTTCACAGATGTACATGCTTCCAAACGTTGATGACCAGAATAACGCTTGACTATGCAGTGAAGGATATTTATATCTGGGCAGGTATGATTTATAAGTACAACAAAGAGACTCGATTGAATTTCTCTTTAAGTTAGATGTCAGATTGCAACTCTATACATTCCATTTGACAATTTGCTAGCATTATATCTATACTGACTGTAAATAGAGTAGAAAACATGCAAAAAAACAATTGTTTATTTTCCCAAAAGTCCTGAAATCAATTTTAGATTCTTGTACGAAATCGGAAAGTAAGGCTGCGTATTTTATAACATTTTTAGAATTGTGCTTGGTCAGCGTCTCGAAATGCAAAAATTTTTTAACATTTAATTAGGCTTGCCATAATTTCAACTTCATGGATTTTACACTGAAGTAAAATCCATGAAGTGACGGGTGTTTGAGTCATTTAAATGAGCATTCAGATTTATCAAAATCTTCTAAATCTGCAAGCCAGTTATCATAAAGTTTCGGCACAGATTACTTTTCAATTTCATAAACAATTTGATATCATTATGTAGACTATAAAACCCTTTTCATATTTTCTCCACTGAGCTACCTTATTTCATAAGTATGAGCTACCTTATTTTATAAGTATCGCCATATTCAGCATCCAAGCTTTTAAGAAATTCCTGAAACTGGCGATGAATCAATCCCCAAGCCTTCATAAAATTCACCATTTTTAAGATGATTTGCATAACATGGTCCATTTTTTTCCTTTTCCGCATTACTTTTTATATCAAGGCAGGCTATTAATATTTTTTTTGCTTTGATCTCTCTCTCTCTGCTTTGAGCTCTCTCTGGGCCGCACTAACACTTGCTTTACTAGCAAGTGCCCGCGGCTGCTAGTGCCCGCAAGCAAGTTTACTGCAAGTGCCCGCAAGTGCTAGTGCCCGCGGGCCGCACTAACGCATGCGGCCCGCGGGCTGGACACCCCTGTAAAGTATAGGTAAAAGACCCTGACAAACGCAAAAATTAATAAAAATCTGCAATTAGGGCTCCACACACCATAAATGCAAGATTCTGTAGCAATAAACATCTCCATAATTAATATCTGTATAATAAATGTCTCTATAAATGCAAGATTTTGTAGCACAAATAATAAAGTATAGCTAGAAGGCATTTACAAACAAAAAAATGAATAGAAATATGCAATTAAGAGTTCCACGCACCATAAATGCAAGATTCTTTAGAAAAGAAAAAATTAAAGTATAGGTAGAAGCCACTCACAAACGTAAAAATTAATAGAAATCTGCAATTAGGGCTCCATGCAACATAAATGCAAGATCAGTTGTTTTCAAACAACTAATATAACCAAACATGTTATTTTTCACTCATTCATTAATATAATCCTTATGTTAAAAGGGTCAAAATATAGAGATGAAGCTAAACGTAAGAGAAACGTATGGTTAAACATAAATATGTATGGAATATGTGAGATTAAGAAATTAAAAAACATGAGACTTTTTAAAATCAAATTTAAAAAAAAATTATTGCTTTCATAGCACATAAAAATATTTATTGGTAAATTAAGATTTTTTTTATATATATATAAATATGGTGAGCAAAGTTTTTCATGCATAACCAAATCTATAAGTTGTACACATTTCTAAAGAATTGGAACCATGAGGAGTATCGAAGTTAAAAGGATTCGAATGTAAATACTTTAAAATTACTATTTTGAAAAATATATTTCCTTTGAAGCATTGAGCTTTTAACATATTTTTACGGTAATTCGTATACTGGGAATCA
Source organism: Dolomedes plantarius (assembly GCA_907164885.2). Lineage (NCBI taxonomy): Eukaryota > Metazoa > Arthropoda > Arachnida > Araneae > Dolomedidae > Dolomedes > Dolomedes plantarius. The sequence continues at coordinate 207,302,031 of OU015493.1, forward strand.
ACCCAGTAAAAAAGGATTAATGAAAAAAAGAAAACAAAAATAACACCAAATAATAACTCGAAATTAAAAAATGATCGAAATTAAAAAATTTTTATTAATTAAAAATTGACGGTAATAAAATTTAAAATTCGGGCTTCGAGGTGCACTTGCCCATAGTCTGCACCACCCGTGTGCCAAATTTCATGGCTGTAAGTTTCACAGATTTGCCTGGGGGCCGCCCACACACACACACACTCACACGCAAACATTCGCTTTTATTAATAAGATTCAAAATTGCAGATTTCTTACTCTAACCGTTAATTTTTTTTAAATGTAATTTTTAGCATACGAAGTTCTTAATTAATTTGTTTGTGATTTCGTATTACCTACTTTTATTTCATTTATAAACAGCGAAAGCCTTAGTGGAGGCCAAACGTCAGCTGTATAGGATAGTTACAACTGGATGTGAGCTGCAAATTTTATGAAGACGAGAAAATTCCTGAAATGTCTGATATATGTTTAAAACGCTCATCACGCCAGGTTTATATGCCTGATATGTCTGCTAAAATTATTTGGTTCAGTATCAGTTCATATTGAAAAAATTTTGATGAAAGATCATTTCGGTAATTGAAGATTGTTTTGTGCGTCTCGTTAAACGCATGTTTAAGCATGTGATTTCAATAATACAAAGTAAGTTATTCTGAATATTAGAAAAGAACAGATGAACTTGCCCGAAAAAAAGAAAATTTTTAAAGTATTGAAAAAAACCATCTAAGTACGTATAAAATTGCGCCTAAGCAAAGATATCCAGCCGAAAAGAATAAATCGCACAATTTTCCTCGCTTTAATGGCATAAACTACGCCAGATGATGGGCAAAAATATTTTTGTAATGTCACTTATTTGAGAATTGTGTTAGACGTAAAGTATTATCTTTATTATACATAACACATATTATGTTCATTATAACTGGATATTATTTTTATGCTGCTACAATTTTCCTTGCAAGCACAATTTATTTCGGCATATTTTCGAGTCCTCATTCTTCCCCCAAATTAATATGACAAATGAAAAGCGAAACCACTCACGTTAAGAAAAACAACTCCATTTTAAAGTATTCTCTCTGTGTGAAAACTTCTTTCAAAAGAAGTGTCATTTTTTAAAAAAAATTCTCAGTTTGGAGGAAAAAATAATAAACAGTATTTAAATTTTTTAAAAATATTTCTTATTCTAACAATGCACTATGGATGCGGTTCCTGATAAACAAAATTTTCTGTTCACTTAATTATTGCATTATAGTTTTAAGACGCCTTAACTTATGAGCTTTTATGAATCGCTCCATTTTTTTAATGGGCAAAAAGAAACCCATAACTTCGACAATAGGATTTTTTGTCGCTTCAAACAAAAGTTCGTAATAATCCCATTGAACTTTTTAAGTTCTAAAGTAGATGAAAATAGCTGAATAATACTTTTTGAAAATGAAGATGTTAAGCAATTTTCTTTTAAAAGCACTGAGATAATATTGTAAAAAATCTTACGCAGATCAACTTACTTGTAAAAGTGAAACTTTCTTATACACTGACTTTGGGAGTTTCACGAACCATATTTTGTGTCAATGGATTATATTAACCGTTAACAATAGGGTAAGTAATCTACATTTTAATCCATTTAGATTTTGATAAAAAGTTTAGTAAAGATCTGCTGAAAAGGGTCACATTGTTTAGAAAAGGGGACCATAGTGACACTTTGATTTTTTATATACAGACTGTAAAAGAGAAAATGCAACAAAAGTGGCTCCCAAATGTTCGTACACTTCTTGGCACACACCAATATTTTGCCCCACAATCATTTAATTTTCAAAAATACTATTTTTCTCACCAATAATGCATCATGTATTACGTACATTATATAAATATGTCATGTACTTTAATGGTAACACATTATTTAATTTCATGGTAACACATTAACATGGTAATTTTATTTTAAACTTTTTTAATAAGAAATCATATCTTTTAATCTTAAAACAACTCTGTATTAGATGGGTTTAATACTATAAATAATACAAGTCAGTGGAAGCAGAACTAGTTAAAATTGCAGAACATGTGATAAATTACTACCATTAAATAAAATGTTTCGAGGACTAACAGTTTCAAAATAGAAATTTCAAAAGATTAATGGCTTTACGTGATTTTTCATTCAGAACGTAGTAAAGTATCGGTTTTTTTTGTGAAATAATAAATAATTAAAATTTCTATTTACCTTTATTTTTATAAGATACGAGTGATAAAAATAAATAAAAGTCCTTAAGTAGTAACTGTAAGATAGAAAATAGTATAGATTTTGGTCTAATAAGGAAATTTTATCGCCTGCATTTTTGCACATCTGTGTTTGTTTCTTTTCTATCAGGTTTTGGCAACACATCAACTCATTATATTTTATTCTTCAAACCCGTCATAGTGATCCTAAGTTTTTTTTTCATCATGCAGGTCCTAAAAGCTTTGGTACTCTCGAAAAGTAGAATTAAATTTGGTAACATATAATAAAAAAAAGATATATCCATTTCTACAAAGAGAATGGAATCAAGAGAAAGGAATATTACTCAAAACACATTCAGGGCTGCTTTCGTCTTGATTGTCAAGTACATCTTCCATTCCCGCTGTCCTATGTGCGTCTGCATTGTATTTTGTGAACAATAAGTTCATCCTAAGTAGAACATGACGCATTAAAATATCCCTTCACAAACTCGTGACGATCCATCTTGAAAACATTGAACGGGGTTTTCCAATGTGAAATAAACTCTTCCAAATCAATAAACCATGTCCAGCCACAAATGTGACACATCTCAGAGATCTTTAAGATGTCAAATTGTACTCCATTGCATTCGAACCAACTCATTCAAGAGTCACTCGCAGCCCTGAATCATGAATAGCAGATGAACAAAACTTGAACAGTTCATGATAATCTCTGTCGCGATGTTCACTGGATTATTTTAATAAACTAAAGCGAGCATTGTGGCATGATCATGGATTCATTCTTTTGAAGTTTTTCGTACCTCAATTCTGACTCGATAATAATTTTGAAGATTTATTTCTTTTTTTCCAAATGGTCTGCTTAGCGGTCCAAGATTATCACGTCAACTTACATGCCTATGAATGAATTCTCACTTCTTTAAATGAAGCTGCATTTTTAATTCGTAAAATCCACTATCTTTTAACCCTTCAGCGGGCGTGCCAATTTTTGGAACATCTGCAGGCGCGCGTGGCACAATGACCAACGTCTCTTTCAACTTTCATTATTCCTTTTGTAATAAATTTTTTTTTCTTCAAATTGAAAATAATAATTCTGCGTTTTATGACAAGGTATAAAATGCTTATAATATTGAGATATATTTATAATTAAAGGCCAAAGAATTCAGATACAATCACCTTATTTCAAAACTGTCCGGTTTACTGGATCTAAGGACAACTTGCGAATGGATTCCTATTACGCCCAAAAACCTAAAAAATAATGAGATTGTCCATCTTCTTGATATGCCGGATGCCATGTAATAGCTGCACATTTGATCGATTACATCAGTTGCTGCTTTTGTCGTATAGTAATCCAGTATAATCGCTGGTTTACCACGGTTAAATCACGACTACTAATGAATGGAAAGGAATACAGGGGTCAGAAAATGAGACCTGCATTATAAAGGGTGTAGCTATAAATAGAAACTGATTAGAACATTCAAACCTTACATGTAAAACCAAACCATTCAAAATTCCAAAAATGTTGCACTCTGTACACGGGCTTGCCCGCTTAAGGCCGTCTGCACACGGGGCAACTCAAAAGAAACTGATAACTGACTCAAATCACAAACATGCCCGTGATAAGTCGTAACATATGTAATTGAATGGAGCCACGCACACGGCGCAACTGGTTACAAACCCGTCCCGCAACTGGTTACAAACCGTCGGACGGGTTTGTAACAAGTTGCGGTTACAAACCCGTCCGACGATTGTAACGCCCCTAAATAATCATTCCAAAGGCCGAAGTTAAAAGTTTGAATAACACAATTTCAAGTGTAGGAAAGAATGATCTACAAGTTCGACAACTTAAATTGTTCGTTTTGACGTAGGATTACGCTCCTCCATAACGGTCCTCCGGAAAGCTAAATTGCAGATGTTCTGCGTCGCGAGTTATAATTTTGGCGGCGCTCCAAACCTAGTGTGTATCGTTTGGGCAAGCAGTAAACAGTTAAACAGCAAAATTCCAAAATGCGTCAAAATTTTAACATATATATATATATATATACATATATATAAATATATATATATATATATATATATACATATATATATATATACATATATATATATATATATATATATATATTATATATATATATATATTATATATATATATATATATATATATATATATATATATATATATATATATATATATTATATATATATATTATATATATATATATATATATATATATATATATATATATATATATATATATATATATATATATATATATATATATATATATATATGTATACAGATACATATATACATAACACATACATACATATATACATACAAAAGAGGTAAGCAACTATAAGTAATCCTACGTTAATAACCCGCGGTACTTTCGTTAGAAGAGACTACCTGAAACTTTTTTAGATATATTTGAAGCTGTATTATGCAACTATTCCATTGAATAAGTTTCAGTCTTTCGAAAGAATTCAAGAAATTTCAACAATATCTACAGATTTTAAAAAGGGAGTCAACAATATGATGCAGATATTTCAGTCCAAATGAAGACTTTTTATCGGTTTTCTCAATTTTTGTAAAATTCGGTTAGTTTTAAAATAGGGTAATATATATATATATATATGTGTAACGCTCTGTACATCACGTAATGGAGGAGATGATACACCCAAGATTCGCGGCCGCGATTCAGCACTTTTGTAGTCGAGGCAGAGAGATGAGAAGAGACTTGAGGAACACTAAGTGAGACATAGTGTAATCCGCATATAGGGGAGGAAAACCCATAGAGGAGAGGCATTGAAGGGAGGCACAGAACAGAAATACGACGCATATTATTTTATTCGGGATTATAATGTAGACAAATATTATTCAGCAAAACACAGGTATCTTGACAACTGGACACACACAATAGCAACACCACCGGTCCCTGCCGGAGCGCAATTCAGAAGGCAGATTTTACATCGCTATATCGGACAGCAGCGGAGCAGCGCGAAAACAGAACAAGGTTAATAAGAGAGGCGAGGAAGCAGAGCTAGGATGACACCAGGACAAGACATAGACAGACAGTAAAGTGACCGAGGGAAAATCTTTTTATTGGCTACAATTGGGCATCTGACTTGATTACATAAGGGTTACATGATGTTCCGAAAAGCGCACCGTGGCGAAAATAACACGTGGTGCTGATTCATGTTTACAAATATCTTTAACGCGCGTGCACTAAGGGGTAATATTGGTGGTTATTTGTTTCATTCCTAGGTCGCAATTAGAAGAAAGGGACTGTACTTTATTGAGAAGAAAGAAGGATAGTTTTAAATACGCATTAGATATATAATGGTGGGCTGTTATTATCACAATATTGTTACATGTTTGGGAGCCAATTTGGCGTTTTATCGCCAAAGTGCGATGTTTCGGGAGTTGTGGAATTAAAACCAAGGAGTAAGTGATAAATCTGGATATTCGGTTGATTGTTGGAAAATCGTTTGGTTGTGTAGTGTGGCAACGCGGGTTTTTGTTGTACGAGATTAATAGGGTTTTAGAACAGTAATTGAGTTTTAAGCGTAGTTCTTGAAGAGCTAGGTGAGCGTTTTCTTGGGAAGTTCAAGTTCTCTCGGTGTAGAGGGTTCTACGGATCTTTGGTAAAAAAAGGTCGTATAAGTTTATTATTAAGTGCTATAATAATTGTATTATTGTATGTGTTGTAAAACTTGAGATTCCTGCTGTAAGAGTGGAATGTGTAGGTGCTGAGGATTGTTAATTTCAGCGAAAATTTGCAGTAATATTGTCCTCTACTGCTGTTACTTGTAAAAGAAGATTCTATGTTATCTATGTTCTGCTGTTTATATAAATTTCCTCTGTTTCTCAATTTGTGGTAACTGGCATGATTTATTTCTGTTGCATTTGAAATTCACTTGTAGATTTTATTTTTCCCCGTACCACGAAGTTGGTACAATATATATAACGATTTTGGTGTGGGAAAGTCATTCGTTAATATTTTCAGTGACTGTATTTATTTATTTCAAGAAAGCAATCTTTATGTTTACCAATCATAAAAGATGCGGCCATTAATTTTTAGGACCGATCTAATAATTCCAGGAAATATTACATAAAATACATACCCATATAATATGTTTCGAAGTAACTCCCACTTGGCGTAATGCACTTCCGTGCTCGGCTGTATAAGCTTCGGAAACAACTTTGAAAGTCTCTTTCGGAATGCTCTATAACGTGGACGTCACCGTTTTCTTGATGGTTTCGCCATCCTCAAATCTAGTTCCCTTCAGCAAATCTTTCAGTTTTGGATACAATAAAAAGTCTGCCGGTGCTAAGTTCGGAGAGAATGGGGGGGAGGATGCATTTCCAAGATCTCATGCTGGGCCAATTTGGAAAAGATATTTCACACCACGAGGTATTCAATTTGTTTTAAATAATATTTTAAAATTTAAATTATATAGGGACGAATCTGGTGTAGCGTGTTTTAACCCTTCAGCGGGCGCGCCAATTTTTGCAACATCACCAGGCGCGCGTTGCACAAAGTGCGACGTCTCTTTAAACCTTGATTATTTATTCCTTTTGCAATTAACTCTTTTTTTCAAACTGGAAATATTAATTCTGAGTTTTATGACAAGATATAAAATGTTGATAATATTGAGATTATTTATAATTAAAAGCCAAAAATGAATAAGAAGAAATTTTCTCAAAAAATTAAAATTTATTTTTAAAACACAAATAATTTGTTCAATTCTCTTCAGTTTTCTTCAATTTTTTCACATCGCATACATATAGTACGGATTTTGCAATGCGCCTGGCATGAAAAACTATTACATTTATGTAGAAAATTGATTTGTGAGAGATGTAGACTTCGACCTGGGCGAATTCTATTCCGTTGGGCTTAAGCGTCCAATAGGAAAGCTTTGCGCGCGCGTGACGTCACCTTTTTGGAGAGAGCTTTTGGAGCTAACACGCAGACCTCCCGCGTTACATGGACGAGTAAAGTCGTGCCGTCTTCCCCGCGTCGCGTTTTTATCGAATTCGCTAAACCAGGGGTTCTCAACCTTTCAGGCTCTGCGCCCCCCTTTGAACAGTGATGTGAGGTCACGCCTCCCCCTCCCCCACCACCACCACTACCACCATATGTGGTCAATGTATGTAGTACGATCGGAATTTGAAACTGAAGCCGGTTATTAAATGAAAATATAGAATTGATAATTTCATACAAAAAATTTAATATTACTACACATATCTTAATTTGGACCATATCATTATTAGAACATATGAAATCAAAGAATTAAATACAGATCAAATATATTTGCGGTAATCAAGGATCTAGATGAGGTTGGCATGTAATAAAAGTCACTTTTACAATATTAATGAGAGGGCTCACAATGTTTGTCCGTGACAAGTTTTTGAATATTAGGTTGTAACTGTTACAAAGCACACCTCGGGTCACTTTCAACTTCCAGACGTGCGACAATTATAGTGTTTTTACAATTACGACAATTATCGCGTGCGACAATTATAGTGTTTTTACAATTACGACAATTATCGCGTGCGACAATTATAGTGTTTTTACAATTACGACAATTATCGCGTGCGACAATTATAGTGTTTTTACAATTACGACAATTATCGCGTGCGACAATTATAGTGTTTTTACAATTACGACAATTATCGCGTACGACAATTATAGTGTTTTTACAATTACGACAATTATCGCGTGCGACAATTATAGTGTTTTTACAATTACGACAATTATCGCGTACGACAATTATAGTGTTTTTACAATTACGACAATTATCGCGTGCGACAATTATAGTGTTTTTACAATTACGACAATTATCGCGTACGACAATTATAGTGTTTTTACAATTACGACAATTATCGCGTGCGACAATTATAGTGTTTTTACAATTACGACAATTATCGCGTGCGACAATTATAGTGTTTTTACAATTACGACAATTATCGCGTACGACAATTATCGTATTCGTGTTCGTATGTCGAAAATATGTTATGATTACACTGTGACCGCAAAATTGAGTACAGTAAATTACAGTTAGTTTTACTTTTTATTTTACTTTTTTAATCACGCCTCCCTTGAAATTCTTCTACGCCTCCCCAGGGGGGCGCGCCCCCCCCCCCAGGTTGAGAACCGCTGCGCTAAACGAATTGGGATGTTTCGGAGTCCCCATCTCACAGGTGAACCATGCTCTGTAGTTAAACCTTAATTTACCTTCCTCGTAAATTTGTAAATTGTAAATAGCGTGATGTCTTTTCTTTATGTGTTTAAAAGTAAATAAAATGTTAGTTTAGATATTAATCTTTTTATTCCTTTAGTATAATTCTTTCCGTAAAGTTACTTACCCCTAGATGCCGTCCTACATTTATTACACTTAATCGCGGTAGTTACATTATTTAGCCGTCCGCATATAAATTAAACTTTCCTCTTTTTTTTTTTGCTGACACCTCTGGTTCTGCTTCTCGGGAAGTTTCCACTATATATTTTAGTAAGAATCCAGTTATGTCTGGAGGAAGAGATAGAATAATTTCCCGGGTCTTCCAAGTGGCTTTCGAGAAGTTCTAAAGCCAAAGAATGCAGATACAATCACCTTCTTTCAAAACTGCCCGGATTATTGGATGTAAGGACAACTTGCGAATGGATTCCTATTATGTCCAAAAACCTAAAAAACAACGCGAGAGTACCGATACCGTGTCATAGCTGCACATTTGATCCACTACATGAACTCCTGCTTTTGTCGTATTGTAATCCAGTATAATCGCTGGTTCACCAGAATCGTCATCCACTGTTACATCATCATGCATTGACGACAAAAGTATGACTCCCTTATTTTTTTTCGTATAGTGTTCCTATGCTACGAAATGTAAAATTTCTTTTAAACATCGGGAACAAAATTATTAATAATTATTTAGTTTTTAAAATTTCATCAGGATATTTCTTTGATTAGCCTTTTTAAATTTATAATCATAAAAAAGCAACTTTGTAAATGCTTAGAATTATTTTAGCGAAATAACCAAAAATAAAATAAGGAATATTTTCTTACATGACCATAGAAGTATCCGCTGTTGGAATCACGACTAACAATGAATGGAAAGGAATACGAAGGTCAGAAAATGAGACCTGCATTATAAAGGGTGTAGCTATAAATAGAAACTGATTAGAACATTCAAACCTTACATGTAAAACCAAACCATTCAAAATTCCAAAAATGTTGCACTCTGTACACGGGCTTGCCCGCTTAAGGCCGTCTGCACACGGGGCAACTCAAAAGAAACTGATAACTGACTCAAATCACAAACATGCCCGTGATAAGTCGTAACATATGTAATTGAATGGAGCCACGCACACGGCGCAACTGGTTACAAACCCGTCCCGCAACTGGTTACAAATCGTCGGACGGGTTTGTAACAAGTTGCGGTTACAAACCCGTCCGACGATTGTAACGCCCCTAAATAATCATTCCAAAGGCCGAAGTTAAAAGTTTGAATAACACAATTTCAAGTGTAGGAAAGAATGATCTACAAGTTCGACAACTTAAATTGTTCGTTTTGACGTAGGATTACGCTCCTCCATAACGGTCCTCCGGAAAGCTAAATTGCAGATGTTCTGCGTCGCGAGTTATAATTTTGGCGGCGCTCCAAACCTAGTGTGTATCGTTTGGGCAAGCAGTAAACAGTTAAACAGCAAAATTCCAAAATGCGTCAAAATTTTAACATATATATATATATATATACATATATATAAATATATATATATATATATATATATACATATATATATATATATACATATATATATATATATATATATATATATTATATATATATATATATATTATATATATATATATATTATATATATATATATATATATATATATATATATATATTATATATATATATATTATATATATATATATATATATATATATATATATATTATATATATATATATATATATATATATATATATATATATATATATATATATATATATATGTATACAGATACATATATACATAACACATACATACATATATACATACAAAAGAGGTAAGCAACTATAAGTAATCCTACGTTAATAACCCGCGGTACTTTCGTTAGAAGAGACTACCTGAAATTTTTTTAGATATATTTGAAGCTGTATTATGCAACTATTCCATTGAATAAGTTTCAGTCTTTCGAAAGAATTCAAGAAATTTCAACAATATCTACAGATTTTAAAAAGGGAGTCAACAATATGATGCAGATATTTCAGTCCAAATGAAGACTTTTTATCGGTTTTCTCAATTTTTGTAAAATTCGGTTAGTTTTAAAATAGGGTAATATATATATATATATATATGTGTAACGCTCTGTACATCACGTAATGGAGGAGATGATACACCCAAGATTCGCGGCCGCGATTCAGCACTTTTGTAGTCGAGGCAGAGAGATGAGAAGAGACTTGAGGAACACTAAGTGAGACATAGTGTAATCCGCATATAGGGGAGGAAAACCCATAGAGGAGAGGCATTGAAGGGAGGCACAGAACAGAAATACGACGCATATTATTTTATTCGGGATTATAATGTAGACAAATATTATTCAGCAAAACACAGGTATCTTGACAACTGGACACACACAATAGCAACACCACCGGTCCCTGCCGGAGCGCAATTCAGAAGGCAGATTTTACATCGCTATATCGGACAGCAGCGGAGCAGCGCGAAAACAGAACAAGGTTAATAAGAGAGGCGAGGAAGCAGAGCTAGGATGACACCAGGACAAGACATAGACAGACAGTAAAGTGACCGAGGGAAAATCTTTTTATTGGCTACAATTGGGCATCTGACTTGATTACATAAGGGTTACATGATGTTCCGAAAAGCGCACCGTGGCGAAAATAACACGTGGTGCTGATTCATGTTTACAAATATCTTTAACGCGCGTGCACTAAGGGGTAATATTGGTGGTTATTTGTTTCATTCCTAGGTCGCAATTAGAAGAAAGGGACTGTACTTTATTGAGAAGAAAGAAGGATAGTTTTAAATACGCATTAGATATATAATGGTGGGCTGTTATTATCACAATATTGTTACATGTTTGGGAGCCAATTTGGCGTTTTATCGCCAAAGTGCGATGTTTCGGGAGTTGTGGAATTAAAACCAAGGAGTAAGTGATAAATCTGGATATTCGGTTGATTGTTGGAAAATCGTTTGGTTGTGTAGTGTGGCAACGCGGGTTTTTGTTGTACGAGATTAATAGGGTTTTAGAACAGTAATTGAGTTTTAAGCGTAGTTCTTGAAGAGCTAGGTGAGCGTTTTCTTGGGAAGTTCAAGTTCTCTCGGTGTAGAGGGTTCTACGGATCTTTGGTAAAAAAAGGTCGTATAAGTTTATTATTAAGTGCTATAATAATTGTATTATTGTATGTGTTGTAAAACTTGAGATTCCTGCTGTAAGAGTGGAATGTGTAGGTGCTGAGGATTGTTAATTTCAGCGAAAATTTGCAGTAATATTGTCCTCTACTGCTGTTACTTGTAAAAGAAGATTCTATGTTATCTATGTTCTGCTGTTTATATAAATTTCCTCTGTTTCTCAATTTGTGGTAACTGGCATGATTTATTTCTGTTGCATTTGAAATTCACTTGTAGATTTTATTTTTCCCCGTACCACGAAGTTGGTACAATATATATAACGATTTTGGTGTGGGAAAGTCATTCGTTAATATTTTCAGTGACTGTATTTATTTATTTCAAGAAAGCAATCTTTATGTTTACCAATCATAAAAGATGCGGCCATTAATTTTTAGGACCGATCTAATAATTCCAGGAAATATTACATAAAATACATACCCATATAATATGTTTCGAAGTAACTCCCACTTGGCGTAATGCACTTCCGTGCTCGGCTGTATAAGCTTCGGAAACAACTTTGAAAGTCTCTTTCGGAATGCTCTATAACGTGGACGTCACCGTTTTCTTGATGGTTTCGCCATCCTCAAATCTAGTTCCCTTCAGCAAATCTTTCAGTTTTGGATACAATAAAAAGTCTGCCGGTGCTAAGTTCGGAGAGAATGGGGGGGAGGATGCATTTCCAAGATCTCATGCTGGGCCAATTTGGAAAAGATATTTCACACCACGAGGTATTCAATTTGTTTTAAATAATATTTTAAAATTTAAATTATATAGGGACGAATCTGGTGTAGCGTGTTTTAACCCTTCAGCGGGCGCGCCAATTTTTGCAACATCACCAGGCGCGCGTTGCACAAAGTGCGACGTCTCTTTAAACCTTGATTATTTATTCCTTTTGCAATTAACTCTTTTTTTCAAACTGGAAATATTAATTCTGAGTTTTATGACAAGATATAAAATGTTGATAATATTGAGATTATTTATAATTAAAAGCCAAAAATGAATAAGAAGAAATTTTCTCAAAAAATTAAAATTTATTTTTAAAACACAAATAATTTGTTCAATTCTCTTCAGTTTTCTTCAATTTTTTCACATCGCATACATATAGTACGGATTTTGCAATGCGCCTGGCATGAAAAACTATTACATTTATGTAGAAAATTGATTTGTGAGAGATGTAGACTTCGACCTGGGCGAATTCTATTCCGTTGGGCTTAAGCGTCCAATAGGAAAGCTTTGCGCGCGCGTGACGTCACCTTTTTGGAGAGAGCTTTTGGAGCTAACACGCAGACCTCCCGCGTTACATGGACGAGTAAAGTCGTGCCGTCTTCCCCGCGTCGCGTTTTTATCGAATTCGCTAAACCAGGGGTTCTCAACCTTTCAGGCTCTGCGCCCCCCTTTGAACAGTGATGTGAGGTCACGCCTCCCCCTCCCCCACCACCACCACTACCACCATATGTGGTCAATGTATGTAGTACGATCGGAATTTGAAACTGAAGCCGGTTATTAAATGAAAATATAGAATTGATAATTTCATACAAAAAATTTAATATTACTACACATATCTTAATTTGGACCATATCATTATTAGAACATATGAAATCAAAGAATTAAATACAGATCAAATATATTTGCGGTAATCAAGGATCTAGATGAGGTTGGCATGTAATAAAAGTCACTTTTACAATATTAATGAGAGGGCTCACAATGTTTGTCCGTGACAAGTTTTTGAATATTAGGTTGTAACTGTTACAAAGCACACCTCGGGTCACTTTCAACTTCCAGACGTGCGACAATTATAGTGTTTTTACAATTACGACAATTATCGCGTGCGACAATTATAGTGTTTTTACAATTACGACAATTATCGCGTGCGACAATTATAGTGTTTTTACAATTACGACAATTATCGCGTGCGACAATTATAGTGTTTTTACAATTACGACAATTATCGCGTGCGACAATTATAGTGTTTTTACAATTACGACAATTATCGCGTACGACAATTATAGTGTTTTTACAATTACGACAATTATCGCGTGCGACAATTATAGTGTTTTTACAATTACGACAATTATCGCGTACGACAATTATAGTGTTTTTACAATTACGACAATTATCGCGTGCGACAATTATAGTGTTTTTACAATTACGACAATTATCGCGTACGACAATTATAGTGTTTTTACAATTACGACAATTATCGCGTGCGACAATTATAGTGTTTTTACAATTACGACAATTATCGCGTGCGACAATTATAGTGTTTTTACAATTACGACAATTATCGCGTACGACAATTATCGTATTCGTGTTCGTATGTCGAAAATATGTTATGATTACACTGTGACCGCAAAATTGAGTACAGTAAATTACAGTTAGTTTTACTTTTTATTTTACTTTTTTAATCACGCCTCCCTTGAAATTCTTCTACGCCTCCCCAGGGGGGCGCGCCCCCCCCCCAGGTTGAGAACCGCTGCGCTAAACGAATTGGGATGTTTCGGAGTCCCCATCTCACAGGTGAACCATGCTCTGTAGTTAAACCTTAATTTACCTTCCTCGTAAATTTGTAAATTGTAAATAGCGTGATGTCTTTTCTTTATGTGTTTAAAAGTAAATAAAATGTTAGTTTAGATATTAATCTTTTTATTCCTTTAGTATAATTCTTTCCGTAAAGTTACTTACCCCTAGATGCCGTCCTACATTTATTACACTTAATCGCGGTAGTTACATTATTTAGCCGTCCGCATATAAATTAAACTTTCCTCTTTTTTTTTTGCTGACACCTCTGGTTCTGCTTCTCGGGAAGTTTCCACTATATATTTTAGTAAGAATCCAGTTATGTCTGGAGGAAGAGATAGAATAATTTCCCGGGTCTTCCAAGTGGCTTTCGAGAAGTTCTAAAGCCAAAGAATGCAGATACAATCACCTTCTTTCAAAACTGCCCGGATTATTGGATGTAAGGACAACTTGCGAATGGATTCCTATTATGTCCAAAAACCTAAAAAACAACGCGAGAGTACCGATACCGTGTCATAGCTGCACATTTGATCCACTACATGAACTCCTGCTTTTGTCGTATTGTAATCCAGTATAATCGCTGGTTCACCAGAATCGTCATCCACTGTTACATCATCATGCATTGACGACAAAAGTATGACTCCCTTATTTTTTTTCGTATAGTGTTCCTATGCTACGAAATGTAAAATTTCTTTTAAACATCGGGAACAAAATTATTAATAATTATTTAGTTTTTAAAATTTCATCAGGATATTTCTTTGATTAGCCTTTTTAAATTTATAATCATAAAAAAGCAACTTTGTAAATGCTTAGAATTATTTTAGCGAAATAACCAAAAATAAAATAAGGAATATTTTCTTACATGACCATAGAAGTATCCGCTGTTGGAATCACGACTAACAATGAATGGAAAGGAATACGAAGGTCAGAAAATGAGACCTGCATTAGAAAGGGTGTAGCTATAAATAGAAACTGCTTAGAACATCCAAACCTTACATGTAAAAGCAAACCATTCAAAATTATGAAAATGTTGCACTTTATACAAGGGCGCGCCCGATGAAGGGTTAAAGCTCATCCATTTCTTTGGTTGGAGCAATTTATGAAATGACTTGTGTTGGAAGGTGCAGAAAAGTTCGGGTTATCTGAAAATGCCATATTTATTGGATGATAAGCGTTTATGTAGTTGTCAATAGTACACATATATTCTCCATAGGTTAACATTCAAGGGAGCGAATCCAATAGGGTTAGTACACAGCAGACTTAAAAGTTAATATGCATTCATACAGGAAAATTATCCTTACTTCATGACTCTGAAAAAATAATTTTTAAATCTGACTTTTAAAGAAATCAAAATAAAGGAAAATTTTATTAGCATTTTTATGACACTGATAATGGAAAAAAAAATCCCCTATTGCCAAAGGTTCCGAAATATTACGCGAAAGTTGAGTTCTGCCAGCCGCGCCCAGTATTACCTCCCGTGACAGCAATCGAAGGAAATGAATGGTCCAGATTATAGAAATACAGATTCATCAACGACATCACTTATCACTGTCACGTAGCTTACCAAGAAAACTACAGACTTTTCCAGAAACTTTTCTTGCCGCATTTTCTTTCATCCCTCACCCAAAGAATATTTTGAGAGGGGAAAAAAGAATAATATTTCATTTCATTTTTTTTAGAAACCCCACTCTTCAAAAACACAAATTTACTCATCAATCCCGACATTATGAAGGAAACATGCCGGAGGATGCAGTCGTGTTATTTCAGTTTGTTTTTTAACAAGTGTACATTCTTACAAAGTCAAATTGTAAACTACAAATTGGGGAGGGTTTTTTTTTTTTGAATGATAGTTAAGCTTTTATAAATTTTTCTTGCCTGAAAAAAATATTCATAAGGAATGAAAAATTTCTTTCCATTGCAGTTATTTTTTTCTTTCCTTAAATGGAAGTACGGACCTAAATTTTGGATTTTCAATGTTAACTATCGGAAAACTTTTGAGGTAGTCAAAGGGAAATTTTTTTTGGATTGTCATAATTGCAATTTCTTCGCAGCTTTCAGTGGACGGTACACCTTGGATATGCGAAAAATGCCAGGAAATTGAGTCAGTTTTCGCAATTTTTACATGATTTTATTAACTCACTTTCTTCTTTGTTTGTGTGTTTGTATGTTTGTTCACTCCAAATCTTGTAATGAAATGAAATCTTATCTGAACGAGAATTGACTATGATTAGTCATTGCTTTACATTTTACACTCATTACACATGATAAGGTAATCTTTTGTAATTATTACCATGTTTTTATTAATTTGCTTTCTTGTTTGTGTGTTTGTGGGTCTGTTCAGTCCAAATCTTGCAATCGATTTTTAACTTCCCGACTAGCTAGATATTTTAAACTCTTAGAATAGCTCAGAACACGATGGCAATGCATTCTTTTGATACTTTTAGCCATCTGTAAGCAGTATTGAATTCTCTTTCAGTTAATTTTGTTTTGTAGACTGTGTAGCCATCTATCGGCCGGGACGGGAACGAAAAGTTAAACGCAAGTTAACTTCCAATTAACTTCATTTTCTTTTAAATTCATGGGATAATTCATCAAAAAAATTTTTTAAAGTATTTATTAATACATAGAACTGTCAAGTTTATATGATTCAACAGAAAATTTAAAAACGTGGTATCATAATAATTATCTAGGGGTCTTTTACCAAGGATCCTAAATATTTCGCGAAGGTTCATAAATAATTACAAGATAAAAAGTTCTTTTTATCTTGTAATTATTTATGAACACATTTACCAATAAAGCAAATTGAATGAAAATTTCTGAACTGTTATAAGAAACATAACTTGTTGTCACAAAAATATCATATGGATCTAAATTATTTAAATATACGTATAAGGAAATGATTTCCATGTCGTACCCCGGCAAGAAAAGTGACACAACTCCAAAATGCAGCCTTTGAGAAAAATCAACTTAAAGAATATTATCCTGCTTGAACTAGCATTCCAATCAAACTGATACAGCTGCCCTCTGGTGGGCAAATTGCGAGATAGAGATGTGTCGCTTTTCGGGCACTTCATACATATTTTTCAATGACATAACCTTAAGATTGCCATTTTTTTACTTGTGTCACTTTTCTTGCCGGAGTGCGATGTGTCAATGCGCGCATAACTGATGTTAATTTTTATTTATTAACTCTAAGGGCTTCGCCCATAGGCTCGCTACGCTCGCTCCTCTGTTATGGCTAATAGCGAGATACATACGGGTGATTCTCGGGCAATGTAACAGCCTCCATCCATTTACTGTTGTCACCCTTAACGCGAAGGGCGTTTCATCACTGTTAAATTATCAGCTTTAAAATTCAATTAAAAATCGAAAATTTAAGATATAGACTTGAAATGAGGTTTATATGAATAAGAAAGCTTTCAGCTTCCAGAGGATGTAAATGTTTTCTTTGTAAGATAAAAACTGGAGGAGCATCGATATTACATCCACATAGAGGACGATATTTCTTGAAAAGCTGTGTTTCATTTTTTTGATGAAAATATTAGTCTGTTTTAAAATATTTTTAAACAAATGAGGTTTAGTTTGAAAGAGAAATGTCTGTACTCTTAGACTGTAAAAAGATAAAAATTCTACGATCATTTTTTGGCGAGTTATCGTAATCTAAAGATGAAAAAGTCAATATTTCTGGAAAAACTGTGTTTTATTTTTTGATGAAAATATCAGTCTGTTTTAAAATATTTTTAAACAAATGAGGTTTAGTTTGAAAGAAAAATATATGTAGTCTTAGATTGTAGAAAGATCAAAATTCTACGATAAATTTTTGGCAAGTTATTCTAATCTGAAGATGTAAAAGTCATATTTCCCACAAAACATAAAATAATAAAAAAACCTAACAGTCCGACGAAGATGAGACATGTCTTTCTTTGTTCCCCCCATTTTTCTGCATCCATTGGTATCGCTCTCAACCCCATACACCCAGCGGTTTCGGAGGAGATAGCGTGACAAGCTTTTGACAGCGGCAGCGGGAGTTACTTTTTTTTAGAATAGGGAGACTAAACGCACTTTAAGGGAACGATGGACGTTAATTTTTTTTTTACTTTTAGCATATAGATATGATATTTTGTACATTTATACATTTTCCCATAAGTACACAGAATACCTAAAAAAATTTGCAATCTTGTTG
The DNA here is from genome assembly GCA_907164885.2 of Dolomedes plantarius. Lineage (NCBI taxonomy): Eukaryota > Metazoa > Arthropoda > Arachnida > Araneae > Dolomedidae > Dolomedes > Dolomedes plantarius. Next base: position 207,320,380 of record OU015493.1, read on the forward strand.
TAATTTTAAGATTTTAAAAATATTTTTAATTTATAAACAATATTTGAATATGCTCCTTGCAACTTAAGTTTTGAGATATTTACTCGATTTTGTATTTTAATCACTTAAAACTGTAAACTTTAAAACAAATCTGGGTATCAATCATTTAATCCCTTGAAAAGTTAATTTTTGAGAGATTTTTCTCTGAATTCATTCCGATTTTCATCCAAATTTTGCCTTTTAATAACTCATAATTACAAGATAAAAAGAAATCTTTATATACCATGTTTATATACTATGAATCATATAAACTTGACAATTCTATGTATTGAAAAATACTTTAAAAAATGTTTTTTATGAATTATCCCATCAACTTGAAAGAAAATGAAGTTAATTGGAAGTTAACTTGCGGTTAACTTTTCATTCCCGTCCCAGCCGATAGATGGCTGCACCAGTCTACAAAACAAAATTAACTGAAAAGGAATTAAATGCTGCTTAAAGATGGCTAAAATTATTAAAAGAATGCATTGTCATCGTGTTCTGAGCTATTCTAAAAGTTTCAAATGTCTAGCTAGTCGGGAAGTTAGTTAAAAATCGATTGCAAGATTTGTACTGGATAAACACTCACACAAACAAGAACGCGAGTTAATAAAAGCATGGTAATAAATCAAATTTAATTACTTTAATGAAGTCGAATTGTAAAATGCATATACAATTTCTTTGTAAACAGTATCAGGATTCTTCGTTATCAATTTCATGAATTTCGAACAAAAATTAAGTCGCATGGAGCACTTAAAAAATCCAATAATTACAAGATAAAAAGAACTTTTTATATACCACGTTTTTAAATTTTCTGTTGAATCATATAAACTTGACAGTTTTATGTATCAATAAATACTTTTAAAAAAAGTATCCATCAACTTGAAAGAAAATGTTCAAATACGTAGTAAAGAAATCAATTATAAGAAATTTTCAAACAACAAAATTAACTGAAAATGAATTGAATTATGTTTAAAGAGGGCTAAAAGTATTAAAAGAATGCATTGTCATCGTGTTCTGAGATATTCTAAAAGTTTAAAATGTCTAGCTTGTCGGGGAGTTAGTTAAAAATCGATTGCAAGATTTGTGCTGGACAAAAAAGAAAGCGAGTTAGTAAAAACGTGGTAAAGAACTTGAAAAATCTGTTTTGAGAAAAACAGGTTTAAATTTTATTACTACCCTTACCCTTTTTTACTTACACCGTAGAAGCTTCATAAATGATTTTTTGCTTGAAATAACTATTTTCGTACTATTATTATCCTATATATATACGAGGGTTGGGGTTTAAGTCATGGCAACTATTTTTTTTTCTTGAAGATACCAGTCCGGTTGGAAAATGTGACATATACAGACGAAAGGACAATGTTTTAACTAGATGTGTGGACAATGAATAGCACTGAAATATCGTAACACACTAATTTATTACGGTAGTATACAGGAAAATATGGCCTTCACCGTGCAAAAGAATGATAACAAAGTACACATAAAGCTGACATGACATACCTGGGCCTAAAGACCCTCAATGTATTCCCCTGCCCGTGCTACTGTACGATATGGTAGGTCATTATTCCCAAGGGCTTCTAGTAATTCACTGTGACATTCCATCGCATTTCTCCCTCGGAGAACGGCTATTTTGATATAAGCGCGCTGCTCAAGACGGGTTACTTCCATCTCGCACGACACTCGCCAACTGACTGATTTCAGAGCCCTCGCTGCGCTACTACCAGCTATCACAGAGCCATCTGTTATTCTGCATACACACTATGCCTGCAGAACTTCCACACGACATATCTACGTTTGTGATCCGTTCACATATCTACAAGAAAAAAAATAGTTGCCATGACTTTATACCCCAACCCTCGTCTATATATATATGTTTTACAATAACACAATCAATATTACAATATAAAAGATTTGCTCAAATAAAGGTCCACGGTCCCCTTAGTATAAAGAAAACATTTGGCTTATTATAAAGATGTAGAATCTTTTAATGACCTTCATTTTCAATATTTAGAATTAACAAAAATTTTAAAAAAAATTTCGACAAAAATTTTCTCAGGAAATCTTTTGTAAAATTTTTATTGCCTAAGAAAACTCTACGCGTTTAGGTTGTTTTACGAAGATGGTTACCATGTATAGAAACTATCGAGCATTTATCTCGAATAGTTTTTGAAATATCATGAGCGTTGCGCTCATGATAAAATCGTATTTTGAGTAAAATGCATTTTAAGTTAAAATTTTGCATAAAAATCTCTGTTTGGATGTCCACAATTATTTTAAAATCTTATGATGTCATTGTCGTATCACAAAAACAGTGGTACCAAATTGTTAAGAATAAATCCAGGTTTTAATAAATATAAAAAACAAACAAAATCGACTTTTGACCATTTTCAAGATCTATGACAGAGTACAATTTGAAAAAATATTTTAATCCGAGTAGGCAATCCTTGGACATATTTTCTCCATAGGTTAACATTGAACTGAGCGAAGCGAATAGGTATAGTACACAGCAGCCTAAAATTTGTACATATTTAACTGGAGTAACGAATACAAAAGTTCTCTTTCATATCAAATATAACCGTCATTTTCGAAGTATTTTTCCAAAGTTCATAACTTTTACCATGTGAAGTAAAATAGATTATACTTTTGATATCGTCTCTATATATAAAACAGTTCCGTAACTGACTGAGAGACTGACTGACCGACAGATAACGCACAGACCAAACCGCTGGACCTAAAGGGCTGAAATTTTGCATGGCGATTCTTCTTATAGCGTAGGGGTGCACTAAGAGAGATTTTTGAAAAATTCTTCTTCGATTGCTTAAAATTAAATTTTTAAGCTGTTTTTGTAACATTCTTTAAATTTTGCATTTAAAATAATAACCTGAGGGTTATAAAATTCATATCAAGTGAAAGATCATTAGAAATTCCTTTAAAATCAAATCTTTTTGAATCTTTACCTCCATTTTTTGATTTTTAGGGAATTTTTAAACATTAATTTTTAGAATTTAATTTATTAAATACCGATCACATGGTTTCTTTTCATTTTGTGATACTTTAAAATAAATTTGCATCACGTGCAGAACAAAGAAATAAATTAACAAAATATATATTAAAACACTGTAAAATATATAATTTAACCCCTAGACTCATTGAGATGGAATTCTTTAAAGAATTTAACTCAAATTAGTGTGTTTTATGGATATTAAACATGCAAATTTATTGCATACATTAACCGTTGTGTTTAATTTGAATATGTTCTTCTACATATTTTTGTCTATAAAAATATCCGTTACGATTTTTTTATAAATATGTATTTTTTTTAGCATTAGTTGCATATAATGGCCGTTGTATTTATTATAAATATATTTTTTGGCATTAATTGCATACATTGAGGGTTGTATTTAATTTGAATGTACTCCATAGCGAAGCACGCGTATTCCTCTAGTATAAAATAAAGGTACACTTTTAAATATCATATTAGAAACTAACAAATTAGAAACTAACCAAAATTTTCCTATCTGAGCGCATATTTTATTGATAATTCATACGAGTCAGGGATGTATACCTTATTTGTAAGCGCTCATTTCATGGTATAGGGTCATAATTTATAATGTTTTTCATTTTAATTTATAATACCTAAACTTACTTTTTTTTACTATGACAAACAACAAAAATGTAAGAAATTATTTTCTGTTGGTTGCTCTTCCTTAGAGTAAAAAAAAACCAGAGAAAAAGGTGAATAGTTCCCTTCTTAAATGCCCATCTAAACACAAAATTTATTGTTTCCCCCATTTACAGGCGCTAAAGCTGTTCAGCATTTTCATATTAATCTTATGCTGCGTTTAGATTCAATTTATATTGCCGAAGTTTATTATTTTCTCGGCGTACGTTAAAAAAAAAGGTCCTCAAGTGTTGATACCGAACTATTTTCATCCTATATTGAAAAAAAATGAAACTTAATTTTTTCTTAATTTTAAAAATTACAGAATACACCAATTTTCCTTATCTAAGCACAATGGATGAGTTATAGTTCTATTTTTACGAACGTTTCGTTTCACGAGAGCAAGGAATGCCTTTGTTCTTTCAGCAACATCTTTAAGTTGGGTGGTACATGTTTTATAATGTCTTAAATTCCAAATTATGTTTAACTAATTTTTTAATGATTATAAATGATAAAAATGGGTAAATAAATATTTCCTTTTTGGGGGGCTTTTATGGCGAAAACAAAATTCGTATAGAAACGTATCTGGCGTCTTTGAATGTTTAAAATTAAGAACTACGAACAGAACCAATGAATAATGGTACTATTTATATTAATAATCTACACGAGAATTCAATGCATAAATTTTCGTTAAAACCCTTTTAACTCCTGTGAAATGTCCTGTGATACTTCTAATTTTAAATTAGAATTTGTTTTAAGAGGGAAATATTTTATTTTTTTATTTGAGAGCTTTTAACAAAAAAAGGTATGTTGAACTCAAAAATCAAACACGATCAGTTGGATATTACGCATTAAATATATACTTAGAATTAGTAGGTCAAAAGAATATCAATGGATTCATTAACCTTCAATGGCTGATTTCTGAAACGTATTTTTCAAAGATATTAACGTGTTCCGAACGCTTAAAAACTATGCGTAACATAGATGTACGACTGATTTTTCAATTTCCGAATATTTGAAAAAAGGAATTATTTGCAAAACTAGTATAATCAAGCGAGAGTTCATTATTCAGAGAAAATATTAGCCAAGAATGTACATACATGCGGAAGAATAGTTCACGAATGGATATTAATTAACCACTTTGTTTAAACTCCAAAGGGTAGAAAGGCATGTTGGAATTTAATATGTTTCATCTAGTGTATTTAAAAGATGTCGAACATCAATAATTTATCCATAAAGAATATAAATGTGTTAAGAAAAAGAGTATAGGATACTATTTCAATAATCGGAGACTGAAAAAATTGTTTTGTTTCGAAAGCAAAAAGGGATACTTAAGTACAGCGGGATAATACATCGCTTTCAATTCTCAAGCTATGCAAAAAAATATGGAAAAGAGCTTGTTGTGTTATGACGTAGTGGTAACGTCATAAATACCATTACGTTATGACTACGTTGTACAGACGACGTGAATTAGAAATTAAACCATGTGTACCCGTGATGAAGATGACTTTTAATCGATTGAGTGTAATGAACAAGAAGATTGTAGGGACACTACAAGGCTTGGGATTCGATTGAGCCAGATAATCGATTGAGTGTAATGAACAAGCACATTGCAGGGACACTACAAGGCTTGGGATCCGATTGAGCCAGATAATCGATTGAGTGTAATGAACAAGCACATTGCAGGGACACTACAAGGCTTGGGATCCGATTGAGCCAGATAATCGATTGAGTATAATGAATAAGCAGATTGCAGGGACACTACAAGGCTTGGAATCCGATTGAGCCAGATAATCGATTGAGTGTATTGAACAAGCAGATTGTAGGGACACTACAAGGTTTGGAATCAGATTGAGCAAGATAATCGATTGAGTGTAAATGAACAAGCCGATTCTAGGGACACAACAAGGCTGGAAATCCGATTGAGCCAGATAATCGATTGAGTATAATGAATAAGCAGATTGCAGGGACACTACAAGGCTTGGAATCCGATTGAGCCAGATAATCGATTGAGTGTATTGAACAAGCAGATTGTAGGGACACTACAAGGTTTGGAATCCGATTGAGCAAGATAATCGATTGAGTGTAAATGAACAAGCCGATTCTAGGGACACAACAAGGCTTGGAATCCGATTGAGCCATATAATCGATTGAGTGTATTGAACAAGCAGATTGTAGGGACACTACAAGGTTTGGAATCCGATTGAGCAAGATAATCGATTGAGTGTAAATGAACAAGCCGATTCTAGGGACACAACAAGGCTGGAAATCCGATTGAGCCAGATAATCGATTGAGTGTATTGAACAAGCAGATTGTAGGGACACTACAAGGTTTGGAATCCGATTGAGCCAGATAATCGATTGAGTGTAAATGAACAAGTAGATTGTAGGGACACTACAAGGCTTGGAATCCGATTGAGCAAGATAATCGATTGAGTGTAAATGAACAAGCCGATTCTAGGGACACAACAAGGCTGGAAATCCGATTGAGCCAGATAATCGATTGAGTGTAATGAACAAGCAGATTGTAGGGACACTACAAGGCTTGGAATCCTATTGAGCCAGGTGCCACCTCCATTATGACCGAACACCCCCAAGGGTGACATATGGGGGGATCGTATTCTCACCCACCCTCTCTCACCTCATAGAGGGACTTTCCGGTCTATGGGTTTAACGTGCCCTATCCAGCCTAGAGACTGAGGCATTGAATGGAGCTTGCAGGTATTCGATCCGGGCACCTCAAGCCGACGCGCTACCATTAAGCTACCTCAAGCCCGCTTCAGATTATTTTACATGCTACATATTTATCACAATTACATGAAGGAATTGCCGACGTGAACAAACAAATGCACAATCAAACAAACGAGAATACTGAGGATACTGTTACGTGTTAATGTAAAGAAAATTGAGATTTAAAAAAATATGAAGGCGTTGAGAGATAATTTGGCAACTTGGTAATTTGTATATCGGATACTTTGGCAACATGCAAACCAAATCTGGGTAAAAAAGAGAATGATTCAACTTTCTAGACGTAGTATTTTCTAGAAAATTCTAGACATTATGACGTCTCTGGTGAAAAGACTTTTTTTCAGAGGTAACAGATATTTTTCATTGCAGTTCCATGCCATTTCTTTTGTTTCGATTTATCTGTATTACGACTATTATGGAAGAGGGACCATCTCTCATAAGAACCTCAATATAATGTCCATGTTCGAGATATCTCTACAGCCGAAAAATAGAGCAGGAAGTCATAACAAATAAAACAAATGTGTTCATTGAATGTCAGGGGACAAAATTCTTTCCCGATTTTATTTAAATTCGTGACAAAATGCATCTCAAATCTTAGCAGCTTTCGAAGGAATAGGAGTTCAGATACAACACCCCTCTCATTCTGAAATTAATTTTACAAAGGATGTGTGATTTTATTTATTTACTTTAGATATTCGTCAACAAACCTAATAAAGTTGGTCTTCTGTATGTTTTGGCACCTTGTTTACTAACTGCAACATTTTGTGTGGGGTCAGTTATTTTATTAATATAATTTTATATCTTAGTGGACTGTATAAGAATCTACTAACAGAAATATTTAATGTTCTTGTTTAAATACAAATGATCAATCTTCTTACTTCTTTTAATAAAGGTAATACTGGAATGGCTCACCTTAACATCATCTGAATAATACTTGAATAATAAGTCAACAGTAAAAAATTTAGTACCATGCATGCATCCTTAAAATGCATTTAATAATTGACTTCATTTTAACACATAACTGTTGAGTTCATGACACACTGAATAACCCTTCGGAATTAGGTTTTACAAAATGAATAATTGACTGCAGAATGTCAACAGTTTGAACAATAATATGCACAGAATCTTTAACAAAAAAAAAGAATAAACGAAATCGCATCCAACATAGCGAATTTTGAATTCTTACATGACATTGCTTAGAATAGAATATACACCACAACAGATGAAACATTTCTTAGCCATTTTCTTGCCATTACTCAGAATCGAAATGTGCAACAACAACAGAATAAAAAACATTTTTCATTGAAGCAAAAAATGAAAAAAATTACATAGTGATGTCATCTATCGACGAGAAACACAATTAGAATACAAATTACAAGCAATATGATGAATATAATGAAACAATTATTATAATGAATTATTTAAAAATTAAAAAAAAAATAGTAAAGTCTTTTATGAAGACTGAACATTTTGTGTTGTTGAACAAAAATCCTTTTACATTAGTAAGTACTAAATGTTTCACATTTCACTATTTTCTGTAGTCAGGAAAAATACTTGTAGTTAGAAGGGACTCCATTACTTTACTACCGCTTTCCTATCGGAGATCCACGAAACTGTTTACTTACTATCAAAGGTTTCTTCTCCGTGGTATCGTTTAGTTATATTCGAATGTATCACATAGTGATCGGAACTAATAAATACACAAAAAGGTATCTTAATACAAACTAATTGGTACCCATCCAAAACATGACAGCTGGATAGTAAATAAATGTATTAATACACAAATTATACTTAACACATCATTGCCAAATGTTGAAAATCATCCTATTAAGAAGAGAGAAATGCACTTTTAAAAATGTCTATAGAACCCCATAAAAAGAAATAGGATGACTCAACAACGCGAAATAAACAAGTTCCGTCAGGTTTCATTCTATATCTCACAAACATAATTAAAGATAAAAAATGGCACAGAGCGAGCTAGAGAGATTCCTCGGAATAAACAAATGAACGTGTTTATGTTGCTTCGTGCTTAGTAAGTATCTAAAGCCAGATTTAAACGTATCACTGAGCCTGCGCTGAAGAAAATTAAAGTGTTTATGAGACCTGGTGTTAAGTGTGTATCTGAAGCCAGGTCTTAAACATGTCCCTGACCATATGCAGAAAGAAATTTTTAATTGTTAATGATCGCTCATTTATAGAAATTGCTGTTCCAAAAACCAAATTTAACACATCTATGGATTAAAATCTTTCGTTTAAGACCAAATTGAAGTCAACGGATACAATAGTTGTCTCTCCCGGACTGCACAAAGAATCGGCTTAGCAACTTAAATATATGAGGCGCTGAAAGGCAAAGTAAGTCAGTAACTCAAGTGGTGTACGTCCAAAGCGTCTTACTGCAAATCTACAAAAAACTCCACTAAAAATTGAGCAAATTATAATTCATAATATTTATTATAATATTGCTAATAATAATTATATGCAATTCCACTATAAATTGAACATGGAGATTACCCATTTTTCCCCTCAAATAAAAAAAAAGGTTGAAAATGTGACTTACACCACTTTGCCTTTCACCGCCTCATATAGATGTAAAACGTTTCAAAACAGAACGTCTCGTTCAAGTGGGGAAAAATATTGAGTGAGGTAAGGATGCAACTCAATAGCACCCTTTACACGTACGCTCTTTCCAGCGTGAAACCACGATCCCGCGCGATTGAGTGCACGTGTGAAGGTGTCGGAGAGGAAGGGAAAGCTATTTTTGAGCGTACTGCAAATTTTCGCGCGCGCAATCCCGTACGCTCCAAGTACTCTAAGAGCACTAAAAGAGCGTACGTGTGAAGGGCGCTAATAGCGCCCTTTACATGTACGCTCTTTTGCGAGTGCTTGGAGCGTGCGCGCAATCCCGTACGCTCCGAGCACTCGCGAAAGAGCGTACGTGTAAGGGGCGCTATTGAAGAGAAGGTAACCATTCAGCGGGAGCGCCAATTTTTGGAACACCAGCAGGCGCGCGTTGGATAAAGTGCAACATCTGTTTCAACCGTGATTATTCCTTTTGTAATAAACTTTTTTTTTTCAAATTGAAATTAATAATTCTGCGTTTTATGGTAGGATATAAAATGCTGATAATTTTGAGATATATTTATAATTAAAGTCCATAGAATGCAGATACAATCGCCTAATTTCAAAACTGCCTGGTTTAATGCATTTGAGGACAATTTGTGAATTGATTCCTATTACGTCCAAAAACCTTAAAAACAATAAGATTGTCCATTTTGTGATATGCGGAATACCGCGTAATAGCTGCACATTTGATCTACTACATCAACTCATAATTTCGTCGTATCGCAATCCAGTATAATCGCTGGCCTACCACGGTTAAATCACAACTAGCAATGAATGGAAAGGGATACAAGGATCAGAAAATCACACCTGCATTTGAAAGGATGTAGCTATAAATAGAAACTGCTTAGAACATCCAAACCTCACTTGTAAACACAAACCATTCAAAATTATGAAAATGTTGCACTTTATACACGGGCGCGCCCGCTGAAGGGTTAAGGGAGATTACCATCCGCAAAATAAATGCGTTCCAAGAGATCTTAGTGTCTCTTCATTTTGCAGAGGTTTCTAAAGAACGTTGTAAGGTATACACAAGATTCGATTCACAAGAATCCAACTTTTGAGTGAATGAATTAAAGAAGCTGCTTGAGATATGCTAATTTCGACATACGCGCTTAGTATAAATACCATGCAGCGTCATTAATAAAGGCTGTTGTTAAGGTTGATAGATAAGCGAGAGGGAGCTACGAGTTAGGCAGCTCCAGGTGTTAACCGGCGCTAGTGTTTAGCAGGCCCAAAGTTTACGTGGCAGTACTGCTGGTTTGACTCTCTGCTGGTTTGTGAGTATTGAAATGTGTATTTCTATTGAATGTTAATATATATATATTCCGTACAAGTAGTACGTATGCTTATTGCTGTAAAAGCAAATTCTATATGTGCAACGAATTCAATAAACATTTTTTCATGTATAATCTCTGTTTGTATGAAATTCATTTAGAGTGCCACTTCAAATTATATACACCCAAATCTGGGTAGAAGTGAGCTATTTTCTCTATAACGTACATATTTCAGTAAATTATTATTATTATTATTATGGATGGCCTTACTCATTCAAACGTTACAACCGTGTTTACCTGTTCCATTGCGTGCCCGAAGCATGCACGAGCATCTAAAGAATGAAATACTGCATGAGTTTTTCTATTTGAGCCCAGCTGTCATCTTCCGAGTTTTATTCATGCATACAACAATCTGCAGCGATAAATTATACTTCAGATAAAACTTTCCTTCCAAAAGCCCACCGAAATCAGTCCCTTTTTTTTCGCCTTCCTGACAGATGACAGTTTCGATTCCGTACATGAAAAAAGAACGGTTAGAAATAATCTCCCCAATCCCTGGGGTCCTTCCGTAGTACTGATATGTGACGAGCTTGATATATGTGCATTAGAACACTTTTTCCATTCTTCCTCGAAGAAAACGGCCAGATACTAAATGATGAAAAAGGGCAGACGATTTTTTTTTCCAAATTAAAACGGATTGTTTGCTTTAATTTTTTTTTTTTTTTGCTTCGATCATCACTACTGGATTCACTTTGAAAGATGTTTTTATTTTTTTTTTGCTGATTTACCAATTACGCGGATTCAGACATGCATCATAACGTGCAGACGATTTGAATAATTTGAATTAAAAAGGAATGGAAGTGATAAATAAAAGATTTCAACAAAGCGATAATGGATGTGAATAAAACATTTAACTATTCAAACCAAAGAGTTTTTGAAGAATTAAGAATTGCATTCGAAATAAAAGTGAAAGTAATAAGTAATAATTAATCATTCAAAAGCAGAAACATTGCTTATTTTTAAGAATGACAATACACAAGCTAAAATTAAATAAAAGGAGCCATTCATGGTATCGACGAAAGAGGATATTCTGCGACACAGGGTCTAAGCCAGGCCTGCGCAACTCGAAATCGGATAAGGGCTCTATGGCTGCTGTAGCTCGCAAGACAATAGGAGAGATGGGAAAGCGAAAAATACAGGGTGTCTCAAAAAACCTTGACACATTTTAAAAAATTATACCAAAAAAAAGCACACAAGGTAGGAACTAGAAATTCACATATGTGTTACCTTATATATTAGAGTTTATTTTAGTAAAATCAATGAATTTAAATATGTGTACCTTTTGTGACACGGAGAACATCTAGTTGGTAATCCATCTCAGCCTATGTGTGTTCCAAAATGGATTCCGTAACACATGAAATTGCAGCAATTATGCGTCTTTTGAGTTCTTCAACACTACAACCGATTACCAAGGACACTTCCCGTTTCCAGAAACTGTTTATACCAAGCTGAGATGTTGTTACGACTTGGAGGATCATTTCTAAATTTCATTGCTCTTGCGTAACAGGTTCAGTTTTGAAATACCAGCTAAGACATACTGCTCTCTCTGATGAAGTAGCCATTTTACAACTTTCGCTTTCACGGAACAACTAGCGCCGTCTGTTCAACCTTTTGGACACAGAAAATAACTCTAATATATACGGTAACACACCTGTCAATTTCCAGTTCTTACCTTGTATACTTTTTTTCTGTATAAATTTTTAAAATGTGTGAAGGTTTTTTGGACACCCTGTACTTTAGCCCCCAAAAATTAAATTACTGATCATTTTAAGTAAATATAAGTATTCGTTGCTATATATACCTTTAGCAATATTATTAATCTGAAAATAATATTCTGTAATTTTTAGATTGATAATATGCGTCTTCCCAAAAGCCTTCACTGGTCGCATCTGGTCCACGGGCCGTAGCGGCCTGAGCAATTCACTTGAGCGCGAGTCATTTTGTGAGAGATTTCGCAAATCGCCAGGAAGTTGTTGAAACAATTCTTTCAAACTTCTTTATGGTCACTACCTATGGTTTAGACATGTCTCTTGTGTGTTTGTTTGGCGTAAAGGTGAGATATCGGAGGATAACAGTTAAGTAAGAAATGGTAACCGCTCGAAAATAGTCCTGAGAAACACAGGCCGTGTGAAAATGCCGAATTCTCTTGCTGGAAAATCGTTTTTGATTGTCGAAACTAAAGTGTATGGGAGATAGTTTGAAAGATTCCATCAACTCATCCTTAAATTGCCATTTAGAGACACAAGAGAGATCGAATATTGAAGGTGGTATGTCTCGCTATCATAATGCAATATTCGCAAACGGCCCCCTCTAAGACATAAGCCTGATCTCATTCACCGGACCTCCTCCAGTCACGAATGCAGTTATCAGACGCACCGAGTGGTAAGCAGATTTCATCACTAAGTATTATGCGACCCCCACGAGAGGCTGGCAGACATGTCAAGTCCGACATAACTCAGGACGATGCATTCGGTGACGAGACCTCAATTATGGACGCCTTAAGGCTACTGTGTACTAACCCTATTGGATTTGTTCGCCTCAATGTTAACCTATGGAGAAAATGTGTTGCTATTGTCAGCTCCATAAATGCTGATAATCCAATAAAAACAGAATTTTCTGATAGCCTCAACTTTTCAGCACCTTCCAACGGGACTCATTTTACAAATGGCGTCCACCAAACGAATTGAAGAGCGTTTCAAACACACTAGACCAGATTTTTGGTCGAAGCATTTAAATTTTAAAATATTATTTGCATTTTTTAAAACAAAAAAATGCCCCAAGGTGTAAAATTTATTTCTCTATGAAGGAGAATCGAAATTGAATCAAAACTCCCACCCACCCCGGTTTAAATAAATCGCCGTTTGAAGAAGAAGCGCCTTAAGCAAATGAGCGGCGCTTTTCTACTAGACGGGAATCCCCGTGGGCAGCATACACGTGCGACAGTGAGAGAAAAAACACGACGAGGCGAGGTCGGACGGAGGCAAGCGGCGAACGAAAAACGATTGGAGTGAAGATCGCTTTGCCGTACACCAGCCGGACATTATCTAGCTTACCGAAAGCAATTTGAAGTTAGCAATCGTTCCAGCTAACTGGTGATAAAGTGAAGACAGAAATGTTAGTGTGGTGTATTCACAAGCAGTGGCGTGGCTGAATTCTGGTAGGGTTTCCGTAATATAACCACACGCGATAGATAATTCCCCGTTGCCTGCTAGCAATTGAGTACGGTACTTATGTAGCCTAATTGTGTTGCAATAAATAGTTTAGTGTAGAAAACACCGTCGGATCTAGTTAATGGTGAGTTCATTGTTTAGTATATGCACTACCTTAAGGGTCTGTTCACATAGGAGTCCGTTGCGTTGCGTTAAGGAAAAGATGACGTTGAGACGAAAATAAACCAATCATATGCCTCCAAACGATTAGCAATGAAATTTTTAACGCCTATGATTGGTTTATTTTCGTCTCAACGTCATCTTTTCCTTGACGCAACGCAACGGAATCCTATGTGAACAGGCCCTAAGGGTTAAAAAAATAGTGAACTTCACAGAGTTGAATTTTTAAAAAAAAATCTTTCAATCCAAGTTGGCAATCATTGGACACATTTTCTCCGTAGGTTAACATGGAGGTGAGCGATTCCAATAAGGTTAGTACACAGAAGCCTTAAGGGATGCCACGGCATGAGATTTGTGTTATTTGCAAGTCGACAACAAATCGTTTGTCTTAAAGTGATACGTGATGATGTATTAGCTTGCATTTTGTCATTTCGTAGCTATCTGTTAAACTCTTGGTGAAGTTATTACTGCTTTACCATGGTATTTTAGACTTGTTGTTTCCCATCCAGGGCTATCGTGTATATCTATCTCAACGCACTGTTCCCAACTCGCACTTCAATGTCCAAACTTCGACCCAGACATAGAGCAATACACCCGAAAGGCCATGTAGACTCTCTTCAATCCAATTTCTTCGACAAAATTATATCTGCAATGATATCGATATGCGTATTTTGCCGAAAATGTCCTTTTGGGATGCCATAATTGATTCAGAAAGTAAAAATTACTAACTACATTTGGCTAAGGAATTCTAGCGAATTTTCCCGCTTTGAGGTATTGAAAATCCTTAAAAAGTAAAACATGAAGTAATGCATCCGAAAGATAGCGGAAAAATTTCCCCTTCTGCATCCAACCTAGCCCATATTTAAAATAATGAGTCATTTCTGATCTTTATTAATATAGGGTAGGTGGGGGCAAAGGTTTGCAGTTTTGAGTTTTGGGTTTCTTACGGGCCTCCGTTAGATCCTATCGCCCCAAAAAGTCACTTTATTGTAGTTGGGTATCCCCTCTACCTTCTATAAAATAATGAATTTTTTCCCGAAATATTTAGTCACCGAATTTTTAATTTTACCAAAAGACCTGTTTGCGAACCTTTGCCCCAATCGGTGGGGCAAAGGTTCGCACTGCAAACCTTTACCCCACTTGTTGGTTTCTTACTGGATAGGCATCGAAAATCACAAAAAGAGTTGTCTAAATAATTTTATTTCACATTTTGTAATCTTTTTAAAGGTGTTACATATATAGAAAATCACAAATTGAACAGGTTAATCTGAATAAATTTTTTCTTAAACTAAATAACTTCAAAATGAAATATCAACTATTAACACAGAAAGTTGAATCTAACAAAGAAATTCCCAAAATGAAAAGGGGTTAATCTCAATAATTTTTTTCTTAAACTAAAGAATTTCCAATTAAAATATCAACTATTAACACTATCGTTATATTATATCTTAGGCTTTACTCATTCTTTTAAAACCCGTAAAAATTAAGCAAATTAAGGGGATGGGGGACATTACAAAGCAATTTTTGAAATTTTTACCTCAGAGATATGAAATTGGGCATAAATATTCATTAAAGTAAAACTATTTCAAACACCTTATAAAATTTTATAAATATTTAAAATTTTATTTTTTATATTTAAAAAATTGAAATTTTTATTATGTTTTTTAAAATGCTCCTTGCGATCCAATTTTTAACCTTATCCTTAATTTTGCATTTAGATTGATTATACATTTTGATCAGGGTTATGTTTTGATTTGTGCTTTCGTTGAATAATTAATTTTTAGGAAATATTTTTATGCTTGTACTCTGAATTCTCGTGAAATTTTTGTACTTTTCCACGCTTAAGTTAAACTTTGATAATCTGAATGATGTCTAAACCTGAAATGGATACATAACTTTATTTTAATGTATAAGAGGAGTCTTTGTAATAAATTTTATAAAATTTCGTCAAAAATTGTGACGCAAGGAGCCTTTCAAAGACTTGCAAATCTGGAAATTACTCATTTAGAGTTTTTTTCCCTAACCAGACCTTCGAAGCTTATAATGTCTTGTAACGACATTTAATTCCTTTATCTTGTAAAATAAGTCTTTGTTCAGAGCTATTTTATTTTTGTGTTGTACTAATTTATTTTATTTTTAATTTATGGATTTTCAAGCATTTTACAAAAAAATTTCTGATTAAAAACAGGCAGTTTTTATCAAAAAAAAAAATTTTTTTCAAATTACAAAAATGTGAATTCCCATTAATAATAAAAGACGTTGTTAATAAGGATTCCTAATGAAAAGAGGACATGAAACAAATGTTAATAGTTAGAGCGGCAAAGGTTTGCAGATGGGACAAAGGTTTGCACTGCGAACCTTTACCCCATGACTCCTGCAAACCTTTACCCCATTTCGTGCTGGTTCTGTTTCTGCAGAATGGACGCCACTGTATTTGAGTTAACCCAAAACTTAAGGTAGGATTTGAAAGGTTATTTACCACCCTAACATGCGAAAATAAGCCCAAAACAGTTCGTGAGTTTGAGTGATGCTCAAAATTACTCAAAAGTTGCAAAAAATTACATTCAAAGAGAGGAAAATAAACTTACCTCATTTTCTCTGCAAAAGGGGGTCTTAACTCCAACATTTTTTACGAGGCAACTGACTGGAAGTAGAGGAATGTATTGCCTACCCTATTCTTCCTAAAACTCTTCCCGGTCATTTTAAAATGTATGTGCGAACCTTTGCCCCATGCGAACCTTTGCCCCCTACCTCAATTTAACCCTTCAGCGGGCGCGTCCGTGTACAGAGTTCAACAATTTCGTAATTTTGAAAGGGTTTTGTTTTTACATGTAAGGTTTGAATGTTCTAAGCAGTTTCTATTTATAGCTACACCCTTTATAATGCAGGTCTGATTTTCTGACTCTTGTATTGCTTTCCAGTCATTGGTAGTCGGGATTTAACCGTGGTAAACCAGGGGTGGGCATTAAGTCGACCGCGATCGACCGGTGGACCACCAAGACATTTTGGGGTGACCGCCTTTACTAAGACCTAAGACGCGCATACTAAAAGAAAGAGATTTATAGAGACTAAGTATGCAGATTAAGTCTTCTACTAACTATAACTACGAGAACTAACTTTAGATGAAAATGATTTATTTTTTAATGTAATTTGAATTGTTTGATAATAAACGCATCATTTGATATTATTATATTTGAGGCTATTATTATTATGTTTGTATCTTGCTTTTTGCTTTAAACGCGGTTTTAAAAGAGTAAGTTTTTTATTGTAGTTATGTAGGTAAGTACATATTCCGTATTCATTATAAAGTTATAATAAACTAGCTGAAAACCCGCGCTTCGCTACGGAGTACATTAAAATTAAATACAACGGTCAATGTATGCAATTAATGCCAAAAAAAATAAATATATAAATTTATAATAAATGCGACGATCGATGTATACAATTTATGTTATATATATATATATATATATATATATATATATATATATATATATATATATATATATATATATATATATATATATTTATAAAAAAAAATCGTAAGGGAAATTACTTTTTTTTATAATATCCAATCGTCTGCTGCATTAGAAAGAAAAAAAAAAATTTTTGTGTATTGAGTTGTTATGCACGTGACGATAAATTTATTTAAAGTACCAGAAAAAGAAATCACGTGATCAACATTTAATAAGCTAAATTCTAAAAATTAATCTTTAAAAATTCATCAAAAATCAGAAAC
Source organism: Dolomedes plantarius (assembly GCA_907164885.2). Lineage (NCBI taxonomy): Eukaryota > Metazoa > Arthropoda > Arachnida > Araneae > Dolomedidae > Dolomedes > Dolomedes plantarius. Next base: position 207,337,834 of record OU015493.1, read on the forward strand.
TCGAGGTAAAGGTTCGAAAAATATTTCATTTTAAAGGAATTTTTATGATCTTTCTCGCGATATAAATTTTATAACCCTCAAATTATTATTTTAAATGCAAAATTAAAAAAAAGTTACAAAAACAGCTTAAAAATTTAATTTTAAAAATATCTAAGAAGAATTTTTCAACAATCTTTCTTAGTGCACCCCTACACCATAAGAAGAATCGCCATGCAAAATTTCAGCCCTTTAGGTCCAGCGGTTTGGTCTGTGCGTTGTATGTCAGTGAGTCAGTTACGGAACTGTTTTATATATATAGATATTGTAGACCTTTTTTTAGCTCACTAAGCCACTGGGTGGACCGCAACACCTTTAAAAAAGTATCCCGTACCCTGGAAAAGTCTCCCCACCCCGGGTGGTAAACAAGCGATTATACTAGATTACAATACGACAAAAGCAGGAGTTGATGTACTCGATAAAATGTGTAGCTATTACACGGTATCCCGCATATGAAGATGGACAATCTCATTGTTTTTTTAGGTTTTTGGATATAATAGGAATCGATTCGCAAGTTGTCCTCGGATCCAATAAACCGGACAGTTTTGAAATAAGGCGATTGTATCTGTATTCTTTCGCCTTTAATTATAAATATATCTGAATACTAGCTGAAAACCCGCGATTCGCTACGCAGTACATTCAAATTAAATACAACGGTCAATGTATGCTATTAATGCCAAAAAGAATAAATATATATATTTATAATAAATGCGACGATCAATGTATACAATTGATGTAATATATATATATATATATATATATATATATATATATATATAATATTTATAAAAATATCGTAAGGGATATTTTTTTCGGATAATATCCAATCGTCTGCTGCATTAGAAAGAAAAAAAAGTTTTTTTGTCTATTTAGTTGTTATGCACGTGACGATAAATTAATTCATAGTACCAGAAAAAGAAATCACGTGATCGGCATTTAATAAATTAAATTCTAAAAAATAATCTTTAAAAATTCACCAAAAATCAGAAATTCGAGATACAGATTCAAAAAAGATTTCATTTTAAAGGAATTTTAAAGATCTTTCTCGCGATATAAATTTTATAACCCTCAAATTATTATTTTAAATGCAAAGTTTAAAAAAAAGTTACAAAAACAGCTTAAAAATTTAATTTTAAAAAAACCTAAGAAGAATTTTTCAACAATCTTTCTTAGTGCACCCCTACACCATAAGAAGAATCGCCATGCAAAATTTCAGTCCTTTAGGTCCAGCGGTTTGGTCTGTGCGTTGTATGTCATTGAGTCAGTTACGGAACTGTTTTATATATATAGATTATAAATATTTGATATCTTGTCATGAAACGCAGAATTTTTATTTTCAATTTGAAAAAAAAAAATTATTGCAAAAGGAATAATCAAGTTTTTAAGAGGCGTTGCACTTTGTGCACGCGCGCCTGCTGGTGTTCCAATAATTGACGCGTCCGCTGAAGGGTTAATGCACCCGAAAGATTACAGTACAACATTCTGACTCCGATTCTTGCTAAGAAGTAATCATACAGAAGAAGAAACTATATATAAAAAAATTGTTGCTTAGAGTAGTCGTATATTATTTCGCATTCTGGAGTAATTGGCGTTACTCCAAACGTATCCGACACACTACTACTATTGAAGATCTATTAACATTTGATTTCATTTTTTTTTTGTATTAAGTGATTTATGTCGATTCAATAGACATGTCATCTTACTGGTCAAAATTTTAGTTAATTACATGTTAGTTAATTACATTTTAGTTAATTACATTTTTTTCATCTATTCGCTCTCAACTGAATGAGCCTAACTAGCCTGGTTGAATAAAATTTAATATATACATATATTATATATATAATAGCCGTTGTCTCTGTATGACACTTCCGGGCTGTACTCATCTTTCAATTGAAGCCCTCAGTAAACAAACCGCCGGTTAGGCTTAATTTCAATTTCAGACGTGGATCACAATTGTTTCTTACCTAAAAACAAATATCTTCTCCATCAAATCACGTTTGTTCAGCCTATTTTTCTATAAAACATTCAGAACTAAAAAAAAATTGGATGTTTTTAGCTGTATATTTAACAGTTTTTAAAAATCTGTTTACTTTTGCGATGAATTCTGAAAGTAAACAAACTTGAATGTGAATGAATCGCGTAGTGAACTGTAAAAAAATCGATGGCAGTCTACTACTCCAATCGCATGAAAAACTAAATAAGTAAAAAATAATGATAGGGTTTGCTTTTACAAGGTGTGGATTAAATGTAATATTGTTAGATAATTCGGGATATTTTTTAACTTTCATACACTTTTTCCATTATGACGTCATTTTTAGTATTATGACGTCAAAATGACGGGTTGGATGGCATTCTACTACTCCTAACGCATGAAAAACTAAATAAATAAAAATTAATGAAAGGGTTTACTTTTACAAGGTGTGGATTAAATGTAATATTGTTAGATAATTCGGGATATTTTTTAACTTTCATATACTTTTTCCATTATGACGTCAAAATGACGGGTTACCTACTAGTATATATATAATAACGCCCCACCATTATTAATTATCTTATAATATTAACGCCACCTCAGTTTAAATCTAATCCATTTATACGCAGCTTTAGATCTTGTCTTTCCCGTTATATAATTAACTTCCGCGTTCCTTCTGTATGACGCCTGGGCATATGGCACAACAGGGAGTCACGTGGCAATACGAAACTAAATTTTATATATGTTCGTGTGAGCGTCAGAACTGCGCATTCCGACATTGATTCGTGGATAGAAGGGTTATTATAATCCATTCTCTCCTTTTGTACTTCTTGTAAATAGCTTGTTCACATTTATATTCCGTATTAATATGTTAAATTGTTAGATAGCCATAACGCATTTAAATGAAAATAGTATCATTCTGTCTAACTGAACTGTTTAATTTGTAGTTGATGTTTTACAAGGCCCGACTACCAAGCCGAATGACTGTTCTCCTATTGTTCGAGTAATGTCCAAGTGTCGACCAGTAGATTTCATTATAAATGTGTATATACATATATATATATACACACACACACACACACACGCACACATATACAGAAAGTCGTTCGGAGTTTATGGAAACGATTTTGCAATTTATTTTTGTCTATTGCATTTTAAGACATTGCATTCTAAGATATTGCATTTGGCAACTTCAGAATAATCGTATGCTACTGTTTTGCTTTGATTGGAATGTAAAATAAAAGATTTATTAAGAAAATGGCTCCTAAAATTGACAGGTAGCTCGAAGGTTACGTAATTGCGCTTTCCGAGGAGAAATATTCGTCTCTACAAATTATGAAGCGGTGTAAAAATCGCAGGTATGGCATTTCAAAAAAAAGGTATTCGTAATATATTAAATTTGAATGGAAAAAAAAAAGTCTAACTGAAAGTAAAAATGAAAACATGACCGCGAAACCCCACCCTATGATTGTTCGAACGCAGGTAAATATCAAGAAAGTAAAGTCTCTGATCCTAAAAGAAAATCCGATCGACTCAAAGATCATTTGCATTCGATTCGACCATTTGACCATTTTCGATTCGATCATTTGATTTGACTCAAAGATCATTTGCATTGAAACTAGGAATGTCTTCCGGCACTGTAAGTAAAATCATTCATAAAGATTTGAAGTTAAAAAAGATGTTTAAATCTGAAGTTCATCTGCTTTTTGCCAAAGCGGATTGCTGAAAGAAAAGCAAATCGTAGGAAATTATATGAAAAATACCTATTCGCTGAAAAATGAAAATTTGTGGCAACACTCGATAAGGCATGGGTGTATTTAAGTGACTGTAATAGTAAAAGATGAATTTTCTATTGCTCAACTGACGGTAATGACCGTACGAAATGGCCTCGTAAGTGTACAGAAAAGTTCCCAAAGGGATTCATGATAGTTGCAGGATTTTGTTACAACGGCAAATTAAAAATCAAAAAAATCTCAAGTAAAGCCAAAATTAATTCACTCTATTATCAGCAGAATATTTTAGAACCAATTTTTGAAGAATAAATTCCAGTATTGTATGGAAAGGACATTTATAAAGTTCAGCTTCATATGCGCAAAGCCTCTAGTCACACCCTTAAATCAACTGTCGCTTACTTAGCAAAGAAAGAATCAGAAACAGGAATAAAGTGTATCACATTTAAAGAAATACCTGTAAAATCACCTGACGCTTCTCCAAGGGATTTTTGTGCTTTCAATTTATTAAAGCGAGACTTACGAAAACGGCATCCAAGAACACTGAATGGACTTTGGAAAATGGTCCAAGAGGAATGAGATAAACTGACATGACAGTACTAAGCAAAAATTTACATTCATGGAAAATTCAAGCTAGAGCTATTGTCAAAAACCATGGCTATCAGACATAAGCAAATCACCGCATAAAATACAGCATTTATACATAAAACTTAACTATCAAAATCGTTCCCATAAAGTGCGAACGACCTTCTGTATATATATATATATATATATAAGTTAGAATAGATCGTTCGTCATAAAAGGAGTATAAAACTTGTTTGCTTATACACCTTGCATATTTTGTTTTCCTATACATAGAAACACATCTATTTACACAAATGAGGTCTTATGACTGCATGTGTATCATAATCTTGTGCTTTGTTTAATATATGTTATACATGAATATATTACATTTATCGTGGATAGTCAAAATTCAGGCACAACTTTCGGAACAAAAGATATATGTGATGTTTACATAGATTAAAAATACAATAATCATTTTACTCGAATGATAGGAATTAGAAAGTCCTGCTGAAAACTGGAAATTTAAAATTTACCTTTAATATTTATATTGTGCTTTAATTTACATAAAACATAATGCATACATATAAATGTGCTCAGTTACATTGGAATGTGAGGAAGGTGACGTTGAAAATTTTTAATATGAACTTCCCTATAATTACCAACATTCAAAAAGAAGGAGTTCAAGCTTCCAGCTTTAATGTCATTAGATGACCTTCGCGGTTGATTTTTCCTGAATGACACCTTTTTTTTCCCCTCCGCGTAAAGCACACGTGCTCTTGAGATCATTATTATCATTTTAAGTATGTTAATAGCATAATTAAGGCTAATATCATGTGTGTGGAACGGTTTTTTTAAAAGATCAGACATTTGAATATTTATGAACATTAGAGGGAGTAAACTTTACCAAGAATAATAGGATTTTTTTAGTCCATTTTAACATCAAATTCGAGTTATTTCCATAAGTATGTAGGAGAGATTATTTATCTTTTCGACTTCCAAAAAGAAATTTTTATGATTATGGTGATGAGAACATGTTTAATATAAAATATCAGTAATGCCGAATGATACCATTGCTTGTGTTCTTATTAAAATCTATATGTATAAACCTGAAATTCTTCTGTCTTTTCTATACACATTCCTAAAATTTTGTATCGCTCTTTAGGACTGAGAAAAATGCAGGCTATCTCAAAATAGTCTCCCTTCTTTCCCCTAATATGACACTCCAAATTTTTTGTGGTTCCTATGAAAACATCTTAACCGCTCTCCAAAGATGTGCATGGTGCACTTCCCAAGAATTCGCCAGAAAATAGAAATACAGGGTGTCCCAAAAAGAATGGTGGGATTTCAAATGGCTATAGCTATTCAACAAATCATGTTGCAGACATGAATCATACATTAAATGAAAGAGAAACACTGCAAGTTTATGTGTGCGAAAGCTTACGTGCTTTCTTTTACAGACTCCGGAACTAGCACCGGAAAATTCAGGAGAATTACATTTTCCAGTTAGGTGATCTCCCCCACATTTTTCTACAGTAGTGCGGGAATCTGCACCGTTTGCATGGAGCAGATTTTTTTCCCGATTTTTTTTTAACCTAAAGAATCTTAAATTTTTTTTCCAATTAATGGTTGCAAAATGTTTTTACTTCTTTAAACTGATAACAGATGGCAGTACGAACCATTTTTCTTCTCATTTAACTGGAATACATTAAATGAAAGTGGAAAAGATTTAGGCGTTTGCACTGTGCAAACGGCGCCCCTCAAATTGTTCATGAAACATTTCCTCAGCGTTGGGTCGGACGAGAAATGTAGATAGTCTGGCCTCCACGGTCTCCAAATCTTACCCCCATGGATTTCTATTTTTGGGGTTATGTAAAAACACAAGTGTATTCCTTTCATGTCCGAAATATGGACCATTTAAAAAAGAGGATCACTGAATATGTTTCGTCTATCAAACCGGATATTTTCTGTCGTGTATATTGGGAGATTGAATATCGTCTTGACATCTGCAGGGCGACTCAGGGAGCCCACATCGAAGTCTGCTGAACATACAAGAAATTAGGAGATTTTCTGTTCCATTTGACGTATATTTCATCTCTCTACAATGCTTTGTTCCTAAGCTATAACCATTTAAAACCCTACCATTATTTTTGGGTTAGTTAGTTTGTTGGTTGGTTTGTTTTTAATGGCGGAAGGTCCAAAACAGGACATGAAGCGCGAAACACGAGATTGGAGCCAAAAATCAGTATATATAAAAACTCGCACCTACAGCGGAAATAACAGATTGGTTACCAACACTTTTGCTAATAATAAAACCACAAGAAATTCCTGTACCATTACTTTGGGACGCACTGTACCACATCCAATGAGGGTGTTCGTAGCATCCACACACAAAACAATTCACAAAGAAACATTGAAATACTGCGAATTTTTAAATCCTCATATATATACTGCTCTAAAAAAATCTTTTTAAAGAAATTCTTTTTTCCCCTTTTCACTTCCCCGATCCATAATTCTTGAAGCCTGTGAAAAAGAAATTCCCGACAATAGAAAGAAATTCATAAAAAAATCCAGTGCATTTCGGAAAGATATTTACCCCATTCCTAGACGTAAAAAGATTCCACTCGTGAGTAAGATATATATATCTCGGATATTTTCATACATTTCTCATGAATGAATAATACTGGGAGTTTTCATAAATACGCACGCACACAACGCCCAATTCTTCAGATTCCGAAATTTATAGAAAATTTCATTATACATTCGAGCTTGATAAATATTTGATATCGTTTTTATATTCAACAGCTTGGGCCTCTTTTTATCTTATACTGAATTGATATTTGGATATATACCCGTAAAAATAATTTCAAATATATATCTTTTTTTATCTGCAAATCCACCTTTTATGATGTTTTCTTATTCGCATCAAATTTTAGGCAGAGAACTTCAGTAGTAAGGGCCTGTTCACATAGGAGTCCGTTGCGTTGAGTTAAGGAAAAGATGACGTTGAGATGAAAATAAACCAATCATAGGCGATACAAATTTCATTGCTAATCGTTTGGAGGCATATGATTAGTTTATTTTCGTCTCAACGTCATATTTTCCTTAACGCAACGCAACGGACTCCTATGTGAACAGGCCCTAACCCATCACCGTGATGGAAATAATAAAAAACCTCTGAGAAAGTCAAAAAAAGCTTCCTAATATACGATAAACTGCCAACCACATAATCAATTACATTTGCTTCCCAAATTTGTGCTTGAAATATAAATTTCAATGAACTGTTATAAGTAACAACTTTACGCTATTTTCCATGTTTCAACTCATTTTCGTATTTACTCATATCACTTTAAATCATGTGATTTTTCCATGAATTTAAATTATGCTGAAGTGAATTTTAATTTGGACACTTTTAAGTTACTCCAATATTCTCAAACTTTTACTGCTCCATGGTTGGTTATTGAGCGATATTTTTAAGCCATAATATTTTTTTCCATCTCTATCTGACTTATCATTTCACTGTGGAATTAATTAAGCATCTTCAACAGCATGCGAGTGGGTTTGAAAAAAGATTTCGCAATTTAAAGTTTCAACCTATTTAGCAGAATTTTAAGATTTCTTTTGTGATTTCTGTTTTTGGTATTTTACAGTTTATAAGGACAGAGTTTATTCTTAGGCCAACAAATTAGAAACTTATTGTATTGACTGAAAATATTTTCAAATGACGAACCGATGTTAATGGGCTTTCCTTAACTCTTTCGCGTCTAGTTTTATGTCTATTGGCATCATATGCGTATTAAAAAGGGCTCAAAGACCTTGTAGATAAAGATCTCAAATTACTTTATATACAGTGTACAGAACTTACGTAATGGATGCTAGGAGGCTTACCTTTGTCGTTAGGAGTTTATATATATTTTTTTTCCTTTAGGTCCCAGTTTGGAAATCATATATATATACACTGGTGTAAGAAATTAAGAGAACTTGCAGACTTGGTCGATTATCTCTAGAACTACTGTACTGATTTTAATGAAATTTGATATGTACATACATTGATACAATACAAAACAAATAACCATTCAATTATTGTAATACACACGCATGATCATGCGTAACACTCGTTGGAGTCGGAAGGTATGAAACAGCGGTTGCAGAATAAACAAAAAAATGAGTTGATAGATGGGTTAATAGGGGTTATGGTCCCCTCTTACAGATATACAGGTCTCGCAGCGTAATTTCATACTTGAAATAAGGCAGTTTAACATTTCCTGTGGCAATTGGTCCCACTCATTCAGCAACGCTGTTTTCATTATCTGGATGGTTCTCGGAGGGGGGTTGCGAGTTGCAATTGCCCTCCCCAGAGCGTCCCAGACATGCTCTATGGGGTTAAGGTCTGGAGATCTGGCTGGCCAATCCATCCGGCGAATATCCTCACTCTCTAGAAATTCGTCGACCAGAAGAGCTCTATGTGGCCTCGCGTTATCGTCCATTAAAATTAACTCAGGGCCAACTGCACCCCTGAAAAGGCGAATATAGGACTCCAAGACCTCATTCCTATACCTCACACCAGTCACAGTGCCTCTTTCTAAGACATGGAGAGGTGTGCGGCCATCCAAAATGATACCTGCCCAGACAATTAAACCTCATCCGCCATAATGGTCGATTTCGCGGACATTGGAGGGTAGGTAGCGGGTCCCTGGTTCTCTCCATATGAACGTACGGCGAGAATCGGTGTTTAGGCTGAACCGGGACTCATGAGTGAAGAAAACGGTCGCCCATTGATCCATACTCCAATCTCTATGCTCTCTGCACCATGATTCCCCTGTTCGTAGAAGTGAGCGGGACGCAAACAGCAGGTCTTCTTGCAAACAACCCTCTGTCATGAAGTCTTTTGGAAACAGTCACCCTTGATACACGGGTTCCTGTGGCTGCATACAAGTCACGAGAGAGCTGAGAAGCTGTAGCACTCCTGTTACGCCTCGCTATAATCGACAAATAGCGATCTTCTCTGGCCGTCGTGGCTCATGGAGACCTTGCACAGGCTTTCTCTCGATGGATCCGGTATCCTGGAACTGTTTCCATAAGTTACACACGACGCTGGGCGTTAAATTGAACTCTCAACAAATTTCGACTTGAGATTGGCTTGCTTCTAGCCTCTCCACAATTCGCCACCTCATTCCATCATCTAAACGTTGGTGGTTACTCATTTTTACTGTTACAATTTAAAATTTACCGATTGCTGCAAAATAACACCATCTATTCACCCATTTTTTTGTTTATTCTGCAACCGCTGTTTCATACCTTCCGACTCCAACGAGTGTTACGCACGCTCATGCGTGTGTATTACAATTATTCAATGGTTATTTTTTTTGTATTGTATCAATGTATGTGCATATCAAATTTCATTAAAATCGGTACAGTAGTTCTAGAGATAATGGACCAAGTCTGCACATTCTCTTAATTTCTTATACCAGTGTATATAAAACAGTTCCGTAACTGACTGACTGACTGACAGATAACGCACAGACCAAACCGCTGGACCTAAAGGGTTGAAATTTTGCATGGCGATACTTCTTATAGTGTAGGGGTGCACTAAAAAAGATTTTTGTATAATTATTCTTAGAAGATTTTAAATTAAATTTTTAAGCTGTTTTTGTAATCTTCTTTTAAGTTTGCATTTGAAATAATAATCTGAGGGTTATAAAATTTATATCATGAGAAAGATCATAAAATTCCTTCTAAAATGAAATCTTTACCTCCATTTCCTGATCTTTGGGGAATTTTCAAAGATTAATTTTTAGAATTTAATTTATTAAATGCTGATCACGTGGTTTCTTTTATTTTTGTGATACTTTAAATTAATTTTGCGTCACGTGTATAACAACGAAATAGACAAAAAATATTTTTTTTCTTGCTAACGCAGCAGACGATTGGACATTATAGAAAAAAATATTAAAACACAGTAAAAGAAATATTCTTCAAACTGTACTATATTAACTGTACTATATTCTTTAGTATGTTCTATTAGATCCAATTTGAATATTTTCTTCTACATTATTTTGTCTATAAAAATATCCGTTACGATTTGTTTTATAAATATATATATATTTTTTGGCATTAATTGTATACATTGACCGTCTTATTTAATTTAAATGTACTGCATAGTGAAGCACGGGTATTCAGCTAGTTTTAATATATATGCACTCATACACACGTATATGATTTATAGTTTTTAAAAGCTCTGCATTATTTCATATTGTACACATTTTTAATTTTATTTGTCGGAGGGTTCTCGTAGCTTTTCGGTTTCTGAATTATTAAATGAGTCTCACGGGACATTTCTATTGAATGGGTGTTTTGTCCTACTATAAGGACAGATCTTCTCCTCTCCAGTACAGAGCAATGTGTAGTCATTTCGAAAATGATAGATATTTATAAGAAGGAGGCATTTAGGAAATAGGACACTCTCTTTCAATTAGATTTTATTTTTTCTCATCTTGCCAAATACATATTGAATGGCAGACATACATCTGAAAGTTCCAAAAATAAATTGTTTAAAAACTAGTTTGGAAACTTGATATGTATAAGTGAGATTTCACGTACAGGTAGCTCTCCTACAGCACGGCATCTTACAACACGGTTTCGCTTTAACACTATAGGAGAAATTGTGGGAATCCTCGTATAACACTGAAACCTGTAACACGGTTTCGTTTTAACACGATAAAAAATTGCGAAACCCTTTGTACAACACTATACTTCTACAGCACTAGATAACATGATTTTTGTTTAACACATTTAAAAACTAAATTACCTTAAAATAATGACGGGAAGTAATAATGAACTATAGTGCTTTTACATGAAAATGTATAAACAAATTATAATTGATTCATTTATCTATATATATAAAACAGTTCCGTAACTGACTCATTCATTCATTCACTGACTGACTGACATACAACGCACAGACCAAACCGCTGGACCTAAAGGGCTGAAATTTTGCATGGCGATTCTTCTAATAGTGTAGGGGTGCACTAAGAAAGATTTTTCAAAAATTCTTCTTACTTTTTTTTAAAAATTAAATTTTTAAGCTGTTTTTTAAACTTTTTTTACGTTTGCATTTAAAATAATACATTGAGGGTTATGAAATTTATATCACGAGAAAGATCATAAAAATTCCTTCAAAATGAATTTTTTTTCGAATTTTTACCTCCATTTCCTGATTTTTGGAGAATTTTTAAAGATAAATTTTTAGAATTTAATTTATTAAATGCCGATCACGTGATTTCTTTTTCTGGTACTTTCAATAAATTTATCGTCACGTGCGTAACAACTAAATAGACAAAATAGACTAAATAGACTAAAATAATAGAAACTAAATAGACTAAAAATATTTTTTTCTCTTTCTAATGCAGCAGACGATTGGATATTATCCAAAAAAATGCATATCCCTTACGATTTTTTTATAAATATATATATATATATATATATATATATATATATATATATTTTACAGCAATTGTATACATTGATCATCGCATTTATTATAAATATATATATTTATTTTTTGGCATAAATGGCATACGTTGACCGTTGTATTTAATTTGAATGTACTCCGTAGCGAAGCGCGGGTTTTCAGCTAGTAATTCTATAAAATTACAAGAAGGACTAAGCTTAACCGAAAATCTTGAGTCATTTTTCTTGAATGCAGACCCTTCCGCTGAAAGAAGCCGAAAATTCAAAAGGAAGCTGCAAAATTATCTATCTCCATATCGTTATATCTACAATGACCTTGTAAGAACCAGCAAACAAACCAAAATTACAGATTTTTTAAAGAGGATAGAAGGTGCAAGAAATCTAAATGAAGAAAAAGGTTCTGAAAGTGAAAGTGATATCGTTCAACCGAAAAATCGTTCTAGTTTGATTGTACTGAGGAGTAATGAGGAAGAAATTTATTAAATTAAGGTCGCAGTAATGAAAATATTTTTTGTTTCTTTTCGTTTTGTGTTATACATACATTTATATATATATATATATATATATATATATATATATACAGTGGCTCCCAAAAGTGTTCATACACTTACGAATTTCAATGAAATAGGGGTCTATCCATTAATTAAAATTAATATTTCAGAATGGGTATTTAATAATAAGATCTATAATCTATTCTTAACAAAACTACATGAAATATTTTGAAAGCATAGTAAAACTTTATTTTTAAGAAACCAGTAATCAAAAAGTAACAAAAACTTTATCTCACAAAAGTCATCGTACACTGAAATATTTTCGGATAAATTCATAATTAAAATTATCGTCTGGCGCTTTATTTCTATTTTTGAATTGTGGTGGCATTTAAAATATCGTTTGGCTTTAATTTTTGCTTGCCTAATCCGTAATATTCTATTTATTATTTAAAAATGGCTCGTAGTCGTAAAGAAACAGCAAACAGTATTCGAAAATTGATTATTTTTCATCATAGTAGTGGTAAATCAGTTCGGAATATTGCTAAATTACTTAATTTATCCCATTCTACTGTGCAGTATGTTAAAAAACGCTTTAAAGAAGAAAATTGGATAGAAAACAAGGTAAGAAAAGGCCGTCCGGCAAAGTTAACAAAGCCTGATCAGAGATTTATAATTAGAAAATCTGTGAAACATTCACGTTTGAGTGCTGTAAAAGTTTCTGCAGAATTCAATGAAACATTTCCTACTTCAATTTCACCTGAAATTTTATGACGAGTTCTCAGAACAGCTGGATTACATGGGCGTGCTGCCCATAGAAAATTTTTTGTGAGTGAGAAAAACAGAAAGTTTAGGCTTCCCTTCGCACTATCAATGATAAATAAGCCCCAAACCTATTGGAATAATGTCTTATTTGCCGATGAATATTTTTGGTGCTGATGGGCGTATAATTGTATGGAGAAGAAAAAAATGAGGAACTTAATCCTAAGAACTTAGTAGGAACAGTTAAGCATGCCGGTGGAGGTATCCTTGTGTAGGGGTGCATGTAAGCATCAGGACTAGGAAATTTGGTATTTATTGATAGCATAATGAATCATGCTATTTTTATAAATATTTTAAGAGACAATTTAAAATTATCAGCTCAAAATTTGGGTATTGGAAACAACTTTGTTTTTTTATCTAGATAACGATCCTAAGCACACGGCTCTCAACGTTCGCATCTTGTGTCTCTATAATTGTCCACAAGTTTTGAAAACACCACCTCAATCGCCAGATTTAAACGCAATAGAACATATTTGGAGAGAACTGGAGGTTCGAGTACGAAAACACGACATTCACACGAAAAGCGAACTAAAAACAATTTTGATGGAAGAATGGATGAACATTGATGCAAAAATTACAAAAGAACTAAAGCAATCTATTCCGAAACGTTTAAAAGCTGTTGTGGATGCTAAAGGATATCCTACTAAATATTAATTTAATGATAAATTAGAATATTTACTAATATGTAGAGATTTTTTACAAGTGTACGATGACTTTTGTGAGATAAAGTTTTTGTTACTTTTGGATTATTGGTTTCTTAAAAATAAAGTTTTACTATGTTTTCAAAATATTTCATGTAGTTTTGTTAAGAATAGATTATAGATCTTATTATTAAATACCCATTCTGAAATATTCATTTTAATCAATGGATAGATACCTATTTCATTGAAAATAGTAAGTGTACGAACACTTTTGGGAGCCACTGTATATATATAAATGAATGTTTGTTTGTTCGTATTTTATGCGATGCCGTACCGTTCATCCGATTGCGATGAAACTTGGTCAACTTATTGATTGAACTTGAGCGAAGGTTATAGACTATTTTCATCTTGCTACGATGTTCTATACCCGAATTATGTTAGAACAAGTTTGCGTGGTATCAACGAATATTTTTGTTCAAAGTCATTATAACATTTCATTGTTGCCAATTAAATTATAGCATTTGCGTAAAAATAAATAGACATGAATTAAAAACGTGATTTATTCTGCCGCATGCAAGAATGAATTTGATATATTGTTTTCATATAAGTGGCAACGCGGGAATATTTCTGTTTAAAAATGAAAATAAAAGGATGGAAAGTCATTCATTTTCAATGAATGTGTTATCTATACATTTCATGAATTGAAACTATCCCAAGCTACCTGTTCAAACTCAAATATACTGAAGGACACGTTCACTTAGCTAGAAACACGTGCGTTTAGCCTTGACGCGATGATTTATATAACTGAAGTGACATTGAAACATAGCAGATGATTGAGTTTTGAGAAAGAATTACAATCATGAAATACGTGTATATTATAATTAAGAAAGTCTGAAAGTGGCATTGGAACGTAGCAGACGATTTAGTTTTGAGAAAGAATTCCGATCATGAAATACGTGGATATACTTTTTCTATAATAATTATCAGATTTGCTGTGTTTTAATATTGAATGTGATCTCAATCCATTCAAACATTATTGATTCTTTTTCTATAATAATAAATCCCTTCAAACGTTATTGACTAGCTGTATATTAATGCTTTCAAATGCCCAAAAAGAGGAGAGCAACTTTTAATCCTGCAGAAGTAAGGGCAAAATGTCAAAGAGTGTTGAGAAATGAGCAATATTATGAAAAAAAACAGAAGAGTGCGAAGCCAACAGAATTCGAAATGCAGTTAGACGAATACAAGAATCTGAAGAAAAACATTCCCAAGCGCGCGAAGCCAACAGAATTCAAAATGCAGTTAGACGAACACAAGAATCTGAAGAAAAAACATTCCCAAGAGCTCGAAGGCAACAGAATTCGAATTGTAGTGATTCGAAGCAGTGACACTGATGAAGAAACTTTTAACGCGTCGAACATACGATCGCCTTCGAGCTTCAACATCGAAAGGAGAAGAAAGCGATGAACAACAGCAGCGACAACAAACTAATACTATTTGCAACCGCAAAAGTATTTTAGCTAAAACTTTAGAACATCATAACATGAGCTAATCATGGAAAAAAAAAATAATAACAGAAACTGAATCCCGAGCGAAGCCGGGTAATACCTCTAGTTTTTAATAAAAATCAAGTTGCTTATATGGAATTTTATTTAAAAGTTTGCTTTTAATAAGTTTTCGGAACGTAACATCCCTTTTTGTACTGGCTCTGGGTCTCATATAACACGGTTTCACAGAACACGGCATTTTCTAGTAACCTATCTACCGTGTTATAAGAGGGTTACCTGTAATTTTAACGCTACATTCCCAAGCTAAATTCAATAGGGCAGTAAACGTTCATTCAAGCCCTTCTCTAAATCTATATCACTCTTTTTTGGACACCATTGTGTGAAAATTATAATGAACTAGGACTGCAGTGAACTATAAATGTTTCCCAGTTCTCCGTAATCCTAACTGCAGTAGGCTTTTACAAAGCGTTATTTCAAGACAATGGAATGTATGTTTATCTTTGTTTTTGAATAGCCTATTGCAGCTGGATTACGGATAACTGGGAAACATTTATAGTTCACTGCGGTTCCAGTTAATTATAATTTGGACACAAGGTATCCAAAAAGGGTGATATAGATTCTAGAGTAGTTTGGGATATATTTCACATCATATCATACGGCTTTCTGTTTCTCAAAATCTTCGATCGACTGATCTCCACTTAAGAGGAATTTTTTGCGTGAATTTGAATAATACTGTCTTTAAACTAATTTTTTATAACAGACAACCTCGAGCGGCAATACCACCAAACGATCGCATGGATCCACTGTGAAAGATGCATGGCTATTGTCTCTGGATAATAGGTGGATGATACTTTAATATGAAGTTAGATGTGCACGGTGTTTTACCTTTCGATTGTTTTTAAATACACCCGTATATTGCGGACATTTCTTATAACCGGATTATAAAGTCTGATGAACAAATCCAATTCTGCTGTTACAGAGAGTCACAGAATTTATCACTCAAGTTAAAATTTAACTTGATAAATATATACTTTAATAAATATATACTGGTAATATATATTTTAATAAATATATACTGGTAATATATACTTTAATAAATATATACTGGTAATTTTTTACGCTTGAGAAATCTTGAAAATATTTATGAAAAGCCTATTTTATATTTTGAAATTTCGCAATAAAAATTTATAGCTGAATATAACTGAATATTAAAGGGAAAGAAAAATAGAACTTACAGGATATAATTTTTAAAAAATTCTTTACCGTAAAGAACTTTTATGATGATTTCACAATATCAAAGTAATAAGCAAGATGCCGATGAAAAAGTAAAATGCTGCAAGAAAATATTTCAAAAGATTCCAGAGCATTTCGAATTTTTGAGGATCTTTATTCGAAAAATTTATTATTTCCTTCCTCCAAAAGTCCACTCTAAAATAAATTTAAGTTTAAAAAATATGCTATAAAGTGTTTACTTTTTTATGCTTGCTGACGGCGCAAATTGAAGAAAACTTTTTTTTTTATAAACATAAACTATTTATCAAAAAACTCAATCAACACAAATATTTAAATTTGTATAAAACCGTACATTTGTAATTTTTAAACAAAACCTATCCTAGACAAGTGCATCAACTTAAGAAATGTATATTTTCATTCGTGTTTTATTAATTTTTCCATTAGACGTATTAACACAGAGTAGAAATAAATTATTCTAAAATAGAAATTTACTTTGCGGTAAAAAAAGGGATAAATATTTTACGAATAATATATCATGCAGTAAAGTAATGGAAATATTTTCGAAATGTAGATGAAAAAAAGCAGTGCACATTTTTCTCACTTTATAGATGTAATTAAGTTGACGCACTTTTTGCACCAGAAAATGATGATCCTTGAAGCCTTTATAAAGATATTGAATTTTTATTCATATCTGAAAAATGAAATACAAAACTTTTTTTTCCGCCTTTTTCGTTAATGGAAGTACGCAAAAGAATTGATTGCGGAGTACATTTAAAAAAGTCGATCGCGCACAACAGATATTTCTGCTGACACTTTTTTATACGGAAGGGAGTGGAAGACACACTCTTCGAAAATTATTGAGATAGTTATGCGAGTCTCGTTCAAAGAGGAATAAATTGTTTTTCTATGTTTTTTTTTTAAATCTCGTAATCTTAAAAGAACATTTTGTACATTTGATTTCGAAAAGGTAACAGAAATGAGTTCCTTGAAACATTAGAAAGATTAGAATAGATCATTATCACCCTCACAGGAAGAAATACTCAACAATGAATTTTAAATGACAGAGAGCAAATAATACTACACATTGAAAATTTGCCATTATAGCATTTCTGCAATACTAGCTGAATACCCGTGCTTCGCTACGGAGTACATTCAAATTAAATACAATTGTCAATGTATGTAATTAATGCCAATATATATATATATATATACGAAAAATCGCTAAAGATATTTTTATAGAAAAAATAATGTAGAAGGAAGTATTCAAATTAAATACAACTGTCAATGTATGCAATTAATTTGTATGTCTAATATCCATAAAACATACTATTTTGAATTAAGTTCTTAAAAGACTTCCATCTCAATTGGTCTATTGGTTGGATTTTATCTTTTACCGTATAACAATATTTTTTTATTGTCAATTTATTTCGTTGTTATGCACGTGACGCAAAACTAGTTTAAAGTATCGCAAACAGAAAAGAAACCACGTGATCAGCATATAATAAATTAAATTCTAAAAATTAATCTTTAAAAATTCACAAAAAATCAGAAAAGGGAGGTAAAGATTCCAAAAAGATTTCATTTTAAAGAAATTTTTAGGATCTTTGTCATGATATAAATTTTATAACCCTCAGATTATTATTTTAAATGCAAACTTTAAAAAATGTTACAAAATCAGCTTAAATATTTAATTTTAAAAAACCTAAGACGATTTTTTCAAAAATGTCTCTTAGTGCACCCCTACACTATACGAAGAATGGCCATTGAAAATTTTAGCCCTTTAGGTCCAGCGGTTTGGTCTGTGCGTTCTTTGTCAGTCAGTCAGTCAGTTACGGAACTGTTTTATGTATATAGATGAAAATGTTATAAATTTCTATAAAATAGGACCATAAGATTACTTACGGTTAAAAATAATATTTTAAAGCAATTTTGTTTCATCATTAACAAAGTGACAAAGGGATATTTTCCCATCATTTATAATAACATTTTTACCTATAACACATACATTTTAGATGGAAGAACGAAATTTTAAGAACAAAGTGTTTACGTTAAGTTCCATTTTTCAAATGGATGATTACCTATTACTATCTTTATAATTTTATTAACTCTCACTAACGGACAACTTTGCATATTTACAGCATCACTACAAGTGAATTACGAAACTGAAGTTCTAGACTAGGGGAAAAAAACATTACTTGATAAAGAGTACATTTTAATAATTACCAGATAAAAAGAACTTTCCATATACCATGTTTTTAAATTTTCTGTTGAATCATATAAACTTGACAATTCTATGTATTAATAAATACTTAAAAAAATTTTTTTTTGATTAGTTATCCCATCAACTTGAAAGAAAATGAAGTTAATTGGAAGTTAACTTGCATTTAACTTTTCGTTCCCTTCCCGGTCGATAGATGGCTGCACCAGTCTACAAAGCAAAATTAACTGAAAATAACTGAAAATTAATTTAATTCTGCTTAAAGATGGCTAAAAGTATTTAAAAAATGGATTGTCATCGTGTTCTGAGCTATTCTAAAAGTTTCAGATATCTAGCTAGTCGGGAAGTCAGTTAAAAATCGATTGCAAGATTTGTACTGCACAAACACACACACAAACAAACAAGAAAGAAAGTTAATAAAAACACGGTAAAAATGAACGTAACAGAATAAGTCAGTGGCGAACCAAGGATTTAATCTTGGGGATGGTCGAGTGGAACAGATAAAAATATTTATAATACAAATTCAGTATTCATAATGCAATTTCTATTTCTTTGCGGGGGACCGGGGCCCTTGGCCCACCCCTGGGTGCGCCACTGGACAGTGGCGTAGCGAGCATAACTGGCGCCCACGGCATGATACCTTTGTGCCCCCCCCCCGCAAAACATATATTAATATAATATATAGGCCTTATATTGGCGCCCCCCCCGAAAACATATATTAATATAATATATAGACCTTATATTGGCGCCCCCCACGAAAAACATATATTAATATAATATATAGACCTTATATTGGCGCCCCCCCCCCGAAAAACATATAGTAATATAGTATATAGACCTTATATTGGTACCCCCCCCCCCCCCCGAAAAACATATAGTATAAAGACCTTATATTTCGGCACCCCCCCGAAAAACATATAGTAATGTAATATATAGACCTTATATTGGCAAGTGGCGCCCGGGGCATGATAGACCCCCTTGCCCCTCCCCCCCTCGCTACGCCACTGCCACTGGAGTAAGTCAGTGATTACCAACCGTGGAACTTTAGAGTGCCGTAAAATCGGCCAGGAGTGCTGCGAGATTTTTTTCAGGGGAGGGGGAGGGGGACTGGTTAAGAAAAGAAATTAACAGGACCCACTTAAAATCTATATAGTATTTAAGTTGCTAATAGGGATGCGACATCGATGTCGATGTTTTCAAAACATCGATGTTTTGATAAAAACATCGATGTTTTAAACATCGATTTATTGAAGCCGATGTTTTTTTAACATCGATGTTTTGTGCTCGATGTTTTACGTTGTGTCGATGTTTTTTTTTCATGAAAAAGTACCGTAATAAAAAAAAATTACCACGTAGCATAATTTTCACACTCAGTAAATGTAAGTCTGAATTCTGAAAAGGACGAATACAAAAGGGGGAATGATTCCTTAGCAAACAGACAAATGGCAATTAACAACCAATGAACCAATTAGAGCGATTGGAATGTTCCTGACACTCCTGAACCTTCCATGGGGTTTTATTTTACAAATAGTATGTACACGAGTGCATCCATTTAAGTTTTTGTTTCGTTCTGGTTTTATATAAGTTGACGTTAATATTATTAGTAAGATGCCTCCCAAAAGTACAATTTGGAAATATTTTTACAAAACCTCTGACAAATTGGAGAACTGCAATATTTTCCTTAAATTCCTTAAAACTTCTGGCAATACCACGAATTTATGTGGACATTTGAAGGCAAAACATGGCGGTATTTACAACGAGAATTTTGAGTCATCAATGTAGCCCAACGCAACCAAGTTTTTGTCATTTATGTCTGCCCAATCAGAGAGTAAAATTAAATCACCCCTCCCCCCACGACTAACGGAAATAACATTAATGTTAGAGATTACTAAACCAGTTTTAAAAAATGGATGTTCTAAAACATCGATGTTTAAAAACATCGATGGTTTTTGGGCGATGTTTCATTAGCATCGATGTTTTAATATTGAATATCGATGTTTCAGAACATCGATGTTTTGTTATCGATGTCGCATCACTAGTTGCTAAGCCGTTGCTTTAGGCAGTCCTTGAGAGAAACCTACTGCATCCATTTACTTCATTTTGGTCTTATAAGAAAGATTTTAATCTTAAGATGTGTCAAATTAGGTTTTTGGAACCGCAATTTCTATTATTTAGCGATAATTTACAGTTAAAAAATTCCTCCCTGTGCATGCTCAATGACATGTTTAAATCTGGCTTCACGTACTTACTAAGCACGAGGACGCATAAACACGTCCATTTGTTTATTCCGGGGAATCTCTCTAGCTCTCGCTCTGCCATTTTTAGCGTGCTTTTATTAACTTGCTTTCTTGTGTGTTTGCTTGTGTGTGTGTGTTTGTGTGTTTGTCCAGTGCAAATCTTGCAATCGATTTTTAACTAACTTCCCGACTAGCTAGACTTTTGAAACTTTTAGAATAGCTCATTACACGATGACAATGCATTTTTTAATACTTTTAGCCATCTTTAAGCAGAATTAAATTAATTTTCAGTTATTTTCATTTAATGTTGTTTTTTATAGACTGGTGCAGCCATCTATTGGCCGGAAAGGGAACTAGTCAAATGCAACAAGTCAAATGCAAGTTAACTTCGAATTCATTTTCTTTCAAGTCGATGGGATAATTCATCAAAAAATTTTTAAAAGGTATTTATTAATACATAGAATTGTCAAGTTTATATGATTCAACAGAAAATTTTAAAACATGGTATATAAAAAGTCTTTTTATCTTGCAATTATTATTTTTAATTATGTTCGTGAGGTATAATATGAAACCCGCCGTAAATTGTTTATTTCGTGCTGTTGAGTCACCCAATTTTTTTTTTTTGTTCGGTTCAATAGTCAGTTTTGAAAGTGTGTTTCTCTATGCTCAGTATTATGATTTTCAACATTTGACAATGTGTAGACTCTACACTTTTTGTTATGTTTTGATGGATACCAACTAGTTTATATTAAGATACCTTGTCGTGTATTTATTAGTTCAGATCTCTATATTATACATTCGGATATACATAAATGATACCACGGAGAAGAAACCATTGATACTTAGTAAACAGTTTCGTGGATCTCCGATAGGAAGGCGATAACGATGTAATGGGTTCCCTGTTCATTACAAGCAATTATACTTACCACAGAAAACAAGAGTTGAGTTACCCTATCCAATATCTTACGTACAGCAGTAGCGCACCCAGAGGGGGGGGGGCACGGGGCCTGGCCCCCCAAAGAAATAGAAATTGTATTATGAATATTGATTTTGCATTATAAATATTTTTATCTGTTCATCTCTCAGATCTCGGCCTCCCATGCATTATGAATATTATATACGTACATCTCGCTCACCCCCCCCCCCCAAGAAAAAATCCTGGGTGCGCCACTGACGTACAGTACTTAAGTCACTTTATCCCACGTTGAGGGGGTCCGAGACACATTTAGAAAAAAAAAATATTTATTGAGTTAAAATTTTGAATTTTTTTGTGATGGTTAAACATATAATTTGTAAACAAAATCACTTCGTAAAACTTCTCAAAATGTTTTTAAAAAATTTTTAAATTTAAAAATTTTGAAAAAAAGTGGGGTCAATTAAAATTGTTATAACTCGAAATATTATTTGTCGAATTTAAATTATTTTTCATTCAATTAAACAGAAATATATAAATTTTAATTTTGATTTAGCATTTTTTTAAATATTAATTTTTAAAAAAATTAAAAATATTTATATTGAAAATTACAAAAAAAAAAATATGTAACATATTTTTAAAAAATCATATTTTCAAATGTAAATATTTTTTTTCAAATTTGCTGTATCAAAATTAAAGTAAAATAGTCGAAAAAGATATGTTCCAAGTTTCAACCATTTATCTTTAACGGTTCTTGACTTATAATAATTTAAAGACGAGAAATGGGGAAAAAACCCATCATGCATAAAAACGCACTTACAGGTTTTAACAACCATTGGCTACTATTAGAATGTTGAAAAAAAAAATTAAAATTTCTCCTGTTCTAATTACGATAGAAACATGATTTAAACGTCATTTTAAGCGTAAAAGAACACAGAAATTTTTAACGCAATAAAACTTTTTTCGAAAATTCGAACAATTTTGTGTCCTGGACCCCATTGAATGAATCCTGTTTTGCAAGCTAAATGGAGATCTACGGTTTATTAAAGAATACTTCTGCCGAAACGGTTACCATTTCCATTATTTCGACACCCCCCTGTAGTTGGTCAATTCTGTGTGAAATAAACCCCCGTATCTCCACTATTGTTGTAGTGAAAAATCGAGTGATTAATAATTAAGTTGAGAAGCAACTTGAGGTTCAATCAGCAACTCATTTCATAATTATGCTGCTCACACAGGTACGTGTATTTTCCGAGAGGGTACACAAATGAAACTTGATTAAAACTCGTTATACTTCCTAACGAAATTCTCCCAATTTAATGCATTTGAATTTCATTTATAAACTAGTGCAATTCTTCGATAGCAGATGGCGCCACGTGAAAAGAAAATTTAGGATTCCGGATTTAGAAGCATACATAAAATAATTTATAGCATCGAAAATCTAAAAAAAAAGAATTTTTTAAAAGAACAAACAAACTAAGTAGTAAAAATTCATAGAATTTCTATTTCAAGAAGAAAAAAAAATTTTGTGAATTTGCTAAAGTTCTGATATTAAAGTTTAATAAAATAACTCTTTAAAATGCATTACCATAGATATTGTGAAATTAAGGTAGATGAAGGGGTTATAATCAAAATTCTATAAGACTAGAACAACCTTAGAAAATGAATATTTCCACATTTGGAATACTCTGTACAAACGCTTGTAACGCTGCATAGAATCTTGAAAAATAATCGCTTGATAAAAAGACGCCGTTCAAAGTGTATCTTAAAAATCTCGTAGGCCTACACACAGCCTATTTTGTTCCGAATGTAAACTTCTAAAAATAAAACGCAAAGGCAAGAAAGTACTTTAAATGAAATGAGCGTTTTCAGAAACCGATCGGACAAACAAAAAAAAAAAAAAAGTATCGGTACGGTCCAACGTCCTCTTCCTTCACTTTCAGGGGATTTCGGAACTTCGAATTGGCTCCGAGAATAAATTACCGGGACATGGACATTGGAAAAAAAAATAAAAATTAGATGACTTTTATATTTCTCCGTATCCGACTCCGTATCTTTTATATTTCACCGTACAATCTTAAAAAAATAATTACAAGATAAAAAAAAAAAACTTTTTATATACCATGTTTTTAAATTTTCTGTTTAATCATATAAACTTGACAATTCTAGGTATTAACTAGCTGAAAACCCTTGCTTCGCTACGGAGTACATTCAAATTAAATACAACAATCAATGTATGCAATTAATGCCAAAAAAATAAACATATATATTTATAATAAATACGACGATCAATGTATACAATTGATGTAAAATATATGTATATGTATATATATATATATATATATATATATATATATATATATATATATATATATTTATAAAAAATTCGTAAGGGATATTTATTTTCTGGGGATAATATCCAATCGTCTGCTGCATTAGAAAGAAAAAAAAATATTTTTTTGTCTATTTAGTTGTTATACACGTGACGATAAATTTATTTAAAGTACCAGAAAAAGAAATCACGTGATCGGCATTTAATGGATTAAATTCTAAAAATTAATCTTTAGAAATTCACCAAAAATCAGAAAATTGAGGTAAAGATTCCAAAGAGATTTCATTTTAAAGGAATTTTTATGATCTTTCTCGTCATATAAATGTTATAACTCTCAAATCATTATTTTAAATGTAAACTTAAAAAAAGTCACAAAAAGAGCTTAACAATTTAATTTTAAAAAATCTAAGAAGAAATTTTCAAAAATCTTTCCTAATGCACCCCTACACCATAAGAAGAATCGCCATGCAAAATTTCAGCCCTTTAGGTCCAGCGGTTTGGTCTGTGCGTTGTATGTCAGTCAGTGAGTCAGTTACGGAACTGTCTTATATATATAGATAAATACTTTTTAAAAATTTTTTTGATGAATTATCCCATCAACTTGAAAGAAAATTAAGTTAATTGGAAGTTAACTTGCATTTAACTTTTCGTTCCCGTCCCGGTCAATAGATGGCTGCACTAGTCTACAAAACAAAATTAACTGAAAATAACTGGAAATGAATTTTATTCTGCTTAAAGATGGCTAAAAGTATTAAAATAATGCATTGTCATCGTGTTCTGAGCTATCCTAAAAGTTTCAAATGTCTAGCTAGTCGGGAAGTTAGTTAAAATTCGATTTCAAAACTTGTACGAGACAAACACACAAACACACAAACAAGAAAGCGAGTTAATAAAAACATGGAAAAATGCGAAATCCTGGAGCCAACTGGGTAGGATTCCAATTATGAAACCATTTTAACGTAGGATTACGTTCCTCAATAACGGTCCTTCTGAGAGAAAAAAAAATTGTCCTGCGTCGCGAGTTATAATTTTGGCAACTTACCAAACCCTGTAGCAGTAAACAATTAAACAGAAAAGTATCAAAATGCGTTAAAAAAAAGGTAAGCAACGATAAGTAATCCTACGTTAAGAACCCGCGGTAGTTTCGTTAGAAGAGACTACCTGAAATATTTATTTACTCATTTATTTATTTTTTAGTTTATGATATATGTATCTCACATTTGTTATATTGATTAAGGGAACGGTGGACCTTTATTTCAGCAAATCTCGTCATTGTAATACTGATTGTGTTATTGTAAATAATATATATATTTCTGTAGATTATTAGTACCAAAATAATTTTTTTCAAGTAATAAATCATTTATGAAGCTTCTACAAAGTAATTTATAATGGGTAAGTGTAGTAATAAATTTAAATCTGTATGTCTCAAACCAGATTTTTCAAGGTTTTTAGATTTTTTAAATGCTCCATGCTACTTAATTTTTCTTCAAAATTCATGAAATTGATAAGGAAGAATCCTGATGCTGTTTACAAAAAAACTGGGAATGCATTTTACAATTCGACTTCATTAAGGTAATCAAATTTGATTTATAACTTTTCAAAAGGCAAAGTTTTGATGAAAATCGGGATAGAATTCAGAAAAAAATATCTCAAAAATTAACTATTCAAGGGATTAAATAATTGATACACAGATTTGTTTGTGATACAGTTAAAAGACATTAAAATGCAAAATAGAGGAAATATCTAAAAAATTAAGTAGCAAGGAGCATTTTAAAATTGTGTTTATAAATTTCAAATTTTTTTAAAAAATCTTAAAATTATAATGAGATTGGAAATTTCTTTTAAGGTATTCCATTTATTTATAGTGAAATGTGCATATGTACAAAATTTGTATCTCTATGATGAAAAGTAAAAAAAGTAAATTTTAATGTCCACCGTTCCCTTAAGTCCATCAAACAAAAAGTGGAGAAAAGTGATGAAATAGCATAAATCGTTTTTTCTATGGCTTAAGTCAAAAAAAGATATTTTTAGATATTTGTTAGTATTGATTTAAAAAAAAGAAATCTTTTGACTTGTATAAAAGGCTTAAGTCAAAAAAAGATATTTTTAGATATTTGTTAGTATTGATTAAAAAAAAAGAAATCTTTTGACTTGTATACAAGGCTTAAGTCTATCAATTTTGTGGACAAAAGTACATTTCTTTATACAAAAGACTCAAATCGAAATGATTGTTCTGCGATTAGTATTAAAACCAATATCCTGGTATATCATCATCTATGTAAATCTCAACTTCATATCCGGTAGCAAATATCGTCACTTCTAACTTCCCTGAATATTCGAATCGTATATATGCACCAAACTTCAATAGATTGGTAGATTGGTGAGCATTAAAGATAGACAAACAGGCATTTAAGTATGAATAGGTTGTGGACACTGTTTCTGACTACACTGTTGTAGTCACTGATTTTGACTTAAGCCTTTTATACCGGGCACCAAAGTTTTAAGATTCCTTTGAAAATATAAATTCAGGTAAACATTGTAGAATGTTTTACTGCATATGGAGCTTTTATATAACGACGTATAGAAAGATCTTTGGAGTCATTCCTAGATAAGATCTTTCTTAATTATCTGCAATCATCTTAATTATTATTATTATTGCAATTTTTGGGTGACGTAGGGAGGGAATCGATTTGGTATATGAAAAAAAGGACATCCCATTCAGTCTTTAAATTATTTTTTGACTACAGAAAAAGAATTGAAATAGTTGTTTAATAATTCACGAGTACGTACTACGTGCTCGGTGACGTACTCGTGCGGCAGTGAGACTGTAATCGACTCATTTATTACCATGTTTTAATTAACTCGCTTTCTTGTTTGTCTGTGTATGTGTTTGTCCAGCCCAAATCTTGGAATCGATTTTTAACTAACTTCCCGACTAGATAGACATTTGAATCTTTTAGAATAGCTTAACACGATGACAATGCATTCTTTCGATAATTTTAGACATCTTTAAGCAGATTTGAAATCGCTTTCAGTTACTTTTGTTTTGTAGACAGCTGCAGCCATCTATCGGCCGGGACGGAAACGAAAAGTTAAACGCAAATTAACTTCCAATTAACTTCATTATCTTTCAAGTTGATGTGATAATTCATCCAAAAAAAATATTAAAAAAGTATTTATTAATACATAGAATTGTCAAGTTTATATGATTCATCAGAAAATTTAAAAACATGGTATATAAAAAGTTCTTTTTATCTTGTAATTATTTTACTTTCAAGATGTTGGGATATTGAATGCTTTCTCCGTTTGTCGCCAAAGGTTTGCGACAGAGCTCAGCCGTCGCCAAGTTTGGCGTACTAGTGTCTTCAATCCGCTTCTTTTCTCTCTGACATGGGGATGTGTTTACAAGAGAAGCCTGTTCCGTAGGCGCTCCACCTATTGATTCGTTTACTTAATGGTTCCGGGACGGAAACGAAAAGTTAAACGCAAATTAACTTCCAATTAACTTCATTTTCTTTCAAGTTGATGGGATAATTCATCAAAAAATATTAAAAAAGTATTTATTAATACATAGAATTGTCAAGTTTATATGATTCATCATAAAATTTAAAAACATGGTGTATAAAAAGTTCTTTTTATGTTGTAATTTTTTTACTCTTTTGTGATGAAGCAACACTCAGCGATTCACCATTTTCATCGAGTATTCGCTTGTGCGTTTGAATGGAATTATCGCGGCGATTTACATTACACTATGGATTTAATTGGATTGGCTTCTGAAATCTCTATATTTCAGTTGCTAAGCTGATTCTTTGGCCATTCCATGAGAGAAAACTACCACATCCATTGACTTCATTTTGGTCTGAAACGAAACATTTTAATCTATGGATGTGTCAGATTTGGTTTTTGTAACCGCAATCTCTATTAATGAGCGGTAATTTGCAATTTAAAAAAAAAATTCTTTCTGCGCATGCTAAATGACATGTTTAAATCTGGCTTTAGATACTTATTATTCACGAGGCCGCTTAAATACGTTCATTTGTATATTCCGAGGACTATCTCTAGCTCCCTCTGTGTCTGTCGTTTTTATTTTAGATTATGTTGGTGAGATATAGAATAGAAACCTGGCGGAAATTCTTTATTTTGTGCTGTTGAATAACCTTATTTCTTTTTGCTGAGTTCATTAGTAATTTTTACCATGTTTTTATTAACTTGCTTTCTTGTGTGTTTGTGTGTGTGTTTGTCAAGTACAAATCTTGCAATCGATTTTTAACTAACTTCCCGACTAGCTAGATATTTGAACCTTTTAGAATACCTCAGAACACGATGACAATGCATTGTCTTAATACTTTTAGCCATCTTTAAGCAGAATTAAATTAATTTTCAGTTATTTTCAGTTAATTTTGCTTTGTAGACTCGTGCAGCCATCTATTGGTCGGAAAGGGAACGAAAATTTAAATGCAAGTTAACTTCCAATTAACTTCATTTTTCTTTCAAGGTGATGAGTTAACTCATCAAAAGAAATTTTTTTAAAGTATTTATTAATACATAGAATTGTCAAGTTTATATGATTCAACAGAAAATATAAAAATATGGTATATGGAAAGTTCTTTTAATCTTGTAATTGTTAGAATGTACTCTTTATCAAGAATTTTTTTCCCCTAGTCTAGAACTTCAGTTTCGTAATTCACTTGTAGTGATGCTGTAAATATGCAAAGTTGTCCGTTAGTGAGAGTTAATAAAATTATAAAGATAGTAATAGGTAGACTTTTAATCGGTTGAAACTTTTATAATAGCTCAGAACACGATGACAATGCGTTTTTTAATACTTTTAGCCATCTTTAAGCAGAATTAAATTAATTTTCAGTTATTTTCAGTTAATTTTGTTTTGTAGACTGGTGCAGCCATCTATTGGCCGGAACGGGAACGAAATGTTAAATGCAAGTTAACTTTATTTTCTTTCAAGTTGATGGGATAATTCGTCAAAAATTTTTTAAAAAAAGTATTTATTAATACATAGAATTGTCAAGTTTATATGATTCAACAGACAATTTAAGAACATGGTATATAAAAAGTTCTTTTCGTCTTGTAATTATTTAATGTGTATTTGTCTATTTTTAATATTATGATTATCAACATTTGCAAATCATGTGTTGAGTATAATGCGTGTATTAGTATATTGATTTTTTTCTCCAGCCGTCATGTTTTGACATGCACCAACTAGTGAATTATTTGTTATTCGATGGCCCAAAAACATGTGTTGATGAGTAATGTCAATGTTATTATTTTGGAAATTTATTATGAAAAAGCAATAATAAGGAGTCCATAAAGTGCTTTGACACTAAAATTTTACAAATTTGAAAAAGCGAATCTATTTGTGTTATGAATGGCACCCATGATGTTCTCTATCTTGTACGTCCTTAGAGGCATGCAATCGCACTTAATGCCCTGAAGAATAGCAATCTACAAGACAGTTTCATGCAACCACGCGAAAAAAGAAGACCAGAAAATGATGGTATTTATTACACACGAGGCTCCGTTGTCTTCAATTAGCAATAACGCAATTATTTAGGCATCGCCATAGAATTTAGCTAGTTTAAGGAAACAAATATTGCTGTACAATTTTTAAAGAGTTGAAATGTGCCCTGCTCGGTGCAAAATGTCTTCTACTTTTAAGCATCCAATTTATTACAAATTTTGGATTTGGATGTGGCTTTCGTGAATCTTATAATTACAAGCTTATTGTTCTCCTAAAATTTCAGAAATATACAGGAATACTATAAATGGAATAAAATGATCTGAATGTAGCAGATTTTTCTGAGAATTATAATTTAGCCTATTTCCGAGTGTAAAACGAAAGAAATAGGGCCTGTTCACTTAGGAGTTCGTTGCGTTGCGTTAAGCAAACGATTAGCAATGAAATTTTTAACGCCTATGATTGGTTTATTTTCGTCTCAACGTCATCTTTTCCTTAACGCAACGCAACGGACTCCTATGTGAACAGGTCCTTAATCATTATTCACATTTAAAAGCAAGTGTCAGCGATTTCAGCTATAAACGAAAGAATTAACTGATTGCATTGATTGTGTTTATGAAGAGTAGCAAACGCATCCTGATTGGGATACTCGGTTAGATAGCGCTAAGGTTATCTTATGCATCAATAGGACAACACCGACAGTGATCTCATCTTAATACTCGATGCAAGGCTCTACAAAGATTCGTCCGTCTCATGGGATTCGAACTCAAATATTCTGGTATTCCTTGACCGAAGACCAGTGTCCTCGTCTTTGGCCTTCGATAGGCGCGTTCTGATTGAAGTCTTGTTCACACTACATTCGCCAGCGTGAGCGAAAACTTTTCATCCAACCGCAGACCTCCTAACTATTAGTCACGTTAAAGGTTTGAGACTGGTCAAAAATATGCGAGTAAAGCTGACGATGACCGCAAAGGACCTGTTCACATAGTATGCGTCAGCGTCAGCGTTAAAGATTCCGTTGGCGTTGATGGGTTAAGGACCTGTTCATATAGGAGTCAGTTGCGTTGCGTTAAGGAAAAGATGACGTTGAGACGAAAATAAACCAAACATAGGCGTTAAAAATTTCATTGCTAATCGTTTGGAGGCCTATGATTGGTTTATTTTCGTCTCAACGTCATCTTTTCCTTAACGCAACGCAACGGACTCTTATGTGAACAGGCCCTAAATGGGTCAATGATTGGTATTACGATTGGTAAAAATATTTTACGCTGACGCTGACAAATTCTATGTGAACACTGAATTTGAAGCATTACGTAGCGTCAGCGTCAAAAATTTAACCCATCACAGATCGCCCAATTCGTTGACAACGTGATACGTCAAACCAGTCACAGGTCATGCCAACACAATCTCTGATCCAAAATATTAACTCGACGCCTAGCTCCGGATGCAATGTGAACAGGCTTTTAGTGTGAACCAGAGCTAAAGGCCTGTTCACATAGGAGTCCGTTGCGTTGCGTTAAGGAAAAGATGACGTTCAGACGAAAATAAACCAATCATATGAGGCGGTGAAAGGCAAAGTGGTGTAAGTCAAAAGTGTTTAACTGCAAAAACTACAAAAAATTCCACCATAAATTGAACAAATTATAATTCATAACAGTTATTACAATACTGCAAATAATAACTATTTACAATTCCACTATAAATTGAACAGGGAGATTACATATTTGCCCTCAAATGAAAAAAGTTGAAAATGTGACTTACACCACTTTGCCTTTCAACGCCTCATATGCCTCCAAACGATTAGCAATGAAATGTTTAACGCCTATGATTGGTTTATTTTCGTCTCAACGTCATCTTTTCCTTAACGCAAAGCAACGGACTCCTATGTGAACAGGCCCTAGCCGCCCCAGCAGAGATCATGGTCAATATGAAGAAAATATTACGATCGCCAACCTGTGGCGATATGACGCCAATGTGGCATTATAAATTGATGAATCATTGGGTGAAAACTAACGGTGCTCTTTCTAGCAAATCCAGAAACTAGAATCAAACCCAACAAACATTTTGCGAAAAAAATGGCTTGGAATGAAACTTCATATCTACTGAGTTCTCAAACGACCTATGATTAAGGACCTGTTCACGTAGAATCCGTCAGCGTCAGCGTTACTCGTATTGAAATACTTGTAACATCAAAAACCAATCACAGGCGCTAGGAATTTCGGGGCTAATTATTTGGAGGTTTGCAATTGGTTAAATATATTTCAATACGAGTAACGCTAACGCTGGCGCATTCTATGTGAACAAGCCCTTACTCGACGTACCCCGTGGTTCATCCTCACTCTGTCGGCGAGGAGGTTGAAAGAACCTCGTCACAGCCTGATGACATCATTGCGCTAAATCGTGTGTAAAAATTTCCGCTTCCCCTATCACTAACATCTAAGTGACAATAAGCCTATGCTCGCGCGTTAACCCCTTAACAATCGCATCATTTTCAAGAAAACGGCAATAAAAGTGCCTATTTTTTTCCGGAGGATTCCATTTATTTCTTGTATCTGCCACATCTAGTTTTAAAAAACCATCCTCGTCTGGTGCTGCCATCTGGTACGTAAAAATAAGAAATAAAATTTTTTCAGGGCAAATGAAATAGATTGTTTTAATCTATTTGGTGCGTTACTTTTAAACATTCCAGCCCGGAAATATCACGGACACGAGAAATAGAAGACTTAAACCCCACCCCGTAATTTTGACGGGAGCGAGAAGGAAGGGGTTAAAGGACTCCTTACATCATTTCTTTCCGCACCAATTTTGTAATAAAACAATACGCTGAAATTTATTCACAGGTGGCCACAGTTTGCAAGTACATATTGGAATCGCCGCGCATTCAGTTGCGCAAATGTTGGCCCTATATTAAAACCAAGATATTTCAAACTCGTCGACATCGCTGTTTCATGCAACATCACTCATGCAAACCTTGAGTAAAACGAAGTGCAGAAAATGACAGAGATATTCGTTTAACACGTGGAGCTCTGGCAGGTATTTCCATATGAATTTCAATAATTTATGCGCTTAGCATCAAATGTTTTGCCCTTTGTTTATGCACGAGTTGTGACATGTTGAGCGCATCTGCTTTATTTCTTAGAGGTTTTACACACTGCATTCGCCAGCGTTACTCGCATCGAAAAACTACTTATAAATCACGCAGAATACGATATCGTGGCTAATCGATTTGAACTCTTTGGTGGCTCACAAAATTTCTCGACGCGAGAAACGCTAAAGCTGGCAGATGCAATATTTTCTTTGCAATATTTCTTCTTCTTCTTTAGCACTACAGCCTGTTACAGGCCAAGGCTGTCTCGCCAATTTTCCCCCACCTAGCTCGATTCCGTGCAATGGCCCTCCATTGGTTCACTGCAATTGTTCTTAGGTCCTTTTATACCTCATCGAACCATCTGGTTGAGGATATTCCTCTTCGTCGCCTTCCCTCCAAATTTGAAAAGGTGACTTTTTTTGTGGGAAACGTGTCATCATATCTGAATATGTGGCCTAGCCATCAGTCAGGAAAATTCTTTTTGAGATTTCTGAATCGAGGTATTTTTACAAGGCAGGGTGATTGGCCCTGCACTCAACCCCAACCTGGAGGACCAGTCTCCTGATATAATCCCCAGGGGCAGGGTGCCCAGCTATTCCCCCGGACGCTAGGTACCCATTTTAGTCGCCTCTTACGACATGCATGAGCTACATTGGGACTATTCTTGGACTATTCTTTGCAATGTTTACACCCTTAAAATCTTTTCCTCCCGTAAATTGTGTAATATACTTTGGTGTCAGTTCTGTTAATCTTCTTAACATTTCCCCTTAAATTGCTTTGAACTACCTCAAAGTAATTTAAGATCGTTCAAAATTCCATTTTTTGTTAAATCACCCCGCATAGCGTAGCATGTTTCCGTAGCATGTCAAAGCGTAGCATGTTTCCAGTCTTTCGTCAATATTTGACTGGCGGAAGTATTTGCATGATGAAAAAAATGATACATTGAAATAAAGTTCATTCATTTTAGAATATTCACACCAGGTTATTCAAAACGACAGTGTTTGAAGGGAACTTGAAAAGCAAATCGAATTTATTTTTTAAGTTGCATTCAATCAAAAAACTAAAAGAACTAAAATTTCAATAACATACAAAATATAATAATTTTATATAGGTCATGTATCATTCATTTTGACTGAAACGAAGGTGAAACAAGTAATATAAACAAAAAATTTAAATTCCTACTTAGGTCAACAAAGAAAAATTTTATTTTAGTTACTTTTCGACGGGGAATTGCGTTTGGCGAGAAATTGCATTAATATTGGCTCGATTCTGTGAACACCATTATTGCCGAGAAATTTGTTTCTCCTATATAAAACTAAAATTAATTAATTGAATTTAATTAATGAATTAATATTTGAAAAAACTGTATTAACATCAAGTGTCATCCACTACAAGTTTAAAAAAATGTATTTGAACTTGAGTGGATGAATAAAAAGTATTTTATTAACGATTAAAAATTTGAACAAGGTATATAAATATAGGGAGAGTGAGAACTACTAATAGTAGGAACTGAAAAAAATATCCACCATACATGAAAAGCTCCTTTCGTGCTATCAAGATAAAATAAACAATTTTCATACATTCTTCTAGTAACATGAATGAATAAACGCAAAAATCAGGTGATACAAAATGCATGTTCTGTACATTTTTATATTTTTATGTTGATAAATTAATATTTAACGGTTTTAAATTGGCAACATTTTATTGTAAAAGCTACAAGCTATCTTTAATATTTATTCAAAAAATAAACATTGCGTGTAAAATTTTCGGATGGGGAAACATTCAACACTTCGAGAGAAATGTTTCTACAATTGTATCTATAAGTTAATTTAGATTTCGAGAGGCATTAACTTTGATTTTTATTATTCAAGATTTACTCTTGTTATTTGTTTTTGTCCAAACAGAAGTGAATTATAATACATTATAAACTTTAAAAGTGATTCAGTATAACAGTATGTGACTGAGAGGATTTATCCATATTTTTCATAATTTAATCCAAGCATTGACATTATGAGTTTACAATATGCTTTTTTAAATTTCATATTTAAATTCAACAGAGAAGAATACCTCTTATTTTACAGATTAATCTTAAAATTGACATAAGCATTTAGTTATCCTTTCTTTGTCATCGAGGTTCTGTTCACGTCTCCATGCACGCCAACTTCATGGAAGTGGATTTAAAGTAGCAAGTTTCGAATTTATATGTATTTGGAAGTAATTTTTGAAGATATGCTACCGGAATGAGTAGCGCAACAGGATCCCATAAAAAGAAAGACTCCAAAGGTGAGCATGTCGAAACTTCTCAAGACAAGGGCAGTCAGGAGGAAGACGTCTTGGACTTTGTCGAAAGTCCATCGGAAATAAGCCCAACACAAAGTGACATAAATTTGTTTTTGGAGGATTTATCCGAGAATAGGGGAAAAGGGAATGAGCCCTCAACATCCGGATCATCCTCGGGAAGGCGTAAAATGCCTGCCCATGAAGAGGAAAAGGGTGGTGGCAATGCGAAAGCCGAAATTCCAGAAACTGATTTATTGCCTTGCAGCAGTTGTGAATTTCCGGATCCTATGACTGCCATGCATAAGGCAGGCTGTCTGAGCTTCTTCGCGAGAAGAAAGAGTCGGGAACCTTTTTCCGAGTTCTGGTTGATATCGGTTCCTAAAGAAAGTGACACTTTGGACAGATTAAATTCGGAAACTAACCGGAGCAACCTATCTCAAAATTACAAATTCCATATACCAAAATTCAAAATCGGAACACTAGATGATTTAATATCACTCATTGAACAGTTAAGTACTCTGGATAATTATGTCGGAGATGTTACTGGAAAATTATGCTATCATATTAAAAACGAGTTAGCAAATAGACCCGATCTTTTGGAAGAGAATCTGCAAGTGAGGAGCGTCAACCCAGTGACATTCTTAACAAGGTTTACATGGAATAGCTCAAAATATCCAACTTGGTATCGTATTCGGCGCATAGCTGACACTATTTATACACACGTGGATAAAATCAGCCACATTCTCAAGGAGAAATCGAGCCTTTGTGATACCCTAAAAAAGGGTCTCAAAAAGTATGCAGATCGATCTACTGAGAATCTTCAAACTCGATATTTAGGAGATATTGTAAAGAAAGAGAATCTTGTTCTTGATTCTCAATACTTAACTACCTTACTCGTTGTTGTACCTACAGACAAAGAAAAACGGTGGTTAAAATCGTACATCAATTTCAGTGATATGGTGGTTCCTCAATCGAGTATAAAGCTATTTGAAGATAGCTCTCATTGTCTTTTCAATGTAACCCTGTGTAAAATGAAAGTTGAGCAGTTTAAGAAAAATGCTCAACAGAATTCGTTCTTTGTACGAGATTTCGAATATTCTGAAACAGATCAAAAGGCGGATAAAGAAGAATTTGATAGACTGATCAGAGAGAAGGTTATGGTCCTCGCTTCCATTTTCAGGTGGACAAAAATAAACTTCAGCGAATGCTTTGAAGCTTGGATACATGTGAAGGCTTTAAGAATTTTCGTCGAGTCAGTCCTTAGATTCGGACTCCCGGTCAATTTTCAGGCAATACTGATTCTTCCTTTGAAATCCAGATCGAAGTTGCGAAAATTGTTAAATAACTTATATTCGAAAGTGGATATACCTCTAGCAGCTGGTACCATGCATGAAATACCAGGATGTTTGACTGTATATGGTGTGGAAGAGTATTATCCGTACATTTCTTTGAACATTAATCTTGGCTTTATAACAGGTCGTATGAAATAAATTTATTATGAAATTATGAAGTAATTTAATATTTCAATGTTTCCGTGAGAGAAGTGCAAAACTAGACTATAAGTTCGAAGGGATTCTTTTAACACAGTGTGAAACAAATTGTACTACAATTGCGCAAAATTGCTGATGACGAATCAGCATGGCTTGTAATCAATAAACCATGGAGAAAAATGAATGAAAAACTCCACTAACATTTGATTATTGCAAATGACGTCAGAGGTAATGGCGTCATTTGCAAACGAATATCCTAGGTTAACACGGTTGATTACCCGATAAGAATGAGGCGAATCAGCAGGGCTCGTAATCAATAAACCTTATGATGGACTACCGAACAGAATGTAGACTGGTGCTGTCTTCTTTGATATTCTCAAAGCTTTTGATACTGTCTGGCACAGTGGCCTTATCTATAAACTCATTAAATTAAAAATACCAGCTGCCTTAATTAAACTTCTACAATGCTATCTTTCTGACAGAACTTTTGCTGTAAGCTATTCTGGTACCACTTCAGCCCTACGCCCTGTTAATGTGGGAGTTCCTCAAGGTTCGAAACTCGGACCGGTCTTTTTTAATTTATATATAAATGATATCCCCGCCACCCCGAACACTTCGCTTGCCCTCTATGCTGATGACACAGCCATTCTCGCTAGAAACCATAATGTCAGATATATGCATACTTACCACCAACGTCACATTAACATTCTTGAGCGCTGGTTTGATAAATGGCGTATTAAATTAAATCCCAGTAAAACAAAAGCTATCTTCTTTTCATACAATGGGATTCCCCGACCCCCATTTAACGTTTATGGTCGGCTCATCCACTTTGAAAGGGAAGTGAAATAGCTGGGTTTCTTCATGGATAGTAAGCTTACTTGGAAGAAAAATATTAATAATAATATCAGCAAATTAGCTAAAAAAGATATCGCCCACCTCCTGTACCAGAAGGAGATGAGTATAGAAAATAAACTTCTGCTTTACAAAACAGTACTTCAACCTATACTTCTTTATGTAGTACCTGTATGTGGGTTAGCGGCTAACAGTCATGTCCAGAAATTGCAATGCACACAAAATAAAACCTTACGTCTAATCACTAAAGCCAATAGATATAAAACTAACTACTCCCTCCACAAAGATCTAAATATTGAACCCATTCGCCTGGCTATAATTAATCTCGCCACTAAATTTTATAATAGTCTTTACTCCACCCCTAATGAAGAAATTGCCAATCTTCCTGATTATGACAATATAGAATTTAATCGTAGACCTAGAGCGACTCTAGTGTTTGACACTTGGATTACTCCCAACTCTTCTTTCCCATAATTTAATTTTTTTCTTTTCTTTTTTATTTATGTCATTCCGTTTTTCTTAAATTCATTCTAGACAGCTTAATTTTCACTCCCCCTTTTTTTCCTAATTATATGCAGTCACATCCTCTTACGCTTTTTTGAAATAGGAAGTGTGTCGTCTAGTTGGTGTAATATGCCTCTGCGAATCCTCATGGTCAAATTGTGAGCCGTCCTCCCTGATAGTATCTTCTGATAGGATCCTGGATCCTGTTTCGTCAACCAATCAGGTTGCGGGACACATTTTGCTTTCGACCAGTTGTTAAGCTTGATCTTTTTTAACCCCTGTAATACAAATTCATCATCTTGCTTCCTTTTTCGGCCTGTTTTCAAGAACAGGTTGCTTGATAGTTCATTCCAATCCTGGGTTTGATCCCAGCGTTTAATATCCTTGCTGCTCGCGGTCCTCTGTGGCTCGTCTTCGACTTTTGGGGGTTTAATCTTTATAATTTGCCTTTTATCTTATCTTTTATTGGAACATTTTATTTTGACAAGTCTTGCAGATTTAATTTTGTGTTAACTTTAACTTACTAAATTCTAATATTTTTATTTTTGTAACTTCTTTAATTTATTTTGTAACTAAACTTTTTTTTTACTTGATTCATTTCTTCTTGGACCATGCGTGAAAAGGTTCAGTGCTTCCCATACCCATACCGAGGGTAAAGGGCTTTCTTAGCCCTATTTGGAATCGCACGAAAACTTTTTGTCTATGTCCATGTCAATAAACCAAGGGGAAAAACAAATGAAAAACCCCACTAACATTTGATGATTGCA
The DNA here is from genome assembly GCA_907164885.2 of Dolomedes plantarius. Classification (NCBI taxonomy): domain Eukaryota; kingdom Metazoa; phylum Arthropoda; class Arachnida; order Araneae; family Dolomedidae; genus Dolomedes; species Dolomedes plantarius. The sequence continues at coordinate 207,376,449 of OU015493.1, forward strand.
AATGACGTCATTCAACAGAATTTCAGAGGTAATGACGTCATTTGCATACGAATATCCTAGGTTAACACGGTTCATTACCCGATAACTAGGGTATTAAAATATCGCATTTGGTAACTGCCAAAATCAAAACAATGGCGTGAGTGCAATACCAAACTAAATGAAAGTCTCTTTCAGATAAAAATCCTTACATAAATCATAACGAAAAAACTTCTATACTTGCATATTATTCCCTACACTAGGAATCAAGTTATGGAACAGCTTTGTCAGACGCACCTCCGTTGGCGAATAGTTGGCGCCAAATATTTTTTACGCCAATGCACCTCCGTTGGCGAAAAGTTATACGCAAATGCATAATGTTTATATACAAACAAGAAAATAAATATGCAAAATAAATGTTCAATTTGCATTTAATATGCAAACTGCTCATGCATTTTATCTACAAACCAGAAAATAAAATTATCAACTCCGCACTAGTGTTAAAAATTTAAGAAAACAATCAAAATTATAAATATCTTTAATTATTATTAAATTTAAACTCTCAATCTCATTACTGCCACAACAGCACACGACTAAATTTGCAAAAAAACAAAATCTCGCCAAAATCGAACAGTTACCACGCCATACACAAAATCGCCAAACTTGGCAGAGAGGTGCGTCTGAAAAAGCTGTACCCAAGGGGATTTTCTTATTTTAGATCCCGGAGTTTTAAATTTTTTCGTCAATTTCTGAAAAGAAATTATTTTTAAAAAGATAATACCGACTATATTTCAGCGAGACACCGTTTTTTGCTTTATGTGCCTTTATCATGCAAAATGTAAAAGAAATATATAAAGAATGCTCAGAGCCTGACTAAGGCAGGGGCATACGGGGCAGTTGCCCCGGGCCCCCACATCAGAGGGGGGCCCCAAATCGAATAGAAAGTTTAGTATTAAGTATTAAGTTCTTCATTACTGAAGTAGTGAAGCAGAGGGGGGGCCCCAAAGAAGTTTTTGCCCCGGGCCCCAATTAGACTAAGTCGGGCCCTGAGAATGCTTATTATTTATAAAACAAAGATATTCTCACTAGTGATATGTTATATTGATTATTATTTGAAAAAAAATCGGAACCACGGTGTTTCTAGGTTTTATTGAACTCGCGATCAACATACGCCTAGTGTAGGTCCAGTATGGCTATCAACACATATTTTAGCAATAGCAGCCCCATAATGACAAGAAAGTGTGGAAATAAAACTGTAAGTCGTTTCAAAAATCATTTATTTTAATTTTAGAAACATGAAAATGCATGACTAGAATTGAGTCGCAAACTTTAAAACAGAGCGTAAAACACAACCAGAAGACCACCGGCATAAAAATAATCTACATCTTGAAAATATGGCTTTGTCAGTTGGGTGAAATGTTTATCTCCAATACGGCTTCGAAGTGCACTTCCTTCTCTTCTAGAAGTTGGGTACCGATTAAGATACCAATTTAAGGTACCGTTCGGTGTAACCCTTGTGTAGCAAAAGATGACCGTTACACTGCAAGCCAACCATTTACAATACATGAAGGAACGCGTGTTAAGTTTTGCAGCATTTTAACGTCGCAAAATATATAATATACATTTATGAAATAACTAGCGGCCCGTCCCGACTTTGTCCGGGTTGAACAAAATATTATACCAATAAATTTCCAGTTGATAGCCAATAAATTGTAAATCTTTTTTTTACCTTAATAATAACCTAAATAATACCTTAAATTAATTTTATGTTAGTTAATAATTAAAATAAATTTTTTTAAAGAAAAAGGCGTGCCGGAGAACGGCTAGGTTCGAACCGTTAGCGTCAGAACAGAAGCCCACCGCGATAGCACCACGATAAGGATCGTTGAAATCTTCGGAACAAAAAGCGGTAGAAGACAGTAGCAGAAACAATGGAGATTGTTAGGATTAAGCCCCTAACTTTATTTCTACTGATCAGATATACATAATATATAGCCTATATCCATCTGGAATAATGTATCTTTCAAACAGTGAAAGAATTTTAAATAGGTTCAGTGGTTCTGAAGATTACCCTCCACGTACAAAATCGCTCTCTCTTTATATATAAGTATATATAGATACTAGCTGAAGTACCCGGCGATGGCCGGGATTTTAAGAATGTTTGTTGTTAACCAAAATCAATTTAAAAATTAACACAGTATAAATAACATAAAAAATATATGTGAAATGTTATACACGTCTCAGATTTTCAGCCTTTCATCATTGTAATACTAAAATCTGAAAAGTAAAAATGTCAAATTCTCTAATGTTTGTTAACCAAAATTAATTTAAAACTAAGCACAGTATAAATAACAGAAAAAATCCTTGTGAAATCTATAAATATATAAATTTATAATAAACTCCTCAGAATTCAGCTAGAATTAGCCTTTCATCATTGGGGTAAAAAAAAGAAGCTGCAATTACAGGTTCAGCAGAAATTTCCAATAGAACAATGATATGACTGCAGCGTTGCCTCTTAAAAAATGAAGTGTTTGATTGAGGGCTGCAAACCATTCAACTCCTCTCCACATTTAACTCCTATAAACATCCTCTACATATTAAATTCCTTTTCTCTCCATAATAAACTCCTCAGAATTTTGGTATATTCAGCCTTTCATCATAGTACCACTAAAAACTGAAACATCCTCTCCAGAAATATAAATTTATTAATTTCAATAATTAAACACACACAAATATATAAATTACGCAAAAGTTTTTTAACCAACATTTGAATAATTCGTAAATGAAAAAGCATATGAAAATAAAGATAAGAACTTCCGGAATCGAAATTAATTACCCTTAATTTTTAATTAATAAAAAACCAACATAATATGAATAAAAACGATAGTTGTTTAAAACCATATGAAAATAAAGCTATTATAAAGATAATAATAAAAAAAGCATAAAAAAATAATGCTCGCGCATGAAGTTAACGTTACGATATAAAGATAGTAATAATAATATAAACCGCGTGCATAAAATATTTAGCTTTTCAAGCGAAATAAATTAATTTTTAGAAAAAAACTACTTTTAATCGAGAAATTAAATACATTGCACAAAATTTTGATTTTACCAACTTTCCACCCTACAATTTACACCCTACTTCTTTTAAATAGGGTGTAAATATAAAGTTTTAACAGCCAATTGAATGCCAGTTAAAAACGATTGTTGTTTAAAATCATAAAAATTACGCTTATTATAAAGATAATAAAAATAAGCATAGGAAAATAATGTGTGCGCATGAAGTAAACGTTACGATATAAAAATAGTAATAAAAATCTATATATATAAAACAGTTCCGTAACTGACTAACTGACTGATTGACTGACTGACATACAAAGTACAGACCAAACCGCTGAACCTAAAGGACTGAAATTTTGCATGGCGATTCTTCTTATAATGTAGGGGTGCACTAATAAAGATTTTTGAAAAAAATTTCTTAGATTTTTTTAAATTAAATTTTTAATCTGTTTTTGTAACTTTTTTCAAGTTTGCATTTAAATAATAATTTGACGGTTGTAAAATTTATATCACGAAAAAGATCATAAAAATTCCTTTAAAATGAAATTCTTTTCGAATCTTTACCTCCATTTTCTAATTTTTGGTGAATTTTTAAAGATTAATCTTTACAATTTAATTTATTAAACGCTGATCATGTGATCTTTATCTGGTACTTTAAATAAATTTATCGTCACGTAACAACGAAATAGACAAAAAAAAATTTTTTTTTTCTTGCTAATGCGGCAAACGATTGGACATTATCCAAAAAATATTAAAATACAGTAAAAGATATGTTCCTTAAACTGTACTATATTCTTTAGTATGTCCTATTAGATTTAATTTCAATATTTTCTTCTACATTATTTTGTCTATAAAAATATCCCTTACGATTTTTAAAAAAATATATTTTTTTGTCTTATGGTTAGAATACTAAAAGTTTAAAATAGTGGCGCCATCTACTGAACACCTGTGAATCGAGAAAAAGTTGTTGGTTATTTATTAATTAAAAATATTGGAAAGTTCTTGTGGATCTGTAAATATACATGTGGTAACAGTTTTAAAATTTATAAATTATCAACCTACACAGGTGATAATTTATCCGGCGTTGCCCGGGATTTTAAGAATGTTTGTTAACCAAAATCAATTTAAAAACTAAGTACAGTATAAATAACATAGAATAAAAAGCATGTCAAATGTTATACGCATGAATAAAAAGAAAACCCAACATAAAAAACCATAAATTTACAATAATTTCTTCAGAATTCAGCTAGATTTAGCGTTTCATCATTGGAGCAAAAAAACCCTGAAAAGTAAAGCATAAAATATATACATTTATAATAAACCACTAAAAGCTGAAAAGGAAAAATGTCAAATTGTCTTTAGGAAAGTAAAGAATTTTGAAAAGTAAAGCTGAAAAGTAAAAATGTCAAATTGTCGAATGTTTGTTAACCAAAATCAATTTAAAAACTAAATACAGTATAAATAACATAGAAAAGATTTAGCCTTTATCATTGGACAAAAAATCCTGAAAAGTAAAACATAAAATATATAAATTTATAATAAACCTACCAAAATCCATTAAAAAACTAAACACAGTATAAATAACATAGAAAAAAAAGTATACGAAATGTTATACACATTAATAATATGAAAAAAAAAATAAAATAAAAATAATAATTTTTAAAAATAATAAAATAAAATAAAAATAATTAAAAGAATAATAAATAAATAATAATAATAATAATTTAAAAAATAATAAAATAAAAGCTGAAATAAAAAAGCCTCTATAAAAAAGCTGAAAATACAGGTTTAGCAAAATGTGAACGATCCGTATTTGAACCCGCGGCGTGTAGCGTGGTAAATGAACTCTTTTACTGAATGCGCCACAATGACATGCTACTTTATTGCGTAAAGAGGAAAATATTTGACTAAGTTTACTGGAAAGTTGCTATGGGTTGGTGAATATACATGTATTTATGGAGTGAGAGGAGTTTTAAGTCAGAAATAAGTTAGCAGGATAGAAGCTTAGTCTTCAACTCTTCAATAGACACAAAGACATAAGCGAGGGGGGTTGTAGTAGCGATTAAAACAGATCTCGTGACACTTAGCGTGGTTGATTCGAATTTTCCATCGCGTGTGGTAGTGTCAATATGCCGTTGGATCCGATTTATTTTAGAGTATAAAATCTGACTTGAAAGATTATTATTTTCATTTATTATTCTGGTTTAATATATAACTTGAAACTTTTTGATTTTATTTATTTTTATCTTTTCGCTCGCTGTTTGCCAGCTAACCCTAACGCGGACGCCATATTGAGAGGGGTGATTCCACAAAGTGTAACAGCTTACATTTAGTTTCAAAATTCTTGGTTTTTTATTAATTAAAAATCAACGGTAATTAATTTCGATTTTTGAAGTTCTTCAGACCCTCGGCTGTTTTTAAAGACGCCTGTATGTAAAATTTCACGATCGTTGCTCCTAAACTGTGGATTTCTATACAATTACAGAGATACAAACATTCATTTTTATATATTAGATTGACCCTAAATTCTTTAATTAACTATGGACTATGCATGAATTGCATGTTTTACCTCTTGACAGGGACCGCTTTCAGGTAAAGTCACGTGTTATTTCTGTTTCTGTTTGTAAAAATTTTTAACAGACCAGCAATATTCTTTTCCATAAAAAAACATCCAAGTAAATTGGCGAAACAAAATGTTGTTTCCACGTTTGGTAACCCAATTATAGAAACTGAAATTATATTAATTTTTTTATTGTTAAATCTGAATACGGACAAAAAATGTTTTTTAAGTTAAAGTATTGAGAATATATATTGGGGGTCATCCAATTATTGTTTTTATTCGTTACCGATTTCTGCTGATCCTATCTAGGGATGCGACATCGATGTCGATGTTTTCAAAACATCGATGTTTTGATAAAAACTTCGATGTTTTAAACATCGATTTATTGAAGCCGATGTTTTTTTAACATCGATGTTTTGTGCTCGATGTTTTTTTAATGAAAAAGTACCGTAATTAAAAAATTTACCACGTAGCATAATTTTCACACTCAGTAAATGTAAGTCTGAATTCTGAAAAGGACGAATACAAAAGGGGGAATGATTCCTTAGCAAACAGACAAAGGGCAATTAACAACCAATGAACCAATCAGAGCGCTTGGAATGTTCCTGACACTCCAGAACCTTCCATGGGGTTTTATTTTACAAATAGTATATACACGAGTGTATCCATTTAAGTCTTTGATTTGTGCTGGTTTTATATAAGTTGACGTTAATATTATTAGTAAGATGCCTCCCAAAAGTACCGTTTGGAAATATTTTTACAAAACCTCTGACAAATTGGCGAAATGCAATATTTGCCTTAAGTCCCTCAAAACTTCTGGCAATACCACGAATTTATTTGGACATTTGAAGGCAAAACATGGCGGTATTTACAACGAGAATTTTGAGTCATCAATGTAGCCCAAAGCAACCAAGTTTTTGTCATTTGTGTCTGCCCAATCAGAGAGTAAAATGAAATCACCCCCTCCCCCCACGACTAACGGAAGTAACATTAATGTTAGAGATTACTAAACCAGTTTTAAAACATGGATATTCTAAAACATCGATGTTTTAATATTGAATATCGATGTTTCGAAACATCGATGTTTTGTTATCGATGTCGCATCACTAATCCTATCATCCTCTTCTTCAATCTTTGTACGATCAATCTTTGTACTTCAATCTTTGTACCTCTTGACGAAGCCTCAGGGAAATTCCGACTGGCGTAGTTTTACGAAAAGGCGATCAAGTTAACGTACTTCAGTAGCGTGATGCAAAAATATTGTTTAGAAAGAACCAATAATTGATAAAAATTAAGTAATCGATATTATGGATTTATTTATCAAGAATCTGAGATTAAAAAAAGGAGAAATAAATCTTAGCATAATCGAATGCGTGCATTTACCATAATAGCATGATAACTATGGTTAATTTCAGAACATACTCCTTGTCATCGAACTTTATCACACCCAATATTTTCTAAATAAATTAGTGTTGAATTTTATGTTTCATCTTTCGATAAATTTCTGTAAATGAAGATTTTTGTGTGCTTCAGATGGTAAAAAATATTATTTATGCATTTGTTCTTTCAAAAATATAATCGTTCGGTCCTTTAATGTGAAATAAAACTTAATATGCGAAAAGTAACGAATGAAAAGCTGTAAATGAAATGACAACGCTCTTTTTTATTGAAACAATAACATTCTCGGGAATATATTTCAGCACATGGCCATCTTCATGATCCTAGTCGCAATCATTCCTCGCATGCAGTAGCAACCATCCTTGTTTGGCCAGTTGCAGTCGCACTTATCCCACTTGCCACAGCAGCTGCAGTCATCGTCTTCTTTGCAGGTCTCCTTGAAACCGGCACAGGTCCTAGATCGAGATAAAAATGCTAGTATCGGTCCAAATAACAATCTGTTTGCGCCCATGTGACGTCACGAAATCGAGAATCGTGCGTTACCGAGCAAGATTACAAAATGGCCCCGGCAGCCATATTAATTCACGTGTATTATGCAAAACTCACAGTGAAGACGCAGCCACCGTTCGAGACGCTGATTTGTCGGGATTATAATTAAAAGAGCGAGTATATTTGTAGGTTTACACTAGAATTATCCTCATTGTTAAGGCCTGTTGACATTCCGTCAGCGTTTTATACCAATCTCAGACCTTAACAATTTTGTGGCTAATAGTTTGCAGGTTTGTCAATGGTTAAACATATTTCAATACCAGTAATGCTGAAGATGACGGATTCTATGTGAACAGGCCCTTCGAATTCGTCTTTAACCCTTCAGCGTGCGCGCCAATTTTTGGAACACCAGCTGGCGCGCGTGGCACAACGTGCAACGTCTCTTTCATCCTTGATTATTCCTTTTGTAAAAAAACTTTTTTTTTTCAAATTGAATAATAATTCTGCCTTTTTTGACAAGACATAAAAATGTTGATAATATTGAGATATATTTATGATTAAAGGCGAAAGAATGCAATTACAGTCGCCTTATTTGAAAATTGTCCGGTTTATTAGATCTAAGGACAACTTCCAAATGGATTCTTATTATGTCCAAAAACCTAAAAAACAATGAGATTGTCCATCTTCGTGATATGTGAGATACAGTGTAATAGCTGAACACCGGATCGACGACATCAACTCCTGTTTTTGTCGTATTGTAATCCAGTATAATCGCTGGTTTACCACAGTTTAATCACTACTACCAATGAAGGGAAATGAATAGAAGGGTCATAAAATCATACCTGTATTAGAAAGGGTGTAGCTATAACTAGAAACTGCTTAGAACATTCAAACCTCACATGTAAAAGCAAACCATTCAAAATTACGAAAATGTTGCACTTTGTGCACAGGTGCGCCCGTTGAAGGGTTAAAGGCAATATGGTATGCTTTACTGAAATAAGTTGTAGATAACATGCCATCGGGCAATCATTTTGTAGTTACATTGCCATCGGACAACCTATTAGCTACATGTTTAATAAAGTTAGAGTTGAAAGCTTGAATTTCATATTTTTCAAGAAGCCACAAGCTACAGTCCAAAATCCATTATAAGTGTACGTTACAAAGAGACTACAGATAATAAATATAAAAAGTACGAACTTGTAAAATACTATTTTCATTCATAATAAAATAATTCTGGTGTTGTTGCTGTTGTTACTAATCCCAGATTGTCTAGCAAGGCTAGACAATCTCCATGAAACCAAAAATTTCTAAAAAGTCTAAAAACAGTAGAAGGTCCCGAAGGACTTCGTCCTTTGTAAACCCCAAACAAGCCAAAAGATGGGCAGGGGAGGCCTTGGCGGCAGAGTACCAGTGACACTCCGGGAAGATCTGACTGCCGAAAGGTGAGTGCTCTAATATGGCCACTAATGAAGCGCGAGAAGGCTGTTTGATATTTTCTGGGCTTAAGCTGGAGAGACCCACCCGGAATTATTCCAAAGTACCAAAGGTGCTAGGGAGGAGTTCTCCAAAGATGCTTTAGTTCCGTCTTCTTAAGGGAGTAAATGTCGCTAAGAGTAAGAGACCCACAAGGACTCAAAATAGTATCAAAGGTGGAAGGGGGGAGTTCTCCCTAGATGGTTTAGTTCCGTCTTCTTAAGGGAGTAAATCTTGCTAAAAGTAAGAGACCCACAAGGACTCAAAATAGTACCAAAGGTGGTAGGGAGTTCTCCAAAGATGATTTAGTTCCGTTTTCTTAAGGGAGTAAATGTCGCTAAGAGTAAGAGACCCACAAGGACTCGTAATAGTACCAAAGGTGGAAGGGAGGAGTTCTCCCTAGATGGTTTAGTTCCGTCTTCTTAAGGGAGTAAATCTTGCTAAAAGTAAGAGACACACAAGGACTCAAAATAGTACCAAAGGTGGTAGGGAGGAGTCCTCCAAAGATGCTTTAGTTCCGTCTTCTTAAGGGAGTAAATGTCGTTAAGAGTAAGAGACACACAAGGACTCAAAATAGTACCAAAGGTGGTAGGGAGGAGTTCTCCCTAGATGATTTAGTTCCGTCTTCTTAAGGGAGTAAATCTCGCTAAAAGTAAGAGACCCACAAGGACTTAATATAGTACCAAAGGGGGTAGGGAGTTCTCCCAAGATGATTTAGTTCCGTCTTCTTAAGGGAGAAAATCTCGCTAAAAGTGAGAGAACCACAAGGACTCAAAGTAGTACCAAAGGTGGTAGGGAAAAGTTCTCCCTAGATGGTTTAGTTCCGTCTTCTTATGGGAGCAAATCTCGCTAAAAGTTAGAGCCCCACAAAAGCTCACGCACTCCTCAGCAGCAGTCTTAGCTAAAAAGTCGGCCCTATCATTATCGTCAATCCCAACATGGGAAGGGATCTACTGAAAATGGATAGTATGTCCAGAAGAAAGCCGATCTAGAAGGTCTAAGATGTCCAAGCTAGTTTGGTCCCCAATAATAGTCCAATTAGAGAGGAAAATAATTTTAAACGATTGCTGTTGAGACTTAATATTGTTGTGAAACGGCCATATTATTAATAATTGGTGCAATGAAAGAAAATTGGCTGCAACAGAATATACATCTGGTTATATATAATATCTAAACAAGCCTAATCAGTATTCTGAGTGGAATTGCACAGGCAAAGAGAATACATAAAAAATTGTGTTCTATACTATTTTGAAGTTAGCTTCTGATGATGATGGATCTTTTATTAAAAAAAAAACAATTCTCCCCTTGAAGTACAAACAGTTTGATAAAAAAATTTTGCGTTAAATCTCTAGAATTTTTGTTCAGTATTGGAGAAACATAACTTTTTTTAAACAAATGATATTGAATCACATAATTACGTTGCTGAGACTTCATTAAGTATTAAATATGATCAGTCAAAGCTCTAAAACGTGAGTTATAGATCTTAAAATCTGTTTCTAGAATGAGTGTTGACTTTGATTTGATTTAAAATGAACGACAATAAGTTTCGAAACCAGGTTTTTTGAAGGCGGCGAAACACTGCAGCATTGTAAGGGTATAAACAGATAACGTATTACGGCTATTTTGCATCATTTGTTTAAGGCAATTTTCAGCAGATAAGAGAAATAATAAAAAAATCTATATTTCTGTTAACAATAATGCAAATACACTAAAAGGAATTCTACATGTATTTGAAATAAGTAGAGCAGTGTAAGGAGAATACTAATCGGAGACAAACTGCAAATATTACGTAAAATTGTAACATGAGGTAGTTTTTAATCAAATTTAATAAACAGTGGTAATTTAAATAATTTCTGTATTTAATACGCATACTTAAATTAAAAGCTATAGTTATACTTAAAGTTGCAGTATATGTAGTATCTAAAATTAAATTTTCAAGGTATTCTGTAAGAGACAAGCTATTTTGACATGACGTTACTTTGAACTATAACTATAATCTGAAATAATGTACTGGTGGGCAAACTGGATATCTGGGCAGACTCTCCATCGGTAAATTTCTTTTGCAGTATAAAGTGAAAGCATTTAAAGTGTCTCATCCGATTTTTACCATGTTTTTATTCAATTCCTACTATTAGTTCACACTCTCTCTCTATATATATATCTTGTTCAAATTTTCAATCGTTAATAAAAGTACTTTTTATTTATCCACTCAAGTTCAAATACATTTTTTTAAACTTGTAGTGGATGACACTTGATGTTAATACAGTTTTTTCAAATATTAATTCATTAATTAAATTTAATTAATCAAGTTTAGTTTTATACCTATATATATCTTGTTAAAATTTTCAATCGTTAATAAAAGTACTTTTTATTAATCCACTCAAGTTCAAATACATTTTTTTAAACTTGTAGTGGATGACACTTGATGTTAATACAGTTTTTTCAAATATTAATTCATTAATTAAATTTAATTAAACAATTTTAGTTTTAAACCTAGAGCGTCTCTTGCTCTTGAATAGTAATTTCCCTCTAATTACTGCGTAAACGGTAGCGCTGCGGTAGCGCGGGCTTCTCCCAACCTGACAAGCTTTTTCTCTCTCTTTCCCCCCCTCCTAATCTCGCACAGTAACCAAGGTTCTGGCAGGTAATCCTTTTTTTCAATTCCTACTATTAGTTCACACTCAAATTTTTTTTTTTTGTTGACCTAAGTAGGAATTGACTTTAAATTTTTTTTTTATATATTACTTGTTAACTTGCTTTCTTGTTTGTGTGTGTGTGTGTGTGTGTGTTTGTCTGGTACAAATCTTGCAATCGATTTTTAACTAACTTCCCGACTAGCTAGGCATTTAACACTTTTAGAATAGCTCAGAACGCGATGACAATGCATTATTTTAATACTTTTAGCCATCTTTGTTCCATATTTTAAAATCCATTACGAAAAAATACGAGAGGCGTCTGAAGCCAAAAGTAACTGCGCTACTGGCGCCATCTATTAATAGCCCAGTCAAAATAGGTTTTATGGCTAAAAAAAATATGAAAGTTTTGAAAATTGGTGGAGATGTTTGTTTAGGCATACTAATGAACATACTAAAAGTCCCCACCGATCAGACTTGAGCTTTTTCCGCCATCTTGGAAAATGTGTACACTTTTTTGGTTTTTTGGAAATAACTTTAAAAATATTGATTTCATAAAAAATAATTAAATACAAAAATTAAATAGCATTAAATTATGAACAAAAATCATTCATAACATTTTTTATATGCCTAACAGGAACAAAGATAATTGACTTTGAAAAGAGCGCACTATCACACCTCGGACGCGTAAGCGCGGTTCCCCATCGCGGTGGGGGGAAATACCCGCGCATGTGCATACCATAATTAGCCAAATTAGTTTTACACTAAATGGGAAGGTTTTTTTGTATTTTTCCAAATAACTAGGGAAATATTAACTTTACGTAAAACAAGTTTATTTCAAAAATTAAAAAACATTAAATTATGTACAAAAACGATTTTATACATTTTTGTTGTACACCTAACAGGAACGAAGATATTGACTATAAAATGCGCGTTGATAATGGAGGTAGCTTCAAAGTCTCGTTGTAGGCGCGTTTCTTTGAATTTCTAACCTCTCCCACTTTTCGGCATTCTTTAAACACAAGGAAATAGACTTTAATGTTTTTGGCTATGTAGATAATTAATCAATATTAATTTTATACATGAATGTAGCAAACTTGGGGGTATTCACTATCAGATTTCCATTGCGAATAATTGTTCAAGCTTACCTACTTCAGGATTTACGTGCTTTTTTCGGTACGGGATTCTCCCCTTCGTCAGGCATGTATAGACCGTCTATGGATCCGCTATCATCGGCCCATTCAGCAACTTCTTTCATTCGATCGTCATTATCAACAGGGCTGATGCCATTCTGACATACCCCATTGCAATTATTGCAGGCCGTTGTGCAGTTGATGCCTGCTTTCCGACATCCGCATCTTACTCCACAGTCAGTCTTACAGATGCAAAACACCATGTTTAAAACTGAATCGGGAGCTACTGCATCTATAGTTGTGATGGGCACAAGAATTTTCTCTTGACGCTTCCAGCCCCATAGGCAGTTGGGCCTTTCTTTTTCAGGTGCTCCAAAGTCTTCCTCATTTTAATTTCGATGGCTCGTATTTGAGTGTGTGCGTTTAAGGTTTCTTGCAATGGTGGTTCAGTAGCAAAATCTCGAAACAATTCACGAAGATTTTTACATTCCAAATCCGATATGTCCATGCCGTCAAAAATTATTTTTGCTAAAGCTGTTTGGGTTAATAAATGATCTCGGACGACCCTAGCGTATGCATGGCCAGGCAACATTTTTTCTACTGACGTAGGTGCATAAATCAAAGTGAGTATTTCTTTTAACCCACTTCCAGCCATTATGTACCCAATGCAGCCTAAGAATGACATTAAAAGATGGAATCCACCAAGCCTCACAATACAACTTGATAATAATGGATTCGATGTTACTGCGACTATCTCTCGAGCTTTAATATACAGTGGTTGGTCAAACGTGAGTATGCAAGACTTTTGGTGCATTTTAACACACTGCTGGGCAGCATATTTCAGCACAGTGAAAATGGTGCCATACTTGCTTGGTGGTGAATTAACAAAAGGAAGGCGTATTACTTTGGTATTTTCACAAGGCTGGTTTCTGGTTATACAATGGAAAAATCCTTTCCATTCAGGTATCTGTGGAAGACCTAACCACTTAGTACACATCCAGGAGATATCAGATGGCTTAGGCAGTGGTAAATCTTCCGCTAACGGATTTAAGACATTCAAATCTTCGATAGTAATTGTTTTTAACCGAAGGTCCTCGAAAATTTTCAAACGTTTCCAGAGGAATGATTCTCATTTTGCCTACGGTCGATGCGGATGTAAGTTCGGTTAATATTTTTATCTTCGTTCCGGGTTCCACTACTGACGCTGGAGTAAAACAAGCAATGCCACCCATGCTATGAAACGTATTCAGGCCATCGATTGTCGACACATTGAAATCTGCATTGTCAAATAGGAATTGGCAAAATGATTCCTCGAGCATTTGGGGTTGCGGATGATTTATGGCTGACATCTCAAGTGTTTGGGCTTCATAGTAAAAAGAACAAAATCCCAAATTCGAGAGCATTGTTATTAAATTCTTGGAACAGAACTTTTTGTACAAAAATAAAGCAAGACCATTGAGCAGAGGAGACATAAATAATCGTGGCCTTAGCGCTGATATAATGACGTGAGCTATTTAAGTGACTTTTTTTCCGCCTTAGCAGTCTTTTTTTTAATAATCAAGTGCTCCAAAAAAGATTGTAGGCTTTCTGGAATGCCCTTGTTCACATCTCTGAAAAAGTTATCACTTGGAGAGTAGCAATGAGTGTCATAAACTGGTGTCTGGATATCTTCTTTTATTATGGCTGCAACAGTTTGTACTAATCGTAGACGCTCCTCAAGATCATTTCGTATCCTTTTGTCGTAACAAGAGTCTGTTGAGACTTTCATTCCAGTATTACGTAAACATATGACAGTAGCTTTTTTGGAGTTTGAAGCAAAAATAATGCCATCCCCGTATTTTTGTTTCAACTTATTTCTCAAAGTGATGTCGTCTGGAACTAGCCCTGTAATTTGAGATTTGAGTTCGGGTAATGAGAATTGACAGTCGTCATTATTATCATGGAAGAAGGATATTTCGTCTACAGCTGCTGAGACGTAATCCCACTTAGGCCGCTCTCTCTCTCTGATTGGTGCAGTGTGTAGAAAAAAAGCCATGAAGCAATCTTGGTGAAAAATCGCATCAGCTGCAACTAAATCAGCAACGTTTATTATACGACACTGAACTTCCTCTCCCCACTGGTCATGTCTATTCTCTGCAGCTTCAAGAACTTTGTTTTTCATTTCGAGACTCCTAACTTCGTATATAGTTCTTCGCCTGTCAGTTGTTTTTTCTTTTGTCTTGCTTTGAATTCTTCGTCTATCACTGATCTTACAAAAGAGACATTTTGTTTCAAAAATCGAACTGAGGTAACAAAGATCGTAAACTTACCACGCGCTCTTCACTTAGGAATGTTGACGCAATTTCTGCATTTCTTTTTAAATGAACTTTTATACTTCCTGGTCTGGTTAAATTTCTCCGACACAACGAATGAACCGAAACAGATTTTAAATGTTCCAACTGTTCATGCTTATTGTCTTTTCTTTGGACACTAGCTCTCTTTAAAGCGTCGATCCCCTTTTCTCCTACATTCACGAAATAATCATTTGACATTAATTTTTTACATATAAAACATAGTTCCGTATCAGCCATTGTTCACAGACGCACACGGAAAGGTGACTAACTATTAAATGGCTAGGAAAATACTAGGGTAAGACCGATTTGGCACTTTACGGTATGCACTTGCGCGTGTCTTCCAGCCATCACGATGGGCATCCACTCATGCGCGTCCCTGGTGTGATAGTGCGCTCTTTCCAAAGTCAATTATCTTTGTACGTGTTAGACTTATGAAAAATATTATATATGTTTTTGTGCATTGTTTTTTGTAGAAGCTACCTCCATTATCAACGAACATTTTATAGTGAATATCTTCGTTCCTGTTAGGTTCACGACAAAAATTTATAAAATCGTTTTTGTACATAATTTAATGTTTTTTAATTTTTGAAATAAACTTTTTTACGTGAAGTTAATATTTCCCTAGTTATTCGGAAAAATACAAAAAAACTTCCCATTTAGTTTAAAACTAATTTGGCTAATTTTGGTATGCACATGCGCGGGTATTTCCCCCCACCGCGATGGGGAACCGCGCTTGCGCGTCCGAGGTGTGATAGTGCGCTCTTTTCAAAGTCAATTATCTTTGTTCCTGTTAGGCATATAAAAAATGTTATGAATGATTTTTGTTCATAATTTAATGCTCTTTAATTTTCGCATTTAATTATTTTTTATAAAATCAATATTTTAAAAGATATTTCCAAAAAACCAAAAAAGTGTACACATTTTCCAAGATGGCGGCGAAAGCTCAAGTCTGATCGGTGGGGACTTTTAGTATGTTCATTAGCATGCCTAAACAAACATCTCCACCAAATTTCAAAACTTTCATATTTTTTTTAGCCATTCGTCAAAATCGGGTCTATTTTGACTGGGGTATAACGTAATAGTGAACCAAGCATATTACATTTTCATTACAATGGGATAATTTTTACACATGCTATTTGCGATATTTTCTCTGCGTAATTCATTGATTTTTTTTTCCTTCAAATTGTGGATTATAATTTTGAAATCCATAATTAACTATGGAAGATGCGAGTTCGTTTGCAGCTCATGAAGAAGCTGCATGTAAATTGCATTTTTTTTTTTTTTTTTTAATAAAAGAAGGGTGGGGTGGTTATTATATTGTTGTAATTATTCGGGTAATGGGTTTATATATGTTATTCAATAAATAAATGTTTGAAAATTTCATATAATTGCTCTTTTTATTACGCATTTCATCATTTTCTTTCAAGTTGATGGGATAATTCATCAAAAAATTTTAAAGATCGTATTTATTAATACATAGAATTAATAAATACTATCATTAAAAGTATTTATTTCTAAGTATTTATTAATACATAGAATTGTCAGGTTTATATGATACAAGATAATTTAAAAACATGGTATATAAAAAGTCTTTTTACCTTGTAACTATTCTTTAATCTATATATATAAAACAGTTCCGTAACTGACTCATTCATACACTGACTGACTGACTGACTGACATACAACGCACAGACCAAACCGCTGGACCTAAAGGGTTGAAATTTTGCATGGCGATTCTTCTTATAGTGTAGGGGTGCACTAAGAGAGATTTTTGAAAAATTCTTCTTCTATTTTTTTTAAATTAAATTAAGTTTTTTTTTACTTTTTTTAAGTTTGCATTTAAAATAATAATTTGAGGATTATAAAATTTATATCACAAGAAAGATCATAAAAATTCCTTTAAAATGAAATCTTTTTCGAATCTTTACCTCCATTTCCTGATTTTTGGTGAATTGTTAAAGATTAATTTTTAGAATTTAATTCATTAAATGCTGATCACGTGACTTCTTTTTCTGGTACTTTAAATAAATTTATCGTCACGTGCATAAAAACTAAATAGACAAAAAATAATTTTTTTTTCTTGCTAATGCGGCAGACGATTGGACATTATCCAAAAAAATATTAAAATACAGTAAAAGAAATGTTCTAGAAACTGTACTATATTCTTTAGTATTCTTTATATTAGATTTAATTTGAATATCTTCTTCTACATTATTTTGTCTATAAAAATATCTCTTACGATTTTTTTATAAATATATATATATATATATATTTTATATCAATTATATACATTGATCGTCGTATTTATTATATATATATATTGGCATTAATTGCATACATTGACCGGTGTTTTTACTTTGAATGTACTCCGTAGCGAAGTGCGGGTTTTCAGCTAGTGTTATTATAAATTTACAGATATGTTTTGTCGGACAACAAAAAAAAGCCTTCCTTTAATGACATTGGATAGTAACTTTCTATATAAAAACATCTAAGTACGCCACGGAAAGGCTATAATTAAATATCAAAATTTATTGTTATAATAACATTTAGAAAATGTTTAAATTTAGGTTTCATACATCAGTAATAATGAAACTTACCTCTGTTTTTCTGGAAATTCCTCTAAATAAAAAGGGAAATAATATTTTATAAATTAAAATAACATACACATAAGTAGAACTTAACTAAATTTCGATTAACTATATTAAATCTCTAAAGATACGATGAACATAAAAGTTAATAACAGTAGAGAAAATAAATTTGAGTAAATAATTGATATTTTACCACAACAAATATTTTCGTATTTTGGTACATTATTAGTGTCACATACTTTAGAAATATACAGACGGCTGT
Organism: Dolomedes plantarius; assembly: GCA_907164885.2. NCBI lineage: Eukaryota > Metazoa > Arthropoda > Arachnida > Araneae > Dolomedidae > Dolomedes > Dolomedes plantarius. The sequence continues at coordinate 207,394,354 of OU015493.1, forward strand.
GATTGGGAATCTTTTTTTCATGACACAGTACAAGTTCTATCATAAAGGTTCAACGAATTATTAGAATCAAATCTTGTTCTATAGTAAAAAAATTGAGCATTCGTGTAACAAATGTTGCCTTGATAAATTTTAAGGAAAGTTACTATAACTTTATATTTCCTAAATCTGAAAAAAGAGATTATTTGCTAAATTATATAGTTTATGCATATATATATATATATATATATATATATATATATATATATATATATATATATATATATATATATATATATATATATATATATATATATATATATATATATATACATAAAACCTGCTATCGTGAGTAGCATTAACTAAATATATTAACAAATGTTCAATGGAGGATAAACATTTACATATTTTATGCTAAGTTGATAAATAAGTTTATAGATAATCAATTAACAAGAGATTTATTTACTCATCCAGTAACATATCAGCTACTTTCAGAAGGATTTTTTTTTCTTCAATTATTGATTAACCCTATGACTGACGCTTCTACTACCATAGCCAAAATTAATTGCGCTACTTAAGCCTTTAAAAAATTTGTTTATACAACACCAGCTGAAAAGAAATATTTTTAAAACTATGTATTATTACGAGAATATTTTTCATTCTTTGATGAAACAAGAGTATTACCTTTTCTGTTTTCCTCCAAGGATTCACTCGCCACTGCAAGCACAACGAGGGAAAACAGTAAGATTATGGCGACTTTCATTTCTATGGTGATAAAAACAGTTTATGATCATTGAGCTTGTAATCATATACAATCCACTTTCAACTAAGTAATGAAAAGGAATATTGCCTTTACAAATACCTTTTGCACGAAACAGTTATCATTCTCATGATGTAATGGTTAAAATTCGGTAATAAACAAATACAATTCCTAATTATCAAAATTTAAGGGGGCTCAGGACCTTGAAGTTTGACGTAATGACTATAAATATAGTCTAATTCTAACTGCAAAAACTCAAATAATATTAGAAAAATATATTTTCTTTCTTTATGCATATAAAGTAAAAGTAGCCCTCCTACAGCCTCCTTCAGCCTCCTACAGCCCTCTTACAACACGTTTCGCTCTAACACGATAAGATAAATTGCTAGAGCCATCTTATAACACTGCAACCTGTAATAGGGTATCGCACTAACACGCGAAAAAAATTGCGAAAATCTTTGTACAACACTGTACTTCTATAACACTAGACAACAGGATTTTTGTTTAACACATTTAAAAACTAAATTACCTTAAAATAATGACGGTAAGGAATAATGACACATGAAAATGTATAAACAAACTAGCTGAAAACCCGCGCTTCGCTACGGAGTACATATAAATTAAATACAACGGTCAATGTATGCAATTAATGCAAAAAAAATAAATATGTATATATATTTAAAATAAATGCGACGATCAATATATACAATTGATGTAGAAAAAAATAATATATTTATAAAAAAATCGTAACGGATATTTTTATAGACAAAATGTCCAATCGTCTGCCACATTAGCAAGAAAAAAAATTGTTTCGTGTCTATTTAGTTGTTATGCACGTGACGATAAATTTATTTAAAGTACCAGAAAAAGAAATCACGTGATCAGCATTTAATAAATTAAATTCTAAAAATTAATCTTTAAAAATTCTCCAAAAATCAGAAAATCGAGGTAAAGATTATAATTTATTCATTTATAACTCACGAAAATTCAAAAGGGAGCTGCAAAATTGTCTATCTCCATACCGTGAATCTACAATGCCCTTGTAAGAACCAGCAAATAAACCAAAATTACAGACTTTTTAAAGAGGATAAAAGGTGCAAAAATTCTAAATGAAGGAATAGGTTCTGAAAGCGAAGGTGGTATTTGTCAATCGAAAAAACATTCTCGTTTGATTGTACTGAGCAGTGATGAGGAAGAAATTTATTAAATTAAGGTCGCATTAAATGAAAATAATATTTTTTTGTTTCTTTCCGTTTTGTGTCATACATACATTTATATTTTTAATAAAAATTAAGTTGCTTATATGGAATTTTTAAAAAAAATGTTTGTTTATAATCAGTTTCCAGAACGTAACCCCCCTTTTTTGAACTGTCTCTGGGTCTCATATAACACGGTTTCACACAACACGGCATTTTCTAGGAATCTATCTACTGTGTTATAGGAGGGTTACCTGCACATATCTGTAAATATGTCATATATAAGAATAGAAATTATAAATCTCTAAAAATTTTCATATTAGCAGTTTAGAATTTTATATGATTAACTGCCAATTCGAGTTTGTGTGCAGCATTTCTTTTAAACTATCAATAGGAAACTTAAAAATATGTATATTTCATGGTACTATACATTTTAAAGCCAGAAAAATGTCCAATTATGGAATACTTTTTTATGTGGAAAAATGATGCAAATAATTGTGATAATTTTTGAAGTTTTCGCAAGTGATGCTCAATTTTTAATTTAAATGATATTTATTACAATTTATTTGGTTTTACATTACAGGTAAATATATTAAAAGTGTAGTCTGATCATTAATTATTTTGTGGAAGCATATATCTCAATTTTATGATGCGCACAACACTATGTTTTTTGTAATCACCAGTTAATCATATAAAATTCAAAACTGCTAATTCGGAAATTATTTATAGATTTATAGATTTCCATTTTTATATATGATATATTTAAAGATATGTATTTTATATGTATCAAGAAAGAAAATTTTTCTCCTAATATTACTTGAGCTTTTGGGGTTAGAATAAGACCCCATGTATTGTCATTTGTTCGAGCTTCAAGGTCCTGTGGCCCCTAAGAAATGTGTTGTATGAAAAATTATTACTTTAATAGGTCAGAAAATGAACCAACTCCACCGATTTTATTTTAAACTATGTGTGGGATTATACATTTTTTTTCAGTATAACACCTAAAAATGTAGAGTAGTATGTTACCTGATTTCCTTAGTCACGAAGAGAAAAAAAAAATTCTGATTTCTGGGATATCTCTTTCAAGGAGTAGCTGTCATATTTATACCAGCCAAATAAAAATGAAAGAGTATAAAAATAAAAAAAAATTATACATGTCATATTAAAGATGTCTTTCCCCACGTTTTTGAATGTTTTTTTACTGAATGTCACATATGCCCATCAGTAAAAAAAATGGCACTACCCACCTGTGTTCAAAACGTACGAATACTGGCATTGTAAACACTATCTTCATTTAAAAATGGCTAAACGACAGTGCAGCGTTCATGACATTTGTACAATGTAATCTAATAATTATGACCTGTTTTGACAAACTTTTATTATTATGCTCCATTTTAAAGCTTTTTTTCAAAAATTAGTCAAAATTGCCAGAAAACGTAGGAATAATTTTTTTTTTTTACAATTCAAAGAATTGGTGATTATAACGTATAGTTATGAAATTCTTAAATCAACTAGTGGTTAGCCCGTAAAAAATGACGTGTTAATTTTAATTTTTATCAATTTACATCTGCAAAGTCAATAGTATTTGTATACTTAATAGCTTCTCTACTTTCTTTTGTTTAAATTATACACATTTTTAATTATTTAAAATTATGCAATATCATCACTATTATGATCCATTTAAGGGGACAGTGGACCTTCAAATGGAAACAAATTTTTCACAAATTTTTCAAACCTAATTTTTTTTGTTTTGAATGGATTTGCTTGAAATTTGAATATGTGATTAGTACCATAGATATGTAAAAGTGGTTAAAATTTAATGATGAAATATTGATAATTTATAAATTATTAATTATTAATTATTTCAAAAATTGGCCTAATTAAAAATGTTCCATACATTTCTTTTGCATATAGTATGGTAATTTTTATTTACAGGATACCTTATAGAACTAACAATGAAACTTATTGCTTATTTTAAGCATTCATTAAAAATATAAATAGAAAAAAATAATAATAGCGAAAACACCCTTTTTATTACGCAAAATACCTATAAATCATCTTTTCAAGTACAAAATTTACAAATTCTGAGCTACGAAGCATAATTTTTTCAATAAGATTTATTTGATATACAGTTAAGTATATAAAACTTAAATTTCAAACCAATACGATAGTTACAAATGTGCCCGGAGCAGTTTGAATATTCGTATGACATGAAAATTTTTATTTTGAGAAAAACGCATTTAAAGTTATTGCTGTTAGTAACCACATAATATCTAAATTAAATACAAATGCCTATAACTAGGAAAGTAATCACAAAAATCAAAAATTCTTTTGCAACATATTCCTACTCATCCGTAGTTTCACAATTCAATAAAATAAAAAAAATCGAATTTTTGGAGTAATTTCACAAATTTGAAAGTCCACTGTCGCCTTAAGATGCAATTTTTTAAAATATAAATAAATTCTGAACTCCACATAATAGTATCACTTTACTTAATTCTATTACATGTGTTAATTATGAAATAATAAATTCTGTCTGTTAACAGTCTGTATTCGGTTTAGCGATTTCTGACTTTGTCTTGAAAGCCATCTACATTTCCATTCATTGGCCTGACGATGATATTTAGCAATGGGATTTTCGTCAACATTTGTTTTAAATGTATTACATTGCTCTCAAAGTAAATGAAAGCACGCTTTGAAAGCAGACGATTTTGAACATATCACTACGCATGCATCGAATTTGCAACTTTCCGGAAATACTAAATTTGACATTATTGTAATATCTGGTTAAAATATATATTATATGGTCAAAAATATAAATATATACATTAAAAATAATATCATGAGAAACTGTTTTACTGTGAAAAATATTCTCCGATTCAATTTTTCTTAAATTAACGACGATGAATGAATCACGGCAAATGACTCACTCGTGTTTACATTTTCAAGTTCTGAGTATATAAAATGAATACTTCTTATTAATTTAAATGAAACACTATGATAACTCGAAACATGGCGGAAAAGAGATAATTTTCTAATGAATATGAATATCACATCGAAAATGCTTTACAATGAAAGGATATTTTATGCTGAGAACAGTTTTAAACGTTGGCGAGCTGTTTTGAAATTGTCATAACCCATTATTACAGCCGTCTAAAAATCGAAATAAAGTTTCTTTGTGTCTATATTACATTGTTTCTAATAAATTATTTGGGTTTAGATAGCAAATAATCTTTTCTAACTTTCCTTTTAACTTCTTAAGCCTAAATCATGAAACAAAATGGATGCCATAGGCTGATATATTTATGATGAAGCGGTCGCTCCGGAAGCGTTCCAGAGGTACAGAACTGGGCTATTATTAGGATAGATATCATATTTTGAAAAAGATCTGTCTCCGAGCACTTCATTTAAAATTTTCTTAATAAATAAATAAATGAGATTATGTGAGTTTTCTGCCCCTGTACTACAAAAAAGTCATGAGGTCAGTCAATATGAGTGTACCAAACACCCGCATCGTATCGTAGATAAAAACTTGAAATGCATGGGCTCGAGTTCAAAACCCTCCTGAGGCACGGCTGGTGCCCTCGTGGGAAAATTTTTTCATTGAACAGTACAAATGGAGATAGCGGAAATAGCTCTGTTTAAAGCAAATGCTCATGTATTATTTCTGGCAACTTTAAAATAAAGAAACAGGTTTATTTAAATTTCTTCGTTATTAGCTGTTTGCATGTACAGTACACCTTACAAAAATTAATTATTGGTCTTTAATTATTAAGTATACTAGCTGAAAACCCGTACTTCGCTACTGAGTACATTCAAATTAAATATAACGGTCAATGTATGTAATTAATGCCAATAAATAAATAAATAAATATATATATATATATATATAATAAATACAACGATCAATGTATGCAATTGATGTAAAAAAAACAAAAAAATATATTTATAAAAAATCGTAAAGGATATTTTTATAGACAAAGTAATGTAGAAGTAAACATTCAAATTAAAGCTAGTAGAACTTACTTTAGAATATTGTATAGTTAATATAGTACAGTTTGAGGATCATATCTTTTACTGTATTTTAATATTTATTTGGATAATGTCCGATCGTCTGCCGCATTAGTAAGAAAATAAAAATCATTTTTATCTATATAGTTGTTACGCACCTGTCGATAAATTTATTTAAAGTAACAGTAAAAGAAATCACGTGATCAGCATTTAATAAATTAAATTCTAAAAATAAATTTTAAAAATTCCTCAAAAATTAGAAAATCGAGGTAAAGGTTCGAAAAAGATTTCATTTTAAAGGAATTTTTATGATCTTTCGCGTGATATAAATTTTATTACCCTCAAATTATTATTTAAATGTAAACTTAAAAAAAATTATAAAAACAGCTTAAAAATTTAATTTAAAAAAATCTAAGAAGAATTTTTCAAAAATCTTTCTTAGTGCACCCCTACACTATAAGAAGAATCGCCATGCAAAATTTCAGCCCTTTAGGTCCAGCGGTTTGATCTGTGCGTTGTATGTCAGTGAGTCAGTAATTGAGTCAGTAACGGAACTGTTTTGTAGATATAGATATATATATCTATAGTAAATACGACGATCAATGTATACAATTGATGTAAAAAAAAATTATATTTAAAAAAAATCGCAAGGGATATTTTTATAGACAAAATAATGTAGAAGAAAATATTTAATAGGACATACTAAAGAATATAGTACAATAACATAGTACAGTTTGAGGATCATATCTTTTACTGTATTTTAATATTTTTTGGATAATGTCCCATCGTCTGCCGCATTAGCAAGAAAAAAATATTTTTTTGTCTATTTAGTTGTTATGCACGCGACGATAAATTTATTTAAAGTACCAGGAAAAGAAATCACGTGATCAGCATTTTAATAAACTAAATTCTAAAAATGAATCTTTAAAAATTCACTAAACATCAGAAAATGGAGGTAAAGATTCGTAAAATATTTCATTTTAAAGGAATTTTTATGATCTTTCTCGTGATATAAATTTTATAACCCTAAATCTATTATTTTAAATACAAACTTAAAATAAGTTACAAAAACAGCTTAAAAATTTAGTTTAAAAAAAATCTAAGAAGAATTTTTCAAAAATCTTTCTTAGTGCACTCCTACACTATAAGAAGAATCGCCATGCAAAATTTCAGCCATTTAGGTCCAGCGGTTTGGTCTGTGTGTTGTATGTCAGTCGGTCAGTCAGTCAGTGAGTCAGTTACTCAACTGTTTTATATATATATATATAGATGACTACTGGACATACTATAAGTAAATTGTGTTTGTTCAAGTACATTACAAAAATTATAATTATTTCGTTTTTGCCGTAACAAAAGAATCTTTAAAATAAAAATTTGTGAAAAAAAAGAAATAAACATATCAAACAATTATTTTCAGACACTATATAACATTTCATAGATTTAGATAACTTGTAGTCAGCATTGCAACACAAATACTTATTTTCTTACGAATCCACAAACATTTTATTTGCATTGTATAGAAATATTATAAAGTGTTTAGCGTATAATAGTTTATATTAATCTGACGTGAGTACGGGGGAAATTATATATACAAAAAGCGTTCCTTTCTCATTTCACTTGACCGCTTCTACGCAAATCGCAAATTGTGAAAAGGTGCTCACATTTTTCAGCAATATCATCGAAGCTCAAAAATTTCAGTGTGATCCTTGTATATAATAATTTGACTTAGAATAATTTTTTACCAGGGGTGAAATTTTAAGAGTTATTTTGTCGGGAAAAATTGTTCAAAACTTAAACTTTCAATAATATAGAGCGAAAATAGACCACCGATAAATATTTTTTTTTATTCATTGGTTCCTTTAGGCATATTTAGCTGCTGAACGTGAAGACTATGTACAATTTTTGAGCTTTATTTTTAACTAGCGGCCCGTCCCGACTTTGTCCGGGTTGAACAAAATATTATACCAATAAATTTCCAGTTGATAGCCAATAAAATGTAAATCTTTTTTTTACCTTAAAAATAACCTTAATAATACCTTAAATTAATATTACGTTAGTTAATAATTAAAGTTAATTTTTTAATAGAAAAAGGAGTGCCGGAGAACGGCTAGATTCGAACCTCTAACGTCAGAACAGAAGCCCACCGCGATAGCACCACGCTAAGGATCGTTGGAATGTACGGCACAAAAAGCGGTAGAGGACAGTAGCGGTAACAATGGAGATTGTTAGGATTAAGCCCCTAACTTTATTTCTACTGATCAGATATACATAATATATAGCCTATGTCCATCTGGAATAATGTACCTTTCAAACAGTGAAAGAATTTTTCAAATAGGTGCAGTGGTTCTGAAGATTACCCTCCACGTAAAAAATCGCTCTCTCTTTATATATAAGTATAGATAGCACCACGATAAGGATCGTTGAAGACTTCGGCACAAAAAGCGGTAGAGGACAGTAGCGGTAATAATGGAGATTGTTAGGATTAAGCCACTAACTTTATTTCTACTGATCAGATATACATAATATATAGCCTATGTCCATCTGGAATAATGTACCTTTCAAACAGTGAAAGAATTTTTCAAATAGGTACAGTGGTTCCGGAGATTACCCTCCACGTACAAAATCGCTCTCTCTTTATATATAAGTTCAGATTAAACTATATTGAGTAATTTAATTTTAAAAATTAAGCATACTTCTACTATTTTTAGGGAGTTACTGATACAGTGACCCTTGCTAACATAGAAATTACAAAATATTGGTTCATGAATAGGACGGATGCTTACCATCAGAATTCACGTGTAAAATGTACAAAGTAAGTGGAAAAGAAGAAACATATTTTTAAACAATACTCAGTAATATCTAATTAAAGAATGTATAGCTCTTATGTATTTGATGACGAGATTAGGTGAAAAGGGTTGATCATTTTATAGCAAGGATTGCAGAATATATGCATTTTTGTTTTTACTGTAACTGTCCAAACTGTAAAATAGTGTCTGTAACAGAATGTCCCCACTAACAATCAAACGTATTTTGTACGTGAAATCGTTAAAAAATATCTTCCAAAATTTTAGTACCAAGATATGAAGTTATTTTCCCCCCACATCACGGCATACATGATATAACGACAAAAAGTTTCATATTCTTTAACTCCAAATTGAACTTAGACCAGACATACTCAAGCTTTTTTTTTTTTTCTGTCGGGCCCCATGCATATTATGTTTGCCACGCCACGCGTGCCGCAACCTATACCTCATAATGTAATAATGTAAAAAATAAAACTTAAAACCGAAATGTATTTTAACATTTATTTAAAAACTACCCGCAATATGCTACGGAGTACATTTAAATTAAATACAACGGTCAATGTATGCAATTAATACCAAAAAATATAAATATAAAAAAAGTAAGTACAGTTAATATAGTACAGTTTGTGGAACATATCTTTTACTGTATTTTAATATTTTTTTGGATAATGTCAAATCGTCTGCCGCATTAGCAAGGGAAAAAATATTTTTTTGTCTATTTCATTGTTATGGACGTGACGATAAATTTATTTAAAGTACCAGAAAAAGAAATCGCGTGATCATCATTTAACAAATTAAATTCTAAAATTTAATCTACAAAAATTCACCAAAAATCAGAAAACGGAGGTAAAGATTCGTAAAATATTTCATTTTAAAGGAATTTTTACGATCTTTCTCGTGATATAAATTCCATAACCCTCAAATTATTATTTTAAATGCAAACTTAAAAAAAGTTACAAAAAGAGCTTAAAATTTTAATTTAAAAAAATCTAAGAAGAATTTTTTTTAAAATCTTTCTTAGTACACCCCTACACTATAAGAAGAAACGGCATGCAAAATTTCAGCCCTTTCGGTCCAGCGGTTTGGTCTTTGCGTTGTATGTCAGTGAGTGAGTCAGTCAGTCAGTGAGTCAGTCAGAACTGTTTAATATATATAGATGATTGTGATTTTCATTATGGTAAGATAAACTTTAAACTGTTTAAGACACATGAGGTTTAGACTTGTTACAGGTTACTCTCACTACATCACTGAAGTGAGAATCAGTAAACCGATTCCTATAGACATCCCCCGCATACGCCATTTTGAAATTGGAGGATTTACAAAGATACGTTGAGGAGAACAACGGGACCAGCAAGTGGTACAATTTTTTGTACAGTTTTGTACTTTTCAGGCACTCGTTTTCAAATTTGTGTTTACAAAAGCACCTACCTGATAATGAGCGTGAGTGTCTCGGACCAGGCGTAAAAGTTTGATGGGCCGCAGTTGGAGTACCCCTGACTTTGACTAACAATGGGCTTTTATAAAGACAGTCCTCGAATGTTTTAAACGAGGCTCCGAAATTTGATACGTTAACTTAAAATTCGCAAAAGAAAGCAAATAAAAAAAATTCAGGTAGTCTCTTCTAACGAAACTACCGCGGGTTATTAACGTAGGATTACTTATTGTTTGCTTACCTCTTTTGTATGTATGTGTTATGTATATATATATATATATATATATATATATATATATATATATATATATATGCGTATGTATATCTTTACTTATATAAAAGCCTAGAGTAGAAAAATGTAGGTAACTATTCCGGGACGAACCAAGTCGGTAACATCTTAACATTGCGACGCCATTTTCTGAAAGTTTTCTTGAATATAATACCACAAAAGTTGCATATTTTGACAGCCCTTTAAAAAATATGAAAATTTCAAGTGAACACCCTAGCTCAAAACCGATTAGTTTTTGAAATATCTTCAAATTAAAATATCCATTCAAAATAATCATTTATTCAATTGAGTCATTCACTTGAATTTCGAATTCATTCTACTCCATGGTTTTTCATATTCCCTTTAAATAACTACATTTTGAATGTTTAATTTTAATGTTAATTAAATTGTGTTTCACTTTGCTAAGTATTATGAAATTATTATAAATTAATGCCTGCTGTGTAGTGAGTCACTTACTTTTGAAACTATTTAGTTTTGTTTTATTTTATTGTTGTTTACTGCTGTGTAAGTATCGTTTTCAGCAATGCCTGCTGTGTGGTGAGTCATTCAATTTTGAATCAGTTTTGGTTTAGTTTTGATTTAGTTTTGTTTTGTTTTGTTGTTTACTGCTGTTTAAGTACAGTTTGTGTTATTTAATTGGCTAGCTTTTTTGTATTTTTATTTATTTAATATTGATGCAGAATTTTACACTTAAAGGAAAATTATATTTTTCTGGAACCTCTATAGCATTATGTACCTGTATTCATCGGAGTATATGTGTAAAATCTTTCTTCGTTACATTCAAAAATAGAATCTTCATGCTCTTTTTTTTTGTTTGTTTGTTCGTATGAACTCTTATGAGAAGGAAACGCTGATCAACATTCCGTCATTTTTGACGGGGGTTATATACTAGTATCTATATATATAAAACATGTAGGTATGCGGCACAAAAATCGACGATATTTACACACTCCGAATGGCAACGGCTGCAACTACCAGATGTAAACATTAGCGGCCGTCCGCAATTTGCAACCTCGTGTCAACATGGATTTAACGCGCTGAAATCAGGAATGCTCGAAAGCGAGCTACATGATCTAGTGAAAATTGGGAACAGTCTCAATAAAGAAAGCGAAGAAGAAATAATTCATTCAGCGAGAGCATAAATGATCGCGAGGTTAGGCTTAATCGTTGCCGGCACAGCAACCGACAGCCCGTAATAGTTAATTTGCTACACTTTTTTCAGTACTTGCTGAATGTTTACTCCATTTTATAAGTGAAAATTTTCCAACAATTTATTATTTGATATGATTAAGTGGAGATATCTGAATTGTGAACAATATTACATACAGAGAGTGATGTAATCCACATTATATTTTAGTACCTACTGAAATTTTACACCAATTTTTAAATGAACAAAATTTTCCCAAAAATTTCTTATTTGATGTAATGATAAAGTGTAGATATCTTAATTTTCAAAAATAGCCTCATACAGAGAGTGATGCAATTTTTAAAAGCATTGGTGTTGGGTTTCTCAGTCTTATCTTTAACTCTGTTCAGAAGTAATGGAAATTCCCATTTTTTAATCACGATGTTTTAGAATCAGCCTTACAGAGAATACCCCTTAATAACATATATTTATGATGACAGGTAATGGTAATATTCCTTACATGTGTTACTTTAAGTTGAGTTGTTTTGCAAAAGAAAATATAAAACTAAAAGTGACCATGCTGGTCGCGCAGCGGCTAGTATATATATAAAACAGTTCCGTAACTGACTGACTCACTCACTCACTCACTGACATACAACGCACAGACTAAACCGCTGGACCTAAAGGGCTGAAATTTTTCATGGGGATACTTTTTATAGTGTAGCGGTGCACTAAGAAAGATTTTTGAAAAATTCTTCTTAGATTTTTTTAAAATTAAATTTTTAAGCTGTTTTAGTAACTTTTTTTAAGTTTGCATTTAAAATAATAATTTGAGGGTTATGAAATTTATATCACGAGAAAGATCATAAACATTTCTTTAAAATGAGATCTTTTTCGAATCTTTACAACCATTTTCTGATTAATTTTTAGAATTTAATTTATTAAATGCTGATCACGTGATTTCTTTTTCTGGTGCTTTAAATAAATATATCGTCACGTGCATAACAACTAAATAGACAAAAAAAAATTTTCTTGCTAATGCGGCAGACGATTGGACATTATCCAAAAAACTATTAAAATACAGTAAAAGATATTGTGTTCCTCAAACTCTACTATATTAACTGTACTATATTCTTTAGTATGTCCTATTAGATTTAATTTGAATATTTTCTTCTAGATTATTTTGTCTATAAAAATATCCCTTGCGTTTTTTTTATAAATAATATATTTTTTTACATCATTTGTACACATTGATCGTCGTATGTATTATATATATATATAATATATATATATATATATATATATATATATATATATTTATTTATTTTCTTTGCATTAATTGCATACATTGACCTTTGTATTTAATTTGAATGTACACCGTAGCGAAGTGCGGTTTTTCAGCTAGTATATACATATATGTCAAAATTTTGACGCATTTTGGCAATTTTCTGTTTAAGTGTTTACTGCTTTTCCAAGCGATACAGACTAGATTTGGTGAACTGCCAAAATTATTACTCGCGAGGTACGGTTTTAGCGTCTGAAATTTCGCTTTCCTGAGGACCATTATGGAGGAACGTAATCCTAAGTTTAATGATGGCCTGCATATTTTTAATATCAAAAAAGATGTCTTGTTCTGTCTATCTAACTGATATAATTTGACTTATATATTTGTAGAGTGAAATCCTAAAATTTCTAAATGTTCAACGGAGTTTATTTTCCAACCAAATATTATGTTATTTTTAACAAAGTTAAAATTCCAAGCTTAAAATGAAACATATTAATTCATATGCCAAGTTTAATTATTGATACCAACTTTGATTTATTGATATTAATTTACACGAAAAAACAATTTTGGGCTTCAATTTCGTTCCGAAATCAATTATCTAAATTTTTAATTTTTAAAATATATATAAAATGTAAAATTTCATAAAAAAAATCCTTTTTATTTATATCTTAGAAAGGAAAAGAGTGTATAAATTTGCTATACTAGGAAAAAAAAATGAAATGCAGAAGTCTCGAAAATTTCCAGATGTGATGTTATTATAGAAATGTCTCTTGACAGAAGCTGTACTGATTTTTTAATCATCTGTCGAAAGGTATGAATTTCTCTTTAAAGGTCGATTTAAAAAAACTGACATTAGAATCAAATGCTTAAACTTGATATGACATAACATTGTAGATTTTTTTTTACTTTTCTAGAACATTTCAGGAGTACTGTAAATTTCATGGCAGATTTTTTTCGATGGAAAAAAATTAATTTTCGAGAAAGAATAGGTTTGATGTGCTATATATAGTGAGAGATATCTGAAAATCGGCAATTTTTTTAGTACGGAAAAAATTGTAAAGTAAGTAATATTTTTTCTTTGTTGAAATATTTGTTGTATCTTACTCTATTTCGTTTGTTCGTTCATACGGATTGAAATAATTTAATTAATCCCTGTACTTTAGAGAATATAACGGCGGAAGATGTGTAAACAAAACATAAAAGATTCATAATTTTTACAAACTCTGCAGATTATCCCTAATCTTAGCAGAAACACTTTCAGGCCCTTTATGTTTTTCTAATAAGCGGAATTGACAAAAATTGCCTTCACTTGCTTGCTTTGTAAATAGACTCAGTTTTACTTTAAATGATTTTACATGCTTCCACATTTAATGTGCAAAACAACCCCCTTCCTTGCAATATCACATTCAATTTATTCAATTTTTCAACTACATCAGCTGCAAGAATAGACGTAACGTGCTTCTAACTTTTTTTTTTTTGGGGGGGGGGGAAGCATGAATTGAATTCAGTTAGGGCCCTCCTCAGCGCATTAACTGTCAGACGATCCTTAAAATATGAAATATTATGATTTTTCTTTAAAATTGAATAACAATCGAATTGATGTTTGAGTAGTATTCAAAAGTTATACAATGATAAAAATGAATATAATATAAATAAAATGAGAATAAAAATATAGCATCGAATTTTTGTTACAGATCATATCATTGTTAAAAACTATGTTTAGGCTAAAGACATAAGCGGAATCTCCAGTTTCTACAGTTTAAAAGTCTACAGTTTGATAAAGCGGGAAAAAAACCAACTTTCTTAAAAGTTTCCTGCAATTTTCCGATTATAACTGGAACTCTTATTAACGTTTTAATTTATTTCAAGTTAAGTTGGGTGATCACGTGCTCCCCGTGTCCCCCCCCCCTCCCCAAACGACGCTACTCCTCTGGCTTCAAGCATCATCTCATGTCTCCACTCCTGACATCACATTTTTGTAACAAAATCATGAGTTATCTCATTCATGTTCAAAAATAAAAGGATTTCATTCTGCAATGCCCAGACTCTGCCTCACTTTGCCTAGGCTTAACCACCTCCCAACTGTTGTGATAAATTACGTCTTCATACTCTGCCCTCACATCCTGAAGCACAGATTTGCACTATCGATGGTGGAATGCCCTTTCTCTGAATGTGTTCACCACACTAACAACAGAATTTGTCAAGTGCTTTAAGTCAGG
Organism: Dolomedes plantarius; assembly: GCA_907164885.2. Lineage (NCBI taxonomy): Eukaryota > Metazoa > Arthropoda > Arachnida > Araneae > Dolomedidae > Dolomedes > Dolomedes plantarius. The sequence goes on from OU015493.1 coordinate 207,409,452, forward strand.
TGCAGCTTTACAAAAGCTCTCCTGCTGCAAAATGCAATGAAAATACGAGATATCATTATCTGTGTCTTGCGCTTGTAACTTGTTTTTTAAAAGCTTAACCATACGAACATTCTTTCCGCTGAAAGGTCTGGCCCCCCATCTGTTGCAATGCTTGCCATTTTATTCGGGGTAAGCCACTTTTCTTCACACAATTCACAGCACACTCAAGCAACTCCTGGCCAGTGGTTCTAATCAATCATTGATTCTAAGCCAAGTAACTCCGCCGTGATGATGAAATTTTTATTAATTAAACGGATAAAGATGAGCAATTGTGCAATGTCTTCGTTATCTGGACTCTCATCCAGTGCCAAAGAAACCCAAACAAAATCTTTTATCGCAGTCTTCAGCTGTTCTGTGCGTTCGTCAATAAATAACCCTTCAGTAGGCGTGCCAAATTTTGGAACACCAGCAGGCGCTTGTGGCACAAAGTACAACCTCTCTTTCAACCTTGATTATTCCTTTTGTAATAAACATTTTTATTTTCAAATTGAAATTAATAACTCCGCGTTTTATGACAAGATATAAAATATTGCTAATATTGAGATATATTTATGATTAAAGGCGAAAGAATGCAGTTACAATCGCCTTATTTCAAGACTGTCCGGTTTATTGGATCTAAGGACAACTTGCGAATGGATTCCCATTATGTCTAAAAACCTAAAAAACAAAGAGATTGTCCATCTTCGTGATATGCGAGATACCGTGTAATAGCTGCACATTTTATCGATTACATCAACTCCTCCTTTTGTCGTATTGTAATCCAATATAATCGCTGGTTTACCACGGTTTAATCACGACTAACAATGACGGGAATGGAATAGAAGCGTCAGAATATCAGACCTGCATTAGAACGGGTGTAGCTAGAAACAGAAACTGCTTAGAACATTCAAACCTCACATGTAAAAGCAAACCATTCACAATTGCGAAAATGTTGCACTCTGTACACGGACGCGCCCACTGAAGGGTTAAGTCAATGCGTCGCACTATAGTCCTTGACAATGAAATGCTTTCAGATTTGCTTCTCACATCAGGACACAATATGCTTGCACACTTTACCATAACACTACTTAATAAACTCGCCGTCTGAAAAAGGCTTGTTGCGTTTAGCAAGGTTGCAGGATACCATGCTTCTGTAGTACAATAGAGTTCCGATAATCCGAACTTCTGTAATCCGAAAGTCCGCTTAATCCGAAACCAAAAGTCAAAGGGAACAATGGTTACAATAAAACCACAGAGATACTAAGTAATATAAAGTATGTTTCTGAAAATCACAAGAAAATTGAAAGTTATGCAAGGTACTGAACTAATTATTACTGAACTACATTGGAATGAAAAAATATGTTAAATTTTTTTGTCGAAGAGAAGAATTCCTCTCTCTCGAAGCCAAATTACGCCAACGCGTCAGAAAAATGGTGTCCGATCTGGTCGCGGCGGAGTGTTGCTCTACGTAGCCTAGCACTACATCCAATGCTGACACGGCGTCTGAGTGAAATACTCTCTGCTCGCTGTCACCGTCTGCTTCACCTTCATTCTCGTCTGAGACTTTCAGTCAAAACCATTTCAACAATCTACTTATCGTCTAAAATCCTACACTCTACTGAATGAACAACTTACACTCTACTGTACTGTACTAGACATCGTTCCGGTCTCTTATCACCCATTTCGTCCGGAGATTTGGAAATGTTTAGACATACCTTATAAAATAAACCGTGTAATCACTCGTAATATGTAATATTTATGTAATCACATTTTCTTGTGCAATTTAAGTATATTTTAAGAATGATTTCGCTTAATCCGAATATTTCGTTAATCCGAAAAGGGTCTGGTCCCAATCGGATCAGATTATCTCCACTGTACTATGTTGAAGTGCTGATTGCTCTGTAATTAATGTTTGTTGCTTCTTCGGCATCTGCACACGCTCCGCATCTTTTATTTTGCGTTCTTCCTCTGAAAGTTTGCAGCCAAATTCGCTATGTTTCGTTTCGTGGTGCAGTTTCAAATTGTACTTCCTTACAAACTTCGGGACTTAATGTCGCACTACATTGGATAAAAGCGCATATTGGGATTGATAAAAATGAAGCAGTTGATCAGACTGCAAAAGAAGAAACTAAATTGGAAGTAACAAATAAAGAAATTAAATGGACTAGAAATCAAGTAAAAGCAAAATTATTTCAAATGGCGGAACACGTCTGGCAAGATAGGTGGAACAATACAACTGCTGGAACTAGAGTAAGAGAATTTTTTCCTCAAGTTAAAACTGACAGGCTAAGTGCAGATTTTTACATAAACCAAGCAATCACTGGACATGGGTCATTTGGTAGTTATCTAAGCAGGTTTCACGGAAAAGTAGCACTTGCTCTTGTGGTGCTGAACAATCGGTGGAGCACTGTGTGATAGTATGCAGTCAATTTAATAATATACGCAGAAGCTTACCTACCAATATTGATATCTGGAATAAGAATAGGTTTTATAATGATTATTACTGTAGAAGAGCCATAAGAAAAATAGTTATGGCCCTTATGGCTGTTCATTATCCGATTTCATAGATATTCTTTTTCGTTGTGTGTTACACAATTAGCATAAGTCCCCCCCCCCCAATTTTTATTATTTTTTTTTTTAAACGCATAACCGAAAGGTTGGGTCGTTTATATTTGTATCTTATTATTAATCACTGGTTGTACTCCTTAAATGCAGCACGACACAGTAAACACACTGCTTTATTCCCTGTATTACGAAATAAATATTTGTTTGTCAATTCTTCAATAAACACACGACATTTATCACCGATTTCACGTTTTTTTTTCGAAGGGTTCAGGGTTTCACTAAAGTTGGAAATTCGTAGATTTATTATTGCCAAAACAAAATTGAAATTAACCAGATCAACCGGAAAAGCGCGTATACGCACTGCGCATGCGTATTTAAGCTCCCTTCCCAGTGGAAAATACGAAACGAATTTTCGGTCGTGCACGAGGAGGAGATCTCGATACAACTCTGATTTATCTGGCTGTTTTGGCGGGCCACAAAAAAATCTGTAGCGGGCAGCAATTTGCTCACCCCTGACATAAAACCAATATGGAGGAAGAAAATCTTTTCCATAGCCATTTCTCGAAACGGTCACTTTTTTTCGGAATCATTACTGGCCGCTGTAAAGATATATATATATATATATATATATATATATATAAACAGTGGAATCTCGATCGATCGTTCCCCGAATCATCGTTTTCCAGTGTGTGTCGTTTAATTCACTCAGTTCCGACTATTATATTTCTTTGTTATGTTCCCGCATCTATCGTTTTCTTGAATTTATCGTTCAGTTCAGTGGGTTCCTTGAAAAACGATAGATCGAGATTCTACTATGTATATATATATATATATATATATATATATATATATATATATATATATACTAGCTGAAAACCTGTACTTCGCTACGGAGTACATTCAAATTAAATACAACGGTCAATGTATGCAATTAATGCCCCCCCCCCAAAAAAAAAAAAATATATATATATATATATATAATAAATACAATGATCAATGTATCCAATTGATATAAAAAAAAACAAAAAAATATATTTATAAAAAAATCGTAAGAGATATTTTCATAGACAAAATAATGTAGAAGAAAATATTCAAATTAAATGTAATAGAAAATATTAAAGAATATAGTACAGTTAATATAGTACAGTTTGAAGAACATAATATCTTTTGTTGTATTTTAATATTTTTTTGGATAATGTCCAAAAATCGTCTGGCGCATTAGCAAGAAAATTTTTTTTGTCTATTTAGTTGCTATGCCCGTGACGATAAATTTATTAATTGTACCAGAAAAAGAAACCAAGTGGTCGATATTTAATAAATTAAATTCTTAAAATTAATCTTTAAAAATTCACCAAAAATCAGAAGAGGGAGGTAAAGATTCGGAAAAGATTTCATTTTGAAGGAATTTTTAGGATCTGTCTCGTGATATAAATTTTATAACCCTCCAATTATTATTGTAAATGCAAACTTCAAAAAAAGTTACTAACACAGCTTAAAAATTTAATTTAAAAAAATCTAAGAAGAATTTTTCAAAAATCTATCTTAATTCACCCCTACACTATAAGAACAATTGCCATGCAAAATTTCAACCCTTTAGGTCCAGCGGTTTGGTCTGTTCGTTGTATGTCAGTGAGTCAGTCAGTGAATCAGTTACGGAACTGTTTTATATATATATATATATATATATATATATATATATATATATACCGGGTGCGTCATAAATTCGTGCAAACTTCAAAAATTCATAATAAAAGAAATAATGCTCGGAAGAAGAATTTTTCTGTTTGTGCCAATATCATGAGAGGAATTTTGGATTTTTTTCCATGTAAAAAAAGAAAAAAAATTTCCAAAAGTAACCGAAAGAGGGCGCTCACACGTCCAACTGAGACGTTTTATGCAAATCAGGCTATCAATAAAACACCTGGTTGGAAATGGATTCGTCATTCGAAGCCAGCAGCATGCTTTCTTTACCAGATCGAGTGTTGGTTGTTAAACTTTTCTACAAAAATGTTGAGTCCCCAACTGTTGCACTGCGAAAGTTTCGCACGGAGAAAGGACTGAAGACGCGAAAAAGGCCTATTTCATTGAATGGGATACTGAATTTAGTACGACGTTTTGAGGAAGCGGGGAGTTTGGAGGATCGTCCAAGAATTGGCAGACCATCCTTAAGCGCGGATCGCGTCCATGTTGTACAAAGTCCCATGGAAAATGGCAGCCGAGACATCAACGGGAAGTAGCAGTGCTCGTGAAGCTGGGAGAAGAACGGGGATTCCGAAACCGTGGATTTGACGTATTCTGCACGGAATGTTGAATCTGTATCCGTACAAAATCCAGGCTCTTCACCAGTTATTACCGGCAGATACAGATGCAAGACAAATCTTTGCTACATGGGCTCTGGCACAAATGGAAAGTAACCCACAATGGTTGCTGAATGTCATGTGGACGGATGAAGCCAACTTTTCACTGCATGGTGACGTTAATACGCAAAACAGTCGTATCTGGGCGACTTCAAACCCTCGTGAGTATCTGAACCGGCCACTACATTCTCCTCGTGTGACTGTTTGGTGCGGTTTCACCGCGTCTTTCACTCTGGGCCCTTTCTTTTTTGAAGAGCCTTGTCCTGTATTCGGGTGGAAAACCTGTACAGTTACTGCAGCACGGTATCTTTTGCTTTTGCGTGACCACGTTAAGCCTGCATTACAGGAAAGACATGCGTTACCTGTTGTCACCTTCATGCAAGATGGTGCGTCGCCCCACATTTTACGTGATGTCAAGACGTTCCTGTTGGAATCTTTCACTGAAGACCGCGTAATAGGTCGAGGTTGTAAGGTTCAGTGGCCCTCACGATCACCAGACTTGAACCCGGCGGATTTTTGGTTCTGGGGATACTTAAAGTCTCGTGTGTTGTACCGGGATTCCCCAACCACTTTGGTGGAACTGAAAAGTGCCATTCGACAAACAGTCGCTGCCATCGATGGCGACATGCTACACTCCGCTGAAATGGGCGTAGTGACGCGCCTCACTTGCCTATTACCTTGTGCTGGTGGTAATGTTGAACATCTATTACTTTAAAATAAATGCACAGTCTTATGTTATTGTGATATGTTTGATTTTCTGTTTGTGTTTGCCTGATTTGCATAAAACGTCTCAGTATGACATGTGAGCGCCCTCTTTCGGTTACTTTTGGAAACTTTTTTTTTTTTTTTTTACATGGAAAAAAAATCCAAAATCCCTCTGATCATATTGGTGCAAACAGAAAAATTTTCCGAGCATTATTTCTTTTATTATGAATTTTTGAAGTTTGCACGAATTTATGACGCACCCGGTATATATATATATATATATATATATATATATATATATATATATATATATATATATATGTATATATATATATATATATATATATATAATACCTATTTTGCATGAATTTGAGAAAGTAAATTTAATTGTTTGAGTGATTTTTTTACCTTATTCTTTGGATTCATTCTTTTAAAGTGTGTATCAATTAAACAGAACATTTTCTCCTGTAGAAACTATGAAGACAGCATTGATTGTCCTGTGCTTACTTGCTGTGGCATACAGTACTGAAAACGAAGAAGAAGGTATTTTCAGACATACATTAAATATTTTAATTATTTGATTTCTGATTATGTAATGGAGGATGAACTTCAGGCAGAGGTACTTCAATTGGATTTTTGGCCGCATAGATATTAAAAGGATAATACACCATCTGCCATTTTTTATAACCAATTTAAACTCCGTCCCCTAAATTAGAAAATTCTAAGAATCAAATTTAAATCGCATGACAAAAGGGGGGGGGACCCTTATGGACGTCAAATTTATCGATATAATTATTGGATGCCAATAAATTTGGCAGTCAGTACTTAATCTTTTGAATATTTGCTGATTTGTATCCTAGAATTTAATTCCGACTAAAACCGTTACTCAGAAGGTTTAGTTCTATTTTTCTTGATTTTGTTTTAATTTTGGAATTTATCTATACCCATTGGTCAGCTTAAGTCATGACCAGGCGAAATGAGTTTAAGGTATCTACCAACGTTAGGAGCACGTTTTTTCAAAAATGTACAGTATTGATTATATTTTTAGTTCCAATGGGATATAAACTCAGGAAAACAAATATAATTTTGGTAAACATTTCATAACATTTTAAAATAGAGGGAATTTCTTATCAATTGCAAGTACAACTGAGTGCTTACTCCAGATACTTTATATTTCATTCGACTGAATATACAGGGTGGTGATTTAAAAAATTTTAAAAAACTTAGCCGATATATGGACCTCTAGCGGTCAGTCCGTTCAACCGATCGAGGTAAGATTTCAGATATAGTTATTCAGAGGTATGAGGTCGGGATTTTGAGAACGGCAACAACAGGGCGCTCACGGTTACGGTTATAGATACAGAAACTCGAAATTTTCGAATGGCAAAGCCCACTTTATCCCATCGCAAAATGCTCAGCGCAGGCGAAAACCCTTAATAGAGTTGGAACGGAACGTGCATCACAAAAAAACGGACGCGTTATGCACGCACAAAAAACAGCTCTGCGCATGTCCGAAAAAAACACGATTGGGGCGCAAGGAGGAAATTTGCATATGACAGAGGCAAGGCACCAATAACGGATCACAACACAGACCGGGCAAAAGAAAATTTTTATTTGGATTACACATGTCATAAATCCAAACGCTGAAGAATCACACCGCGTAGCAAATTATCACCTCCAATGTTCACACAACAACAAGTTTATTACAAGACGATTTGAACACTTGACATTGCTTGATTATACACATACATATGACACGTAACACCCACCAAAAAAACATATATAACGCCACGAACGAAATTCTCTAAAGCTAATTTAAATGGCTACTACCCTTCTTAAACAACTTCCGAGGCAGGCTCCACAAGACCTCCTCGCTTCCCCACTGCCTACGCAGGACTCTCTCTTTCTCTACCCTTCTTTGCACTTTGAACTCTATGTGCAGGCGCGTCAGCTGATCTGCTAAAAAAACGCCTTACGCAATACGAATGGCGTCGCCTGACATCACATCCCCCATCCAAGATTGAAGATAGGGTTTTACTTCTATCTACAATATGAAATTTAATTCAGGTGACGTCAAAAGATTTTCCTCTCACCCTTACATGATTAAACAGTGAAGAAAAGAAAAAAACTATCAGCTACATAAAATACTTAAGACTCCTTAAGTCTATTAGCTCGAACTTCTAACCTTCGATCCTGCTCTTACTCTAAAAAATACAAGAATAACATTACAGACTAATACAATTACAATACCAAAATATAATATACAATTGTAATAGCAAGAAAATCAAATCAAATATAATACTGTTAGTAAAATAAACACTAAAAGTTTTTGAGTCCTTGTTTTTCAGTCTGCTTACACTGCTGGATCAACCGTCTCTAATCTCGATAATGCATCCGCATTATTCAGCTTGGCTCCCGGGCAATGAGTAATAGAAATGTTGTACTTCTGTAAAGCAAGGGCCCATCTTTGCAATTTAGACGATTGTGGGGCATTCTTCGTGATAAAAGTCAATGGATTATGGTCCGTTATCAGTTCCACGGGTGATCCGAAGATCCATGTCTCGAATTTCTTCAGACTCCAAATAACATCATACGCCTCTCTTTTAATAGTTGGCCAAGCCTGCTGTGATTTGGTCAGTTTCTGGCTCGCATAACTGATTGGATGTAATGCTCCTTCTCTTTTCTGAGATAAACACGCCCCGATGCCTGTTGAAGATGCATCACAATGTATAACAAAAGATTGTCCAATAACTGGGGTATTCAAACTAGGTGCCTCAACAAGACACTTTTTTAATTTGTGGAACGCTTCGTCATGTTCGTCTGTCCACATCATCTCTTCTGGTGCTTTCTTTTTCGTCAGTTCGGTTAGACAATACGCTGTCTCTGCATAACGAGGAACGTAATCACGATAATAATTACATAGTCCCAAAAAGGTTTTTAACTGCCTTTTTGTATGAGGTCTGGCCAATTTTTGAATGGCTCCTACTTTCTCTGGATCGGTCTGGTGACTGCCGGATCCAATGATGTGTCCAAGATATTTTATGTGAGATTTCGCAAAAGAGCATTTCTTCAGATTCACTGAAAAGTTCAGTTCTGCCAATTTATTAAATATGTCGTCGAGATGTCCTAAATGTTCCTCAAAGTTCGATGAATAAACTGCTATATCATCAATATATGCTCGCGAAAAATCTCTGTACTTAGAAAGTGCCTGGTTCATCACTCGTTGAAATGTGGCTGCGGCATTACGCAAACCAAATGGCATGACTTTGAATCTATATTGCGCTCTATGTGTTTTAAAACATGCTAAATCTTGACTTTCCCTTTCCAAAGGTATTGCCCAATACCCCTTGAGCAAATCAATTGTAGAAATCACATTTGCTCTGCTAATGCAAAACAATAGTTCTGTTTGATTTTCCATCGGAAAATCATCTGGTTTCGTTACCGTATTTAACTCTCTAAAATCGACACATAGACGGAGATCTCCATCTTTTTTCATAACGCACACTACTGGATACGATATTTCTGCATCACACTCTTCTATAAGTCCTAATGATAAAAGTTCGTCAACTTGTTTATCTACCTGAGACTTTAATGCTTCTGGAATTCTAGATATATAAGGCTTCTTTCTTTCTGTTTCAATTAGTCGTATCTTGTGTTCTCCTACTTTTGCAATTTGTACTTTATTTAAAAATAATGCTCTATACTTCTTCAACAAATTCTCGATTTTTTTCCTTTGAATTTCATCTAAATGGCTTAAATTCACCTCATCTACACTAAAGAAGTTTGCTTCATCCTTTCTACTAGGTGTGGGATGGACTTCCCCTAATTCCTGTTCATTTTCAAATATAACCCCCACAGCTTGTACTCTAGATATAAATTTCCTAATTTTATTTACGTGAACTGTTTTAATGTTTACATTTGCCAATTTAACTTTGTATGAGTCGGTACTACAGCGAGCTACTATTTCTGCGGGTCCCGTCCATCTAGCATATAATTTATTATTTGAATCTGGAATCAAAAGATATACTTGATCCCCTGTTCGGAACTCTTTATACACTGCCCGTCGGTTGGCATATTTTTTGTACGCGCCTTGTTTAACCTCAGCAACTATTGATGCCTCCTCCGCGGCTTTCTCTAAATGTATTTTTAGCTCCTGCAGATACTCAATTGCGTTCTTACCAATATTAATAGGAAGGGGAATTTCGCCTGCCCACGAAGATTTCAATACCGCCAGTGGTCCTCTGGCTTCTCTCCCATATAGTAATTTAAACGGTGACACGCCGGTAGTGGAATTTGGGATCTCTCTATATGCAAATAACATATCTGGAATATGTTTATCCCAATTTTTAGGGTCGCTTCGTATGATATGGTGTAACATGCGCTTTAAAACCTGATTATACCGTTCCACTAACCCTGAACTTTGTGGATGTCCCGGTGTTGCAAATCTAGGAGTGGCGCCTAACCTTGCATGAAACTCTTGAGTTAATTTTGATATAAAGTTAGTACCTTGGTCGCTTGCGATAACCCTAGGTATCCCCGTTCTCATAAATATTTCTAGCAATGCGTCGCATGTTGCTTTAGCTGTAATCGTTCTCAATGGAACCACCTCCGGCCACCTAGAATGTTGATCAACCAAACATAGCACATATTTGTGCCTTCGCGCTGATGGAGTTTCTATAGGACCAATTAAATCAACTGTTACTTGCTCAAACGGAAATTGTGGTCTTTGAAGTGGAGTTATAGGTATTCGATCACTTGCCCTCTCCCTACTCCGTAACTGGCACGCTTCACAAGATCTACAATACTCTTCAATATCGCGCGACATATTCGGCCAAAAAAATGAGTACCGGATCCTCTCTTTTGTCTTTACATTCCTAAATGATTAGCAAAAATTGACTCATGCGCTAATTTTAGAATTTGCCCTCTCCTGATCTTTGGAACTACTAGCTGACAAACATTTTCCCCCGAAACCTTTTCTTTATGATATACTAAAGAATCCATTACAAAATACCCATTTTTGTTTTGCTCTGCATCTTTAAAAGCTTCGCGTAATGTATCACACTTTCTTTGCTCTTTCTTGAAAATACTAGCATCCGACAATTGACCTACATTCGTTTCCCTTTCTGCCTCGTGTTCACTTTGAACGCAGCTAACTATCAATTTCTCCTCTCCGCTCTGTACCGTATTTTGTATAAACAAACCCTCACATTTCGCGTCTTCCCTTCCTAACTCAAGATTTCCTCCCCCCGATGTTTCCATGTGACCAACTTCTTGTTTACAATTCTCTTGCGCAGTTAAATCCATGTGGATACCCCTTGTCGCTCCCCCTTCTTTCTCTAACGCTGACTGAAGCACTTCATAAATCACTGGGGTGATTATACAAGGAACTACAAGTCTATCCGTGATTGAAAATAAGACGTCAACATGACCATGTGAAAAATTGGGAGTATTAAATTTTAATGATATCGGCAACGTTTTTAAATCCGCTACAACTTTGTCTCCAAATGCAGATATCAACTGAATTTTAGAACTGTCCTCATTTTGAAAATTTTGCGGTATCTGGTTCGAATTAATTATCGGCATTTCTGCCGCACTATCCACTAATGCTTTAATTTGCTTCCCCCCTAACCAAATGTATACGTACTGCAATGGTTGAGTATCGAATGCATTACTATCGAAATACGCGGTTTTAACTTTTGCAATTAGTTTATCATCCTGATTGCTTTTCCCTGTCGCCGAATCTTTTTTCGTTTGATTTTGCGCAGCTCCCGTTTTACTCTTTTCTCTATTATTGGGACAAAATCGCAAATGAACTACGCGTTTACAAAGTATGCATTCTTTTGAATTTGTATTTCTTTCATTATAGTTACTTCTCATATGAGGGGGTAGGTATTTCCCGCTACTTTGATTCCCAAATCCTGTTTCATTCTGATTACAAAATTTCGTTGGTTTGTCATATAATTCCGAAAAGGATCTACCCTTAGAGGTAAACCAATTGTCACAAAGTTCGGCAATTTCCCTCGGTTTTTGCCACGTATTTAGCTGCTTAATCCTAATATAACTTCGCGTTTCAGAGTCTAATGTACTCAATAATCTATCACTAACTATCAACTGGTTCAGCGTTTCAATGTCTGTTACCTTCCTCAGTTCGCAATAAAAATCCCAATTTGCCCTTAATCTACTTGCAAATTGTATATGGTTCTCATTTATCGCTCTTTTCGCCGACAAGAAATGATTTAAACACGCTTCCGGTGTCGGTTGAAATTCTTTTAAGATTATAGCTTTCACTTTCTGATAATCTTTCATATCTTCCGCGTTTACATAAACTAATAAATGCGACGCTCGTTCCCCCAACAAATTAAATAATATCTCAACCTTCATGTCTTCCGCGACCTTTTTCATTTCGAATGCTTTTTCGAGAGACGAAAAAAATAAATTCCACGACTCTGGTTTAGTCGGCACCGCAAGAGTTAAAGTCTTAACACTCTTTATTAGCGCCTCTAACGAATTAGAATTCCCGCTTAACGAATTAGAATTCCCGCTAAGTCCATCCCCGCCTGTATTCAAACTCCTACCTTCAGCTTGAATTCTAGATATCTCTAACTGTGCTTTAGCTACTTCTAATTTTGTTTTTTCCAGTTGGAGCAACGTATCTTGCTCTTCTTTAAATCGTTTCCTTTCAATTTTAAGTAACTCCGCGTCTTTTTTCTCTTTTTCTATTCGTGCTCGTTCCCTTTCAATTTCTACTAATTCTGAGTCTCTTTTCTCTTTTTCTATGCGTTCATTAACTGTCGATATCAGAAATTGTTTTACAAATTCGAAATCTTCCTCGTATGGCTTACTAGCTTCTATAAGAGTTTTTAAATCTACTATTCTGTGGTGTTCCTCCACATTCTGTCCTAGTTCTTTGGCAACCAAAACCAAATCTTCTTTCTTTAAACCCTTTATGTTAAACATATTTTATTTATTTTAAAATCCTCACTCTCTACAATTTATATACTGGTCATATTTTAATAACACTCTTTACTAAAATATATTTCAACTCATCAATCACTAAATATTTTCTTTCTACTCTAACATCAACACATATCAGAAATATTTTTCATCTTCTTAATTACTAATTTAATCATTCACAAGTTTCACTAAAGAACAAAAGGCTTCCTACCTTTTTAATGCTCTGGTTCTCGTAAGAGAGCGTGTCATAAATCCAAACGCTGAAGAATCACACCGCGTAGCAAATTATCACCTCCAATGTTCACACAACAAGTTTATTACAAGACGATTTGAACACTTGACATTGCTTGATTATACACATACATATGACACGTAACACCCACCAAAAAAACATATATAACGCCACGAACGAAATTCTCTAAAGCTAATTTAAATGGCTACTACCCTTCTTAAACAACTTCCGAGGCAGGCTCCACAAGACCTCCTCGCTTCCCCACTGCCTACGCAGGACTCTCTCTTTCTCTACCCTTCTTTGCACTTTGAACTCTATGTGCAGGCGCGTCAGCTGATCTGCTAAAAAAACGCCTTACGCAATACGAATGGCGTCGCCTGACATCACAACACATTTTTCACATGGGTGCCATCATCGTGTTTTTGTAAGCCGTTCGCAGAGAAGTTATTTGCGCGTGAATAACGCGTCCGTTTTTTGTTATACAAGTATCGTTCTAACGCTCTCTAGGGTTTCGCATGCAAAAGTTGGCGTTGCCATTCAAAAATTTGAAGTTTCTGTACCTCTAACCGTAACCGTGAGTGCAACTTGGTTGCCGTTCACAGAATCCCGAGCTCATACCTCTGAATAACTATATCTGAAATGTCATCTCGATCGGTTGAACGGAACAGCCGCTAGAGGTCCATATATTGGCAAAGTTTTTTATCACCACCCTGTATTTTAATTTCCTTTATACTATAAACAACTATGGCACTTCTCTGTTCTATGAAATAAAAGTTTTACAATATATCCAAAAAATCACTGAAATATGCCAAAAAAGGTGAAAAAACACTTTTATTAAGTATCTTTTTTCAAATACAGATACCTGTAGGCATGGCCTGATTTATAAAATTCTTGACTATAGGCACAAATCGGAATGGGGACCCCCTAACACAGATGTGGGCGTAAAATTTCCAAAATTGACACACACAAAAAAAACAATCATGAATTATTGTCAAAGTACCATTTTACCAAGAATTGGCTATTTGAAGCGTAGAGGCCTAGAACATTATCAAATAACAAAAAGCAATACATATTAACTTCATAATTCAAACACCAATACAATGCAACCAGAAAAACTTATTAATCCCTTATATACACTATAACATACATATGATGAACTTTACATATAACTATGCATATGATGAACCAATCAATCAATCAAATTTGAAAGGATATATAAAAAAATTTCTATTAAAAAAGGTAAAATAAAAAAAAAATTTGAATTGCGAATTTTTCTTTTTTTGCCTTTTAAAATTAAATTTTTTTTCGGGCCCCCAAGATTCGTGGGCCCCTAGTCCCGGGCCTACGAGGCCTAATGGAAAATCAGTGCCTACCTGTAGAATGATTTAATGAACACGTATAGCTAGCTTTTAAGACAAAACGTAGCTAGTAATATGTAAAACACTATTATAAAATTAATTGAAATATATTGAAAACTTTTTAAATTATGAGATTTCTCGTTTACAAAAGTCACTGAAAACTTAGTTTTCTAGAAAATCTATTTCAAGATGCTACTTCCGGTATTTAAAGGTCGTTTTCGGTTCATTACATTGGCCATAAGTTCTCATCCAATGATCGTACGAATAGAAGTAAAGCAATTTTTGAATATTAAAAGAATGGCCTTTGAAATAGAGCAATGACGAAAATTTCTAAATTTTGCACCAAAAGTCAACGTAGGCAGTTACCTTAATTTGCATTTTACTGGTATGTGAATGATGCAATTTTATCAATACATATGAATAACTATTATGAATATATAGCAAGAAGAACTTACTGTGTATTTTATGAATTCTAGCATTACATTGCCTTTTATATCACCAAGATTTATACAATATATGATTTCAATATCACCAGCTTAAATGCCATTATTACTGGAAGAACTCATTGTCTCACATGAGACATCTTCCTTTACAAACTTGAGGAATCAAGTCTTTGAAAACAAAAAAGTATTAACATCCTTTTGTTTATTGCCAAAAGAAGTGTCTTGTTCATAAGTAGGGTTTCGATTGAGAGATGGTACTCAAATATAGAGGGATCAGGATCAACACGTGTCGGTTATGGTTAAAAATTTTCACAAAAGCCTGTTACATTCCTGAAGCTCGAGCAAAAATAATTCGAAATAAAAATCATCTGAAATTTTTCTCAGCCGCTATATATACCAGGTACGCCAAAAGTTCGTAAAAACTTTAAAAATTCATAAAAAAAGGAATAAATTATGATCTAGAAATGCAGTTTGCAAGAAAGGGCTCACAAGGAAGTCGGATTTATTTTAGCAGCAAAATAAAAATTAAAAGAAGTCACTGGTCTAGATTTGCGAGCACTGCTACTCCCCGTGGACGATTCCGCCGCCATATTATTCATAGCGGTTTCCACCGCAGTAATGCGACCCTCCTCCAACGAGGGTCTTCCACTTCGTGGCCGATCCCCCAAATCCTCGTGTATCACGATCTTTTATTGCAAGATTGATTTGCATAATTCTGCCGAATCTCTCGCATGTCAGCGCCATCTACCGGTGACATTTTTAAACTTTTAAACTTTTTAAACTTTTTAAAACATTTTTTGGCTACTATAAAAAAAAAACTTCCTTGTGAGCCTTTTCTTTCAAACCGCACTTATTTATCATAATTTCTTCTTTTTTTGTGAATTTTTAAAGTTTTTACGAACTTTTGGCTAACGCACTGACTAACAATCACATTCTGGATTTATCAAGAAATAATACTGAGCGGTGATTCGCATTTTTAATACTAAGAGTTATTTTTTTATGTTATTTTAGATACTTCCCTTGTTGATGATGGAGCTCTAGAAGCAGAACAAGAGAGGTGACAATTTCCTTTTCTGTTGCAATTCGCTTATTTGGACTCATATAACAGCGTAAGATTTAAAAAAAAACTGAAGGTGAAGATATTGAAAACAAATTTGATTTAATTTCATCCACACCAATAGTAAATGAAAAGAAACCCACTGGTTAGAGAATTATTTTTACTACACATTCAACTACACGTACAGTTATACTCAAACTACACTGAAGTGCCACTGAATTAGGGATACCTACCTAGTAACGAGTTTGGCCTCCTCTGGCCTTGATAACGGCTGCAACACTGCGAGGCATAGATTCAACAGGTTTCTGGAAACGTTCCATGGGAATGGCTTGCCAAATATTGGCTAAAGCTGTCCATAATTCAGTAAGGTTCTTTGGTGCTGTGTAGTGGTCTTTCACGCCTTGTTCCAAAACATCCCAAAGATGCTCAATAGGATTTAAGTCTGGGCTTCTAGGTCGCCAATTCATGACAGAGAAGTCAGAGGAATGCTGATCCAACCAGCCAGTAGCCAACCGGGACTTATGAGAGGTACAGTTGTCTTGTTGGAAAACTCCATTACCGTGCGGATAACAGAACAGCATAAACGGATGGAGGTGATCACCCAGCAACTCTACGTACCGAATTGCATTGAGGGAGGTTGGTACACGCACCAAAGATCCCAAACTGTGCCACGAAAAAACACCCCAGACCATGATTGAGCCACCATGCCCTTGTACAGTTCCAGCCAGGCATGCAGGATCCATGGCTTCATGAGCCCGACGCCATATTCTCAGCCTCCCGTCGGCGTTAAGTAGTCGGAATCGAGACTCATCACTCCATGTTACTCGTTTCCAGTCCTCTACACTCCAGTCTCTGTGCTCTCTTGCCCAGGCAAGACGTGCAGCCCGATGACGAGTATAGAGCAATGGTACTCTCGTAGGTCGACGGCTCCCGAAACCCATACGGTGAAGCGAGCGTTGCACAGTCCGTTTACTGACTGTACGACTGGCATTGTCATTAAACTGGGTGGTAATTTGAGCTAATGTTTGGCTTCGCTGGCTACGTACAATACGTCTGAGCCGTCTCTCACCACGCACTGTCAAGGCTAAGTGTCCTTTGCAGTTTGCCCGATCGCTAGTTATTTTCCCACCATCCATGTATTCTTGGTATACTCTTGACACTGTCGAACTTGAAAATCCTAGCTGTCTGACGATTTCGGAAATTGAATGGCCCGTGCGTCGCGCACCTACCATTTGTCCGCGATCGAAGGCGTCTAAATCAGGCATTTTACCCATACTGGCAATTCCAACAACTAATTCAGAACCACCACAGTACGCGCTATATATGCAGTTACCACAGCGCCCTCACTTGCGCATACATCATGCGCTGCGCTACACAATTTACATAGGCTTTGCTATCTTTAATTCAGTGGTGCTTCAGTGTATTTATTAATCTCTAACTGTAGACCGATTATTCTTTAAGTGAAGATTTACAAATTATTATGCTTTAGATTCACGGTTATTTTGCGGCATTTCATATGAAAAAGAAATTATTGTAGCGTATTCTCAAACACGCTGTCATTTCTAATCACGTTTCTACTTTAATAATCATTTTTGCCATGTTTTTATTAATTCGTTTTCTTGTTTGTGTGTGTGTTTGTCAAGTACAAATCTTGCAATCAATTTTTAACTACCTTCCCGACTAGCTAGACATTTGAAAATTTTAGAATAGGTCATAACACAATGACAATGCATTTTTTTAATACTTTTAGCCATCTTTAAGCAGAATTGAAATCATTTTCAGTTAATTTTGTTTTGTACACTGGTCCAGCCATCTATACACTGGTCCATCCGGCGGGGATGGGAACGAAAGGTTAAATGCAAGTTAACTTTCAATTAACTTGATTTTCTTTCAAATTGATGGGATAATTCATCAAAAACATTTTTTTAAAGTATTTATTAATACATAGAATTGTCAATTCTGTTGTTTATATGATTCAACAGAAAATTTAAAATATGGTACATAAAAAGTTCTTTTTATCTTGTAATTATTCAGAATTTAAATTTACTTCAAATAAATACGTAAAAGAACTATGTTTTTCTAAAACGAGTATTCTTTAGACGGTTCTGACCTTTCGATTTGTTTTTTAAACAAATTTTTAAGTGTCTTTAATTTCCTGGATCTAATAGAATTTTTTTAATCAGGGATGTTAAACTGATGTATTTTTCAAGCACTTCGTAATAAACTTTATTTTAAAAAAATGTGAATGAATTGAAATTTAGCCACAAAATCAAAAATAAATTCTTAAACTACACAGCATAAAATGAATGTATCCTTCATATTATAATGCCCGAGTATTTACTTCAAACGGTAAATGAATGGCCTTAAAAAAATGAAGTAATACTTATGATCCACGACTTCAACGTGAAGCATTCATTTCTGCTTCTAATGCAATCATTGACCTTACCATTAGAATCTATGGGTGCGTTGAATAATTTTATTTCGTTCTTTCATATTTCTGCAAAGAAAAAGTTTATACACGAGAATTTTACAATTGAAACAACTAAGGAAATCTCCTTTATATAGATCTTAGAAATAAGATTAAAGCCAAATAAACGAAGTCATGCAAACCGTCTTTAGCAAAGATTTCTATATTTTTCTCCGACCCCCGATAATCAGAATTTGAAGAAGGTTTTTTTTTCTAGGGACTGAGTCCCATTTGAACAAAAAATATATGTATTTAATGAGCACTGTATGTTTTTGAAAAAAAAAGTGCTGCCTCAGCAGAATACCTTAGCAATTTTGTAAATGAGTTTTTTGTGGAGGGCCCCTAGAAAATTCTAAAAGTTAAAAAAAAAGTCATGTAGCCGATCTATTTTATTCATGAACTCCGACCGGGCGGTGAACCCGGGATTACTGTAACAGCCCCTGGATTTTAAGAATCTTCCTTGCAATATGCCAAACCAGAATTTCAAAAAGGCTTTTTTTTTTTCCCAGATCTTGCGTCGAACTTGGTGGAGAATGTAATGGTAACGATTGCAAGTGCTGTAACAAATGGACCTACTGCAAATGTCCCCTGTGGGGTGCTTTTGGATGCTCTTGCGTTTTTGGAGACTCCATGGTGTGCGTTCGCAAGAGAGAAAGTTGCAAAAATCCCGAAGTGATGGATTACCCGAAGGGATCATGCTTTTCATCATCCAAGAAAGGCAATAACAGAAGAGGTAGATAAGTTCAACTTTCCGTGTCGAGATCGTTATTGGATAATGGTTCGCTGCTATCAGAGTGGTAACAGCTATCAACTTCCTTCCCGTACGAAATGACTCTGAATTGCGTGTCTATAAAAAGAGTTAATAAACTATTCATTTATCATTGTGTCTTTATTTACTTTTAGCTCATAGTATGATATGGCTATGTATAGTATTTTGTGGTATGGCACTGTAAGGCTCATACATCCTGGGGAGTATTTGGATTTCAGGAGAGGTGGAAATTCAAAAGAGAACAGTACAAAGACCAACGTAAATTGTGATAAACTATATAAGTATTTCATCTAAATGTTTAATCTATTATTAGTCTAATTTTAATGTTGGCCTCGACCTATCCTATTGAAACTGTTGTTCTGCTGCCATTCACTGAATAAATAAAATTCATGAGAATCCATCGCAAATGGTTTCAGCATACAACATTATTCATTATTTATATATATATATATATATATATATATATATATATATATATATACATATCTTTGCCTGTTATGGAAAAATTCCTAAAAATAATGTGTTTACCGTAGTAGAATGGCTTTCAGAACTTATTCAGATTTTGTTATTTTGCAAATTTATGAACGTACTTCTACGCGCTCATTCCCGTGTTCTAACAAATTATTCCCCACTTACGTCAGTGATGAAAAAGTTTTATTTAAATGATATAATGAATATATTTATCGGGGATATAGGCAACATTAATTTTTTTAAACCGAAGTGCCTCCTGAGATAGAATTACGTAGCCATAGAGAAAGCTGCACGACTAAAGGTCTTACTTTTAATAGCTCCTATTATATATTTAACTGTTCTTCTAAACGTCAACATCGGTAAAAACTTTGCTAAGGCTTATAAATAATGTCTGTGGCCACAATACTTTGGTGGGTAGTTCATTTTCCACATTTTAAAATATTTGCCAGCAATATCTATATTTCATAAGTAAAATGATTTAGATAATTTTATATTATTTCCCGTCCATTAAGATAATAACTGCTTCTTTGAGGCGAAATGGAAGAACATGTCATTTTTCTCCTAAGTTTTGAAATGGACTCTAATTAATCTCACACCACAATAAAACTTCGTGAATTCCATTCTTTACGTCTCCCATTAAAATGTCATGAAACGGAAGTAACTTTAAAGACAACTATAAATAATAGAAATGTAGCCTGGCTTTAGAATGATTTCGCAATTATTTGGCTGATAATTAGTATTTAATACTTATCACAATATTGATATGCACATGTGCACACCGTACAAAAATGTTAAAAAAAATATGAAGTTAACTTACAACAAAAATGTTTAAGGTGACTGCCTACGTTCGGAGCCAATTTTTTTAAAAATAATTTTTTACGGGATTTTTTTGTTCTTTTATGGTAAAATAGCCCTTAAAAATTAAAAATGAACAAAAACTTACCTGTAAATACCATACTTTTTTTATAAATTGGTCAATTTGAAGTAATTTTTAATGAAATTTGGCTAAAACGCCTATCACTCTGCACAAAATTCTAATGCTATTATTTTAATTTCCTTCTCACACTTGATACATATGACAGTTATCTTCAAAATCACCTGAAATCTAAGAGATATTTTAAAATGCAAAAATAATACAAACAATTTTATGAGACAATATGAAAATTTCCCCTATTCATCATTCCCTTCCTTATAAAAACAGCCTAAAATTAAAAAAAACTATTTATTATACATCAATTATTGTGTGTCATTTTATTAATAATAGCATCTAAAACATTTTCTGAAAATTTTATCAAATTATACGTATTATTTTGTCAGATATCATGATAACGGTAGATATTTGTGCTAGAAAACATAACTCGGAGAAAAACGCATTTACAGTTGTTTATCACTTCAGTTTTGTAGGAGACGATGTTTTTTAAAATAGCTCTAACTCTGCTTCTAATTGTTGTAGAAGGAAAATCAAAACAGTTTTGAAAAGAGAAAAGATTTAATTACACGATTCTTACAAAATATTAAATTTACCAAAATAGTCAAAAAATGACATTTTTAACGTAGTCAGTCACCTTAAGGGTTGATTTATATACGCACGTAAAGGGAACGTAACGGGAACGAGCCGAGCCCGAGCGCCGGATGCATGTGTTTATACAGAGACGGGAGTAGAAAGTGGCGGGAACGTGTTTCATTAGTTGTGAAAGATTTGTAACGTCATAGCGCGGTTTCATTTTTCAGTTAAAGATTTAGCCATTATCACACTTTTGTTAGAGGAGAGCCAGGGCCGTGTTTAGGGGTGGACAAACTGGGTAACCGCCCAGGGACACCATTTTTATTTATCATAGCAACACTTTTCTAAATGTTACGGGTTTTTAAAGAAATCCCTCATTTTTCGCGGCTTCTATAATTCAACTTATAAAAATATATATGTTTCGATTTTTTCTAAAGAATCGCAGAAAGAATCTTAATTGACAAACTACCCTTTTGGTTCGAAAAATTTCTCGGTTAAAAAAACATGATTTATCTTAAATTCAGTTATAGTAAACCCTTGATTATCAATCCTTTTTTTCAATATCAGTTTCTACTATCTGTCAGTCACTACATACAGTCATTTAAAGAATTATAAACCGTTTTATCGGACTTTGTTCGTTTTCACCGAATAGTTACAAACTGAGAAAAACGTGAACATATCCTTGTGAACGAATACTAATACCATTTGGTCAAATGTTTGCTCTATTCAAAGCAAACAATAGACAAGACATTTCTCCAGGAAGTGTAAGACAAATAAGTATATGCACTCCAAACAGGGCCGCCCAGAGACTTTACGGGGCCTGGGGCAAACCTCTGTTGGGGGCCCCAAGAAATCTGATTAATAGAATAATTTTTTTTTAATTTTTTTTTGGGGGGGGGCCCTTTTTTTCAGGAGATTATTTTGAATTTTGAAGTACGGTACAAGTTTCAGAATTTTTTTTCGGAGGAAATCTAATAAATAATATAAAAAAAAAATTTTGGGGGCCCCTCCGGCAGTTGGGGGCCTGGGGCATAGTGCCCCAGTTGCCCCCCCCCCCCTATGGGCGGCCCTGGCTCCAAACCTGTTGGGAAGAAAGGGGTTTGGAGGCTGAAGGAGTGGGGTAAACAAAAAATGGCTTTTACTTGTTATCTCTATCATTATAATGGATTTTATTTCCCACTTTTCCCACAAGAATTGAAAATATTACAAAGCAGGTACAGTCAGAATGCTTTGAATACGGATTGTACGCCTGTCCTCCTTGGCACTTATTTCTAATGAAAATGATCTCTCATCATCTTTGGACTTTTCACTTTTAATATACAATTTTGCTGCTCAGAAAGCAAGAAAAATTGCTTTACAACCAGCAAATCCATACATGTAAGTATTTGTTTTTAACAATTTACACTGTCTAAATCGTGTAAATAATTTTTTCATTGTTTCATTATTCATACAAATTGATAAATTTTATATTTTAGTGGACCAATTGTAATTTCAAGTATAATTTTCTCCTATTGCCTTCCGAATTGTCATTTTGAACTTTGGTTTCATGTATTTTAGTGGGCCAAATCTTACAAAACCTCTCACCAGCTCAATGAGTTTTCATCATCCATATTAAATATCAAACATAAATAACAGCATGTAAATTATATCTTGAATAGCCACTTTTTACTTTCTGCCATGAACGAGAGACGGCCGAACAGTGAACGACTTCCTGCTTCGAATCGTTGGCGCCGATTCTCGGCCGGAACTCTGCCGAGAATCGGACGTGTCACGGCGCAGTATAAACAGTTCCATTGAAAAACAGGGAGGAAATGATTACGACGACTCGTCGCGCTCTCGGCTCGTTCCCGTTACGTTCCTTTCACGTGCCTGTATAAATCAACCCTAATTCACTAAATAAATACCAACCCGGCCGATGAGGCATGCGGTGTGTAATTACCTGCAGACCAGCCACTACTCAATAACCCTGAATATGCAGCCGCCTTTTCGTGATAATAATTTAGGACTTAGGTCAAACCGCACATATTACCAACTTTTGGCCCCACCGTCCACTCTGTAAAACGTTTAAGCTTTTTGCTGACGAATCTGAGAGGATTAAATGTATTAATTTATAATTAGCACGCCTAAAACTATGAATAGTGAAAATATTTAATAATATTTGCAAATTTATAGTCCTTTATTAAACATTTTCGCAATTCATATGTTTTCCAATTATATTGTGGTTAGCTAACAAGCTGCGACCATCTGGTCCCATATTTTAACCCCTAAATAACTAAAAAGTTTGTGATGTGTAAGGACGAATTTTCACAGGATAAGGGCCCTCCGCAAAGAATAGAATAAGAAAATTATCCTATACTATCATATCGCAATGGAAAGCTTTTTTCATCCAACTATTAAATTTTTTTAAATCCTCATGATTTTTTTCTTTTTAGTTGCAATAAAATGAACACACCACGTCAATAACATGCTAGCATTTGTTCTCCTCGAAATTAAAAAAATATATACAGTGATTTTCGCTTATAAGAATCACGTTTGTTATTACTGTTTTTGATTCTTATAAGCGGTTGATTCTTATAGCCGAAATTTAGGCTTTTGGACAGGCACACACACACCTATACATACATATATTAGATAAATTACCATAAAATACTCTTTAATTTACGTTAATTATCTTTTATTATTTTGTAAGTAGATGCACATGATTATAGTAAGAGAAGAAAAAAATCCAATATTTGTTACAACATATCTGCTTAACAGTTTTAACATTTCAACTACAGGAAGGGAGCAAGAAAACGTTTTCTATGGTAGTTTGACGTAATGAAGTTTTCAGGAGGCTGTTTCAATACTCTTTCTATACTAATAGTCTCAGTCGAAGATTCACCTTCTAGCTTACGTTTCACGGTTTGATAACGTGCTGAATCTACTAATGTCACGTTTGCCAAAGTGATAGTGCACACTTCGCCGAAGATGTATGTGTTTCAGGGTCCAGGAAGCCGCAACCAAGATGTGGGAGGTGGGGAAAAAAAAGTCCCTATTTTTGTTTCTCAGTGGAGAAAAGTGAAATCGGACCCGGACGGGTAAATATGCCCCCCGGGTCAAGCTAATAGGACAGTGTTGTGCTAAAATGTTAAAAGGGGAAACTATTATGTTATGTCTAACAAAGAAAGGAATGCATTTTACGAATATATTCCATCCAATTTTATCAATCTTTCTTAAAAAAAAAAAGAACTTCGTGCCTTTTGAGGGTTTAAATGACTTTTTTGGAAAAATGAATGGAAAGCGAAGAGTGTAAACTGATTCTTAAAACCGGTGGATTGATTCTTTAAAGCGAAAATTTTAACATGGAAATAATACATTTGTTTTTGTTTTTGCGATATTGATTCTTATAAACGGTTGATTCTTATAACCACTGATCATTATAAGCGGTGGTTACTGTATATTGAAATTTCTAGTCGAAGTTAGTGAAAAAAAAATCTGTAATTATTACTAAAGTGCTACTTTTAACTGTATAATTTTCTTTCCTTCAGCTAAGAGTAAAGACATTAAAACATTTAATATGCATTACAAACAAAAATATTTTTTTTCATTTCTATTTTTATTTTTACAAATTCAAATAATTTTATAATACGAACCAAGATTTTCTGTTTTACATTGTGGATGCAATGTCTGTGTATTCATATTTTTCCTTACTACTTTTATTTTGCATTCACCCAAATCTTAAAAAATAGTGATCCATTTCTTCTTTGATTTTCTTGTCACATTCGCTTTGAGTCTCACAAACAATCACCTTCACCTCTGTTTTACCATTGACTTCTTCTGTTAACGCAATGACTCTGAAACAAACAAATTTATCAAGTTACGGTCGTCTAACAATATGAACATGAATATGTCGTTTGATTCTGTATCCTATTACAGAAGTCAACTCGTGTTTTAACCGATATGTAAAAACAAAACCGCAGTCAAACTTCGCAGACACAGCAAAAAATGCAATGAAGCAAACATTACTAAAAACAATGATTTCAAATAGCATGCAGAATAAACTGTATAAATTGCGTTCATGCCTCGCTATCATGTGCATTTCCAGTCTTAGAGTCATTCAAAGAACTAGTAAATATCCGTCTAACTATCTCATATAAACTAAGAAAACTGCGTCTATCGAATTTTGTGCATGAACCCCAAAATATTAGAAAAAGTACAAAGCTTTAGCCCAGCTGCAAGAAATTCTCTACGAAATTAAATATTCGAACTTTATTAGTCTCAATAGTACAATTACAATTTTTTGTAACGTAAAAGATATTTCTTTTCAGACAATAAATTTATTTAACACACATTGCATACAGAAAACAAAGAAAACATACAATCGTAAGGAACTCTAAGACCTGTTTATTTAGGTTATTGAAGAAAACGAATATGCAAAGTAGAAAAAGTGGCGACTTTTTCGTAGAAGCCTCTTAATTATTCATAAAGCATTAAGTGCTAAATATGCTAGCAGAATTCATTTCCAGCGTAGTGAAATTTTAAAAAGTAAATTATTTCTTTTCCTCGAAAATTGTTTCCATTCATTTTTAGCCTCATGTTCTCATGACTGGAAATTCTTCTTTTTCCCGAGGCAATGAAATATAACTTATTTTGTTTTTCAATATATGCATCAAAATTATGATTACTGTTGATTATGACATTTTGCATTCAACCAACATTAAGTTGGATCAATAAAATTATAAGAGCATTGTTTTATTTTGTTTGTGAAATAGATTACCTCATGTCTACTAAAAACGAAAAGGTCCGAAAGGTCTCGAACTTTTAACAAAAGTTTTCCCAAAAAGTAGTATTAACATTTCTTAATTAAATAAAATTCAAACCTTTTTCTAAAAATTGCTTTACAAAATTTGAAAAAAAAAAGATTATATAGTGTTACCTTTTCCCTGTTGCCATTGTAAAATCTGAAAAGAAAATTAGTGATTTTTAAGCATAAGTATTTTAATCATGTCCTTTCTCTATTTAACGTTAAACAAATATGAGAATACATAAACTTGCGAAAGATACATTTGTAAGGTATACACAAGATTCGATTCACAAGAATCGAACTTTTGAGTGAATTAAAGAAGCTGCTTCAGATATGCTAATTTTGGCATACGCGCTTAGTATAAATACCACGCACCGCCATTAATAAAAAAGGGGAGGTTGTTAAGGTTGAAAAAGGTGTTATCCTGCGCTAGTGCTATACGGGCCAGAAGTTTACGTGGCAGTACTGCTGGTTTGACTTACTGTTCGTGAGTATAAAATTATATTGTTCTTGAAAGCTGTATTTACATTCCGTACAAGTAGTACGCATGCTTATTGCTGTAAAAGCCAATTATATGTGCAGCGAATTCAATAAACATTATTTCATGTATAAACTGTGTTTGTATATAATTCAAATAGAGTGCCACTTCAAATTATATACACCCAAGTCTGGGTAGAAGTGAGCATAGAATCTCTATACATTTTCAACTAAACTTTTGATAAACAATCGGGAAAGAAAAAACTTAAGATTTAATTTTCTATAATTTATCAGGTTTACTTTTACCTGATAAATGTATTAAATACGTTTTACATTCGAGATGAAGCATGCTTACCAAAGTAGAATGTATAATATTCAATAAATGTATTCAATAAATATTCAAATTTATATTCAATAAATATTCAAATTTATATTCAATAAATATTCAAATTTATATTCAATAAATATTTGAGCGTATATATTAAATTCACTATTCTTTTTATGCAGAAATTGCAAAAGAATTTGTGCAATCTATTCCCAGACGTTTAAAAGCTGTTGTGGAATGCTAAAGGATATCCTACTAAATATTAATTTAACGAAAAATTAGAATATTTACTAATATGTAGAGATTTTTCTACAAGTGTACGATGACTTTTGTGAGATAAAGTTTTTGTTACTTTTTGATTATTGGTTTCTTAAAAATAAAGTTTTACTATGTTTTTAAAATATTTTATGTAGTTTTGTTAAGAATAGATTATAGATCTTATTATTAATTCCCCATTCTGAAATATTCATTTTAATTAATGGATAGACCCCTATTTCATTGAAAGTTGTAAGTGTACCAACACTTTTGGGAGCCACTTTATCTGTATATTCATAAATAAACGTAAGGGATATTTTTATAGACAAAATAATGCAGAAGAAAATATTCAAATTAAATTTAATAGAACATACTAAAGAATGTAGTACAGTTAATATAGTACAGTTTGAGGAACTTATCTTTTACTGTATTTTAATATTTTTTGGATAATGTCCAATCGTCTGCCGCATTAGCAAGAAATTTTTTTTTGTCTATTTCGTTGTTATGCACGTGACGATAAATTAATTTAAAGTACCAGAAAAAGAAATCACGTGATCTGCATTTAATAAATTAAATTCTAAAAATTAATCTTTAAGAATTTACCGAAAATCTGAAAATGGAGCTAAAGATTCGAAAAAGATTTCATTTTAAAGGAATTTTTATGATCTTTCTTGTGATATAAATTTTATAACCCTCCAATTATTATTTTAAATGCAAACTTAAAAATAGTTTCAAAAACAGCTTAAAATTTTAATTTAAAAAACCTAAGAAGAATTTTTCAAAAATCTTTCTTAGTGCACCCCTACACTATAAGAAGAATCGCCATGCAAAATTTTAGCCCTTTAGGTCCAGCGGTTTGGTGTGTGCATTGTATGTCAGTCAGTCAATTAGTCAGTCAGTCAGTCAGTGAGTTACGGAACTGTTTTATATGTATAGACGACTGTTAATTATACGCAAATAAGTAAATATAATTACCTTTCAGTAGCTTTACCAATTCATTCAAATTGTCCTCCGTTTGGGAACAAATCGCAACGCAAAGTACTAACAGTAACTGATATTTCATGATTTTATGAAATCTGTATGAATTAAAGGGTCAAAAATCAGTCTATTAAAGTTCGAAGCAATAAAATGTGTCTAAGTTTATTTTGCTATGGTAGTAACATAAGTGTTAAATAGAGCTTGAAGAATAATACATTTTTTTTGCTTTTAAGGGTGCAAAATGTTAGAATTGAAGAATATATATATACAGGGAAATACATACGTTATTGTGTGACATTAAGTGCGTAAAATATTATGAAATTTTACACAATATTAAATCATTCTTATAAATGAGCTCCATATTAAATTCAGTCACCGATATTACGTATGTTTCGAACAGTGACTCAAGGAAAGCAACAGACAAGCTCACTTGGAAAGATTTTAAAAGGTTGGGAATAGCTGTAATTTTTCAAGAGGATACTGAAGAAGAGAAATTTTGCAAATGAATTTCAGAAATTTCAACTTTGCATGAAA
Source organism: Dolomedes plantarius (assembly GCA_907164885.2). Taxonomy (NCBI): domain Eukaryota; kingdom Metazoa; phylum Arthropoda; class Arachnida; order Araneae; family Dolomedidae; genus Dolomedes; species Dolomedes plantarius. Next base: position 207,437,704 of record OU015493.1, read on the forward strand.
TTCTTCTAGCACAAATTGAATTGACGATGAGAAAAAAAATATTTACGACATATTTTAATAATTTTAATAATAATATATTGAAATGCTCGTTTTCTAATAACAGGAAAACATTAATATTCTTCATTAGATAGTTAACTGTTTATATCATTTGAAACCAACTTACTTTAACAGACCCAACAAAACGAACTGAATATGAAAGATTTTCTGCACAGTAATATCCCAGACCTTGAAAAAATCTTTTTTCACTTTAGTTATCTTCATGACAAATAAACGAGACCGTTGTTATAAAAATTTATATTTCAAACTGTTGAAATGACATGTCACGCCGAAAGCTGCAACAAATGTTACATAATGTACATGCCATTTTACGTTTTCCAGATCGAAAATGACATATGTTATTGAACCGCAACATTTTAGAAATAATATACATGTGCAACACGTCATCAGTTCAAAGTACATCTGCGTGGAATACATGCATAAATCATTAAAAAAAAAACTTTACTCTATATTTACAAGTTAGATCAGCAGCATTGGCAGCACATTTTGATTGTTAATGTGATCCAGTGATTACGTTCGTAGAAATTCAATGAGTTATAAGAATGTGGAATAAAAATGTAATGCTCCAGACATTTTACCAGGACGCGGCTAAAATGTTTCTCTTACTCCATATAAAGTAATATTTCTGTCATATTAATATGAGATAAAAATCGGTCCACGATTCCACAACAAATGGCCTTAAGGAATCTCGTAGAATTTTTGAGTTATTAACTAGTAAAATTTCCAGTTGGTATTCTCATTCATAGGGAAATCGTGAAAAGATATAAAGAGAAATAGAAAGAATTAAAACACACTGTTCATTTACAATTAATTGACATAGTGCTCACATAAATTGAAGAATCTGAAAATATTGCTTTAAAAAGTGTATACAATAGGAGAAATAGTAGTGATGGAGAATATGAAAATTGATTCTCCCGAATGCATACGATATGCCGAAATGGAATGATGTGTTAAAAGAATTTAATGAGATGCAGATTTTTCTGATAATCATCATGACTCTTGTTCAAATTTTATTTATATTACATTGGTTATTTGTTTTCTAACCCCTGTTTTTTTGGATGGTTTATTTAACTTACCCTAAATGTCTCAAACCACAGTCTTTTACACATAGCTTAGTTATCATCCTGTGCATGTATGTCTTAATATAATTATACACTGCTGGCCACTGTAAATGCAACACCCTGAAGGAAACATGCAAATAACATGAAATTTACAACATGCATTAGCGGAGGAGAGATATGCAAATGATTAGAATTTCAGAGCAGACGCACATCACGCGCGCCTGTGGCGCCACTTCAAAGCGCTATTTAAGGCTTGGAGATTTCGACGATTTCAAGTTCGGCAATTGTGTTTTTCTTGTGGTTTTTTCAATAAAAAAGATCAATTATGCCTCGTCGAAAACAGCGATCATCTTTTGATCAAGTATCCGAGTTCGACAGAGGAAGGATAGTGGCCTACCGAGATTGTGGATTATCTTTCAGGGAAATCGGTAGTCGTGTTGGACGAAACCTAACAACTGTAATGCGGATATGTGATCGTTGGATGCAGGAGGGTACGACGGACCGGCGTGTTCGATCGCATCCACCTCAGCGCACCACTTCACGTGATGACAGGCAAATTGTGCGCATGGCAGTGACGGATCGTTCAGTCACATCACGAACCATAGCACAGCACATGCAGTCTGTAACGCATCATCCAGTGTCTGCGCGTATCATTAGACGCCGTTTACAGCAGAGTGGTCTGTCCGCAAGACGTCCATTGCTTTGTCTACCCTTGACACAGAACTACAGACGTCTCCGCCGCCAATGGTGCGATGACAGAAGGATGTGGACGGCAGAATGGAATGAAATTGTCTTTACTGACGAGTCACGCTTCTGTCTGCAACACCACGATGGTCGCATTCGAGTCTGGAGACACCGTGAAGAGAGGATGCTGAACAGCTGCGTTATGCACCGCCACACTGGTCCTGCACCGGGTATTATGGTATGGGGCGGTATTGGATATCACTCTAGCACACCTCTAGTACGCATTGCCGGTACTTTAAACAGCCAGCGCTACATCTCCGAGGTGTTGGAGCCAGTTGTCCTTCCTTATCTTCAGGGCTTGCCCACAGCCATATTTCAACAGGATAATGCGCGACCACACGTGGCACGCATTGTCCAACGGTTCTTCGTCAATCGCCAGATTGAATTGCTTCCCTGGCCGCCTCGCTCTCCGGATCTTTCCCCGATAGAAAACATGTGGTCCATGATTGCTCTACGATTGACCCAGATTCCCTCCCCAGCTGCCACAGCAGATCAACTTTGGCAACGTGTGGAAGCTGCTTGGTCTGCTGTACCGCAAGAACTTATCCAAAGTCTCTTTGAATCAATGCCGAGGCGTGTGGCAGCGGTGATCTCCAACAATGGCGGCTACTCTGGCTACTGATTTTGGCAGGAACCACACTTCACAGAAGTCTATAAATTTAATCATTTGATACTTGGTCAACATGTTATCTACAAAATAAATTTTGTTGTGATATCTCTTGTCTTTCTTGGTGTTGCAATTTGGGTGGCCAGCAGTGTATTTGTCCCCATGGGTGCATAAAAGTTTTGTCTCGAAAGACGGGACCTCTCTTTCCACATTTAACATGACCTTTTCTCTTTGGTGTTTAACATAAAGTTACCGCATTAATTTTACAAAAACAAAATGGCCCTGTTTTTCTCAGATGAAGTTTTTACTTTTAAATAAGTGTGCGATATTATGAACACGTGCACGGAATTTATTGATTCCTGCATCTGGTGCTTTGAAATCTCAGCATTTCCGTCCTTTTACGATATCCATTGCGCTTTTTTACACGAAGTTCAATAAATACCTTACAACTGAAATCCAATACTTTTAATCTATACCTTCAAGTAATTTACAAACAGTATTACTAGCCCCCATGTTTTGTGGAAAGCCCTTTTCGTTATTTGGTTACCATAATCAATCACACGTTTTGAAATCGCGCTTTTTTCTATTATTTTACAAATCTATTATCAATTTACTTTTTCATGCAATTCTATAATACCGCCTCTTTTTATTTCCAGTGTTATACGATTATCTTTTATGCTCCAAACTTCGTAGTCGTTTGCACGTACTGTATCCGTAAGCGTACTTTGCTGTACACTCATTGAATGAGCTAATTCCACTGAAATATGAGTTATTAGCTTTTTGGTACATAACTCGGTCAAAATTGCAGAGGCGACCAGCTCAATCCGACTCCGAACCTTGTGGTGTCGTTCTCAAAACCGCACCTCTCTGCCCGCTAACCCATGTGGCATCAAGATAGGTGGTTAAGACTAATCTCTGAGGCTTTATTAAAATTACTATTACTGAATTCATGACCAAGAAAGACAGAGTCCTAATTATAATGATAAGGTCAATTTGAAAACAAAAACTTAACAAGAAAATTTATTTACAAAAAAAATTAAACATCAAACAATTACAACATATTCAATTAATTTAAGTGCAGATTCATAGCGTACGCACCTGACGCATGGTCTTAAAAGGAGCTTCTAAAAAACACGTCTGCTCGGCTGGATGTCACATGACAATCGCTCTCAAAACACAAAGTCTCTGACTATATCCCGCTTCAGGTCTGCGCGGGTGGCGTGGCGTCTTCTCAGAAATTGCTGGATTTTCCGAGGGGGAACGAGGAACTCCACGCTCAATGACAGCCTTGGACACGATGGCGTTTTTATGGGAACATATCGCTTCTATAACGTCAGCGTGTTCTGACTGACGACCGTGATAGACATCTTTATGAGAGAAAGGGTGGCCGACTCATGATTTTTGCCGCAAGATGAAGACGAGGGGTTTACAAGCAGAAACCCAGGAATGTTGACTTCGGCTGTGAAACCGTATGTGATAGCCCTTTAATCCCCCACAGAATTCCAGAATGCAGGGGCACGCATGGCCTGCGCTTTTTATATCTTGCAGCTGTGGAAGGCTCGAAGATCGTGGGAACCGCACAAAACACGTTACGTTACACTCATATGGAGCTGATCTGGACTACTTCCGACCATGGGTCATTAAAAACAACAACACTCTTTCAGCTGCTTTTTTTTAATATTGGGGAAGCTATACTTTTAAATACCTTACCCTCGCTTCTTGCCACTTTAAAAGTTAATTTTCCTTACTGAAATAGTTCTAATTTCAAAAATATTGTTTATCTACGTGTGAGAGGTATTGAAGTTTGTGATTGTACGTAGAGCCCATAAACCTCACGAAAATGGATGTTTTGGATGCCTCAAATGGATACCCCAAAAAGTTATCTATCTATATATATATAACAGTTCCGTAACTGACGGACTGACTGACTGATTCATTGACTGACATATAACGCACAGACCAAACCGCTGGACCTAAAAGGCTGACATTTTGCATGGCGATTCTTATTATAGTGTAGGGGTGCACTAAGAAAGATTTTTCAAACAAACTTCTTAGATTTTTTTTTCAAGTTAAACTTTTAAGCCGTTTTTGCAACATTCTTTAAAGTTTTACATTTAAAGTAATAACCTGAGGGTTATAAAATTTATATTACGAGAAAGACCCTAAAAATTCCTTTATAATGAGATCTTTTTCGAATCTTTACCTCCATTTTCTGATTTTTGGTGAATTTTTAAAGATTCATTTTTAGAAATTAATTTATTAAATGCCGATCACGTGGTTTCTTTTCTTTTTGTGATACTTTAAACTAATTATGTGCATAATTTTGTGTCACGTGCATAAAAAAAGATAACAACGTGTGCATAACAACGAAGTAAATTGCCTAAAATAATATTAAAATACGATAAAAGATAAAATTCAACCACTAGACTCATTGAGTTGGAATCATTTTTGAGAATTTAATTCAAAATAGTATGCTTTATGGATATTAAACATACAAATTAATGGCATACATTGACCGTTGTATTTAGTTTGAATATTTTCTTCTACATTATTTTGTCTATAAAAACATCCGTTACGATTTTTTTTATAAATATCTTTTTTTTTTTGGCATTATTTGCATACATTGACCGTTGTATCATTTTGAATGTACTCCGTAGCACGGGTATTCCGCTAGTCTTCCATAAACCTATACAATTTCATATTATTAGAAATGCTTAAATAAATTTTCTCAAATATAGAAATAACGAATTTTTTTTTAAACGAATCAACAGTATAAGGGCTGTTACAGCTTTAAAAATGACTAAAGAGTCTTTGCATCTGCGATTGAATTGCAATCAATCTCTCGAATGATTCCTTTAATAAAGTATCCGTTATTTTGTCTCTGAGGGCATAAAAATGTGAATAACATAGTATAAATCTTTATAAGATTCTATCAATTATATGTGAGGCTCAGTTCGGGACTTTTCAAACGTCAATTACCCACTGAAATAATAACCTATCAGCATATATCCTTCGATGTTTTATTATAAAAAAAAAAGACACTACTATGCAAGTAGGTGAAATATTCAGAATAATACCCGTGCTGTCGATTTAGCAGTGTCGCCACATACAATAATAGTAGACCATAGGGATTATAGTAAGGAGAAAGAGGATTAAAATACGCGAAGGAAAACTGGTGTTGATAAAAGAATCGCTTTGCCACCAAAACTTACAAACTTTAACACAGAATCAGAGTCTGTTCGATCCGTCGTGGCTCAAAAGTAGCGAATTTTCGGAGAGATTGTTAGGTAATAAATCTATCGCTATTGAAAATAGTCTACTTCAAAGAAGAACGAATATTTTGGGGAAAATATGCAATAAATAGATTTTTTTTTATTTTAAAGAAACATAAACATTTAAAAATGACAGAACTTAGGAAAAGCATAAAAGGTAAAAATTTGATTACAATTTGTTTTGTTATAAAATTATGCCTAAGTCATCATTCTCGATCTTTACTTATTATTAGCAAATGGCTCGATGGCGTCTCTACATTTGATTGTTTTAGATACCGTGTTTTCTATAGAAATGATTGCTAGATCATTCCATCACTCTTTATTTGTTGATTTTCTTAGATAACTCCTTAAAATTTTCGGCCTTGGAAAACTACGCTCGGCGGCTGCTGCATGTACAGATAGAGAGAGATTTCTTGGAGCTACAGCAACGTTTGGAAATAGGCATTCAAAATGCATTTCACCTGATCTCGAATTCAGCCGTTTATAATAAATAGTCTAAATATTAGCTTATATTTGAGAATTTTTACGAATTTCGTCCTCAATTAGATTAAACTACTAATATTTTTCTTCATTTTTAAAAAAATTCTTATCTTTAGTCGGTCTCATTTTGGCTCCTTAGGCGGCCGCTTCACCGCCTCAACCTATGGGACTGGCTGTGCACAGAATTTTTCATTTCGAGCAGAAGAGAAATTTTAAATTAATAATTAATCCTTTATTAAGGGAATCGGTCATTTCTCAAGGTCTTATTAAGATAATCAAGTAGACATTTTAAGCCCTAGCCAACTACAAAATTACAACTCAAGATATTAATTTATTCTCAGATATTTTTTGACAAACATTGACAAACTTTATATATTTTCTTTTCCGATAATTTTTTAGAAATAAAATACTATCAAATTTTATATGCTGGCATGCCAATATATGATGTCAGAAAATACACTCGAGATCTCCCAGTCTAAAAAGAATGTATAGTTGCTACATAAAGAAGTTTTAAAAAAGAAGTTTACTTTGAAGGTTTCATACATTTTAACATTTGTATGACACTCTAGATTGCCTTTTGGACACTAAATCAAATGCCTCAAAAACTCGGAATATCCCATTGAAAATTGCGATTATTTTCCTACTTCTATTAATATGAAAAGAAATCATAGACCATAATCTTTTAATTTGGTGCTGCCATCTACAGGACACAAATAGTGCTACTATTTCGTTTCTCCTTCGTAGTCTTTCTTGAATATCTGTCGGACGGGACGGTCAATAGAACCACGTGGGCTCAAGAATTCATATGATGCGAATTTTGAAATAGAAATACATTGTTTATCTTAAGTATATTATCGACCCTATGTTTGAAGAGTCAATATTTTATGGATGCATAATGAACTCATTCCGGAGAAAATTTTCAGAAGAATCGTATGTTTACACTAGAATGAAAGAAATTGGAATCATAATGTTTATTATTCAAATTATTTTTCATTATCAATGAATTAATTAAATAATTTCCTCTATTATATATACTATAATTTGCCTTGAAACAATTTTCAATCAGAACTGAGTATTTTTAACTGTTAATTTGTTGCAAATAATCTTAAAATACTAAATTTTGAAGAATAAAGAGCGAAAGTAACACAGACAAACGAAAAAAATATTTAAAAAAAATATTCTTTGATTCATTACAGGTATTTTTAGTTGCTGATAATGAAAACATTCACACCTATAAAAGTTTTCAACTCTATTTTTAAGTAATTTTTATCTAAGCAGTTCATCAAAGAATTGAATTACGCTAAAATTAATTTTACTGGGTTATAATAATAATGATTTAGTGTAGGTAAACATAAAGCATGTTTGTTGCCGTGGAAAATATAAAATATTGCTTCATAAATTGAAGTGATGTTACCGTCTGAATACTAGAACAATAAATGAAGTCTGCATGCTACCAAATAAAATATACACAGTACCATATTTTCCCGACAATAAGACGCACCTATTGACATAAAAAATCGACTTAGAATTAGGGGGCGACATATGGTCCGAAGGTAACATTAAAATAAAATGAATATCTTACTATATATGTTATATATATTTATTATATATATATATATATATATATATATATATATATATATATATATATATATATATATATATATATATATATATATATATATATATATATATAGTATTATGTTCATTAATTAAGAAATTGTAAACATACCTATAAATTCTATATGTAATGATGCGCCTTCGAGTGAATGGAAAATTAAAATAAAAAAATTGGAGAAGTTTTAAATGATCGAAGGCTTGCACCATTACATTTTATGATAAAGAGGGGAAGGCGTCATAGTAAGCTAAATTACGGAGGAGAAGAGACTTTTCATGACATAGTCAATTTAAGAGAAGTTTATGAGGGCTATGTGCAGGTGGGGTCTGAGATCAGAGACGAGATAGCGATGGCTGGCACCAAGAATGACGTTACGCCACAAAGATCCTTTATAAACGATTTATGGCAGTTGGGACTCATTTTCGGACTACAAGATCACGTGAGGCGACTTGGGGGGTCAAGAAGATGATGTAATGAGGGAGTATACGAGTTGAGAGGGGAAGCCAATGGGAAAATAAAAGTTAATGCCAAGCGAATAAGAAGATTTAGGTTTGCCTGAATGTCTGGAGGTCTATATGAGGAGGCGTAAGTAACGGAGAGATGATGATGATAAAAATCAAATATATAGGACGGACAGAATTTTTTTTAAAAAAGAGAAAAAATAGATTTTTCGACTTGCTGTGCTGACCCTGTTGATCCTTCCAGGTGTCTAGCGTCTTTTTTTTTAATAGAGAAACTCCCTTGAAGCAGCAGACCCTGTCGAGTCTTCCAGGTGTCTATCATCGTATTTTATAGCGAGATTTTTTTTTTTGCTGTGGAGAACCTGTCGAGTCTTCCAGGTGTCTGTCATCATGTATAAAGAAAAGTTGCTGTTGATTACGTTACTGAAATAAGTTGCTGACCTAATTGCTGAAAGACATTTGCTGCATTACATTGCTGAAATACCTTTCTGACTTACGCTGCTGATTAGTTGCTGAATGACAATTTTGCTGAGCTACCCTTTTAAAGAGAGACTTTGTTGATGACTTTCGTGCTGATATACGTTGCTGAACTACTGTTGAAAGACTAACTCGATCCGGAACAGAAGCCAAGAGCCCCATGCCGAAGGAGTCATTCCGAACCTGAGTCCTAGTGCAGCCATCATCAGAATCGAGTGAGTCAAAGTCAAATTTTTGATTAGTTCAGATCCCACCTTGTTGAAGGAGTTCTTAATGCGGGAAAAATTAGTTAAAATACATTGTTTTGGAAGGAGTTTTTCATAAGTTAGGTTGTTTTCTTACGCTCCCTAAATCTAGTAAAGTACATTAAATAAACACCTGTTTTTTAAACACAAAGATTTATGCTAGTAGTGCATTAATTAGAAAACAGTATATAAATATATTGATATTGATGAGAAAATGTGTAAAATAATATAAATTGTAAATAAATGAGTTTTTTTTGTTATTTTAAATTGAATCAGTTTTCTTCTTCTTTTTTTGTTTTTGTTTTTGGAAATCTAATTTTTAGGTTAAAAAAGTTATGACTTGATCGTATGCTGATTTAATGTCCAGAGTCTAGGGTTGAATTCAAGAAAATAATTTTACACAACGCACCCAGCTACCCCTTAACTAAAATATTAAAGTACTAACCACATAAACTACGAATTCACGCTCAAAATAAATAAATTTCGGACAGGCATTACGACACTATACCTAACAAAATACAAAATATTCTTTTCTAAAAATCCTCCCCTAATAGAGCATGCTCCCATGGAGGTGCGTCTTATATATACTTACGTCAATTTATTACGTTTCACGTTAATTTACGTTAATTTGCTTATTTTACGTAATTATGTTACAGTAACCACCGCTTATAGTGATCACTGGTTATAAGAATCAACCGTTTATAAGAATCAATATCACGAAAACAAAAACAAATGAATTATTTCCATGTTAAAATTTTCGCTTTAAAGAATCAATCCACCGGTTTTAAGAATCAGTTTACACTCTTCGCTTTCCTTTCATTTTTCCAAAAAAGCTACTTAAACCCTCAAAAGGCACGAAGTTCTTTCTTTTTTTTTTAAAGAAAGATTGATAAGATGGGATGGAATATAGTCGTAAAATTCACTCCTTTCTTTATTAGATACAACATAATAGTTTCCCCTTAAACGCTTTACCACAATACTGTCCTATTAGCTTGACCCGCGGGCAACTTTACCCGTCCGAGTAAATCTTCGTCTGAGACTATAAGTATTGAAAGAGGTATAAAGAGCCTTCTGAAAACTTCATTACGTCAAACTACCGTAGAAAACATTTTCTTGCTCCCTTCCTGTAGTTGAAATGTTAAAACTGTTAAGCAGGTATGTTGTAATTTGTAACAAATATTGTATTTTTTCCTTCTCTTTCTATAATCCTGTGTATCTACTTACAGGTCTAAAAATTAAGTTTTATTTTTAAAACTATAAAAAATAATTTTAATAAAAGATAGTTAATGTAAATTAAAGAGTATTTTATGGTAAATTATCTAATATATGTATATATAGGTGTGTGTGTTCCTGTCCAAAAACGTAAATTTCGGTTATAAGAATCAACCGCTTATAAGAATCAAAAACAGTAATAACAAACGTGATTCTTATAAGCGGAAATCACTGTATTTTATTTATATTTATTTACGTCCGGTGCGTCTTATGGTCCGAAAAATTCGGTAAGCGGAAATGAACAAACATACTTTAAAGAGTGATAAATTAAATGTAATTAAAAGGGATCACTATTATAGTTTTTTGATAGAGAGATTACTGGGAAGATGTTGATCATTTTATTGTGAGGATTGCAGAATATATGCATTTTGCTTTTACCATTACTGTACGAACTGTAAAATACCGTCTGTAATGAGATGTCTCCAGTATAAATCTCAGATATATCGCACCTCTACTAGAACAGTGTTACATCTCAAAATAGCCATATTTTGAGGAAGAAGATATATGTCGAGATTTCATTTCTCTATGATAATTTGGGGAAAAGTTATTGTTCGAATCACTTCAGAAAGGCAAAACTATTAAAGTTCTTTTCAATTTTTAAGCATGATTTTGAATTTTAAATCTATATATATAAAACAGTTCCGTAACTGACTCATTCATTCACTGACTGACTGACTGACTGACATACAACGCACAGACCAAACCGCTGGACCTAAAGGGCTGAAATTTTGCATGGCGATTCTTCTAATAGTGTAGGGGTGCACTAAGAAAGATTTTTCAAAAATTCTTCTTAGATTTTTTAAAATTAAATTTTTAATCTATTTTTAAACTTTTTTACGTTTGCATTTAAAATAATACATTGAGGGTTATAAAATTTATATCACGAGAAAGATCATAAAAATTTTTTCAAAATGAAATTTTTTTCGAATTTTTACCTGCATTTCCTGATTTTTGGTGAATTTTTAAAGATTAATTTTTAGAATTTAATTTATTAAATGCTGATCACGTGATTTCTTTTTCTGGTACTTTCAATAAATTTATCGTCACGTGCGTAACAACTAAGTAGACAAAAAAATATTTTTTTCTTGCTATTGCGGCATACGATTGGACATTATTTTGTCTAGAAAAATATCCCTTACGATATTTTTAAATATATATATATACATATTTTCTACATCAATTGTATATATTGATCATCGTATTTATTATAAATATAGATATATACATATATATAAATTTCTTTGTTTTGGCATTAATTGCATACATTGACCGTTGTATTTAATTTGAATGTACTCCGTAGCGAAGTGCGGGTTTTCAGCTAGTACAAGATATAATCCTATTCTAGTAACATCATTTCGTCAACATGGACTGAAATGCTTGAGGGAATACTGTCATATCTCTATGCTAATGCACAATCTATCAAAAATTTTCAGAATACAAAGAAAAAACCTTCATAACATTAACAGCACGTTAGAAAAAAATACAAATTTATCTTCCAAATAAAATTTAATGAACATTTTTATTACAGGAACATTTTAGTACACCAAAATTAGATCACTGACGAAAATCTTATTTTCATTCTTCGCGCATGAGCAATTTCCCCTCCTATTTGCGGAAGACGGTAATGCGCGCCATCTAGGAGATTGTTTTGGAACTAGGCTTATAACATTACTCGAGAATGAGAAGCACTACTTATAGAGCATTGTGGTGCAATTATCTCAAAATCGGAAATTTCGGCGATGTAACATTTTTCTAGCGGAGGTACGATATAGTACGTGAAATCAATGGAAACATTCTCCAAAATTTTAGTATCACAATAATACGAAATTTCATTCGTAGATATATAAGAGCACATGTTTTTAAAGTAACGAATAAAATTTCCTTCTCTTGAACTTGAACTCGAACATAGCAGTTTTTATTGGGAAGTCAGTGAATGTTTTGAAGAATTAGGAGTTGTTACATTAATATTTTTTTTTAAAAAAGGAAGCAAAAAAAGAAAGATGGCCTACATATTTTTATATAAAAAAAGAAGACACGCGTAAATTTTGAAGTATCTGTTAATAGAGTTAAATCACGAAATTTTCAAGAATTCAAAGGTGTAATTTGCCAACCAATTACTGTATTAAAATCAACAAAGTTAAAATTCCGAGTTTAAAGATGAACATGCTAATTACTAGCCCTGAGTTTTAAAACACTTTTTTCCATGTTTTTATTAACTCACTTTCTTGTTTGGTTGTTTGTGTGTTTGTGTGTTTGTGTGTTTGTCCAGTACAAATCCTGCAATCGATTTTTAACTAACTTCCCGAATAGCTAGACATTTGAAACTTTTAGAATAGCTCAGAACACGATGTCAATGCATTCTTTTGATACTTTTAGCCATCTTTAAGCAGCATTGAATTAATTTTCAGTTAATTTTGTTTTGTAGAATGGTGCAGCCATCTATCGGCCGGGACAGGAATGAAAAGTTAAACGCAAGTTAACTTCCAATTAATTTCATTTTCTTTCAAATTGATGGGATAATTCATCAAAAAATATTAAAAAAGTATTTATTAATACATAGAATTGTCAAGTTTATATGATTCAACAGAAAATTTAAAAACATGGTGTATAAAATGTTCTTTTCATCCTGCAATTATTTAAACATTCATTTTCATAAAACAACAATTACACAGGTCTACAAAAAAATAAATTGTGTGTGACTAGGATTTTAGAACTAATTTTAGCTATATTTGGGGCGTTGAATCTAAATATGAAATCAGTTTTTCTCTATCAGCTCTACTTTTTTAGATACAGTAAAACCTCGTTTATCCGGACTAACTGGGATCATAGGCAATCCGTATAATACGGGTAATATGGGTAATAAGCTATACAAAATACTTAAGGTGACAATGGACCATAAAAAACTTTTTTTTTTATTTATCAACCAATTGCTATGAAATTTTGTATACTTATACAGTGTTGTTTAGAGATGAAAATTCTAAATAAAAAAAATCAGAATGTAATTAATTAAGATATTAATTAAAATCAGTTTGTTAATTACTCTATTTAAAAATGCTCCATGCGCATCCATTTTTGTCTCAGATATCTAATTTTCTTTTTTAAGCTAGCTTTATATAGTTATAATAAAAGTTAGTAGCAATATTTGATTTACAGTCACATTTATAAAAACTAGAATAAAAATCGATAAAAATAGGTCATTTTATGCAAAATTTTATAAAAATTTTTTTATTGTAAAAACTTTAAGTTGTTTTACAATAGTATAATGAATTGATTACTAAGTTTTAATCTAACATATATAAATAATCATTTTATGAAATTTTATGAAATTTCATGAAAAATTATGACGCATGGAACATTTTTAACTTACCGAAACGACATTAAAACTTTTTTTGAGAAAATAGCATTTAAAATTTTCGTTTAACGTAACATTTCCATTGTTTACATTTCAAAAAATACTTATAACTTGGTTAATAATGATCGGATCAACATACTTTTTTTTTTTTAATTTAAAGCTGATGAGTTGCAGATTCCTTTTCTGAAAGAAAAAAAATCGTTTTGGGGGACATATTTTTGTCAATCTGAAGGTCCATTGTCGCCTTAACTTAGAAAACATAATTTGTTTTGTAACAAAATTACATGCCTAGTATTGATTACAAGACATTAAAATATATAAAAATGACTTTTCACATCAATTGAAAAGCAAAGAATTGGTAAGTGTAGTGAAGTTTCCTCAAACTCAACTAAAAGCTTTTATTATTGTAATTTATTGTATAATGTATGCAGGAAATGTACATTGAATCAAATTAAAAAGCGAATATTTGGCGTTCTTGTAGTTACCTTCTTGCTATCATAGTTAATAATTGCAAGATAAAAAGAGCTTATTATATACCAAGTTTTTAAGTTTTCTGTTGAATCATATAAACTTGGCAATTCTCTCTTAATTGCACAAACCTTCACTTAATTAATCTTTTTCACCTTCTTTTATTTAATTTTAATCACTTTTAGTCGTTTCCACTATCCATAGACTTTATAAACTTTAATTTTTATAATTTTTTAAAATTTTTTGAACAATATTTTTGTAAACAAGCTAAATTCACATGTACTCTGTTTTCAAAATCGTCAAACGCAGTTACACAAAAGTGCAAGCATTGAATTCGATCGAAGCGCCACCTTGCGGATTTTTTTCGGCTAAAAGTATTGACAGAATGCATTGTCATCGTGTTCTGAGCTATTCTAAAAGTTTCAAATGCCTAGCTAATCGGTAAGTTAGTTAAAAATGGATTGCAAGATTTGTAGTGGACAAACACACATACAAACAAACAACGAAACAAGAAAGCGAGTTAATAAAAACACGGTAAAAATTATTATCGAATGTGAACATTAAATAAAAATAATGTATATAAGTCTGATCCGTATTATCAGGAGATCCGGATCAACGAGAGCCGGATAAACGAGGTTTTACTGTATATCCACTTGCCTATGAATGTTTTTTCAATTCCTACTATTAGTTCACACTCTCTCTATATATATCTTGTTCAAATATTCAATCGTTAATAAAAGTACTTTTTATTTATCCACTCAAGTTCAAATACATTTTTTTAAACTTGTAGTGGATGACACTTGATGTTAATACAGTTTTTTCAAATATTAATTCATTAATTAAATTTAATTAATCAATTTTAGTTTTAGACCTAGAGCGTCTCTTGCTCTTGAATAGTAATTTCCCTGTTATTACTGTGTAAACGGTAGCACTGCGGTATCGCGGGCTTCTCCCGTGCTGTAGGTTGCGAGATCGAATCCCCAACCTGACAAGCTTTTTCTCTCTCTTTCCCCCCCCCCCTTCCTAATCTCGCGCAGTAGGCAAGGTTCTGGCAGGTAATCCTTTTTTTCAATTCTTACTATTAGTTCACACTCAAATTTTTCTTTGTTGACCTAAGTAGGAATTGACTTTAATTTTTTTTTGTATATTGTTTCTATTCAATACATGCAAGTATGGGTGTCTTCCTGGGAAACTGGACTCCTGTGAAAAATGGGTCTTTCTGAATATTTTCCTGATGATTGGTGCCTATTTATTGACAGCTCAAAGCGAAGTTTGAAATGTGTCCTTCTACACAATGTAAACAAATATGGTTCAATACCAATTGCTCACTGAACGAAAATGAAAGAACAATACGACACCATAGCTTTGGTCTTGGAGAAGATAAAGTACCATGAACATAAATGGGTGATTTGTGTGGACTTAAAAATGGTAAACTTTCTCCTTGGACAGCAAAGTGGCTACACCAAATATCCTTGTATCGTGTGTCTCTGGGATAGCATAGACAAAACACTCTGCTGGGTTAGAAAAGAGTGGCCTAAGAGAGAAAACATGGACGTTGGGGAAAAGAATGTCATTAAAGACCCCTCAGTTGGACGAGAGAAAATCATTTTTCCTCCACTGTTTATCAAGCTGGGCCTAATGAAGCAGTTTGTGTAGGCTCTTGATAACAGCGGATCATGCTTTGCATATATAGGGAAAAAATGCTTAAGTTGAGTACGGAAAAAATGAAAGCAGGAATATTTGACGGCCCACAAATAAGACAATTGATTAAGGATCCTGTCTTCGTAAATTCCATGAATGAGGCCAAGCTAAAAGCCTGGACATCACTGCTAAAGTTGTAGGAAATTTTCTGGGCAAATGCAAAGCTGAAAACTATGTTGAACTGGTAAACGAGATGCTAACCAGTTTCAGATCCCTTGGGTGTAACATGAGTATTAAGGTGCACTATTTACACAGCCGCTTAGACCATTTTCCTGAAAATTTAGGAGACATCAGTGAGGAACAAGGTGAAATATTTCACCAGGATATTATAACTATGGAGGACCGCTACCAAGGAAGACGGGATATGCACATGATGGCAGATTACTGCTGGAGTTTAAAAAAGGACTGTTCCAAAATACATTCAAGAATGTTTCCGAAGTGTTCAGTGACTAGTTGGTTTCATCGATGACTTTTATCTCTTTCTTGCTCTTTGTAATTAGAGACGTACTACTGCAATATTCTCTAAGATCTTTATTTTCCTTTGACATTTTTTTAAAAATATAATAATAACAATAAATTCCATGTTTAGTTTTTTAATTCGATCCATGGATTTAACTTAAAATAGTGTAACGTATATATCACTTAAATGTTATATCTTAGAAATTTGAGCTCCTAGGTAAAAACTAATGTCATATTTAAATTCAGGGCATCAAATTCATATGTAATCAGCTTCAAATACCCCGGCATCAAAACCACTGTTGGCCTGTGTTATAGGCCTCACAGTTCATTCGAAAATCAATTGTCTAAATTTTAGAAATATCTATAAAATATAACATTCGCTTACTAATTTTACATACAGTTATTATTTGAAAATCCTTTTTTATTCATATCTTTTAAAAGAACACACTGCATTAATCTGCATTTTTAATGACCTAAAATGAAACGGAAGTCAAGAAAATTTCCAGATGTGACGTTGTTATAGAAATGTCTCTTCCCATACCATGACTTGTAGCTTAACAGATTTTTTAATAATCGGTGTCATGGTTGAAATTTGATTTTGGATTTAACTCGTGACATTAGAATCAAATGAGTAAAATTGGAATGATATATCCCATAGAAATTTTATACTTTAGTTGTAACATTTCAGAAATTCTGTAATTACAATGGCATATCTTTCGGAGTCAAAAAAAAAGCATATCGATCAGTTAAAATTGTTAAAGTGCTATATATACTGAGCCATATCTAAAACATTGCAGTTTCCCGATTGCGGACAATTTTCAAAGTAAGTAATATCTTCTTTTCTTTTATTAAATGTTTTCAAAATTCGAATTTCGAAATTTGTTATGCTATACGTACTATTTTAAATAACCGTTGTATATGAAAGAATATAATTGTAGACGAAGTGTAAAGAGTACATACCATTACTTTACTTTTGCAAACAATTTCATCTTTTCTCTTTTGGATAGAGTTTCGGAAATTTCATTTCTTAGCCGCATATTTCGCTCAATGTTACATTCATTTACAGTAGTATCTCAGGCCAATAATTTTTCTTGCTTTTTTCCTGTCGGATTGTAAAGTGTTAAGGTCTGATGGGAAGTCCTTCATTAAATGAACCATGTATCAGGAGCTAATATCGTTATAGACAAAAGCTTGAAGCTTTAGGTTAGATTTCGACCTCCCACATTGTGTAGGGGTTAACGTTATGAGCTGTCTCGCAGTGGGCTTGGGTTCAAATCCCGAATAAGTCTTGGTCGTTTCCGTGTCGTCGCCTCCATATGGAACATTGCTGACTCACCTATATGGTGCTCCCATAATAAAGTAGCCACTAAAATAGCGGTGAATAACGAAAGGTCTAAAGACAAGTGCCTCCGCATTAGACACGCAAGTTAGATTTCGACCGGGATCCAATGCTCTTGAGAATGAAGCATATTGTATGTTTTAATTTCAGGAATGTATCGCTCAATACGTCGCGAAATGGCAAGACAGCATGAACAGCTTTTACCTCATGAAAACAAAATGCCATAGTAAAGGTTCATTCCTATCAGTGAGCTTTGTTGGAAGTGTTAAATCCACCTACACTTTAAGGAAGAATCTGCGACTATCTCGAATGTCATGTACTCGATAAACCCTTTGCCCTGCTAACTGCAACAATTTTTTTTTCTTGTTTATTTTAAGGACTTAAAATTCTAAATGAAGAACAAATGTTATGAATACCTGATCTCAAAAATTCTTAGCTGATTCAGGATTGATGTTTCTTTTGCATAGGTGATTTATTAAGTTTCGCCGGAAAGAAATATCAATGGGCAAACATTTTAACTGGGTTACAAGATTATCTTTCTTCATATGAATTTGAGAAAATAAGATTTTGTTTTGTGAAATT
This sequence comes from Dolomedes plantarius, assembly GCA_907164885.2. NCBI lineage: Eukaryota > Metazoa > Arthropoda > Arachnida > Araneae > Dolomedidae > Dolomedes > Dolomedes plantarius. The sequence goes on from OU015493.1 coordinate 207,455,899, forward strand.
TGTTGTAAATATATGCTGTGAATTTATTCTCTTTAATACATGTAGCAACTGAATAGAACGCAACTCTCGTAGAAACTATGAAGATCGCATTGATTTTCCTGTGCCTATTTGCTGTTGCATACGGTATTTCAGAGGAAGCAGAAGGTATTTTACCACATATATTTCAACTTTGAATTATTTGATTTCTAATTTTGTAAAATAGGTATGTATGCTAAATAACGATTGTTTCTTCATAGTTATCCCGATATTTTAAACCTGCTTAATTCTCTTATTCACTGAAATTTCTATTTCTATGGATATAAAAAGTTATCTCAAAATGTTCATTTTTACAATGAAAAAGGTTTCTTTGAGTGAATGATATTGATCATTTTTATTTCAAGAACAAAATATTTAGTATATAACTGGTGACGTGGCAAAATTCTTGAAAGACAGATAAAACGTACGATAAAATTTGTTTTGTGATCCGGTATCGAGTACTTTCTAGTTAAGACTGATGTGTACTAACTCTATTGGATTCGCTCACTTCAGTGTTAACCTGTCGAGAAAATGTGTCTACCATTGACAGCTACATAAATGCCGATAATCCAATAACAATGGTATTTTCAGATAGCCTGAACTTTTCTGCACCTTGCAACAGGATTCATTTTATAAATGTCGTCCATCAAAGGAATTGAAGAGTGTTTAAAACACAGTATACCTGATTTTTTCCCGAATAATTTTAATTTTAAAATATTATTTGCCTTAAAAAAAACTAAATGCGCCCCAAGATAAAAATTTCTTTCTCTAAGATGGAGTACAATTAAGAAAAATCTTTTTATCCAAGTCGGTAAACCTTGGACACATTTTCTCCGAAGATTATCATAAAAGTGAACGAATTCAGTAGGGTAGCCTTAAGCGCAATACAATCTATTCTTGCTCATCTGGGATATTTTGAAAATATTGTGTTTGAATATTTTGAATATATATTTTGAAATATTGTGTTGAATTGATTGTGTTTAATCTTTGTTTTTTAGATACTTCCCTTGTCGATGATGCAGTTCCAGAAGGAGAAAGGTGAGGATTTCCTTATTTGCTGCAATTGTTTTATTTTGACTGAAATAGGATTTAAAAAAGGAGCTCATAATTTTGAAAAAAAAAATAGAATTTTGTTCGATCTATTCTGATTATAAACGCACAAAAAGTCCATTGGTTATAGAAATATTTCATAATTCGTTTACACGTATTCAAACTATTTATCAATCCATAACTGTGGTCAGATAATTTCATCCTGAGAAAATTCATGAATTATTATGCATTAGATTCACGGATATTTTGTAAGCTTTCTTATCAAATTGAAATCCATAAACCGTATTAAAACACGAAGACGTTTCTAATCTTGAATAGTTTCTGTTATAATAACCACTTTCCAGGGCTTATATTTACTAAAATAATATAAAATAACGGTATTTTTCTTAAAAGAGAATCATTTGACCGAGATTACTTTCCAATTTGTGCCTAATATTATTTTAAGTTTCTTCAATTTCCTGAAAGCGAACAGAACTGTTTAAGATCTAAGATATAATGTATTTACAAGCGCTTAGAAATGAACTTTTCAAAAATGTGAATATACTGAAATTAAGCCACGAAGTAATTTATTTTTCCTAAATTTCACAACTTATAATGAATCTATTCTTTTTTTTCAAAAGAAAAGAAGTCCAAGTATTTACTTCAAACGGTAATTTACAAGCCTTAAAAATATGTGACATAAATGCTGTACAACTAAAACACATGAAGCCTTGATTTCTGCTTGTAATATAATCATTAAACTTTTAATTGGGTTCTTTGGGAGCGTACTTCAAACGGTAATTTACAAGCCTTAAAAATATGTGACATAAATGCTGTACAACTAAAACACATGAAGCCTCGATTTCTGCTTGTAATATAATCATTAAACTTTTAATTGGGTTCTTTGGGAGCGTACTTCAAACGGTAATTTACAAGCCTTAAAAATATGTGACATAAATGCTGTACAACTAAAACACATGAAGCCTTGATTTCTGCTTGTAATATAATCATTAAACTTTTAATTGGGTTCTTTGGGAGCGTACTTCAAACGGTAATTTACAAGCCTTAAAAATATGTGACATAAATGCTGTACAACTAAAACACATGAAGCCTTGATTTCTGCTTGTAATATAATCATTAAACTTTTAATTGGGTTCTTTGGGAGCGTACTTCAAACGGTAATTTACAAGCCTTAAAAATATGTGACATAAATGCTGTACAACTAAAACACATGAAGCCTTGATTTCTGCTTGTAATATAATCATTAAACTTTTAATTGGGTTCTTTGGGAGCGTACTTCAAACGGTAATTTACAAGCCTTAAAAATATGTGACATAAATGCTGTACAACTAAAACACATGAAGCCTTGATTTCTGCTTGTAATATAATCATTAAACTTTTAATTGGGTTCTTTGGGAGCGTACTTCAAACGGTAATTTACAAGCCTTAAAAATATGTGACATAAATGCTGTACAACTAAAACACATGAAGCCTCGATTTCTGCTTGTAATATAATCATTAAACTTTTAATTGGGTTCTTTGGGAGCGTACTTCAAACGGTAATTTACAAGCCTTAAAAATATGTGACATAAATGCTGTACAACTAAAACACATGAAGCCTTGATTTCTGCTTGTAATATAATCATTAAACTTTTAATTGGGTTATTTGGGAGCGTACTTCAAACGGTAATTTACAAGCCTTAAAAATATGTGACATAAATGCTGTACAACTAAAACACACGAAGCCTTGATTTCTGCTTGTAATACAATCATTAACCTTTTAATTGGGTTCTTTGGGAGCGTTGAATAGTTTTATTTCATGCTTACACTTTTGCACAAGGGAATGTTTTTTAAAAAATTACAAATTGACTCCCCGTAATGGAAATCTTATATGTTTAAATGTTAGATAATTATAAAACTCACTTGATTAAGCCTACCCGAATCCTAAGGTATCCTGGAATACAAACTGCCGACCAGTCGCACGGCAGCAACTCCGCCAGGTTCTGTTAATAACAATTTTGCTCAACAAACCACCAGCGAATCAACCTCCCACTCTCCATTAACATTCGTAAGCGAATTACGGCCACCCTAGTACGAAATACATCCCTCAGTCCTTTTCACCTATTTTTTTTCAACTTCAAACCAATTATGAACTTACAAACATTACAAGTGTAAACATTACACCACCTGGGCTACAAACATTCGATAATTAAATTACTATCTCTACACGAGAAAAAAATTACAGAAGCTCAATAAGAACCCAATTAAAAGGTTAATGATTATATTACAAGAAGAAATCAAGGCTCCGTGCTTTAGTTGTACAGCATTTATGTCACATTTTTTAAAAGGATTGTAAATTACCGTTTGAAGTAAAGACTTGGATTTCTTTTCTTTTGAAAAAAAAAGAATAGTTTCATTTTAAGTTGTGAAATTTATGGAAAAAATTACTTCATGGCTTAATGCATAATTTATTAACTTAAATAGACATAATTAAAGATAAAAACTTTTATATGCCATTTTTAAATTTTCTGTTGAAACACATAAACTTTGACACTTCTATGTATTTCAATAAATGCTTTTAAATTTTTGATGAATTATCACATCACTTGAAAGAAATGAAGTTAAATGGAGTTAACTTGCGGTTACTTTTCATTCCCGTCCAGTCGATAGATGCTGCACCAGTCTACAAACAAAATTAACTGAAAACAAATGAAACAATTTAATTCTGCTTAAAGATGGCTTAAAAGTATTAAAAAATACATTGTCATCGTGTTCTGAGATATTCTAAAAGTTTCAAATGTCTAGGGCATCTCGGGAAGTTAGTTAAAAATCGATTTCAAAATTTGTACCAGACAAACACACACACAACAAGAAAGCAAGGTTTTAATAAAAACATGGTACAAAATCAAAGAGTGTTGAACAAAAATTACCAACTGACGCAATTAGTATTTCAGCAGGAAATATGTACATCCGTCAATCCTATGTATAATTGCCATACAATCAAACTATATATATATATATATATATATATATATATAAACTATGATTGCCTTAAATTGGCTCAAAGTGTAGAATTGTTATGAGTTTTCAACAGTTTTTACGTGATGCGAAATCTTAAGCTACACATGAATCTGCTATAATAATTATAATAATAAAATTTCAGAAACCATCTTGCCACTTGGAACCATAAACAGCGTCCTTCACTAATGGTCTACCACACCGGAGTTTCCTTATATGTAAGGCGAAAGTTTGCGTTTAGTCGGTTAACCAGATACCACTCATGGCGAACATTAGTACGGCCGAAACGCATGAGCACCGAAGTCGAAAAAGCACGCCCTCAGACGAGTTACCCCGCTTGGTCCCATAAGCAGTTGCAGTGATAATCCCCTCCTCATGGCGTGGACAGTTCGGATCAGACGATGAATGGCCGATATTCGTTTTATTTCCTTTCTATTACTGAGCAATTTGTGCAAATTTGTTTCCTTTGAACACGCTTCTTGATGACATGTAGCACATATCTTACACGTTACAATATTTAGCTATGTGTCCATACATCCAACAGTTATAACATGTAGTGGGTTTAATATATTGTATCGTTTCGCAATCAGCTCTATTTTCTCCAGTTTGCTCGATCTTTTTAAAGGCGTCCCCCTTTGTACTGAGTATCCAATGAGTGCTATATTTAGCGTTCTGTTTTGTAACTACTTTAATTTCGGAATTTCTTAGCTCCTCGTTCTGCGTTATCCACTTTTTCTTAAATTCATCCTTTTCATACACTTCTCTTAACCCGAACAGGATGATACCCAAGTAACACAAAACCGTTGGTAAGTCGTTGGCCAACCATTTTCGGGCATGGTTAGCAAACGGTGCTATTTGGCCGTTGGAGTGAGGTTGGCCCAATGGTTGGTATTCAGTTTGCCCGACGGTTGGCATTCAATTGGCCCAATGATTGGCGATCAGTTGGCTCAACCACTGGATATTCAGGATTTGGCCGTTGGCGCGAGGTTGGCCCAACGATTGGATTTGTGGGGCAACAGTAGGCTTTCAGTTGGCCCAATGGTTTGATTTACAGGATTTGGCCGTAAATGTAAATTGGTGTCCGTCGTTCTAAATTGAACACACCGGTTCACACACTAACACCAATTTTATTCTTGACAGGTCACAGGACAAAAACAGTTACAATTAACATATAAGGAACATAATTTTTTTACGTCTTTTTGGTAGCCGTCTGCTACATAACCTCTTTGTCTCGTGGGCGGCTTTACTCTCTCCCTCGTCATGTCTTTCTCGTAGATCGCCGAAGATCTCCGTCAGGCGGGAACCGGCTTCTGATTCGTCACTCGCCGTTGCCACAGCTTCTTCCAATATCACACTCGGGCATCCTGGCACGACAGCTCCTCCTGTCGCCCAAGAAAACCAAAGGAACCAAACCTAAAAAAAAGACAAGAAAGGGGAGAAAACAAAACAAAAACATGGCATTGTCGTCCTTAAAGGTACATCATCGTCGTTGTATAGCAATTGTTCGTCATAGATGCCATAGTCTTTGCCGTCACTGAAACATTATACAAAACAAAGAAAAAAGAAAAGAAAAAAAAAAAGGCCATTTAACATAGTTCAGGATCAGGATGAATGTCCATTGTTCAAAGTCCAAGTCGTCATCGTAAAGGAGCTGTAGGTATAGTCACTAGGTGGTTTGGCCACTTTTGAGTTGATCAGCGGCTGTAGATGTCAAGTTTGCAGACCAACTTCTCGGACGTCATATCTATTATGAGGTCGAATATTTATGATTTCGTAAAGACCAAGTTGGTTACGTTGAATTGCTACGTGATAGGTAGTTTCTTGTTCCGATGTTTGTTGTATTGCTTCTTTTTTTAACTCTTGTATTTCAAAATGTTCTTGGGCATCATTGCGAAGGTGATTTGTGGCTTGAAATGTCATGTTGATAAACGCATCTTCTAGGTCAAAAACCTGCTTTATCAAAGCTAGTCGTTTTTCTTCATTTTGTTTCATCTCGAGCTGGCAAGTCTTTTCTAATTGAGTCTTTAGTTCTTGCATATTCACTTCTAAACGTAATTTGGAATCGTCAGTTAACTGTAATTCATCTTCAGTTCTTGAATTTGTTTGTCTAATTCCGATGTTAAGATCTTCAAACTTTGATTGTAGTTTGTTCTTTGATTTATTCAGCTTTTCATGAACCATTTGCATATAATCCAATTTGTGGTGCAGTATAATCAATATCTTTCGACATCGTCTTCTTTTGTTCTTCTAACAAAGCGGAAGCATCTGCTTCCTCTTCAGCTTTCTTTTTATATTATGCAATCTGGATATTGGCAATAGCTAAACTTTTCCTAAGTTTTCCTGCTTCTACTTCAAATACTTGCTCTTGTAAACTTTCACGTTCGGGTTTAGAGGAGACTAAGATTGTGCTTAGTCTCCTCTAAAGCAATTTTAGCTTTTTGCACTGAATCTAAACTGTTCATTGAATTTTCAGTGGCATTGTATGTTCTGCTTTAAATTACGAATCTGGTTTTGGTGTGCAGCAGTTTCATCTTCCAAGTTTCTCTTTAAATATTGAGATCTTCCTCCATTTTAGTTCGCAAAGCTTGTTGTGTAGCTGTTGAATCCATATTACAATAAGTTTATTCCTCAAATATTCTAACTCCTCATTTTAATTTCTTTTCTGCTTTTCAGACATTGCTAAAACTTCTTTTAAGTGAATCAGTTCAGATTCCAAAGCTTTTTGTTTCTTTTCAGCTTCTTTGGCTTGAGCATGCAGTTCATCTTTAACTAACCGAGATTCTTCCACTTCTCGCTGAAAATCTTTCAACTGACTCTGCAAATTTTTGAGTTGATGGGTTTGGTCAGTAATCATTGTAGCTTCGCTACCTGAATCGTGAAGCTCATGAAGATCATATGTTTATCTTTATTGGATAACACCATAATTGGTTGGTGTAGGAACATGTAAGGCGTCATTAGATGGAGTAGTTTCCGAAGAATATTCTGGAATTGTCTGTCCAACGCGCTGGCGAGCAAGTGGAGGATAAATGTCCAAAGAATTGCACGTAAACATTTGGAGGTCGCATGCTGGCAACTAGAGCTTTTATGGCCCTTGGAACCGAAATTATAGCAAACGGGGGTTTTGGAGAATTATTAGGGGAGTTTTCTATCGATAGTAGAATTTCGTTGACGATTATCATATGTCAATTTAATATCCTTAGAAGGTTTACTTAATTTGGACGTTGAAAGAAATTTCTGATAAACTGTCAATTTTTCTTTGAATCTGAAACAGATTTAGCACCATATAACAAAATTTTATTAGATGTAGAATCGGAATACCGTTGATAACATAATGAAAAATTGAAGAAAATGTCAATTTGACCTCTTTGAACCGATTTCTCGACATAGCTAGAGTAGTCGTGTAAGGATTCATTAGGTTGTAACCATATTTGCAGCAACATCGTGTGAAGATCGGCGCTATTTAATTTGGAGGAAAATTCTTCTAGTAAGTTTTCTTTTAGCGAATTCCAAGTAGTTATGCCATGAAGAGAATTAATAAATGTTTTTGCGGAACCAACTAAACATGTTTTTCGCAAAGAAAATTTTGTGGACATCATTTGTGATGCCATTAAGATCGAAAAGTTCTTCTAAATCCTGTATGAAAATTTTAACGCTGTAGAATCGGACGAACCATTAAAATTCTTAATGCACTCAGCAAGGTCACGGAACTATAAATGTATTCCACTGTTAGATTTGGAAAACAATGCGAATCACATCACACAAAAAAGGATTTATCTGTCTGTGCCCGAAAGAGTTGTTTATGTTAGAATGTGAAGCTGCGGTTGGAAATGAACTTTGAACTGGCACCTGGCTAGTCGCGAAATCCGTAGAGCTTCTGTTGGCGTCGTGTGAATCATTTTCGGTTTCACTCGTATCCGAGATCACAGGGGGGGGGGGAATAATGTAAAGTTATTTATAACATTGAATATAGTTTCACAGCTCTGAGCGGGTCTGTAGAACAATTACGAGTGTAGCAATATTCGCAATACAAATTTATATCGGTTGCTGGAAAATGTTTTGAAGTCTTTATTCCGTTCGTCATTGCAAAGAAAAGGTTTAGTGAAACCAGAAAAAATGTGGAGTTTTCTTTACGATTGTCTCTCGCAGCATCATTTTCAAATATAAACTGATGTAATAATCTGATTGCCTTTGTTGACCCTGATGTTAAGGGCTTTTGAAATATGCGAAAATATCATTTAGAGTACTCATATTGAAAGTAAACAGCACAAAATCTAAATATGCTAATATGTCTTCAAAAACAAAAACAAAACACTTCTTGTATCGGAATTGAAAATGCACATCATCAGAAAAAGATACTTTCTTTTCTTAAATATTTCTTAAATATGCTCATATATCTTCAAAAACAAAATCAAAACTTCTTGTATTGGAATTAAAAATGCACACATTTGTTAGAAAAATATAATTATTTTTTAAATATTTCTTAAATATGTTGATATATCTTCAAAAACAAAATCAAAACACTTCTGGGAGATTTAATTTCAATTGTTCATCCCCAGTAACAACAAATAGACGATCATAAAAATATCTTCATTTGACAAATTATATATTAAACTCACCGGTTCGTCGTATAGGAGTAAAAGTAATCCAGTCCGGTAGGAACGTCGTAGGATGGCTTGATAGGGAATAGGGAATGGAGGCCCAGAACGCACTTTGAGAAAAATGCAGCGGCCGAGTCCACATATAAATTGGTGTCCGTCGTTCTAAATTGAACACACCGGTTCACACTAACACCAATTTTATTCTTGACAGGTCACAGGACAAAACAGTTACAATTAACATATAAGGAACGTCATTTTTTTACGTCTTTTTGGTAGCCGTCTGCTACATAACGTCTTTCTCTCGTGGCGACTTTTACTCTTGTCTCCGGCACACGATCTGTAGTTTAGTTGAGTGGAGTGGCAACGCCGATTTTTGGCTTCGAGAAAACACAGTTGAGCGCCGAGAGCCACAATGCAGACGTGTGCCTCGGTTCTAGATTTACGATCGCCCCACCTTCTGATTTGAGTATATACATGTTTGTTTGTGATTCATGTGCGTCCGTCTACGTGTGTAATAAAATTATTAAAAGGATTACTAAGGATTCATCATTCGAAGCTCTCCCACGAACTATTTGAGATTTTAGACATCGAAATTTGAGTAGATAGAACATTTCTGGTGCCGCCTCCAGGGATCCTTAGAGATTAGAAAATCGTCGAACTCTTGATTTTTATTTGAAAGGTAACTTTTGCCTTATTTTTTGATTCGAACTGTGATTTAATTCTGATTGACAGAAGTGTGGTGTAAGTTGAACATTATTGTTTTTGTCATTGAGATAATTGAACTGTTTAACGCCTTTTATTGATTGAATTTCGAATTGAATATGGATGATCTTTTAAAACTCAAAAAAACGTTCGACTCTGAGAACTCAAATAACCAAGTTGTTTACTAAAATCGAAACTGTTCTTAATGATAAAGATGCTGACTTAGACACGTTAGAAAGTAATTTAGAACTATTGTTAAATAGAGACTCGACAGTTAAAGAACTAAATTCTGAAATCGAAACATCTTTGAAACCGAATGAAATCGAAAGTGAAGTTAATACATGTTCGGAATATGAAGATAAGGTTATACATTATAAAACAAAACTTATGAATCGTATTAAACATTTTCAAAAGGATGCTGTTCAAAGTAATTCTGCAAATAATGGCATCTCATCACAAGAAACTAATGTTCGCCTCCCTCCAGAGATAAAAACAGTAAAATTACCAAAACTCATGATAGCAAAATACTATGGTTATCCCGATAAATATTTGGATTTCATGAATCAATACGAAAACGCTATTCATAATAATCCATCGTTAAGTGATATCGACAAGTTCGGGTATTTAAAATCGTTGCTAGGTGGTTTAGCTTTTAACGCTATCAGTGGATTTAGTTTAACCGAAAAGAATTATGCAGCTGCAATTGCACTCCTGAGACAGCGATTTGGAAATCATTCTATGCTTATCCAGGCTCATTTATCTAATTTGTTAAATATTTCTCCTATTAAGACTGTATCTGATATTAATGGATTGCGTAATTTATATGACAAATGTGAAACCCAAATTCGTAGCTTAGAAGCGTTAGGAGTCGCAGAAAATACCTATGGTTGTTTACTGTCCAATATTATTGAAATTACTTCCTTGTGAATTAACTTTAGAATTTACTCGCATTCAAGATAATGATAAAAATTGGAGTGTTCAAACTCTCATGAACTTTCTTCGAAACGAGGTCCAATCTCGCGAACGAGCTTTTCAGATTCATAAATCAGAAATAAAACCACCTTCGCTGCAGAAAGATAACAGAAATTTTGGTAGGAATAGTACGAATAACAGAAAATACACTAGTCAGCAAAACGCGGGCTTCTCAAGAGCGCCTGCGAGACGACCAGATGTGGCGTCAGCAACAGAATTATTGACATCGACTAATGACTCATGCATTTTTTGTGCCAGGAGCCACAGAAGTGAAGACTGTGATTCATTTGATGTAAATCAACGAAAGGAATTTTGTAGACGTAATTGGAATTGTTATTTATGCCTGAAACCCAAACATCGTTTGCAGGACTGCACTACGAGAGGTTCTTGTTTGTTCTGCGGAGGGTTGCATAATATTGCGCTGTGCTTTAAAAGGGAAAATAAAAAATCTGAGGCTCTCAAATCTTCGAAAATAACAACACAATTACCAGACATGTCAATAGTGAACAAAATAAAATTGATAGTGCCGTTGCTAATCATGTAAACAATGGGCAAAACAAAATTTTATTGCAAACTGCTGCTGTTAAATTAGTAGGGAAGTCATCGAGCAAAATAATTCGCGCATTATATGACCCAGGTTCGCAACGATCGTTCATTCGAAAAGATTTATCGAGACAGTTATCGTTGAACATAGTGGGTGAGGAGGAACTTTTTATTCATACGTTTCGATCAAAGGCTCCAACTCGGATAAAATGTGCTAGAGTGCAGGTCAAAATTACAGACACTCGAGATAAGGAAGAAATAATAATAGAAGCGTTAGAAATTGATGAAGTATCTAGTGCTCCATTGGAATTCGCTCCTAATGTATAATTAATGAACTAAAAACTGAAGGAATTGATTTGTGTGATGTTGATGATGGAACTTTGGAAAATGAAAATATCTCTTTTCTTATTGGTGCAGATAATTATTTTAAAATCGTAAGCGGGAAAACTAAACGTTTGAATCCCAATTTAGTTGCAATTGAAAGTAAATTTGGGTGGCTTTTAATGGGAGAAGTAGAAGATAACAACTGCTCAAACAGAAATGTTACCACCACTATGTCATCAATATCTTTGTTCGTTAGTGGTTCTAGTATAGAAAATCTATGGCGACTGGACACGTTAGGAATTCGGGACCCCGTTGAAGTCCAGTCAAGAAAAGAAATGGAAACTGCTGCTCTAAATTATTTTAAGGAGACAGTCACTGTTAACAATGAAGGACGTTACGAAGTTCGTTTACCTTGGATAGCAGACCATGCTGATTTGAAGAGTAATGAAGATATTTGTAAAGAGCGTTTACAATCAGTTACCAAAAAACTGCTTCAGAGAAATCAGTTCAAAGACTATGAAGCTGTATTTGATGAATGGATTGAAGATGGAGTTATCGAAGAGGTTCCTTCCGATGAAATTAAGAAGAGTCATTATTTACCGCACAGAGGCGTATTCAAAGAGACTTCTACTACAAAGATACGTCCAGTTTTTGACGCAAGCTGTCGTACTAAGGGATCATTGTCATTGAACGACTGTTTAGAGAAGGGTCCAAACCTTCTAGAAGAGATTCCCCCTATCTTATTGAGATTTCGTAAAGAAAAAATAGGTGTTGTGTCTGACATAAAAAGAGCATTTCTTCAGATATCGGTGTTTAATCCTGATTGTGAATTCTTAAGATTCTTTTGGTGGAAGTATTTCGAGAAGAAAAATGTCAGTTTTAAGACATAAGCGTGTAGTATTTGGCTTAAATTGTAGCCCTTTCCTACTAGGAGCTGTACTGAATCATCATCTAGAAAAGAACTTGGTGGACTTTCCAGAAACTGTCACTAGATTAATGAAAGCCTTCTATGTTGACAATTGTGTCACTTCGGTTCCAGACCAAAATACATTACATCGATTCATTGAAGAGTCTAAGCACATATTGGCTACTGCCTGCTTTGACCTAAGAGGGTGGGAGCATACGTCTTTAAACATTAATCCTGATCCATCTGAACCCATACCTGTTTTAGGAGTATTATGGAATAAGGCCGAAGATAATATCTTCTGTGATACAGCGGAATTGAGAAGCTTAACCACTGGTTTGACAAGAAGAAACGTCTTAAGTATGGTTCATAAGATTTTTGATCCACTTGGAATTTTGTGCCCCGCAACATTGATTCCCAAGTTGCTTATCCAGAAAAGTTGGAACTTGAAAATTGGTTGGGACACAGTGTGCCCGAAGACTATCAAAAGAATTCGCTTCCTGGTTCGTGATTTGCCCCTTTTATCAGAAATGAAAATTCCCAGGTGCCTAAATATAGATGAAATTGATGGCCTGAGTTTGCATATCTTTTGCGATGCTAGCAAGTGCGCTTACAGTGCTGTGATATTTCTTAGAAAAGCTGTAGGTGATGATATGTGACATTTGTTTCTGCGAAGAGTCGAGTGGCTCCCCTTCGTAAAACCACAATTCCAAGATTAGAGTTATTAGCTTGTTGCATAGGAGCACGCCTTTCCTCTGTTGTGATAAAAGCTTTGGATCTTGAAGGAATTCCCATTTTCTACTGGTCTGACTCTTCAACAGCATTGTTTTGGATAGAAAAGGATGAAAATTGGGGTGTGTTTGTGAAGAACCGAGTTAAAGAAATCAGATCATTAACGTCGAATGGAACTTGGAGGCACGTCCCTGGAAACTTTAATGCTGCAGATTTGCCATCCCGAGGTTGTTCAATAAGTGCATTAGTTAAATCCAGATGGTTGAAGGGGCCAGAATGGTTGAAGAAAAGAGAAGAGGTGTGGCCCACATCAGAAGTTGTCCTGAACTACGAAGAGATTCAGAAAGAAAAAAGAAAAACTGTTGCTTCAAATTTGACTGCAACCAAAGAAAAATGGTACTTGAAATATTTTTCAAGCTATTTTAAGATAGTAAGAATGATTTCATGGATTCTTCGATTTGTGAGGAACTGTCGTCAACCGCAGAAAAAGTTTAGGGGAAGTTTGACAGTTCAAGAAATCAACCTAGCTGAAAAGAAGCTATTGAAAATAATTCAAGATGAATCGTTTAATGAAGAAAACAGTTTGAAAGGTCTTCTAACATTTATCGACCAAGATGGACTCTACAGATTGAAGACCAAAATCATTAGAAGAGATGATTGTGAAGATTTTAGATGTCCCATTGTCTTACCATCTGACCATGAACTTGTACATCGATTAATACTTGACCATCATTTGCTGCTTAGCCATGCTGGTACCCAATTTGTGCTTTCAAATCTACGGCAAAAATTCTGGATTCTAAGAGGAAGGAAAACTGTTCAGAGAGTCTTGTCAAAATGTGTTCCATGCAAGAGACATACAGCAAAGGCAGTTGAACTTTACCATCTAGCCTTCCTGAAGATAGAGTGCGAGACGCGTCCGCCTTTGAAGTGACAGGGGTCGATGTCGCAGGCCCACTTCATTTGAAAACTGCCAAGAAAGCGTGGATCTTGATTTTACATGTGCTGTGTACCGTGCGGTACATTTAGAGCTTATTGAGAGTTTATCTACGAATGGTTTCTATTGGGACTGCGAAGATTTGTCGCCCGAAGAGGTCGTCCATCTGTGATATACAGCGATAACGGTTCCAACTTTGTTGGAGCTGAACGGTTATTAAGATCTATCGACTGGGACCAGATTTCGAATTTTTCTTCTGTAATGAGAATACAACGGAAATTCAACCCTCCAACTAGCAGTTGGTGGGGCGGTTGGTGGGAAAGATTGATCCAAACCGTGAAGAAGTTACTACGGAGAGTTCTTGGTAGAGCATGTTTGACGTTTGAAGAAATGTCAACGATTCTTTGTGATGTAGAGTCAGTCATAAATTCTCGACCGCTGACATATTTGTCAGAGGATCCTACTGATCTTGAACCATTAACTCCCTCGTTGTTTATCCAGGATGTTAAAACTGTTGGAGTTCCCGATGTTGACAAGTTAGATCAAATAAACCTTTCGAAGAGATGGAGATATCACCAGCGATTAAGACAACAATTTCGGAAAAGATTTCGTGATGAATATCTTGGACTGTTGGTGCAAAAGCCTTTGAAAGCAAAATTCGTGAGACCAATCGAAATCAACGATATCGTTCTTGTTGGACAGGACAATCAAAAGAGATCAGATTGGCCAATTGGTCGTGTGATTGCTACTTATCCAGGAAAAGACAATCAAGTACGAGTTGTAAAAGTGAAACGAAGGCTGGAGAGTTGACCAGGCCAGTAAAAAGACTTTACCCTCTTGAACTTTCTTCATTAACTTGAACTCAATGTAGATATTAATGTTCATTTTAGTATTAGTGATATTTGCATTTTGAAACTGAATTTTAAGTTCGTTCCATTGTATTGTTTTCACTGTTTAGTATTTTTTTTTTTCATTTTTTTTCTTCTTATTAAGTGAACCTTTAAGTTTAATTGTTCTGTTTCTTTATTTCCTTTTACATACTTAACCAATTAAATTTGATTTATTGTTAGATTTAAAGTTGGAGATACTTAGTAGAGTTAGTTTAGATTTATGATAATTTTTAGAATGATTGTTTTGATTTCTTTGTAAACTTAAAAATCAAAAGGTGGGAGGATGTCGCCGGCACACGATCTGTAGTTTAGTTGAGTGGAGTGGCAACGCCGATTTTTGGCTTCGAGAAAAACACAGTTGAGCGCCGAGAGCCACAACGTGCAGACGTGTGCCTCGGTTCTAGATTTACGATCGCCCCACCTTCTGATTTGAGTATATACATGTTTGTTTGTGATTCATGTGCGTCCGTCTACGTGTGTAATAAAATTTAAAAGGATTACTAAGGATTCATCATTCGAAGCTCTCCCACGAACTATTTGAGATTTTAGACATCGAAATTTGAGTAGATAGAACAACTCTCTCCCTCGTCATGTCTTCTCGTAGATCGCCGAAGATCTCCGTCAGGCGGGTACGCTTCTGATTCGTCGCTCGCCGTTGCCACAGCATTCTTCCAATATCACACACATATTATATATATATATATATATATATATATATATAATATTAATATATATATTATATAATATATATATATACACCCACATTATGTCGGTATCTTATCCTAGGCTTTCAATTTCCCTTTCAACTGATCTATTTCCTTAAATTCAGCTATTCATATGTCAGGTCTTCATTTTGTCAGTACCAATCACAATAACACCCTTTTCTACAATCCGAATCCCTATTCTTTTCTGGGTTTAGTAGGTCTTGTATTTCCTCTTTGTTGTTAACAATCTTTACAAAATTTGCCCCTTCTCCTCTTTTTTTATATTCATCACCTTACCTGTTGGAGTTTTTTTTTGCAGACTCTACGTTGCTCGCCACTTTTGATCTCTCAAGAATGCTATTGTGGCCCATTCGATAAATAATCAGCTCATATTGTTCTATTTTAACTTGAACCATTGCCGCTATTTCTTCGTCCGCGGTTCGCTTATTAACAGCACTCTACTTGGAGACGCTGATGATGTTGTTCAATTTAGCGTGCACCTCACCGTCTACCCATGTCTGATTCGTTCCACCTCTGCACTCTCTCTTCCATCATCATGAGGACAACTATCTTCTCCCCACCTCCGCCGTTAGCTGGCAAACTATGTTCGTAATTGAAGACATTGTAATGACTCCCGTACAATAACGTTTATTTTCGAACGTGGAAATTCCAGGAGACCACCCAGCACGCGTCTTCTGCACGTAATTTATTTAAATTACCGTTGCCGAGACAGCCGAAGACAGTAGCCTTAGCGACATAAAAAACCCGAAGCGCTAAAGACAGTTCTCCCGAACGGTAAGCTGTCCACAAAGAGCAACCTCAGACAGGAAGCGCCTAATCAACTGGCAATGTCACTGGACGAAGAAAGAATGCGTTTTCCAGCCCCTTAATATATATATATATATATATATATATATATATATATATATATATATATATATATATATATATATATATATATATGTATGTATATATATATATATACTTATGGCCCATTTAATAAACCAAAAGCGATATTAAAAGACCGGAAGTGGCATCTTTAAAGACATTTTCTGAAACTCATTTTCCATTTACTTTTGTAAACGAGAGATCTAATACTTTTAAAAGTTTTCAGTATATTTTGATGAAATTTTGCAAGAGTTTTTGACATATTACTAACTATGTTTTGACCTAAAAGCTAAGCTCTATGTGTTCATTGAATCATTATACAAGTACCTGCACTTATAAAAAGGTAATTTAAAAAAAAATAGTATTTTTTCCCTTTTTTTGGTCTATTTCGGTGATTTTTGGATAGATTGTTAAAGTTTTACTTCAGAACATAGGTAAGTGTCACAGTAGTATATAGTAAAAAGGAAATTAAAATATTTCGAGTCGAATGGAGTGTAGGGTGTCTAGCGTAAGCACTCCATTGTACTAAAAATTTATAAAAAATTCCCTACATTTTAAAATGTTATGAAACGTTTGTAGAGTTTAGCTCACTTCTACCCAGACTAGGGTGTATATAATTGGAAGTGGCACTCTAAATGGATTTGATACAAACACAGTTTATACATGAAACAATGTTCATTGAATTCGTTGCACATATAGAATTTGCATTTACAGCAATAAGCATACGTACTACTTGTACGGAATATATAAATTAGCATTCAATAAAAATACACTTTACCATACTCACAACCTACAGTTCTGCCACGTAAACTTTGGGCGCCCTAAGCACAAGTGCCGGTTTAACACCTGGAGCTGCTTACCTCGTAGCTCCCTTAAATCGCTTATCTATCAACCTTAACAACCTCTTTTAACTTAATCAAGCTGCTTCATATTTATACCAAGCGCGTATGCCGAAATTAGCATATCTCAAGCAGCTTCTTTAATTCATTCACTCAAAAGTTCGATTCTTGTGAATCGAATCTTATGTATACCTTATACGTTTAACAAAATTATATTTGTTTTCATGATTTTGTATCCCATTTGAACTAAAAATATATTTATTTAATCAGTAGTGTGCATTTTTGAAAAAAAATGCTCCCTCAGCAGAATAAATTAGCAATTTTACAACTGAGTGTCGCGTGGAGGGCCCCTAGAAAATTCTAATAGTAAAAAAGTCGTGTAGCCCATCTATTTTATTCATGATCTCCGATGGCAGTGAACCCGGGATTACTGTAACAGCCACTCGATTTTAAGAATCTTCCTTACAATATGTCAACCAGAATTTCGAAAAGTTTTTTTTTCCCCCCAGATCTTGCACCCCACTTGGTGAGATTGCGAGCCTGGTAACGATTGCAATGCTGTAACAAATGGGCCTACTGCAAGTGTACACTTTTTAATAAATGGGGATGCTCTTGCGTTTTTGGAGACGCCATGGTGTGCCAAAGAAGAAAGAACAGTGGCAGCGATCCTCAGAGTGATGGATTCTCCAAAGGGGCCGTGTTTTTATTCTACTAGGAAAAATAACGTCGCATGACTGGATAAGTTCAACTTCCAATGTTAAGGACTTTACTAAGTCACTGTTCACAGCTATCAGAATGATAACAAGTAACTAATTCCTTCTCATAACTTTAAATTGTGTGTGTAAAGGCTTAATGAATAAATAATTTACATACCACTGCGCTCTTGTAAATTATTTGCTTTGTATTCCTTGCATGACATGGGAGCGTTTGCCCGGTTGGCAAAGGCGTCAAGCCAGTGATTTTGCGAGTCCGAGGCTGGTCGCTGAAAAAATCCACCGCCGTGTTCGTAATGGTGGCCGGGGCACGTAAAATGGGTTCGTGGCTGCAATGTCCTGCAAGTTCTCAAATTTACCTCTGGAGGTGCGGGGTCAGGTGGTCTGGTCCCGCCACTTGATTCGGTTCAGAAATCGCGGACCATCAAACTGGTGCAGTGAGGACCCACACCCTGTGGACCCACACCCAGGCAACGCATGAAGGCGAAGTGGTCTCACTTTTCCGACTCCCACCGGACAAGAGCCTAGGCTCAGGTCTCAAAGCCATTAGAAAAAAAATCCTTGCATGACTTCTTGAAAACTACTTTATTCATTTGAGATACTGGAAATAAAATTTCAAAATAGAGCAGTTCGCAAAGTAACGTCCATTGTCATAAACTACACTGTCTGCCATTAAAACTGCGACACCAGGAAGGAAAACGAATAACAAAAACTTTACTTATTGTACGTAATATAAATGGATAATAGACGTCCATTCCAAACAGTATTTTTGATTATATCACTTAAAATCTCTTAAAAAACATGTGAATGATGCTGGAGTTGACAAAGCGCAATGTATTAGCCATAAGTCAAAAATTTATTTTATACAATGATGTTTTCTCCGGACACCTATTTTCATTCAGACCAAAGTACTATTTATGTAATTAGAAATTACGGTATAAATATTCAAATGAATTTTCACCTATTAAAAAAAACGCGGAAATTTTTTTGTTAGGCCATGTGATTTTGTGCGAGGAACATTTTTTTAGTAACAAAATAACAATGTCTAAATACGTAAGTCTAACTTTTAAAAGTCATTCTACTGCGATAATAACACTTTTTTGGATCATTTGTCGATAACAAGATATATATATATATATATATATATATATATATATATATATATATATATATATATATATAGTCAGACCTCTATTTAACGAAGTCGCTAAATCCTGAAAAAAAGGTCGTTATATGGAAAATTCGTTAAATAGAGATTTCCCTTTTAAAATGCTTTAAAACCAGTGGTCCCCAACCCCCGGGCCGCGGACCGGTATAGGTCCGGGGGATCAAATAGTACCGGGCCGCCAAAGGGACATTAAATTATTTTCATTTTATTTACTGTAGTGTATTTCTCTCGGGTTAGTGCGACTTTGTCAGGTTTGTGCTAATTTATACCTTTGTAACAAAAGAAAATCTTGTAACTATTTAAATTAGTTTATTGTTTATTAAACATTTCAAGATTAGGGATTAAAATTGCAGTCATAGCCCCCCCCCCCTCAGCGGGCCATTAACATTGGCAATTTTCTACGAGTTATGGAATACACTCTCATTTATCTCATGCCTCAACAAAACTTCAAATAAAATCCATTCATTACATCTCCATGAAATGGAAGGAGCTTTAGAGAGTACAGTCAAGTCTCCTGTGTTTTTATAACTCGATTTCCATATAACACGGAGCGATAATTGCGACATCTCTCCTATAAACCGGTCTCCTTATAACGCCTTTTTGGCCACAAGAACAGTCCAACAACTCAAATGGCTTGAAAAAGTCTATCTATGGCAGCACTTATTGGATGTGTTAAATTTTTGTAGTTGACATTTATTGCGTATTCCCCTGTTTTTATCAGCGAATTTCCCTAAAATTGAGCAAACAATGAAACATTACCCTCTTTTTATGTATTGTAAGATTGTCTTTAAATGTGCTCAGACGTATGAGTAATAAAGTTCTTTTGACTTGTTTAATTTACGCTATTGGAATTGAACAACTTTAGAGCACATCTAGGTAAAAAAATGCTTTAAAAAAAATTCCACGTTATATGGAAATCGCGTTATAAAAACACTATAGTCCTATAAAAATGCTATAGGACACTTGACTATATGTAAAAATCTTATGCAGAATCTTGCCGGTTGGTGCGTGGATGCCCAGAGTGCTTGATTTCTGTTTGTTTTTGTCTATTTTAGTATAATTTTTTATCTATATATGTTGGATTATTTATATGTAATATCTACATATTCATTTCCATTTATAGTATAAATTTTATTGATTAACCGTATCAGTCAGAACTTGATGCTTTGAGACTGCAGTTTTATTATACAGGTCTGAATTATGTACAATTTATTTATTTCTGAGATTCTAAATAACTTGGTACGAATTCATTGAATTTGTATCAGTTCTGAGTTTCTTATAACGTGGTATAAATTAATCTGATTTGTCTTGTTTCTATGTTTCTTAAACGCGGTTTCCATAGAACGCATTCCTGATTTGAATTAATTCTGAGTTCTTATAACACTGTTTTCATATAATGCGGTACGAATTAATCGCGTTATAGGAGACTTAAGTATACAATACAGTGGTCGTCAACCTAGTACCTACCGCCCACTATAGGGCGATTCAAACTTTCATGGTGGGCGGTGGAGAGTTTTGTCCGTTGTTAAAAAATTTTGTTCTTCCTCTACGTTTACAACTTCACGTGTTTGATTTTATCTACCTATGTACCTAAAATCTGCAGCTCATTGATTTTTCAAATTGTCCAATTTTTTTTTATTTAAAGAAAATAGGTCGCGTTCGAAAAAAGTTTGTGCTCTACTGACTCAAACAGCCTACGTACTACTGAAACAGCCCATGTCTTGAAAAGAAAAGATACAACCTTTGTGCTCGAGGAATAAACAGGAAAACCAACGTAAATAAAGCACAAATAGCAATAAGATGTAATTTATTTGCATACGGCCGTTTCGAAGCTACAAACGAGCTTCTATTGCATCTTATTGCTATCTGTGCTTTATTTACGTTGGTTTTCCTGTTTATTCAGCCCATGTTTGTAACAGGGAACTGGTTTACTATTTTAGCGTTGTAGCGTTGGGACAATTCCCTAGCAACAGAGAAATTGTAGAAAAAATCTGTGGGCATTAAAAAAAACACCAGTGCGATCCCATCAAAATTCTAACATTCTTGGTCTGGGGCGTTAAGCCCGCACGTATCGTCTTTCCCGAAAGGCTTGGGGAAATCTGTGTGTTAAAAACCATCAGCAAACCTTCTACTCATAAAATTGTCCTTTCGTGTCCATTATTCAGTGCTTTTGATGTTATAGAATCGACAAGTTTCACGTAACGACTCACCAGGATCGAGGCCTGACATCATTGAGCTAATCCCACGGTCTCTCTCTCGAAAACAAGCCGTTCTGAGAAAAACCCCACGCCGCCGGCAAATAATTTTCAGCAAGACATATACGGAGACCTTGAGTTTTTTGAAGAGAGTCCCATTAAGATTTGCACTAAAGAGGCCGCACGATCTTTTGTTTCCCGAGAGACTAAACTAGTTCAAGGAAAGCCGCTGTCAAAATATTTTTACTAGAAGACTCGTCCAGCTGTAAACGATTTAATTCACCATTTAACCTGATAAGTTTGTTTCTATTAAATTAGTTTTATTGTAAATTCTGGCCTTTTTGCTATATTCATCAGAACCACTTGGACATTTAAAAAAAAATTATTTCCCACGAAATCAATCAAACGCCTTAGTTACCCGCCAGAAGATGTTACAGAATATTCTAACCTATGAAAGCTACCGTTTCTACAACAATATAGTAAAAAGTTAACTCATCGTTATCTTGTCATAGTTTTATAACCGTTTATTAATTAAATTTTTCAACCCCCAATGTTGTGCTTTTAGTTTTTGTTTGCGTATTTGTTCTTCACTGAAAAATAAATAATACTTTAATAAACTGTTAAGACAATAATTTATTTATGTGACTCGTAGAGGTATATTACTAATTTGGAAAATTCTTTGGTTTTGTACAGATGTGAAGAGAGAAATTTTTTACTGTCCAATACCTTTAAGTCTTAAAACAGAGATATATAGTTAAAAAATGCGTAACTCTAAGAGATAAACTTTTCGTTTTACCTGTCAAGTTAAGAAAATTAGAAAAAAATTCACATATTCTACTTAATAAAATTTTTTACTGTCCAATACCTTTAAGTCTTAAAACAGAGATATACAGTTAAAAGTGTGTAACTCAAACCAATCTTAGAGATAAACTTTTCATTTACCTGTCAAGTTAAGAAAATTAGAAAAAAAAATTCACATATTCTGCTTAATAACATATTTTTATCATGTATATTATACAATACAATTTTCAAATCAAAATTATAAGGAATTACTTTTAAAAATTAGCTTCGATGTGGTAAGATGATATGAAAAGTTATATTTTCATGAAATCAGCAACTAAAAGAGAAACGTTCCTTTATAATTCTCTGAGAAAACCATTTAGATTTTATAGGAAAATGTTGTGTTATCGTTGCATTTGGCAATTTTGGAACTTAATCCATTACACTTGCTGTGACTGCTGGCCATCTATTTAAGGGGGTACCGTATAGGTGGCCAGCATTACCCCCTACAAAACCGGTTCCGTAATTTAGAAGTGAGTCAAGTGCCGAGACGGAACACTTGACCTCGCACCTCAAGAGGTAAATTTGAGAAATTAGAGGACTTTGCAGCCACGACGGATTTTACGTGCACCAGCCACCAGTAGTATATACGGCGATGGATTGGAAGCGACGGGAAACAGCGACATCCAACCAGAGATATTCAGATACTGGCCCTCTGCCTTATCAACTGGGCCATCGCGCTTTTTATAGGAAAATATTATACCAAACGAGATGTGATGGGATACAGCTAATTATTAAATTATTACAACTACAATTATAGATTACAGTTTTGCAATTTAAAAATATTCCATATTCGTGTGTGTGTGTGTGTGTGTGTGTGTGTGTGTGTGTGTGTGTGTGTGTGTGTGTGTGTCTGTGTGTGTGTGTCTGTCTGTGTGTGTGTCTGTGTGTCTGTGTGTGTCTGTGTGTGTCTGTGCGTCAGTCACAGAAAATGTTATAAATTTTTTAGCTGAAAAAGTATTTTTTTTCATATTCAAAAGCGAAAGAAATGTGGGAATTTTTACCACGTTTTTATTTACTCGCTTCCTTTTCGCCTCACAACACGATGACGACGCATTCTTTTAATACTTTTAGCCATCTTTAAGTAGCATTGAATTCATTTTCAGTTAATTTTGTTTTGTATGAAAAGTTAGTTCGGAAAAAATCCGCATGGTAGCGCTTCGATCGAATTCAATGCGTTCACTTTTGTGAAACGGCGTTTGACGATTTTGAATACAGAATACATGTGAATTTATTTTGTTTACAAATATATTGTACGAAAATTTTTTTAAAAATATAAAAGTTAGCTGTTTATAAAGTCTTTGGATAGCGGAAACGACTAAAAAGTGATTAAAATTAAATAAAAGAAAGTGAAAAAGAATAATTAAGTGAAGGTTTGTGCAATTAGTTTATGTGATTCAACAGAAAATTTAAAAACGTGGTATATAAAAAATTCTTTTTTTTCTTGTAACTAAAAAAAATTGAAAACTCAAAAAATTTTTTGCCCTTAGTTTTAGAAAATTGTTTCAATTCGTCGTCCTTTTGATACGATTTAACCATTTTTTTTTCTTAAATGACTCCTGATCTCGTAAACCAATTGGGTTTTCTCAGGTCACCTGTTAGGAACTACTGTTCTAGAGAAATGTAGGAGAAGCCTCCGGGTTTTGATAATCCACTATAAGAAGTCGTAAACTGAGCCTAGCTCCTGTCCGTGTTCGCATATTACTCGATACGATCAGGAGAGAACATGTAGGAACAGTGATAGGTAAGATAAATGGAGATAATCACAAAGAATGGAAAATTTTGTGATTCTTGAATACACAATTTTTTGGAAGAAAGGTTAAATTCATGATCCGTTAAAAACTTGTATCAATTGGCGAAAATATCGTGCTGCCATCTATCGATCTCTTGAGGAGATAAAATTAATTTTCAGTAGAGCATTTGTAGCTATACTGCGTCTTTCTCCGTCAATGGAGTTAAGAGGTAATTAGCAAGTTGGCAGTTGATCTGCCAAGTATCGGAAAGTTTTAATCTTTAATTGTTATACTAACGAATCAAGTAAGAAAACGATTATGCACTTTACCTGTAAATTTAAATGGCGATTAAAAATCGATGGATTATCAATAATTATTTCATGATAAAATAGCATCAAGATGGGGGTGGAGTATGAAACAAATGACAATGCTTAAGGAGTGACTCACATCGCATTTTTTTTCCTCCGAGGATTGCACAACCACAAACGTACTTTTTAATGATGTACTGTCTGAGCGAACACTGTCTACAATAATTGATCATTTTTTACAGTCACCATGGCAATTATGAAATGTTCACCTTACACTTAACTCAATAATATTACGCTAATACGACAGATACGTCAAAGAAACATGCAATAATTTTAATTTCATAAAAAAAAATATTCAAAATTAAGCCATTAACTCAAGTCACTGTGTAATCGGTTCATTATCAAAACTAAGTTCTCAATTACTTTGAAACGGCAGCCGCTCTTTGGAAAAATCTCTCCATGAGAGTTATTAAATTGACAAGTTTGTAAAAGCTTCAAATTCCATCTTGGTACAGATGTGTTAGACGCACCTCGTTGCCAAGTTGGCGATTTTTTTTAAGTTTGGCGATTTTATGTTTGGTGTGGCAGCCATGCGATTTTGGAGAGATTTTGTTATTTTGTGGCAACCCAGTTTGAGCGGCTAGTTGTGTATGTTTGTTTACGTGATATAGTATGACGGCCATGCTGTTGCGAAATATTAATGACGTATTTTGGATAGCATTAGATGTAGATTTTACTTTGGTGTTGCCAATTTGTGCTTTTGTTGCTTTTAGGATTCTGTTGTTGCCACATTCGGGTGTGTCTTGTGTTTTACGTCATTGAATGGTTTTTTAACGTTCTTTAGTGCAGTTATATTATGTTGTGGCAACGGTTTTTGAATTTTTCGTTTATGTTGAATTCAGATTTTAAGTTTCAGCTAGGATGCATCTTGGATACGATAATCTGGTTGTATATTTTAATTTATTTTTGTTCATTATTTATTATCTGTTCAGTATTTAGTGTAATTTAGAAATATCAGGGGATTTTAGTGTCTAAAATAGAGGCGATATAATGAAAATAGATCGTTGGAATTTGTGCTGTAATATATGTTTAATGAAGAAATATATATTTAACCAAGTTGTTTTTTATGTTTATTTATAATTAGTTATTATTAGTTGGACTGACTAGTTGTATTATACTGACTTTTTTAGCGAGGGGGGGGGGGCGCCCACCTAAAAAAATTCTCATTAATTTTAAGGTTTTAGTTTTTGTATTTATGCAGCCGTTTTTAGATATATATCTATACTTATATATAGAGAGAGAGCGATTTTGTACGTGGAGGGTAATCTTCAGAACCACTGTACCTATTTGAAAAATTCTTTCACTGTTTGAAAGGTACATTATTCCAGATGGACATAGGCTATATATTATGTATATCTGATCAGTAGAAATAAAATTAGCGGCTTAATCCTAACAATCTCCATTGTTTCCGCTACTGTCTTCTACCGCTTTTTGTTCCGAAGATTTCAACGATCCTTATCGTGGTGCTATCGCGGTGGGCTTCTGTTCTGACACTAGCTTTTCGAACCTAGCCGTTCTCCGGCACGCCTTTTTCTTTTAAAAATTTATTTTAATTATTAACTAACATAAAATTAATTTAAGGTATTATTTAGGTTATTATTAAGGTAAAAAAAGATTTACAATTTATTGGCTATCAACTGGAAATTTATTGGTATAATATTTGTTCAACCCGGACAAAGTCGGGACGGGCCGCTAGTTTTAATGCAGCGATTTTTAGATATTTTTGCGTATGTTTTAAAGTAGCGGTTGAGCATTTCTGTTTAGGTTTGAATTTTAATACAGCCGTTTTTAGATATATTCGTGTATGCTTTAAAGTATCTGTTGTGGATTTGTGTCATGTTTTTGAAAGTTGCCATTGGTAAGGTTGCTTTGAATTTATTTTATATTGGGTTGTTATTGATATTTTGTGTATATCTGTTATTTTGAGCGTAAAATGTCCGCGTAGACCTGTTTGGCGACAAGTTGGCGACAAAATTTTTGAAAAGTTTTTTGTCGCCAAGGGAAGTGCGTCTGGCACATCTGTTCCCAAATCTTTTATGCAAGCACCATCACTTGTTACTGGTGAAGACATGAGACTGGAATAAAATGCTAATGAAATTTGCAAGGAAAAATCGACGGTATTCAATTTAATTTCAATCTCAAATAATCGCCACAAGATGGCAGCAGTAGATGATAGGATATCTATTCAATATTCAATTGTTGATGTGCTCCGGAATAGTGCAGAAGATAAAAGGCATTATCCATAGAAAGGGTGTCATTTTCTCGAAAGAGGTTGGACGTCTACACGTCTACCTGTTGGCCCCCAGAAGGTACCTTATTTCCCTTCAACCACCCAATGGAAATACCATTCGAGGCGTTCCCGATCCGCCACCTGGGGACGCGCCCTTTACAGGCCCCTCCGAGGGAACATTCCATGGAAAGGTCGTTTTGCTTCGTTTACACCTTTCGTTCATTCTAGTAACAAAGCGAAAAAATATTCACAAAGCATGTAAAGGAAAACAAGGTATTAAAAACTCAAGAAAGAGAAATGTATCCCAGCAGTAGTTTCAACAAGGGAAAATCCAAGGGCGTAATTACGTGAAGCGTGGTTTAACATTTGCTTGTTTTACTTAAAAAAGAAAAACTGAGCGTTATTGGGGAATTTTTTAATAGCGATTCTAGTTAAAGATTAGCGAATTAAAAATGCGATAAGCCTTGCAAGTAATTACGAGCAGTTGTCGAATGCCAATAAGTGTAAATTCTGCCGCATCATAGAATGATTTATCACTACAACAAATATTTATAAGAAATATAGTTATAAAGTATGCCTAGTTGCATGCTTAATAAATGACTGCTTTAAAATTGGGCCAGAAAGGATTGTTGCCAAGTGTAAATTAGTGATATGTGCCTACTATATTAAGTCTATACGTTTCGGTAGGAAAACATTCGGAGAAATTTCCATAACCCCAAACTATATTTTCCTAACTTCTTATAGAGTAATTATAAATGGTTTCTGAATTCAGATGTCCTTTTAAATTGCAAGATGGAAATGAATATACAACTTAAAACTTTGAAAAAAATTAAACACTTGCAAATAACTACACAAATTAGGATATTATTTTGCGCAAAAGTCTCACTTTGGTATTCAATACAAAACAAAACAATCTGTATAACTAATATGCATACATGCAGATAAAAGAAAAAGATAACCAGAATTGATTGGGGTAAGAACTATTTCGTAAGTACTAAATCTGCTGTAAAAAAAATTTATAAACATATTTGTTCTGAAAGCATTGTACGAAGATCCATAGCCACAAATGTGATGTTTGTGATTTACATCTAAAATTTAAGAACAGGTTGGAGATGATCCACTTTATATTTGAGATATTTCTTGTGTCCCACTTACGACGATCGAATGAGTGAAAGCTTTTTCTTAAATAATACACTAAGAATCTGTGTACAATTACTTATGCCTCTCAAAGCACTAGTTTATATACCTAAACCAAAGATTAAAACATTGCAAACTTTAATAACAATTCATTATAACAGTGTCTACTCGAGAATATAAACTCGTAATCTCATCTGTAGATTCTATGGAGCTCATATGCTACAGACATATTACCTAATACAGACAAATAGAGTTAAAAAACAATGCAGTTTTTGTATAACTAGATGAGCTGTGAAAGGGGACAAACGACTTAATATCTACAATAAAGTTTAAAATATGGCAACATTTTTCGAACTAATTAAATAGTTCATCAGGCATGAATTTTTCCTAGAGACTAACAATCACTTCTACTGCTCTTAGGCCTGACGACGAACTATATTAATTAGTTTCAAACCTGCCGCCCTCCTTTTTAATATATTGCAGCTTGACATTGAACTACTAATTTGTTTGAATCATATTGCTACTTTTGTGTTAATTCTGTTATAGATGTTAAGTAATTCTTTCACATGGTTCTGATTTTGAAATCTCACATTCAAATTCATGCACTGCATTCTTTTTCTTCATTAGAATCATATAATCTTCATTTGAATGTCCTAATCTTTTATAACAATCATTTCATGATGTGCTTGAAATGCTGAGCAATAGTTGAATAGTTGCTGAAGGTGTAGCACTACAGTGTTTTAATGTTTCCACAATATAGAATTCTTCCCTTTTCTGTGATGTTAAGATCTCTTCATCCTTCTCTGATAGTAGATGTACTGCATTTTTGTCAAATAGGGTGAAGTGGGGTAAGTGAGAATGCAAAATCATATAGTTCCACTTTGAATCTAAAAGGTTTTTAACAAATTGTTGTATTTGTATGAAATTTTGCATACATACTTTTGGTTACGTTCTACATTTATAGTTTTTTTTTTTTTTAACCAACTTTTTTTGCTGTAAATATTTAAAATTTTTGTGTTTTGCGTTCTGACTTGCTTCCGCACTTGGGGCAAGTGAGAACGCAGGCCCCAATAAATCATGGTTGCTTATAGCAAAATAAGTAGGGCAAGAGAAAGAATAGATATTTTATGGTGAACAACAAGCTATTTTATTTTTACATTCTTTCGTTGTGGAGGTATTTGCTGTTCAAGTTAGCAGTGTCAGTAACGTCCGAATATTAACAAAATAAGTATATTTGTATTATTCGTTTTTGAGTAACAAATGTACATTAAAAGTTCAAAAAAAGTTTTCTTTGCCTTTGCCTAGGCCCTACCGAATATTGTAGGACTAAAAAGGCAAGGAAAAAATTAGTTCACCGTGCCTTCCAAGCCTCGGCTTTTACAGGAACACTAATAATTCATCATTTGGGACAAAAGGCAACTCAGAAATAGTGACAACATAATTAGAAATTCAATATATTCACACACGGCTTGAAATTTACCTTAGTTAAAATGCAAGGGTTTGGTAAGTATAAAAATTTTCCATTTTTCATTTTTTTTTCTGTTAATAAAAACTATATATAACAGCAGAGCAAGAATTTTTCCCACAAAATACACTTTAAAATTTTTAAGTTCAATTTTTAGGGTTTTAAGCCCACGTGCTCACTTACACCACTTCACCCTATTACTTTCATTTTGTATTCTGTAAGTTTTTTAACAGACTTGAGATTTTCTAATTAGTTCTGGAACATATAACACGTTATTTAGCGTTATAATTTCACTTTTACCAATTATTTTAGTTCATCCTATGCATTCAGATGTAATTGATTAATCATCTGCCGATTTTATTTACTTCGTATGTTCAACATTCATTATCAAATTTCTATTTCATGTCATATAACGTTCAAATTAAATACAACGGTCAATGTATGCAATTAATGCCAGAAAAAAACGGAAAAATATATTTATAAAAAAATCGTAACGGATAATTTTTATAGACAAAATAATGTAGAAGATAATATTCAAATAAAATACAACGGTCAATGCACGCAATTAATTTGCATGTTTAATATCCATAAAACATACTAATATGAATTAAATTCTTATAAAACTTTCATCTCAAGGAATCTAGTGGTAAAATTTTATCTTTTGCCGTATTTTAATATTTTTTGTCAATTTATTTCGTTGTTATGCACGTGAAGCAAAATTAGCTTAAAGTATCACAAAAAGAAAAGAAATCACGTGATCAGCATTTAATAAATTAAATTCTAAAAATGAATCTTTAAAAATTCACCAAAAATCAGAAAATGGAGGTAAAGATTCGAAAAATATTTCATTTTAAAGGAATTTTTAGGATCTTTCTCGTGATATATATTTTATAACCCTTAAATTATTGTTTTAAATGCAAACTTTAAAAAAAAATGTTCCAAAAACAGCTTGAAAGTTTTATTTAAAACATCTACGAATAATATTTGAAAAATCTTTCTGAATGCACCCGTAGACTCTAAGAAGAATCGCCATGCAAAATTTCAGCCGTTTAGGTCTAGCGGTTTGGTCTGTGCGTTGTCTGTCAGTCAGTCAGTCAGTCAGTCTGTCAGTCAATCAGTTGCGGAACTTTTATATATATATATATACATACATAAGTTTCTGTCAGTGTTTCTTGAAAAATGTTTTTCTCTCTGACGAATCCTCAATGCTTTAGATTCTTTTTTCTTTCGCTTTGATCAGATACTGTTCATAATGTATTCTTAATGTTCGCTTTAAATCGGTTATACTTACCATCAAATTTCGGAATCTGAAAATTATTCTCCATTTTCACTACTTCGGTTTTCCCGAAAACGAAAGTCCTTTTGTATTGAAAAATATTCTAATTTCCGCTATATTCGATAAATCTCAATCGGAATTAAAATATACTCTCCGGAGTTAAAATATTAATTTTTTCCATATTTGACATCCATACTGGGCTTATATATTGGGCCCATATAGAAGCCCAGTATGCAGTGGTGCCGGAAGAGTCAAATATAAAGGGGGGGGGCAAAGTAAAATAGATTAAAACTTTTACACCTTTAATATTAAAAAGTAATGAGAGATTTCTTCTGTTTTGAGAAAATCTATTAATTACTTTTTCAATAAATGTGTCTTTATTTTTACTCACAGATTCTCTGTGAACGCTAAGCATACAGAGACGAGAAAGTCTCTCTTGAGACATGGTTGATCTCAACCAGGATTTTACCCGTCGGAGCGTACTAAAAGATCTTTCAATTGTTGCTGTGGTGGGAGGTAAGGCTAAAAAAATTGTAACGCTTTATTGATGCAAGGAAAGAACTGGCAATGTTTATCTATTAATTCAACAACATCGAGATCAGTCTCAGTATTGTTACTTTTGACTTTTGAAACACACATTTCTTTCCAAGTTTCGGCTTCACAATTCAAATTTTCAATTTCATACAGTTTTGAGATGTTATGAATGTTGGAATTTAGCAAACTAAAGGTTTCTGCCTCTATTATTAGTTGCGGTTGAAAAATAGACAGAGCAAATGCACTATCTGTCTCTTGGGAAAATCGGACTTCAATGGACTGTATAATTGAATCCAGATATGGAGTAAATAAAGAAATTCGAAAATAATTTTCAGCACTATCAGTAGAGTAGTTAGCCCTTTGCGTTTGCGTTGCAGCTAATCTAGGCATTTTAATATCAATGTCAAATTTTCTTCCGTCCAATATACATTTTTGAAATATATCTTTAAAGTAATTCTCTGCATCAGTCCTGTGATCTTTCAGAATAGATAAAAATAATTTTATATATTTGTTCGTCGGTGAAAAGGTTTATTGTTTTTGTTTGTAAAATATTACAAACAGGCTCCAGTTTGCCACTATAGTGTGAAATAATATACAAACACACAATAAATTTAGGAGTGGAAATTGCGCTTAACAACTGGTTGGATTTCGATCGTGTATCTCCATTTATTTCCATCGTATATGATAAATGATCTAGGGCTTTTCTTATTTCCTCAAAATTTTCCGGAAATATTCTAATAGACTTATACTTGGCAGACCATATAGTTTCACAAAATAAGGGAATTTTGGGTACATATTTTCTCCGTTATGGACTTTCGCGGAAAAAGTTAATGACTTTATAGTAGCTACTGAATGTTGTACATCCTGGATTTTATTTAAGTCGTTGACCACCAAGTTAAGTCTGTGTGAAGCACAATGAAAAAAGAGAGCTTTGTTATATTTCTCACGAATTATTTTCTGCAATCCGTTTTCGCGGCCTGTCATTGTTGCACAACCATCAAATCCTAATCCTACTACCTTTTGCATACTTAAGCCATAATTTTCGAAAGTTTGTAATATTACTGATAATATACCTTCTGCATTCATGGAACTAAGTTCAGTAAATCCCAAGAATTCTTCACGTACTGAATTAGTATTATTATCCACGAATATTACTCCTATCGAGAGCTGCTCAACACCAGAAATATCAGCAGATTCATCAGCTAACAATGAAAAACCTTCACTGGCGTTCACTT
This sequence comes from Dolomedes plantarius, assembly GCA_907164885.2. Lineage (NCBI taxonomy): Eukaryota > Metazoa > Arthropoda > Arachnida > Araneae > Dolomedidae > Dolomedes > Dolomedes plantarius. The sequence goes on from OU015493.1 coordinate 207,487,885, forward strand.
CTGAAATAATTTCTTCTCAAAAAATATCACCACAAATCTTAATTAATTCATTCTGAGTCTGACGAGAAGTATATTTAGCATTTTTTGCACAAATTTCCAATGGTTTTACCACGGAGAGGTAAATCGTGGGTACCACAAAAAATTATAGTGGAAATGATTAGCATAAATTTTTCTCGATTAGACTTAACTTGTTCCCGTTCATAGCTACTTAGCTGTTCAGTGACACAAGTACTTTTACCCTCCATAACATGTCGAAAGTTTACAGCTTTAATTGTCGATGAACGATGCCACTCCGAACACATATGTTCTTTTGCATTTTCATGAAAGTCTTTGTAATTCTTGAAAGGTTTTACAATGAAAGATCCAAAAAACCCTCTTCTTAAATTCGGTCGAAATGTAACACAAGTTTTACAAAGTCCACTCTTAAGTTTACTGGAATAAGCTAACCAATCGTAATTTTGTAACCATTCGTGACGAAAAACTCTTTTTCCATCTGAGTCCCTTTTAAAATTGTAACTTGAATCTGGAACAAAATGTGGAGTCAATAACGCATATCTTGTTTCATCGGAAATAGAAGCATGCTTTTCAATAAAATCTCCTATATCTAAAGGATGAATATGAACAGTACGATTTTCAGCAACACCAGATAATGACGTTGTATTAGGTTCATGATCAACATCAGAATGTAATGACCCAAAACCTTCACTCACTACTGCTAAGCTAGTAACTATGTTAGTAGATGTACTAGGTTCTACTTCTAACGGTTCAAGAAGCTTCGATTTGTAATTAGTGTCAGTTTTTTTCTTAGAAAAATGTCTTATATCCATGATTTCTAAAAATAAAATACCTATTGATATTTTGGTATGTCCAGCAGTAAGAATAAAATATGATTTCATAAAATAGAAAAAATCGTTAAGCAGAATAATAGAAAACTCCTAGGTTTTATTTCACTCTAATCCTTTGCCAAAAAACAATTGAAAAATAAACTTAAAAAATGATACAAATCAGCTACATTGAAATTCTACGTAATTAAACTACTGTAAATATTTTTCATTGTATTTTGAACAACATCGATTATTTAAAAGACGACTCTAGGCCTCTTTCAGACGAGGCACATTTCTTGATCCAACTGACTTGCCTTGTTTATTTTCATGTAGTTGACTGCCGTGTGAGGTTCTTTTCACACGAGGCGCGGCGCGCAATTCAAGGCGAAACCTTCTCTTCTGGGGTTGTGGCAACACTTCGTCAGCAGCTACACTGCTACACGCAGGCAAAAACGCAACTGAAAAATGATGTGGAAGAAGACAGTTTACTACATTAAATTATGTGTATATATTCTATCCATAGGCCATACTTTAAGCTACAACTAAAATAATTACAATATTTCCCATAAAAATATTTTTCAGGCAAATGTATTGTAATCTACAAAAAATATCAAAGGAAAAAAAATTGCTGTAAAAAATTAGTGATATGTACTTAACTAAATTTAGATAGAATTTGTATAAAGATAGAAGATATACATGTATACAAAATTTTAGCAATTTGGGACGATTAGTTTTGAAGAAATAGTGCGCACAAGTTTCAAAATAACAGTTTTTTAGAAAAAAACCATTTAAAGTTTAAATTTTCTATAAATTACTTTACTATTAGCTTTATACATTTGGCCATAAAATCGGTTGTAATATCGACTTCATTTTTTTCATAAGATTCCTTGTATTCCATTCTTCATAATTAAATCATAATAAAAAATTGAGTTTTTTTAAGGTTTTAATGTGATTTCCCTCCTTACATTTTTAAATTTCAAAAACTTTAACTTAAATATTATACATTTCTTCTACCAATACCTTTCTTTTACACCAATTTTATAACACAATATTGGTCTTTGATTTATAATGATGTAGGGGAATAAAGATTTAAGAAAGCATCATAACATGGCACTCAGGTTTTTACTTACAAAAATACAAAATGTATTATTTTTATATTTGCTCTGCAAATTTTTTAAATCGCATTTCTTTTATTTGTAGGACCACTATACCTCATTTTTACTTTTAAAAAAAATTTATAATAATTAAATTGCACACCTGAAAGGGTTAAAGCAAAAACCTCCCTCATATGAAAATTATTCAAATTGTAGGCATAAGGCGATGTTCACATTTGCGAATCTAGATAAATCTAATTAAATAATGGGTAAATTCGCGCAATTTGGTGCTCCCACATATATTTTTATGTGTAACAGTCATAACCTGTACTAATCGATGTAATGCTGTTTGATAAGTAATGTAAAGAGAGTGACGTATGTCACCATAGAAACATCAAATAAACAACCAATGATAAAGAATATATTTCGTTGCAATGACCAAATAAATATTTCTGTTCATTTTTTTAATGATAATGCGACTTCTAAATAAATTTTTTTAAAAATTCTAAATAAGTTAAAAATTTTCTTTTAATTTTGGAGTTTTTAACCACCATTAACAAAATAACAAATGAACTTTTAAATTTGAATGGTACCGACTACTTTATTGAGCAGGCATCTGTATTTATTTATATCGATATTTGCAAGGGGACTGGGACGTCTGCGACAACTAAGAAGTTGGAAATTTGGGCTATTCTTTTAAAGCCCATATCTTATACAAATATGCATGTATCATTATGATTTTTTTATGTTAATTTAGTAAGATCTTTATGAATATTTTAAGATAAAAAAATTCTTTTTGGATTGAAAGGTAAATTTAAAATAACAATATAAACAAACATACTTTTCCCCTTGAAATATTTGAGGTATTCACTTTGTAACACTTTTTCAAAAATTTAGTGAAAATCTTAACTTGAAATCTTGTGTGATAATCAAACACAGTTTATTTTATACAGTTAACCCATTTAAATCTTTGTTACACTATTTTAAATTTTTTTTAAAAATTATTAATTTCACTTATCAGAAATCTGCATATTTTTGTCATACATTTTCACCATTTACAAAAATATCTTAAGGTTTAAAAATAAAAATATAGATTATATTGATACAAGAGCACTTATTCTATTGACGTTTAAAATTCAGAGATGTACTTGCAACAGATTTTGTAGAAAGTGTACCATTACATGAAAAAATCACATTTTTAGAAAAACGCAAAAAATACTTTCCCATTATATGGGATTTAAATGTATGTTTACATTCTTAAGTTGCTAATAATTGTTGTTAGAGTGTCAAAATGTACATAAATTATATATATTTGTAATCTGCAGAATCTGCTCTATTTTTTAAGCCACAAATTCAAAAATAAATTTTTTTGAAGTCGGAATAAAATTTGCGTGCCAATTCACTCCAAGCTTCACCCCTTTTAATTTTATCGCTATATTCATCACACCTCATGTCCCATATCGCGGAACTAATACGAATTTCTTCGATGAATTGTTTCACCTTCAAACTTGCAATGAAACGCTTTCCATACTGAACTGAGCTCATGCAGCTAGGCGGCTGGTGTGAAGAGCGTATCTTCAGTAATGTCTTTTGTGTTGAGTCTACTCATCAGGATGAGATCGTTATCAGCTCAAGTGCCAGATGTCAAAATGTCTGGGCACTGAATTCACTCCATGTGAAAAGGTTTCGGCGAATCCCATACATTTGCATGGTGGCTACACTCCTTGACAGCCGCCCGGAAATCAGTTTGATCAACTATGTGCCTCGTCTGAAAAGGGCCTTACCCTATGTAAGCAACGTGTTGTGTCCATGTAAGAAAACCGTTAAGTAAAACCGTGAACGCGTTTCAAATGCATCGGATTCAAGATTCCCTTTCACGATGCAAAAACATTGTATAGGGTTGCTTTTGAATCTCAAAAGCAAACATCTGGCATTGGCGTTTAAACGCACTTACGTACCTGAAATTGGCGATTAATCGCTCCTCCGTGTATGGAATGACGTCCATCGCGCTTGCGTTAACGAGTGTGAGGTTGGAATTTAGTATTCAGTTTTGTTAGGCTTTACGATTTTAAATGAAAATTGTAATATTTTACGAGCGCTAGTATATTAGAAGACAAAACATTCAAAACAAAAAAAACAAAAAATTCAATTTTCTAGGGGGGGGGGGCAAGGGCCCTACCTTCCCCCCCCTTTCCGGCGCCACTGCCAGTATGGATGTCATAACCTTTGTAACAAGAAAAAAGTAATTCATGCCATTATTTTCTCACAATCTTTATTCTATATGCCGACAACGCACTGTTGCCACTCAGGTAAATAAAAATATTATATTTTCAATTTATCAAAACAAACCATGGGGGAAATGGGAAGTTGATGGGGATAAAACTATCCAAGAAGTAGTTAAAAATTAGTATATTGTTTAAAAAACATTTTAGCAAGTTCAATTTAAAATTACTTCAAGTGAATAATTTAAAATTGCCTCAAGTCAGTACAGATGAAGAAAACTTTTTTAGCAATGTTGTACACTTAACGAATTTTAAGAATTACACGACGCAACGATATGGTTGGAGCTGTAAATGAAGAAACCATCGTCACAAGATCTCAAATTACCACTGAACGACCAAATAATGTCTTTCGTCGATTTAAAGAAAAAGAGAGAAATATGAAAAAAACCAAAATAAACATTTTCATGTTTAAGTTCAGCCATTCATATGCCAAACAGCACAAAAATTTGCCCAGTTTACTACCATCATGACAAAATATCAATTACGTATAAAAACAAAAAGAAACACACACACACACACACACACACTTTTTACATGAATTTGAAGTATTTCATGTCTCACATAGGAAATAATCAGCTGAAGATATTCCTTTTGGTTAGTTGCAGCAATCAAATTCTTCCGCAGACATTTTTCTGCTCTTTTAAAATTCAGCAATACGTGAAAATTAAATCTCGTGTTGCATTAAGCACAGCAGATTCGCCCGAAACCTGAGTGTTAGCTGGCTCAAGACAGGCCTCTTCCAGCGCCCTTTTCATAAGCTCCTCGAGAAGGCTGAACAGACCAATATGCTGAAGAAAACATAATTCAAAAGACTAGAATGATTCTAAATTTGTGGCAGCGACTGACACAATAAAGTCATTCCAGACCAACAAAGGTAAGAAATGGCGTCCTTCAGGAATGGGTTCAGCATTTTGATTGCTTGAAGACGATGAACCTGCAAGAAAAGTAAGTTAATATGAAGAACATGATACGGTCGCCAACCTGTAGCGGTATGACGCCAATGTGGCATTACAAATTCACGAACCATGTGGTGAAAATTAAGAGCAATCTTTCTAGCAAACTCCGAAACCCGCCAAACCTTTGACGTAAAAAAGTCTGGCAGGAAACCGTATCATGTTCTTCATATTTACGGAAAAGTACCCTAATACGAAGCAAACATAGGCAAAAACAGGTCATACATGCATTATCTTTTAACGTGTGCTAAGCAGTTTTATCTGCTAGCTTTAAATTTCGGTCTTGAGCACTGTTCCATGAACAACAATACAGACTTCAACAATCAGAAACAACAACAATGTACATGCGCGCGCATAAACAGTACCACTGTCAACAATGTCCGCAACAGAGCTGAGATGCGTGTTCCAAAGATTTTGCGCATTCTCTTATAAAACTTCAAACTTGAAGCTTGAACAGAGAGCGATTCCTTACTCTGAAAACATTAATTTGCGAAACATTTTGCTTATAATTTTTATTGCTTTATAAGAACAGAGAACATGGGTTCTAAACGAGGGCTCATGAAGTTCATGTAAGTACAAAGGATATCAATTACAATTTCCATACTTAAAAACATTTCGCTTTAGTTAATTACATACTGACACGATAATAGCGTTTTGTATGAAAAGGCATTTAAGTGATTCACATGAAATGAAATAAGATAATGATTTGGTACAGAACGAGAAGAGTTGTCTATAAATAGTTTAAGAGGATACTATAAAATTCTAGCTTTTTAACTGTGTTGATGAAGGTAAGAAAATATTCCCCAAAATGTAACAGACTGAACCAAATTAAAATTCGTAGAACATGCATTTGATATTTTTTTCTGTGGGATTTTGCTTATGGCATACAAAACTGAAGTGTGAAATGATTAAATGTGAAATGATATAACCTGTTTAAATTGTACGTTAATTATATTGATGAAGATAGGTAATATTCATTAGTAGTCGGGTTGAAGATTAATCCCTGTTATAGAGTTCTAGATATTGGATAAGAAAATTTTTCACTGGGGAAGGAGATTCTGTTTTTCATCTTCGATAATATTAAAACTTTCGACTTTACTAGTATATCTAACTCTACATTAAAGTAATTATAAATTTACATGTGATTTTAATTTAGACACTTTTAACCGTAATGATGTGCTGCAGATATACATACAGGATATGTAAAACTGTAGAAATAAGGAAATAAAACACATACACATCAGTAGCAAAATAAACTTAAATTGACTCGCTGTAGACGGTCGGCCCTAATTGTTTTTGCTTACTAGGTTTATGCCATTAGCCAGTGATTTAATTGGCTGCAAATTCATTCTGTCTTAAAACTAACACAATTTACCCTCTGAAGAATACAGGTTGTTTAAAAAAAATGTGTACATAACTGCAATAGCTAAATCAACACAGGTAGTGTATGTATGGCTTTCATATCTCATATGAACCAGGTAACAAAAAATAAGATCAGTAAATGATTCTAATTGGAAATCTAAAATAACTCGCTATACAAAAGTTCCTTTGAAGTAATTGACTAATTACTGCCTGAAAAATTGACAAATAGATCTGAATCAAAGCGAGCTTTACCATGGAAAACTTCAGCTACTTTTCACGCATTCAAAGTGCAAAGTGCATTCAAAGTGCAATCTCTATATATAAAAATGTGGAACCGATTTCTCAGACGCACCGGCCTTGGCGACAAAAATTTGTGATGTCAACTTGGCACAAAAAGTTGACATCAAAAGTTTTTGGCGCCAACATAACGAAACATTGGCGTCAAAACTTTATGACGCCAACTTTTGCCTACTCCGCACACCTATTAGGCCTAAAATCAACAATGTAAACAAAACATTAATAACGACAAAGAAATAACAAATAAATTAAAAACAAACTTACCATTGATGGATTAAACTTCCAAAATCATAACAGGAATTCCAGGCGGTAATTAAAAGACGTCAATTCCTTTTTAATCACCCTCTAACATTGCCCCAAATCCTACCCTCATATTTGCTAACAACCTCCTTCAAGCTCAACATATCCGTCATCATAAATCTCAAGAATTCGAAATCCAAAAACTATCAAACTATCAAACTAATCGAACCTTAGCAGAATTGGAGTTTAGTAGAGGAGTCCCTTGGCCTGTCGGCTTTATCTCCTGTAAGCAAGACAAATGTAATCACGGTGGGAGTGCTCAGTAGTTAAAATTTTAAGATTAAGTAAGTATTAAGAAGATAATTACGCGTGAGAGAAAACAACTAAAAAGTTAATTTTAAGAGAGAAAAATAATTACAAGTAAGTTACAAGGACGGCGCTTACACATGGAGAAAAAAAAATTAAGTAGAGAATTAAGATCCACGGAAATAAAAATAAGAGTACGACCAACAACAGAACAACCATTAAATACCCATTCAAAGTGGGTTGCCAGACAAAATCCATGGCTTCCATGCCAAAACACAAAATCGCCAAGCTTGGAAGAAAGTTACATCCATGCCAAAACACAAAATCGCCAAGCTTGGCAGAAAGTTACATCCATGCCAAAATACAAAATCGCCAAGCTTTCAACGCGGTGCATCTGAGAAATCTGTACCAAAAAGGGATGTATGTATATGTGTATGTTCCAGCATCACTCTGGAACGCATGGAGCAATTTCAACCAAACTTGGTACACATACCCCATGATTTGGCGGTTGTCCAGTAGTTCAAATAGAAACCGTTGCTGGTTTAAATCAATCCGAACATTATACAGGCCCATTGCAACAAGCAATACCGTTAAAAACTCGTTGATTCCCAAATAAATGAAGCTTCAAAATCTGACGCTTTTCAAAGGTATGGAGAAGAGTAATAATTTGAGTACACTAAAACTAATGTAGTTGAAATAGGACTCTCGGCTTCACTTCTACATGAGCTATCTTACTGTTTTATCACGTTTTTCCGCAAAATCCAGTGCCTTAATAATTACGTTAACAAATTACTGAATGAATAAATGCGCTGTAACAGTTTCATGTTACTTGTAAAGGATAGTATTGCTCATTCACAAAGTTAAAATTTGAAAATTATCCGTAGGGCACCCAAAAGATAGCTTTTCTGAACTGCATCCAAATTCCTGATCTCATAACCTAACAACAAAGTTTGTTCTTGGCATTTGTTAAAGGAAATCCTCCATTTCATGCAGAATACATAAAGTAGATCCATAATCTATCCTATTTTTTCCTTATAACTCGTTTCAGAAATATATACAGTTATTCTCTATTGGATGGGGGCCAAACGCCTCGTCAGGAATGTATCCTAACTGTTTATTTCCTAGCTACACCAACAAAACATTTACATAATAGATTCTACTTACCAAAATATATTACTATTTTCCTTTTACGCCAACATCCGATTCGCATACACTGTTTTCAATTTTAAAACGACGTTCGCTACAACTGAGGGAAATAACCACTCTGATTTGCAGTATCTCGTGACTTCAAAAAAATTTCTTGAATCATTTATGTTTGCTGATTCATATATTCATATAAAATTAATATACATATTATTGGCAAGGTCGCGTGGGTGAAATAAGGTGACATTCAAACCGAAAGGATATCTCCAATATCACTTTACTCCATGCTCTGGAAATGAAAATGCGGTCAAAAAATGACGCAGTGGCTAAAAGCGACACGTCTGCGAATGAACGTTCGGGGAAGAGTTGAACTTGATTGAACGGACGCTTCGGGAGAGGCGAGTCAGTCAAGTCATCGACTGCAGGGCTCTTGAGATGAGGAAAAATTGTTTTATTTTAAATATGGCAATGGAAAAGTTATTTGACAGAATCCCAAAATCCTCGAAAGAACGAGAAAGAGAAAGAAGTGCCATCCAATGCAAAGAGGAGTAAGGGCCTGTTCACATAGGAGTCCGTTGCTTTGCGTTAGGAAAAGATGACGTTCAGACGAAAATAAACCAATCATAGGCATTAAAAATTTCATTCCTAATCGTTTGGAGGCCTATGATTGGTTTATTTTCGTCTCAACGTCATCTTTTCCTTAACGCAAAGCAACGGACTCCTATGTGAGCAGGCCCTTACACTAAGGTCTTGTTCACATTACTTTCGTAGCGCAGCGTTCCTCCGTTGGCTCCGACATTGTTGAGATAACCTGTGATGGGTTTGGCGTATCACGGGACCATCGCATTGGGCTCCGTTAATGTAAGAAGGTTACTGACGTTTCATCTTTATTTGGCGGCTGAGATGGAGTACTATTCTACTCATAGTCTTTCATAGTTCTATGGTCTTGGTCATAGGTCTTATCACTTTAGGACAGTGTTTCCCAAACTTTTTGCATCGTGGGACCCTCTACCTTTTTGGATCCATAGACCCCTTCTTCCCCTAAATGTAATGTAATATCGAATGAAGCAAATATTGTTTTAATACTCAAAGTTTACTGATTTAAGGGGATGGTGGACATCACAATGCAATTTTTGAAATTTTTACCTCAAAGATATGAAATTTTGCATATATATTCTTTAAAGTATAACTATATCTAACACCTTATAAAATTTTATAAGTATTTAAAACTTTATTTTATATTTTAAAAATTTTAATTTTTATTATGTTTTTTAAAATACTCTTTACGATCCAATTTTTAACTTCCTCCCTTAATTTTGCATTTATATTGCTTATAAATACATTTTAAACAGAGTTCTGTATTATTTTGTCCTTTCGTTGAACAGTTAATTTTTAGGAAATATTTTTATGCTTTTACTCTGAATTTTCGTGAAATTTTTGTACTTTCCTACACTTAAGTTAAACTTTGACAATGTTAATGATGTCGAAATATGAAATGGATTCATAACTTTAATTTAATGTATAAGAGGAGTCATTGTTATAAATTTTGTAAAATTTCGTCAAAAATTGTGACGCAGGGAGCATTTCAAAGACTTGCAAATCTGGAAATGTCTCATTGTGATAAAAAACCATTTAAAAGATTTTACGCCCTACATTTAAAATTTACCTTTCTAAAGCCACCAAATTTACTATTCATTACATATTTTAAATGCATTTTATTCCAATATTTACTTATTTTTAAAATATTAATACACCCCAAAAAAATTCCCAATTTTTTATTCCATTTTTCGTACTTTGAAAGTCCACCATCCCCTTAAACAAAAACTCATCAATAAATTCTTCATAAACACAAATAATAGTGATTACGAAAGCAAAAATATGAGGGTGGTGAATAAAAAATAAGTTGAAAAAACTGTAATGATAATAATGCTGCTGCTTCTTCGATTCCATGATCCTCTTGAAATTTGGCATCGTGTTCGGTTATTGAATTCGCATATCTGGTGTGGCGCATATCTGGTTACAAAGTATAATAGAATACGAATATCCTGTTTTGGTAAATCTAGATATTCCTCGAATGCATCTGACCAGAATATTGTTAACGAAACTGCCTTAAATTTCGCTTTCGAATTCACTGTTTGAACTCATTTCAATTCAATTTTCATAATCTGTGGGTATAAGCCCTTTTTGATTTTTTTCTTATACTGAAAATATTTTGCTGCGATCTGAGATACCAAAACATATAATCTCCACTCCATGCGCTGTGTGTACTTTACGACACATTATTTCGAGCCAGTGTATCTACTTACCGAGAGCAACAGCGTGTCTTGTTGGCGAATAAGATAAATTATGGCTTGGCCATCGGACCGTTTCATGGAACTCCTCAATTTTTGGGCGAAACGCACTTCAGAAAACTCTGCTTTAGGGAGACCCAAATAATAGCATATCTCCATCCCTTGGCTTAAAACACATCATAAAGCATTAGTCCGCAAACTGTGCGTAGAGACCCAGAGAGGGGTCACGGAAAGTTTAAATTTATATCACTAGGGGCTTTGCCCCTAGGCTCGCAACGCTTGCTCCTCTGTTATGGCTAATAGAAAGATACATAGGGGTGATTCTCGGGCAATGTAACAGCTTCCATCTATTTACTGTTGTCCCCCGTTTCATCACTGTTGAATTATCAGCTTTAAAATTCAATTAAAAATCGAAAATTTAAGATATAGACTTAAATTAGATAAATTGGGAGTTGGGACTTAAATTAGACTTAATTATAGACTTAAATTAGAAAATTATATATAAATGAGGTTTATATGAATAAGAAAGCTTTCAGCTTCCAGATGATGTAAATATTTTTTTGTAAAATAAAAACTCGAGGAGCATCGATATTACATCCACATAGGGGACGATATTTCTTAAAAAACTGTATTTCATTTTTTGATGGAAATATTAGTCTGTTTTAAAAATATTTTTAAACAAATAAGGTCTCGTTTGAAAGAGAAATGTCTGTAGGCTTAGATTATAAAAAGGGCTAAATTCTACGATCATTTTCTGGCGAGTTATCGTAATCTGAAGATGAAAAAGTCACTAATTCTTGAAAAGCTGTGTTTAATTTTTTGATGAAAATATTAGTCTGTTTTAAAATATTTTTAAACAAATGAGGTCTAGTTTGAAAGAGAAATATCTGTAGTCTTAAAATGTAAGAAGATCAAAATTCTACGATCATTGTTTGTCGAGTTATCGCAATCTGAAGATGAAAAAGTCAATATTTTCGCACAAAACATAAAATAATAGAAAAAACTTAAAGTCCGACGAAGATGAGACATGTCTCACTTTGGTCCCCCCATTTTTCTGCATCCATTGGTATCTCTTTCGACCCCATACCCCCAGCGGTTTCGGAGGAGATAGCTTGACAAGCTTTTGACAGCGGCAGCGGGAGTTACTTTTTTTTAGAATAGAGAAATAAAACTAAACTAAACTCATGACGCAACAGTCCGCTGTGGACCAAGTCCGGCGGTGCCCATCTCCGCTTTCTTGACCGTGGACTTGGGATGCCATACAGCATATATCTCAGTCAGGTGGCCAACCTGACGTGGGACCCCCACAGTTTAGTTGCCAAGCATGCTTGGTCCTCATTTTATCGACCCACTCGATGAAAGGCTGAGTCGACCTTGCCCAGTCGCAGGGTCGAAGGGTCGAACCCTGGACATGTGGTGTGGCAGCTTGAAGATTTTAAAGTTTATATCATACTGAATTATTTAATTAAAAAACATGTTTTGAACTTCTAAAATCACATATTTTTAATATTTTTATTTATAGATTTAATGTTGAAAAATTCAAAAAAATTATTTAAAAAAAGTCAAACAGTTCATCCGCATTTACCTATATGTGGGAGACTCAGTTTTCAAAAAGAGTAGCTAGAAAAATCATTCAACGATGATATGAGACTAGCATTCTCAAATATTTCACCCAATATTGGACAAATACTATCTGATGTCCAGGCAGGGCCCGAGTTAGAAAATTCTTGACTATAGGCACAAGTACCATTTTACAAAGAAGTGGCGATTTCAAGCGTAGAAGCCTAGAACATAGCAAATAACAAAAAGCAATACAACATATTAACTTTATCATTAAAACACCAATACAATGCAACCAGAAAAGCTTTTTAACCCCTTATATGCACGATGGCATACATATGATACATATAACTATACATATGATGAACCAATCAATCAAATTTGAAAGGATATATAAAAAAAATTGCTATTAAAAAAGGTAAAATTTAAAAAAAATTGAATTGGGATTTTTTTCTTTTAAAATAAAATTTCTTTGGGGGCCCCCAACATTCGGGGGCCCCTAGGCCCGGGCCTACCGGGCCTAATGGAAAATCAGGGCCTGGGTCCAGGCTCGCCACTCTCATTTCTTTTTCTCTAGTTTGCATTCATATAGACAAACGAAGTTTATAATTCTCAATGTTTTAATAGGAACCTTGTCAATTTGAAATCATAGTCTTTTTTAATTATCATTTTCGTTCATTTTTACCTCGATTGAAGTACAAATACTTATTAATTTTTGTCAATATCCACTTTTTGTCACACGAGATTTAGCAAAAATCCAAGTGCGACTTTTTTTCATCGTTATTATGGAAAAAGTAAATTTAAACCCAAAATTTCCTGTTCATTGATTTTTGAAACTGTCTCGAAATTTGCTTATTTCGTTTTTTATATCTTTTTGTTAACATTTTTCCTAGTTAAAAAAATAATTGTCGGTATTACTAATAAATTTCCATTGGGGTCACGGGATTTATTATTTGAAATAGAGGGGTCGCGGCCGAAAAAGGTTGCTCAACACTGCCATAGAGACTTCCAGAATCAGGTAATCCACAGCGCATATTTCCTCGATGTTTTTATTCAGTAATTTTAATGCCAGCATTGGAAAGCTATCATAAGCCGGCATTAATAAGTTTTGTATGGTAAAATCCAATTACTTGGTGCTAGAATGGTGAACATTTCGTTTCGTTGGCTACTTTTTTTTTCAGTTTTTTCCTCCTCTACTCTTATGAGAATTATATGGTAATAGGAATTATACGGTTAATAGGAGCCCACCTATTACCTGAACATGCTTGTTTAACGAAGCAGAATAACCTCAGAGCTCTTTACCTTCTTCTCTTTTCAATGATTCAGAAAAATGCACGCGTGTTTTGCTTTCAAAACTCAACGTCCTGCGCCATTTTCCCCACGTGTTCTCAATCAGGCAAAACAAAAATGCAGTTGCCTCTCGAATGTTGAACCTGTTGTCCGTACAGTACTAGGACATTGCGTTTGTTTGTGGTTTTTGCTATAACAGCACTCATTATTTCAACAGTTTTGGCATTTATTGATTTGATTTTCTTTTTCTTCTCTAGAAAACGTGGCCGCCATAACGACGGCGAACTGAAAGAGCTCAGGAAGAAAGAAAAAATCTTGCGAAAGCAGAAGACCATTGAAAAGTGAGTATTTTTTTAAATGCACTAGTTTTAATATGATTTTTGAGACTGATAATGCCCTACTGATTCTTCTTGCATATCTATACGATGGGTGTGCGAAAGACACAAGGGTACTTTTCCTTTAAGCGGGGCGCAAGTGTATAGTCGCCGAATATGGTTCCCATGTCACAGTTTTCGTGGTTTTTATTTATTAATTGTAATTCTTATGCATGATTAACGTGTGCGATTGAACAAAACGCTGACTAAATATGAAATTTGGGTTAATATGAAGAACATGATACGTTTGCCAACCTGTAGCGATATGGCGCCAATGTGACATTACAAATTGAAGAACACAATAGTGTTAATTAACACTACTCTTTCTGCCAAACCCACAAAACAAGCCAAATATTTTGCGCAAAAAATGGTTTGGCAAGAAACCGTATCATGTTCTTCAAATTTACAGAAATTTATTCTTTATTAAGTAAATAATTAGCTAGGAGAGGCCAAAAATCTTTAATGTTCTTCAAAATTTCTTGAAACGGATCCTCCTTTTGTTACCGCTGCAGAAATTCAGTTAGGTGCGATTGCAAAAGTTGGCGTGCGTTCCTAGATGTTTATTATTTCGCCATTTCGCGTTTCCCCACAATCTCTCAATCTTTCAGGGGTGTGCGCCGGTTTCCGGTTCTGCAAAACTGAATTTATGATTGACCTTAAAATGTTGGAATCCATCTATTTCTAATTTTGTGGCGCAGTACTCTTTCCACGAATTCGAATATATGACGGATCCTTCATTTATGTTGTTGGGAATTACATCAGAATAGGGTGCCCCTTGGCGCCCTTCTTGGCGCGATTGCGATATATACATGCATTCATACATAATGCATACATAGAAACATACATATATACATACATACATTTATACATACATACAAACATACATATATACATACATACATACATATATACATACATACAAACATTGGCACTTTATCGCCAATTTGGCGGAGGCACCCTATTCTGTAGTGAAACCGTTGTGGTAAATTGCTCCCATTATTACCAACATTAAACGGTTAGGTACTTTTACCAGAAACCATTCATTTGTTTTTCTATAAGTACCACCAAATATCCACTAAGACACGTCCAGCTTGGTCTTCTCGTCTAGTGAACAACCTTTCGTCCACCTCAACGATCATATTTGGATCACCTAATTTTTTTATGCTCGCGTTTCTCTGATGAGGAAGTGCATACTTCTCTCTTGTAGTTGTTCCAGTTTACAACTGCGTTGTAGTTCGTTTCGAGCTGTTTTTAACACCATTTAATGGAAGCCATTTTTTCGCGCCAGGAAAAAATGAACCTGAGAGCACTAAGAAAATGTAATCGAGATGTTTTAAACCATGTTCCGCAACGAATACCTCTTTTGCAGCGACATGAAGATATGTAGCATCGCCATTTAATTACATCATTAAAACTTCAGTTTCATTTGATGGTTATTGTCACAAGTCTTAATTAATGGCAAAATCCCCCTTTTCTTGAAAACAAATTACAGCTTCTTCTTCGAATACAGATAGGTCCCAAATTTTCATGATTAAAACTTAAATTTCGTCGACGTTTCGTGTGTAATAGTGCTACAACGTTTCTCCAAAATTTAGCATATCTATTACCGGCACTTTTCTGTTATTCAGGCGCATTTAGCGCAAGTATAGCCATTGGCAAGGATAAAAAGTCGCCAATCGGGCAACCCTATGAAAGCAGCAAATGGATATGTTAAATTTATAGATACGGTAAATAATAGCAAGAGGATCATTTTGAAGTCATTTCATAAGATTTTTTGATTTTTTGGCCTCCTAACTAAATATTAATTTGATGAATAAATTTCATATTTATTTATATATTTTGTTCATTTACGCACGTTAATCAAGAGAGTTCCAGTTAATAGACAAGAAAAAAAATAACATTTGAACCATATTTGGCGATTTATCACTTGCGTTTAAGGGAAGAGTTCTCTATTATCTATTCAGCCGTATTCATAGGGTTGCCAGGGACCCGTGTTTCATTCTCGCCAATGGCGATACTTGTTAGAACAAACGGCAAATGCGCCTCGCTAAAGGAAAAGTACCGACATGAGTAGGGTTTTGGCGCAGTGTACGCAGTGTTGGATTTTTTAAGCTAATATTGGCATATTTTCGGTGTTTACATTTTTTTTTTCGCCAATGTGTATTAACATCGTAGGTACATTTTTATGAACATGGTATCCCCAGAGGGCTTCATCCACGGATATTTCTCATGAGGTTATAAAACCATAAAAATACCAAAAAATATATTTTAAAACATAATGCAATACCAAATTTCAAACAGACACACAATTTTAGAACACTGGAGCAGATTTATAAAACACTTGAAAAGGGCCCAAATTTCAATTGTAACATCATAAAAATACCAAAAAATATCTAAAAATAAAATGACACAAACGTTTAAATAAACACACTAAAACTTAGAACAGTTCCCACAATGTAATTTCATCTTCTATAAATACCGAAAAAATACTAACATCCAGAAAAACAATAATAACGAAGAAAGGTTGCCCGCAGTGTTACCAGTTAGAAATATTTATCGCGCCACCACAACGCGCCAAATCACAAAAATATACAAGATGGTGGAAGGTGCCCCAAAACTGTACTCTCCCTTTGCGAAATTAAAACCTGCCTTGATTGGTATAATACCTATGTATGTAGCTTAGGAATATATAGTAGAAATCTATAGCTGAAGCAAGGGATTAGTGCTATGTTAACTGTAGATGTGGAAATATGTCCTAAAATTTCCAAACATTTGCTATCAATTCTATTTTCTCGTCCATATATTCCGTTGCGGTAGTACCTGCCATCCTTAAAAAAAGGCTTACGTAAGACTTGCGGTACTTACGTGTTAACGCCACCGCAGCTGAAGTTGCGCTAATGCGCCAATATATATATATATATATATATATATATATATATATATAAGTGTTTTGATTTTAAATAAAGTGTTTCATTTTATGATTTGTCGCAAAAATTTTAGGTGTAGATTGGCAGCACTTAAAATCCGCCAAATCTGTAGCTGCGGTGGCGTTAATACGTAAGTACCAAATAAACTACTTGGGATCTACCTCCACAGGAACAAATCGAATTCTCGCCAAATTTTCCACCGAATTTCCCAGTTGTAACGATAGGCAACTAGGCAATAAATCACGAGATCGTCATTGTTGTTGATACGTATTGGCTTAGAGTAACTTAGCTAATAGCACGAGGAATTGCCATCATACTAACTTAGGTATTTGCAGCAAGGGAGTAATCGGATTAACTTACGTAATAACACATTAATAATTAGAAGATAAAAAGAACTTTTTATGTACCATGTTTTTAAATTTTATGTTGAATCATACAAACTTGACAATTCTATGTATTAATAAATACCTTTTAAAATTTTTTGATGAATTATCCCTTAAACTTGAAAGAAAATGAAGTTGAATGGAAGTTAACTTGCGTTTAACTTTTCGTTCCCGTCCCGGCCGATAGGCTGCACCAGTCTACAAAACAAAATTAACTGAAAAAGAATTCAATGCTGCTTAAAGATGGCTAAAAGTATTAAAATTATGCATTGTCATCGTGTTCTGAGCTATTCTAAAAGTTTCAAATGTTTAGCTAGTCGGGAAGTTAGTTAAAAATCGATTGCAAGATTTGTACCGGACAAACAAACACACACACACACACACACACACACACAAACAAAAAGCAAGAAAGCGAGTTAATAAAAACGTGGTAATAAAGGTTAAAGTTTACGGCGTCATAAAGGCTCATAGTTGATATTATATGTTTTCGCCTTCCGGTACATTTTTCTATCTCAACGAGTTACGCTAATCCTTTTTCTACACCTTCACTGTCATGTTTTTGAGCCAGGACATCGTGTAACAGGGATGACCAGCCTTCGCTGGAGCACGTAAACGAAAAATATGCCATAATGGTACGTATTATCCAGTCGATTCAAAACTGGCGCCAAACGGTATGATTGATGGCCTATAATTGTTCAATAGAGCTAAACATTAATGAGAATATTTTAAGAACAACTATCCTCAATCCACAAACAGTACTGTAGGGGTCGGATACAACCCAACGATGTATTTTTCCCTCCAATACTCTCCACTCTCATTGCAAGTGATCGTGTTCACAAGGATCCCTACCAAATAGACGTACTAGACCACCCTACTAGATATAAGAATAACTGAATACGAGTGTCTTTGTTCAAAAACATTATCCATGGTCACTAGTCATCTCTCTATTCTAAAAAGAAAGTAACTCCCGCTGCCGCTGTCAAAATCTTGTCACGCTATCTCCTCCGAAACCGCTGGGGGTATGCGGTCGAGAGAGATACCAATGGATGCAGAAAAATGGGGGGGGGGGGAACCAAAGTAAGACATATCTTATCTTCGTCGGACTTTAAGTTTTTTTTAACTTTATGTTTTGTGGGAAAATATTGACTTTTTCATCTTCAGATTACGATAACTCTCCAAAAAATGATTGTAGAATTTTTATCTTTTTACAGTCTAAGTCTACAGACATTTCTATTTCAAACTAAACCTTATTTGTTTAAAAATATTTTAAAACAGACTAATATTTTCATCAAAAAATGAAACACAGTTTTTCAAGAAATATCGTCCCCTATGTGGATGTAATATCGATGCTCCTCGAGTTTTTATCTTACAAAGAAAATGTTTACATCATCTGGAAGCTGAAAGCTTTCTCATTCGTATAAACCTCATTTCAAGTCTCTATCTTAAAGTTTCGATTTTTAATTGAATTTTAAAGCTGATAATTCAACAGCGATGAAACGCCTTTCGCATTAAGGGTGACAACAGTAAATGGATGGAAGTTGTTAAATTGCCTGAGAATCACCCCTATGTATCTCACTATTGGCCATAACATAGGAGCGAGTGTAGCAAGCCTAGGAACGAAGCCCCTGGTTTTTTAAAATGTATTTTCCATTTTTTAATTCTTTACTTCGATTTTTAAGGCCAAAATGTCAGTATATATTATTTTTTACATTTTTGAGTTATCGGAAAGTTCGTTTCACTAACTTCTAAAACTAGGTAGACTAAATTACATATTAGACCTAATATATAATTTAGTCTACCATGCATTTACAACATTCTATGTAAATTCCGAAGAGATTTTCTTTGTTTAGCAAAATTACAATTCGTTGGTCATTTTTTTCTACAAAAAGGGTTTTATTTCATGTAAAATGTTATCAATAAATGTTATCATACAACAAAAATGCTTATTGCGTACTTATCTACCCAAAACCTCATCAAAAAAGAGACCGGGACCTATCCGACCTGACCGTACCATTTATTTCGTCTCAAACCACTGTACCGTTTGAGGGTTAAGTTTTTTTTTAGGAAGTGGATCATCGAATAATTGACTGCAATACACCAATATCGAATAACTTTGTTTCGCTTTATGTAGAGAATAATAAAATAATAATTTAACTTATAAAAAATACTTTAATAATTTTCATGTTAATTTTATTTTCTATCATTATTCCAGCTGGTATTTAAATATCTGATAGTGTCTAGTTTAAAAGTCAGATTTTAAAGATCGCATTTATTGACTCTATATTTTAAAAGTCAATTTTTATTCGTATTTAGTTTCAGTCTATCATTTATTCATAGATTATGAACAAACAAAAAGCATGGCAAAAGCAAATAATAGCGCCCTTTACACGTACGTTCTTTCGCCAGTGCTTGGATCGTACAGGATTGCATGCACGCTCCAAGCACTCGCAAAAGAGCGCCCTAGCACCCTTTACACGTACACTCTTGGAGTGCTTGGAGCGTACGGAATTGCGCGCGGGAAAACTTGCAGTACCCTCCCAAAGCAGGTTTCCCTTCCTCTCCGACACCTTCACACGTGCTCTCAATCGAGCGGGATCGTGGTTTCACGCGGGAAAAACGTACGTGTAGAGGGCTCTAATGTCGAACATAAAAGTCAACCACTGGCAAGTTCATAGTCACTCACATGATTCCCACATGATGTTCACAAAATCCTTCTTTTATATACGCCTAAAAGCGCCCTCTGTAGGATGAAAATAAGATGGGCAGTACCGCAGTGAATATACAAATACGGAACAGCCGACAATAAACTTTGCCTAAATTTTCAATGCGTCATGAAAAACTCCGTGTTTTTTCAATATCGGACGCATTCTTGGCTCTAAATCATACTGTTTGGCGACAGTTTTGGGTCGACGGGATAAAACGTAAGTACCGTTACGGTAAATAAACATGCCGAACTAAATACATCAGTCCATTTAGATCTGAAATTACATTTTAAGTAGCTGGTAGCTAAAGATAACAATTCACATGCGTATGGACCAAGAATTTCTATGACTGGCATAGATACTTTTTAGAAACGAATGAAAATTTTATTAACTCCACTATTTCCTTCTGGAAATATTTGCTACTTACATCTTTGGAATTTTACTTCATGTCGATTTCAATAGTTTTCATATCATTTCTAAACTCGACAAGATTTTATTTCTCTACAGAACCGGATTGGAAACCTATAAATTGCATTTCAAGATTTACCGAATTCAACTTTGTCAATTATCGAACGGCTTTTATCTACAGCTTAAAGCCAATTTCGATCGGCTTCAATTATTCATGCCATTCGCAGAGCTTCAGACTCTAGCTTCAAAGATTAGCGTTGAGACATTCGGCCGTGTTCGAGGAATATTCTAGGAATGTGTTCAATGGATGATCCTTAGGAATGGGCTGACGATGAATTGTGAGACAAGACGAGGAGCTAAGATCGTTGCCTCGGCCTCCTACAGTTTTTGAACCGTGTGCGCTGTTGTCCCCGCAGTTGTAGCGGTCAGTGAGAACAATCAGAAAATTTACTTCCTGTCGTGGGATGATTGATGCTATTTATTTAAACTGTTCTACATAGAGTGTTTTCGCGATTACTGGTTCGTGCTTTCCTAGGCTGTTTTACTTTGAATTGTGTAAGTTGAGTTTAATATTGATGAAAATCAATTGCAGTCATTCAAAAAAATTGAGAATAAAGAAGCTTTAATTTCATGTCAATAACGCCTTTTATTTTCTTGAAGTAGTAATCATTACGCCGTACAATAAATAGTCAAGCCAATCATGGCAAAAGTGTCGAACAGGATACTAAAGCAAGTTGTTTTAAGTGGAAATTCTATTTCCTTCTTGGTGTGTTCGATGCTTTCTTGGAAAGCTTTCGAATCGGAACGTAACGAATCTTTTTGTTCTTCGTTGTTTTTGCAGATATATGGTCGACTGCATTTGCTGCGAGGAAGAAGTGGAGGAGGTGTTCTCACTCATGCCGCGCACCGCGTCGGTTCTGCTGGACGCACTGCACTGGTTCCGAGTATTGCGGGCCACTCTGCGCATGCAGTGGCGCCAGCTCTTGCATGACGAGGATGCGGACATGTCGAATGCCTCTGCTTACCTCATCAGGATCAACGAGGATGGCCTCATCTTCAAGTCCCTCACCAGGATGTCAAAGTACTACGTCAGGGAGTGGCTTAAGAGGGCCAATTTTGCTACCATCGAGCTCTACCTCTACCGATATAAGATGTAAGTCGTTAAATTGATCACTATTGAAACAGAGTTTGAATATTAAAAAAAGATGACCTTCGACGCATGTCAATGTGTCTTTGTTCTCACCCTAGGAAAAGAAAAAAAACTCTCTGAAGTAGTTTGTCGAACCATTTCGTTTCTCTTATTTTTGTCTTCGAAAACTTATTCACGTTCGACAGAACTTTAAAAGATAACGGAAAAAGCAGCCACTAAGAGTAATAGTCGTGAAATTCGTTTCCATAATCTCTTTCAACCGCAGACATGAGAACGACAGTCAAAGTTTAAATGATTCCAAAAGTCGCAAACCACGCGACTAGTTTAACCTGTATGCATCTACATCTGAGTATTTTAAAATCCTACGGTCAGTCTTTCTCTAACTTTTCCAGAAACGGTTTCCATGATGTTTCATAATATTTTGTGTACGGAGAAATATCAGAGTACATTAAGGTCAAATAAATAATGGACCCATTGTGATTTTAGTAGTTAGAACGTTTTCAAGAGGTTGCGAGATAAAAATTTTATTCGAAATTAGATAATTCAATATTTCCCAGGGGGACGGAGCATATAATTAGTAGTTAGCATGTATCGTATGCCACCTAAGTTAGTCCTAAATGCGGTGAGTTAAGAGAACAAGGGATCTTCAATCTCTATCTTCTTTAATGTTCAAAATTTTACTCTATATACCCCATGAACATAATTAATATTCTTTTCTATTGCATTGAAGATACTTAGATTTCCCAAATTAGTATTTTGTGGAGGAATAGGACCTTCTTATCAAAAAATTCTTAAAAAACAATAGAATTTTTCAAAAGGCTCCATTCGTATTCATTTTCTTCTGATATCTTTCAAATTTCTCAGAATTGTTATGTGAAGTGTTTGTCACAAAATTGTGCATTATTCTTTGAAATCACAAATATTTTTCAAATTTACAGATCATAAAATAAAGTAAAAACATAAGAAAATAACAGACAGAATAGAAAAAAAAAATATTTAAGGCGTTAAATTCACATAAAAAAATTAAATGCACATTTATATTTATATACATATGGTAAACATATAATACAAAATTCAAGAATTTTAATTGATATAATGCGCATAGTGCATTTTGAAAAAGTTAGCACTCTTGAAATTTTTTTTGAAAAACGGGCATGATTCTTCCAAAAATTCCTTATTTTCAATTCGAAGGATTTTCAATGTAGTAAAATAGAAAATTAATTATTCTCATTTTATATATGGAGTTAAAAATTTAAAATTAAAATACTTCGAATTTGAAGGTCCCTTGTCCCCTTAAATATAATATTCGATCGCGAATAAAAACGTCATCATTTATGACTTCGTTCATGACGCGTCTTCATTGGTTACTTTGAATATTATCCCTTCTACAATGCCCCTTTATTGTCTAGTTTTATCATTCAAATCACTGTCACGATCTTTTATTTTTTCGATCAACTTCCTTGAAGGAACATCTTAAGGAATTTTATAAAACCCGTCTGATAAACTGCGACAGTATTTTACGACGTTTATAACAGTCGTGTTCATTTATTAGTTCTAGGCAGCAGCGCTTGAGCATAGGCAACGCATTCTTCTTCCAATCATGCGTATGATGCATAGACATCATTTACTGAAATATATATATTGCCCACATTTTGATTTTCTCCATTCCAAAAAGAAGTTTTGCAAAGCGCACGAGTATAATTTTGTAGGAAGTCATGTGTTAATCATGCTCTAAAAACTAATATGTCGTCTTTGACGGGACGAGAGTTAGGAGGAGATGGTTGTTTGGGGACTCAACGGTCATCGTTCTCAACACGAGGGCCAAACCGGCCTGCACCATTGGATTAAAGTCGATTCCAAAGGGCTACAAATGTCCCATGTTCACCGCGGAATATTTCGCTTTGTGAGAAATGCTGGGTTATTTCTCAACAGCAAGTAGAGAAAAAATACTGGGGTCTTTGAAATTTTATTATCATAGAAGAAGAATTTCAATAACTCATGACATTAAAAAATTATTTTCAATATTTTTCTCATTTTAGGTTGTCCTTGTCGCAGAAATTGAAGAACTTCTTTCTCGGCGGCCGCAAGCTTCCTCCCGCTTAAACGGAGTTGGACGTCATCTCTCACCGAACTTGACGAACTATAACTCGACTACGACTAAAGAGTGCGTACCTACCATCTTTATCGCACTCGTGACTCGATTCAAGTGACTGTACTCTCCCGACTGTGACTCTTTTACCCTACTAGGACTGTTCATAACTTTCTCATGGAATTGACTTAAACTAGTCTCTCCTCTGGATTCATACAACCATCAACCACTCCACAACCCCATCATCAGCACACCATCATCCATCGAATTGCACCCTTCTGCAGCCAGGCACGAAGCCACCGAGCTACGTCACCAACAACATCGGAGGCGTAAGGCGGTGGTGAACAAATGATGAGGAGCTAGATCGGTAATCCGCCTCCAAGTGGTGCTCCTCGGGAAACGTTCTCACCTCTGACGGACAGGACGGCCAAAGGATTACATGAGACGTCCTGCGAATGACTTGGCGAGACTTTTGCAAAGTTTCATAGGGCGTGCGTCGCCTACCATCGAGCCAGAACACATTTTGAGGCAAGCAGAAACTTATTTTGCAGCATTCTGAAAGTGGAAGTACGTGACGTTGTGATCCATCTATATCCTGATGAATATTGTTGCGAATTTCACTGAATGTTTGTATTTTCGTTTAATGAAAATCTTTGTCATCTGGAACTTTATAAAAACCGGAGTGATAATATTTTTCTATATATTTCAATAGGAACATTTAGTGTTTACTTGTGAACTTTAACATTTTTTAATTATTTAAAATATTATTTTTGGTAAAAATATTTGAAATGTAATAATTACTTATTTCGATTTCATTAACAATTTTCATAAAATAAAAATAACATGTTCTTGATTTAATTTTGAAAGTTTCTTGTGCATTTATTTTCTGTTCTTAGGTGATAACGTGTGTAGATGACTCTTTATGACATTGTTAACTGTTGCAACGTGCCATTTCCTTTGTAGTTGCGCTATTTACAGTATAAATGTTCTTGTAATAAAAAATTCTTTTTTTCAGTACTTGCGTACAGTTAGAGCATATCAGTAATACCTTCTCATATGATGGACCAATGAACGTTGTATTTTCTAGCCAAACAAATAAAGTCTTTATGTACCATTCATAAAATTAGTGAATAAAATATGATTAAAAATTATCGAATTATTCTTTGTTTCCCTTCATATTAATGTCTCAGTGTGTCCTAAGTACTGTCTACAACAATGAAAATTTCGTACAACCAATATAGGTAACGAAACAGCATTATGACCAACTACCCAGTGCATAGTTAGAGCAGCAGTTATCTGCAGTATTGAGACCAAAAACTGTCAATACTGCTTGGAGTTTTTTTAGCATGAACTGTATGGGATGTTGGTAGGTAGCTCCACGCAGTGGCGCACCCAGGATTTTTTCTTGGGGGGGGGGGCGAGATGAACAGATAAAAATATTTATAATGCAAAATCAATATTCATAATGCAATTTCTATTTTTTTTGGGGGGGGGTCGAGGACCCCTTGCCCCTCCCCGGAAGCGCCACTGGCTCCACGAATATGAGATCATATCCAATGAACTACACTTTTGAGTTCTCTAATACACTGAAACCTTTCTAAGGCGTCCAGTCAGGGTTCCGAAGGAAAAAGGCCGTTTTTAGGGGTGGCCGTCGAATAGGTATGCGTGTCTCTATGGCGACCAGTAATGGTTCCGAAAAATAAAGGCCGTTTTGAGGGGTTTCACTGAGAAGTTTCGCTGTATTTGATGGTTTTTTTATCCAGCTGCCCGATGCCCCTTTCGACCACATTCACAAATGCTCAATTAGTTTGGGATTTTGGTGCCAAGATAGCAAGGTGAGGTCTACGACATGCTATTCATGACCATATTTTGCATTGAATTTAGACTGAAAGGTACATTTTCTTAATAAATCCTCAATAATCGGGAGATCAATTGTCTTAATCTCGTAATAAATGTCGTTCGACAGCGATCGCCAGAGCAGCGGAGCTAGAATGCAACTTAAATATCATATTTTCTACATAGAAACTATCTGGAGAACTGAGTGGTAATAGCGCTGCATTAGGCGATGAAGGTTGCGGGATAAGATCCAGCGGCTCCGTACGTTTTTGAAAATTTTTGAAGTCCAGTTTGAAATATAAATGCAGGTATTCTTAACCATTTATTCCTTGAAATAGTCAGCATTGTTGCTAGAAAAAAAAATATGACGTATCTGCGCTGATAGGGGGCCATTAATTATACTTTAATTCCCCTAGTCTGCGGATGAATTTAGATTGATGCCTTTCCTTCACGATGGACGGAGTAAAGTGGTTTGTTTATGTATTAAAAAAAGAAGCATTCCTCGACAAAACCTTTATACCAGAAGCAGATTATTTTACAATATCATGCTCTTCCTTTAATGTCAGAGTTCCGGTGACATGAAATATCATTCGCATAATTTCGTTCGGCCCCCAAAATAATATTTCTTTACCCAATTTGTTCTCAAATTTAGTCTATGAAGGAAAAAGATCAAAGAAATATCACTATAGTACGATCTAATTCTCGTCGAAGAACTCTCTAAGAAATATAAATTTTCTACGGTAATTGACTTTTTTAAAATTTTCTATCGGGGGTTCGAACTACTTCCGATGCTTCATAGCTTTTTAATTCCGAGAATAGTGTTCGAAAAAACCGAGCATCTTTGTGAAGAATACTTTTTAAAGTAAAACACATCCCTATCTCTGTTATATATTTATCATATATAATTATAACACACACAAATATCCATTTTTATCGAATTTACACTGAAAGATATATTTTATCACGGATCTTTAAAAAACTGTGTTGTGATAGAGTTAAAATAAAAAATTAAAATCTAATTACCATGTTTTTATTAACTCGCTTTCTTGTTTGTTTGTGTGTTTGTCCAGTACAAATCTTGCAATCGATTTTTAACTAACTTCCCAACTAGCCAGACATTGAAACTTTTAGAATAGCCGAGAACACGATGACAATGCATTCTTTTAATACTTTTAGCCGAAACAATCCGCTAGGTGGCGCTTCGATCGAATTCAATGCTTAGACTTTTGCGTAACGGCGTTTGATGATTTAGTTTGTTTACAAAAATATTGTGCGATAAATTGAAAAGAATTATAAAAATTAAAGTTTATAAAGTCTGTGGATAGTGGAAACGACTAAAAAGTGATTAAAATTTAATAAAAGAAAGCGAAAAAGAATAATTAAGTGAAGGTTTTTTTCAATTAAGGGAGAATTGTCAAGTTTATATGATTCAACAGAAAATTTAAAAACGTGGTGTATAAAAAGTTATTTTTATCTTGTTATTATTTTATGACTAAGCCTTAAAAAGTATTTGTTTATGCATCTATTAGCGGTATTTTGTTGTGGCACTTACCATTATGCGAATAGTAACATAGTTATTTTATTTCTTAAATTATGAAAATTTATTACATTTTCACTTAAAGAATTATCACACAAATTTTGCTAAAAATGCTTTATTAAAGAGTTTGATTCAATTTTGAAAAAAAAAAGAGAAAAATGTAAATGTCATGCATGTACTCTCTAAGATAGAGGGTTTCTTCAGCACGTGTATCCTTTCAGTTTCCCTCCCTTGAATCCCGGCCATCCTTGAATTTTCTTGTACAGCTCCGCACCAGGGCAGGCGGTGCATGTTGCGTCCTTGTGACCGTGGATCTCACGATTTTTAGTAAGGTGACCCTGGAGGAGAAAGTAATTGGTAAATTATTCCGCCTGGTGTTTAACACTCTAAAAGAAAGTAAGGCGTATTCAGAGGTTGGAGTAAAATAAACTGAAAGTTAAAAAAAAATAAGCTCCATAAAAATCCTGTCGACTTCTTCCATTTCGTTCTGAACCAGAGGTTCTCAAACTGTAATACTTGGGCATCTGATAATGGGCTAATTTTAACACCACCATTGACTCAAGAATGTCGGGTGGCAGGAAGTTATCTTCTTTAAATGACTCATTGAACTTCCCTGTGCATTATTCGAACAATTCACAACAATTGGTGTTCTATTTGTAACCTCTTTCTTCTATGTGGAGGGAGAGGGGTTGATTCGCGTCTAATTAGCTCATTGATAAGGGAGTTCAGAATTAAATAAGCTCTTAACTTTTGAGGATTTATTAATGTAGACATACCCTGACATATGTATTTTTAAAATGGTTAGACTGGATAAATCAAGTAATCACAGCTAGGGAAATAAATTGTTTCTTTATCCCTAGATCAAAATCGAGAAATCCACGAGGCTTACTATTACGTTTTAGTGGAAACGAGAATTAGCCCTAAATTAGAGTCATATAATTCTTGAAATAAAATCAGTGAACAATCAACGGTACCAAAAGAACGTGCATCATTGTGTTTTAAAAATTAATTCACCACCATTTCCTAATTACGACTCACGCGTGTACCAATATATTGATTTTATTTATTTAAAGGTTTGGTTTTATTTTTTTCGGAAAAAAGCGAGTGGGGATTTATTTTACTTGAGCTTTTTAGGGTTCCGGGGTTGCCTTTAATCGGTCGGCAGATCTGTACTGCTCCCATAACCATACTAATTGAAGGAATAGGCAGACTCTCGACTGCGTATACAGGAATTACTGCAGTGACTAGTTTTCAGTTCAATCATAGTTGATGCCATACTGGTGGGAAACTTATAGTTTTGTGATTACTTGAGCTGCATGCTTTTATTCCAAACTACGTTGTGCCACATTAATGGCAGACAGTTAGGAAGTTTGATGCAACGTCACTTTTAGCAAACATTTGAAAACCGAAGATTCGGAAATGGATAGCCTCCGTTTTACACTTAAAGCTCTGTTTTCTCGCAAATGGCGCAATTCTTCAGACAAGCGTTTCGATGCTGTTTACAACGAGCGTTTTGCACTTCGATTTTGCAAGAGCTGTGATATACTATATGGAACCGCCAAATACCCTGTTATCACAGTTTGTATTGCTCATCTTTTGTAATTCGATCTAGTGACATCTGCCTAAGGATATATTTTTTTCCTTTTTTCCTAGAATCAGTCATGTAGTCAGAGAAAAACTTTGCGAATGGAAACTCGCAGCACCTTCCTTGTTAAATACCATTGGGATAACGCATGAAAAACTCGAATTTCGGTTAGTGTAACGAGTACTTTTCTCTCCCCTCTGAGTAAGTCCTTGTTGGAATTACCGTTCCGAAACATGAGACGATAGCGGAAAAATCGGGACGAATCGGAACACCAACTGTATATTGAAAACTATGCATTTTAACTGAAATATTCTCCAGTTCACCATCGGCGTTTCTGACATTCTCATAACAATCCTTACAACTTACTTCCTGATAGGGCCCGAGGTTGCCCAATGGTAGCGCTTTAGGCCTGGAATTTGATGGGGTGCCCATTTCGAATACCGAAGAACGCATTTCAATACCGTAGTGCTTAGGCCTGATAGGGGCACGTTTAATTCGTAGACCAGAAAGTTCATTTGTGAGGTCAGAGAGAGTGGTCGGAGGTACGATCCCCCCTGTCGGTCAAAAGGGAGGTAGTACCAGAGGTGAGATATTGGTTCATGCTATGATGAGCGAAATGGCACGGGACTTGCGTAAGCCAGGAGATTTGGTCTTGTCCTAGGATTCTGACCTATCGACTGCAGCCTTGCTAGGTTAGCTGGGCCCTCCCTGAGATGGTCCAACCCTAGAGGTCACGGTCCTCGTCATTGGGGTGGTGCCCTTTGGCGAATACAGGACATGCCGGCTCATGAAGGTCCCGCAGGGTGGGTTGCACAACAACGATGAGGTTTTAACCATGTTGCTGGTTCTGCGCCCAGGGTTGCGACTGTTCCCTCTCAAAATTGACCATTCCCAATTTAGGCCAGGTCGTCTCCTATCCGGGATTTGCAACGATGCCGTCTTCTGTTATTCTTAATTTTTTATTACTCTTAGTCAGTGCCAGCTCTGCTATTACTTAATTCTGTTCCTTGTCTTCGCGTTTTCGCTCACAGCCACTAACGTTGTGTCGTCGTTTCGTTTGGTCCTTCGTATTTTCTTTACCACCTTCTTTGTCCTCTACATTCTTGTTGGTTGGTGGTTTCGAGTGTCCTCCGGCAGAGCCTACTTGTATTCCAAATTAATAGTTAACTTTTCTTCTGGCATATCCGTCTGTTCTGCTCGGAGCCCGACTGTGCGGATTCCTTTGTGCTGTGTGTTCCGGGGACTGTGTGTGTGGGACCTTGTCTGGGTCGTGCCTGGAGTGGTTGCCCTCTGCGGGTCTATCCGCACCATCGGGATTTACCCAGTGGGGCTTCTGCCAGGTCGGGCCCGATGTGTGCTTTTTGGGAGATATTGGTTCACCTATACGATGCCTCTATTTGAAGCGGAACGATTCTCGCGGCTAAATTGCGAACTTGACAAGAGCCCGCTTTGGCAAACAACAACGTACTTCCCGAAATGCCCACTCACCTTCTCGACTCCGCAGTCGATGAGGCCTTTGGCAGCATTCAACATGACGCTGGTGGGAAGTTCCTTTTCGAAATTGCCCATGAACGCAATGCCCAAGGATTTGGAGTTGTAGTTGGTGGTGTGGGCACCCAATCTCTTCCAGCCCCTGCCCTCGTAGATGCGGCCGCCACCGCCCACCAGGAAACTGAACCCGATGTCATCATAATCTGAAAAGAATTAAAATAAAAAGGAGATCATATTTAGTAAACCCAAATCTCAGCCATTATATACATATTTGTCCCTATATGCTGACAGCCCTCATGTTGCACATCGTCGACAACAATCCTACATTGCGTTCTCTTCATAAAAAATGTGGCTTAATTTTAAGTTTTAGTAATTAATAAGGACCGCTTATGGTTCTGTTGATTCTGGTCACTTGTCTTAGCATACTTTCCATCCAGTTAAGGTCATAGGCGAAGCGTGCTTCCAATTTTTTTTTGGAGGGGGGGGGGCACGAATTGAATTCAGTCAGGGCCCTCCTCAGTGCATTGACTGCCGGACGGTCCTTAAAATATGAAATATTATGATTTTTTAATATTGAATAGCAAAAAAAATTGAAGTTTCAGCAGTATTCAAAAGTTATACAGTGAGAAAAATAAATATAATATAAATAAAATGAGAAAAAATATAGCATAGAATTTTTGTTATGGATCATATTATTGTTAAAAACTATGTTAAGGCTAAAAACATAATTGGAATCTTCTGTTTCAGTTTGTAAAAGCGGGAAAATACCAACTTTCTTAAAAGTCTTCTACAATTTTCCAATTTTAACAGAACTTCTATTAACGTTTTAATTTAATTCAAGTGCCCTCCCCCCCAACGACTGTGTTTAAGGCAGATTTCAGAGATATTGCTTTTCACTGCACATCAGTCACCACAGATAATATGCAGCAGGGCTGTTGTGTCTCAAATCGTAGCCATTTTATAGCTCGGATTCAGATCTGAATTCTGGGAAGTCAAATTTAGAATACCAGGCTCATTAGTGACAAATAGCTATTGCAGATAATTATGTGTAAGGCGGGTAGCTTCATAATATTGAAAAGACAACGATCAGTTTGGCTCTGTTGAAATGAAGGAAATGTTTCACAATCAAAATAGTGCTTCGGGATAGAACAACCGAATGCTCGAGCTCCTACTAGGACAAACAGTAGAAGATTATGACAAAATTACAGTTGCATTCGAAACCTTAAACTACGCAGTCATTTATAAACATGTCCGTGTCGGAAGACTAAGGGCCTGTTCACATAGGAGTCCGTTGCGTTGCGTTAAGGAAAAGATAACGTTTAGACGAAAATAAACCAATCATAGGCGTTAAAAATTTCATTGCTAATCGTTTGGAGGCCTATGATTGGTTTATTTTCGTCTCAACGTCATCTTTTCCTTAACGCTACGCAACGGACTCCTATGTGAACAGGCCCTAACACATCCCTGTGGTCGCAACTAGTGAGTGCAACGATTCCCTCTCAAAAGCCCTTTCATATTCATGATTCTCTGGGGATAACCATGGTAACTTACTGTCTGGGGCATAATTAGTATTTTTGCGTTCCTTTATAGAGGCGCCCTGAGACATCCGCTTGTAAATCTCCCTGACTGATCTAGTCGAGCTGGGTATTAATATATCTAAATTTATTGATCTATATATATAAAACGCGTAGGTATGCGGCACAAAAATCGGCGATATTTCTACACTCCGAATGGCAACGACTGCAACTACCAGATGTAAACATTAGAGGCCAACCTCGTGTGTGTAGTGGTTGGACGATAGCACGTAATTTGGTACAATTTAATTGCTGTATTTTACACGTGAATAATTTTAATTTATCCACGATATAATTTACTCTTTTGTTCCATCTGTTTTAATAAATGTAGGTAAGAGGACAAACTTTTGACAAAATATGTTTAGACCTATAAAATCTAGTATTTAGTCATGGACAGTTGTATGTAGGTTTATCTAGAGTACGTTCTTATGATTCTGTCACTGTAGTATCTCCTATTTCTGAAAAACTCAACTGTGTATATCAAGAAGTTTGAGGAATATCATATTACTCCATTTTATAAGTTAAGAAATTTTCCCAATAATTTTTTATTTGGTATGATTAAGTGTAGATATCTGAATTGTGAACAATAGTACATATAGAGAGTGATATAATCCCCACTATATTTTAGTACTTGATGCATTTTTACTCCTATTTTAGTAAAAAAAAATGTCTCTAACAATTTCTTATTTGATGTAATGATAAAGGGTAGATATGTTAATTTTGAAAAATATTACATACAGAGAGGAATGTAATTTTTAAAATCTCTGTTGTTAAGTTTCTCAACCTTATCTTTAACTCTGTTCTGAAGTAATGAAAATTCATATTTTTTAAATCACGATGTTTTCGAATCATCCTTATAGAGAATTTTGCAATTATAATTTTTTTGGCTGAGATCGCACTACCACTTAACAACGTATATTTATGATGACAGGTAATAGTAACATTCCTTACATACGTTTCTTTCAGTTGAGTTGTTTTGCAAAAGAAAATATAAAACTAAAAGCGACCATTCTTGTCGTGCAGTGGCTAGTTATTTAGAAATATCTAAACCACTCTTAGCGCAAAATTTCCTTGTGTATGAGAAACTGTTTCTAACGAAGTCAGCTGACATAAACTGCTAAATTATTAAATTTTTCGGATACATTAATAAACAGAGTACAGAAGAGGGTGTTTGTTCTGTACGAGTATAAACGGTGTTTCTGTGAAGACGTACAATCAGATATCAACTTCTGAACAGTATTAATGCAAGAGGCCGTTTTAGCAACTACAAGACTTTTTTTAAAATTTTGACCATTTCTATGCCAACTTTTGAGTTGGAGCGATGGAAAGAGTTGAAAACATTTACAATGTTCCGTATTGTGTCAAATGTGTTTGTGCAGCCACCACGACGTAATATATTGACAACACTCTGTTTATGCTATTGGAGTTCATAACAATTTATGTTTTTCTGTCTATAATAACTTCTGTTTGTAATACACTTTAAGATAGTTACTCAGATGCTTGCATTTATTCGGTTAGGTAAGAAATTTACTTAACGTGTACAAAACAGGAGAAATTTTGAATATTTTACATATCCAGCTACACCAGTATCAAAATAAAGGGTGATTTAAAATTCCAAGTGCAAACTTTTCGAGGGGAGATAGAAAACTCAAAAACAAAGCAGAATCACATATCCGGAAACGCAAACCTGACGCTGGAGAGCGCTTTTTACTTAATCGGACCATACCTCTTACCAACCCCACTGGGTGGCCGGAAATATCGCATTTTTCTGGAGGAGGTAGAAAACTCAAAAACAAAACAGAATCACTTAGGAATATATGACCGGAAACGCAAACCTGACGCTGGAGGGCGCTTTTTACTTAATCGGACCATACCTCTTACCAACCCCACTGGGTGGCCGGAAATATCGCATTTTTCTGGAGGAGGTAGAAAACGCAAAAACAAAACAGAATCATATAGGAATATATGACCGGAAACGCGAACCTGACGCTGGAGGGCGTTTTTTACTTAATCGGACCATACCTCTTACCAACCCCACTAGGTGGCCGGAAATATCGCATTTTTCTGAAGGAGGTAGAAAACTCAAAAACAAAACAGAATTACGTAGGAATGTATGACCGGAAACGCAAACCTGACGCTGGAGGGAGCTTTTTACTTAATCGGACCATACCTCTTACCAACCCCACTGGGTGGCCGGAAATATCGCATTTTTCTGGAGGAGGTAGAAAACGCAAAAACAAAACAGAATCATATAGGAATATATGACCGGAAACGCGAACCTGACGCTGGAGGGCGTTTTTTACTTAATCGGACCATACCTCTTACCAACCCCACTAGGTGGCCGGAAATATCGCATTTTTCTGAAGGAGGTAGAAAACTCAAAAACAAAACAGAATTACGTAGGAATGTATGACCGGAAACGCAAACCTGACGCTGGAGGGAGCTTTTTACTTAATCGGACCATACCTCTTACCAACCCCACTGGGTGGCCGGAAATATCGCATTTTTCTGGAGGAGGTAGAAAACTCAAAAACAAAACAGAATTACGTAGGAATATATGACAGGAAACGCAAACCTGTTCAGCTAGAGGATAAACAAAGTTTCAGAAATGTTGGCTTTTCATTTCTGCATCTTTGTTTATCCTCTAGCTCAGGGGTTCCCAACCTTTTTGTATCTATGTGCGCATTCTAGAATGCCGGTCGGACGGTGGGCACCATTTATTTTTTCAACGGGAATTTATAGTTGGACACAGTTAATAATACATACAAATAATGTACAAAAAGCATTTAATTCCAAAAATATAATTTAACATATAAAAATCATAGTTAATGTTCTTGTGTAAAATAAATGATTACTAAATAATGGATACAAAATCTACAAAGAATAAAAATTCTTTGTAAAAAATACAAATCTCAAAGTCAATGTGATTTTTGGCATTGCATTCCATTGGCCATTGCTTCGTAATTAGGAGAGCATGATGATATTCCTGCTCTCTTTCTCTCTCTCTCGCGCGCGTAAGAAATCGTCAAGATGTTCATCTATAAGTCGTGATCTGTACTTCAATTTTATGATATTCATTGTCGAAAACAATGATTCACACAAGTATGGGGAACCGAAAAACGACTTTATTTTATATGCTATTTCCAAGAATGGAAGTTTTATTCTGTCAACTATATTCCAGAAATTCTCATCTGATACATTCTCATCTGAATGGATTTTAGGACAATGTCGTTCTGAAGATCCAAAATTTCTATCTCCAGTTCTTGTGCCCTTACGTGAACAAACTCTGAAATGCATGTTGCTAGTTCGGTTACATTTACTTGGTAAGTCAAAGAATTAACAAAAACGGTGACAATTGGCTCGACGATATTAAATTGTTGAAAGCGCTTTTCAAAGTGGTCTTGAATTAATTGAAGTTTGATAACAAATGTTGATAAGTCAATTTCCCCTTCTACTTCATCTTCAAATGTGATATCCACAAAGACAGTTTAGTTTTGAACGAGTTTATTGACCCTATCATTGTAAATATATGTTTGTTCTTTCCCTGCAGCTCTAAGTTTATATAATTCAGTTTTTCCATTATATTTGTTAAAAAAGCCAACCGCTAGCCAACGAGGGTCTGTTAGTTAAAAAAAAATTGATTTTTGGCACTGAGATAATCTTTTGTTTCTTCATTTAAACCTACAAATCGGGCACACGTAAAACGATCGTCGGGCGCCATGGTGCTCGCGGGCATAGGGTTGGGGACCCTTGCTCTAGCTCAGGGGTGGCCAACCCGCGGTACGCGTGCCACAGTGTGGCACGGCGGCGTTTTAACAGTTGCACGCGGAGACTTATTGAAAAATTAAGATTTGAACTTATATTTGAACTTATTTGACTTATTGAAAAATTAAGAAAAATGTCAGGTATTGTTGTAGGTTTGGATCAACATATGTTAGTGAACAAATGTTTTCTATTATGAACATAATAAAATCAAAATATCGATCAAGATTAACTGATATGCACCTAAAGCACCTAATTTTGTTAGCATCTTCAAGAATTAATCCTAATATAGATGACTTGGTAAAAAAACTACAAATTCAAAAGCCACATTAATTAAGTACTGACTGTTTAATAATTATTTAGAATTAAATGTTTGAAGTTATTCATTTTATTTTATACATAACCTAACTGACTGAACCTTTAAAAATGTTTATTAACAATAAAACCTAAGTTTGTACTTTTGTTTTATTTATTGTATTATTTTTTAAATCTCCTCTACTCAGATAAAAAAAAATGTGGTATTTGTGTAAAAATCCCATAATCAACCTATAAATAACAATTTTTCACCTTTTTATATTTTTTGAATGTTGGAAAAGTTGGAAGTGGCACGCATAATATTCTTTTTCAGATAGTGGCACTCTTCCCAAAAAGGTTGGCCACCCCTGCTCTAGCCGATCAGGTTTGCTTTTCCGGTCATACATTCCTATGTGATTCTGTTTTGTTTTTGAGTTTTCTACCTCTCCTAAGAGTTTGTACATGGAGTTTTGAATCACCCTGTATAAGTAATATGGTTAATTAATTAAGAGCTCTACTGTCATTTTTTTGCTACACGAGGGTTTATGACATCAGAACCTACTGCTTCAAGCTGATTCCGAACGGCTACAAACGTCCTTGCTAATAAGGGGACTCGAAGCCACAGACTCTGGTAACTAATGGCAGCACCCTGGCCCTTCGGACATCTAAGTAATATGGATAATGATGGATATAATAATGGATGTAATTTTTTTCCTGAGAGGCAAAGCAAGGGAATCTCTTGCACTTGGTTTCCTTGTTCATCTCCTCGGGAAGATAACAGTTTTTGCTATAGAAATGGATTTGCACCGGTAATATGGATGGAGGAATATATATATGGTTATACATGGATTAATGCATATATGGATTAATATGGATAACATGGATATGAAATAATAAAAACAAGGATTTTCAGTGCTGTTTTATTAAGTTTTCGGAATGCTAGGCGGGCTTACACATTCCTCTATTTGTCGGCAAGTAATCACAGTCACAGTGAAAAAGAGTTCCCTTAACATAGGTCCGCCTTTTACAATGTTCTCTGCTAGCGCGTCGGCTTTCTTTACTGAGGGTGCTCCGATAGAATTCCGACAAGCGGAATTCAATACTTTGGATAGGGACACGTGAAATCTGTAAACCGGATATTCAGTGCGTGTGAAAAGTACGACCCCCCCCCAGAAACCCCATGGTCAAAATGCAGGTGGCACCAGGGTGGAGGGGGTGTTGGTTTACCTATACAGTGTTCCCACTGTAGGCAACAACCGTCTGTCGCGGATGCTTCTTCTCGTTCGAATGTCAAAAGGTAATGTGCCCGCCACGTTATATATATAAAATAATTTTTCAGGTAGTCTCTTCTAACGAAACTACCGCGGGTTATTAACTTAGGATTACTTATCATTGCTTACCTCTTTTCTTTCTTTTTTTTTCACGCATTTTGGTACTTTTCTGTTTAACTGTTTACTGCTACTGGGTTTGGCGCGCTGCCAAAATTATAACTCGCGACAGAAACTGAATTTTTTCTTTCCGGAGGACCGTTATTGGGGAACGTAATCCTACGTTAAAAAAGTTTTATGGTAATAACAGTTACAGAAAAAAATCTTTCGAATAAGTTACCTTTGGTGTCCATATGGAGGGCTTGGATCTGTTTAAGGAGTTTCGAGCAGGCGTCTTTGTTGTCGCACTTGGCGCCAGCGGTGTGGTGGATGAAAACTTTCGACACGGGCATCGTCATGTTGTCGATCAACGGGGCGGCTCGGGCGCCCCAGGCCGCTCTCTTGACGATCTCTGGACATGCTATGGAGAATTAGAAACAATATAGTACACAACTCATTTTCTAGTCCTATTTTAGTGTGATCACGATCAGCGCAAACAAGCCAGTTCACCTTCGTAGAATATGTTTTAAAAAAATTTTTGAATTTCGGTTTCTTGTCTGAATTTTGCAATGCCGTCCTCATAGTAGGGTTGTGAGCATCGGGAACTTCGACGGAATGGACCAGGGTTCGGATCCTGGTCAAAGCATGGACGCTCCGGTGTTGTTCCTCTTATTGAGGAGAGATATTGGTTCACCTGTATGGAGCGCCCATAACAAAAGCAGCCAACATAATGTCGAATGGGTGAAAACCGACAGAACTCCAGGAGGGGAAAAACAAGGATATAATCTTTAAGTTAATAAAAATATGGTGAAAAATTGTTGTATGAATTTGTCTCAATAAATAACACTGAAGGATATCAATCATTCTTCGAATCACCGAAACTATTAGTGAATTAATCCCATAAACTAATAGTGATTTAATTTTTCACCACTAATTAAAAAAAAAGTGGTGAAAAATTAACTTGTTGTATGAATTTGTCTCAATAAATAACACTGAAAGATATTAATCAATCATACTTCGAATCACAGAAACTAATAGCGAATTAATCACAGAAACTAATAGTGAGTTAATTTTTCACCACTAATTTAAAAAAAGTGGTGAAAAATTAACTTGTTGTATGATATTGTCTCAATAAATAACACTGAAAGATATTAATCATCCTTCGAATCACAGAAACTAATAGTGAATTAATCACAGAAACTAACAGTGAGTTAATTTTTAACCACACATTTAAAAAAAGTGGTGAAAAATTAGCTAGTTGTATGAATTTGTATCAACAAATAACATTGAAAGATATTACTCGTTCTTCGAATCACAGAAACTAATAGGTTGTTTTTTTGTAATTATGCCTAAATGACATAATAAATATGGCTAGTGAAACCTACCTGCGAATGGAGAAAATTTAACATTTCACTGTAACTAAAAGTGTCCAAAAAATATGTGTGGCCCATTATGAGTGACCAAATGACTGGCATTTGTATATAAAAAATTAATTCAATTTTTTTTCCAAATAACTGTTTTAGTTTTGTTTCAATAGTCATCTATACTTTAACGCATAGTAAAATATTGATATTCTGTTACATATTCCGCCCTCGCATGCAGAAAAAGCAGAATTCAGAAATATGTACTCGCTTGTCTGCGATTAGATAAATACCGAAAGGCCAATTCCCCTTGGCATAACACGGGGACTGTAGTCCTGCGATATCAGCCGATGCGCCACCCGAGATATCCAACAAGACATACGGGGCATTTTGTTTCGTAAAACATGTGCTGGGGCTTCAGAAAGGCCTCTTTCCCTTTCAAATATTTGTTTTAAAACATCTGCTACATTTCAAACTAACATAATTCGTGGAGTTTCCTTTAGATCGTTTGGGTGAGAAATTAAGCCCTCCAGCCGCGGGGCATGCCGAAAACGATCCTTCTATCAGTAAGCTGACATTTTTCGCAAACCTAACGCTTTCTTCCACATTCATAAACTAGAAGGTAACCCGTCATTTTGACGTCATAATACTAATAATGACGTCATAATGGAAAAAGTATATGAAAGTTAAAAAATATCCCGAATTGTCAAACAATATTGCATTTAATCCACACCTTGTAAAAGCAAACCCTTTCATTATTTTTTATTTATTAAGTTTTTCATGCGATTGGAGTAGTAGACTGCCATCCAATTTTTTACAGCTCACTACGCGATATGAATACTTGAGCTACTTCATTCATTCACATTCAAGTTTGTTTACTTTCAGAATTCATCGCAAAAGTAAACAGATTTTTAAAAACTGTTAAATATACAGCTAAAAGCATCCAATTTTTTTTAGTTCTGAATGTTTTATAGAAAAATAGTGTGAACAAACGTGATTTGATGGAGAAGATATTAGTTTTTAGGTAAGAAAAAATTCTGATCCACATCTGAAATTGAAATTAACTGACTAATTGAATTGACTAATTGACCAATTAACTAATTGAAATTAGCCTAACCAGCCGTTTGTTTACTGAGGGCTTCAATTGAAAGATGAGTACAGACCGGAAGTGTTATACAGAGACAACGGCTATTATATATATAATTTAACAGAATTTACATCAGTTGACCAGACTTGCAGGTACATATTGAATAATAACCCTTCAGCGGGCGCGCCAATTTTTGGAACACCAGTAGGCGCGCGTGGCACAAAGTGCAACGTATCTTTCGACCTTGATTATTCCTTTTGTAATAAACTTTTTTTTCAAATTGAGAATAATAATTCTGCGTTTTATGACAAGATATAAAATGTTTATAATGTTGAGATATATTCATAATTAAAGGACAGTTATGAAATAAGGCGAATGCAGATGCAATCGCCTTATTTCATAACTGTCCAGTAT
The DNA here is from genome assembly GCA_907164885.2 of Dolomedes plantarius. Classification (NCBI taxonomy): domain Eukaryota; kingdom Metazoa; phylum Arthropoda; class Arachnida; order Araneae; family Dolomedidae; genus Dolomedes; species Dolomedes plantarius. The sequence goes on from OU015493.1 coordinate 207,527,868, forward strand.
ATTGGATTTAAGGACAATTTGCGAATGGATCCCTATTATGTCCCAAAACCTAAAAATCAATGAGATGTCTATCTTCGTGATATACTCGATACAGTGCAATAGCTGCACTTTTGATAGACTACATCAACTCCTGCTTTTGTCGTGTTGTAATTCAGTATAATCGCTGGTGTACCACGGTTAAATCACGACTATCAATGAATGGAAAGGAATTCAAGGGTCAGAAAATCAGGCCTGCATTAGAAAGGGTGTAGCTATAAATAGAAACTGATTAGAACATTCAAACCTTACATGTAAAAAAAAAACATTCGAAATTACTAAAATGTTGCACTCTGTATACGGGCGCGCGCACGGAAGGGTTAAACAATATCACGCTTCCAGATAAAACTGGAGGAAAACGATTCCATAAACCTTCCAATGCTCAGTTTTTTTGGTTTTCGATTTGCCTATAATAAGAAAGCCAGAGATTTTTTCTAACCGAGTAACTGTGTTTTGTTTTCATTTCCGATAATTGGCGGTGTCACGCTTTCGTTCCACATCAGTGGATCCAAACCGATGGTCCGCGGGAGCCTCGCGAGTGGTCCGGCACCACATATAAAATATTTGCCCAATAAATCGGGATTTTGAAAGCAATGTTCATTGAACTAGATGCGTGGAATATATCCGATGACTATCAGGTGTTGAATTAAAAATTCTTAAAGGTTTAACATAAATATTTTATTACTAGCTGAAAACCCGCACTTCTCTACAGAGTACATTCAAATTAAATGCAACGGTCAATGTATGCAATTAATGCCAAAAAAAAGTATATATATATATATATTTATAATAAATACGACGATCAATATATACAATTGATGTAGAAAAAAAATATATATTTATAAAAAAAATCTTAAGGGATATCTTTATAGACAAAATAATGTCCAATCATCTTCCGCATTAGCAAGAAAAATTTTTTTTTTGTCTATTTAGTTGTTATGCACGTTACGATAAATTTATTTAAAGTACCAGAAAAAGAAATCACGTGATCGGCATTTAATAAATTAAATTCTAAAAATGAATCTTTAAAAATTCAACAAAAATCAGAAAATTGAGGTAAAGATTCGAAAAAGATTTAATTTTAAAGGAATTTTTATGATCTTTCTCGTGATACAAATTTTATAACCCTCAAATTATTATTTTAAATGCAAACTTAAAAAAAGGTTAGTAAAACAGCTTAAAAATTTAATTTAAAAAAATCTAAGAAGAATTTTTCAAAAATCTCTCTTAGTGCACCCCTACAATATAAGAAGAATCGCCATGCAAAATTTCAGCCCTGTAGGTCCAGCGGTTTGGTCTGTGCGTTGTATGTCAGTGAGTCAGTCAGTTACGGAACTGTTTTAGATATATAGATTAGAATACGATACATAAGAATGTGAGTACGGTAATCCTGTATCCCTTTCTCTTGAGGAATATTCTATACACCCCATAACCCCCGGAAGATTCCCCTCCCCTCAAGTAGGTGGGGGGTGGGGTGGTCCGCACATGGTTCAATTTCTGGCTTAGTGGGGTCCGCAGACTTCTACGGGTTTGGAACCACTGTTCTATATTTTCACTCGAACGCTTATCGGGCGAAAAGAGATCTCCTGAATTTTTTTTCTTGCATCACGATCCAAAAGGTCGCCAAACATACACACCGAGGGATTTTCCAGTCTGTCGCGAGTCGCGCCTCGCTGATGATTGATAGGTTCCTGGGATCACGTCCGATGGTAAAAAGTATTAGTTGCTATAGCAACAGTTCCCACTTATGTACTTGTTAGGAGACATTCTAAATTATATCCATTCGAGGGGCTCGAAAATGCCTTAGTTCATAAAACAGTTTATTAAAAAAACAATCAATAAAACAACATAATCTACGTATACAACATACTATTCATTATTTTCTCAAGAATTTCATGATTCTTTGTTGGCATTCGGAAGGATGCCACTTTCTGGTCAGAAGCATTTCAATGTACAATATTTCGCAATTTCCGTGACAGCTCGTGTGTATGGTTGTGTCAGATTTAGAGGGTACACCTACAATGTCTAGCTATTCTAATGAGATTTTCATTCGTAGGTATCTTAAACAGATTTTACTTACCCCCTATTGCGCTCGAAATCATACAACAGGCCACTAGGAAGGTTGCAGCGAAAAGAGCCATTCTGATTTTATCTGCGGTTCGGGAAAATCGATACTGAAACAAAGAAAAATTGAGATGGTCAATATTGCTTTCGGGAAACTTGTGCATGATAGACATAATATATATATATATATATATATATATATATATATATATATATATATATATATATATATATATATATATATATATATATATATAATATATATATATATATATATATATATATATATATATAATATATATATATATATATATATATATAATATATATATATATATATATATATATATATATATATATATATATATATATATATGTATATGTATATATGTGTGTGTGTGTGTGTGCGTAAGTAATAATGTCCCAACATTCATTAATTCTATTACTTTAATTTTGCCTCTCCCGTCTGCAATTATTGCACAAAATCTTGTACTCTTCATTCTGTTTTTGTAATGTCTAATTGTCGCTGTACAAGATCAACTACACATAGTCAGGTCCTGTATATATTCTGCTCGTATGAGAATTTCAATAGCACGTTCTTGGCGTCTTGGATATGGGGTAAATTGGTGTTTACCACATGAAAAGTGTTTTCTAAACCACCAACAATGATTTAGAAAACACTTTTAAAGCATCTGACAGACTTCCGTACTTCTTACACTGAAGATAATATTTTTTTAAAGAGACATTAGCAAACAAAGTCATTTTTGGAAAAATTGAGTTAAGCACTTCTTGTACCAAGACATAGATACAGATATATATATATATATATATATATATATATATATATATATATATATGTATATACAGTGTGTAACAAAATTATAAGACCACTGTGGATTTTGTGATTTTTACTATAAATAGTATAATATTTTAAAAATTAAATTAGGTCGATATTAATAAATGAAATATAAAATATATGTATATTATTTTTAAGAGATATTTAAATATACTAATTATTTTATCAACAATTTCAAATTTTTACAATCAAATATCCTTAACAAAATTATAAGACCACTAATTAAAACAAATTTTTTTAATAAAACTAATATGATGTTGATCCACCATTTTTCTGAATAACTTCATATTCTCGA